>CM060990.1:674931617-676131617 GCA_030765065.1 Deroplatys truncata
TTTTATTCTGTGTGAGTGTGATGGATGGATGGATGGATGGATGGAGTACTTGTGTGTGTAACTACTTTTATACTATCATTTTGTATGAGAAAGACAGGAAGACTGAGATTATATGTATTTGTTTAACTAATATTACGTTCCACTGTGTGTGCCAGCGAGGTTGTATATATGTACGTATGTATGTATGCATGTATGTAAATATGTATGTAAGTGTGTGTATGTATGTATGTAAGTAGATATGTATATAAGTATGTATGTAAGTATGTATGATGTATGCATGTAAGTATGTGTGTATGTATGTATTATGTGTGTATGTGTTTATTCGTTTGACTACACCTATGCTATTATGTGTGTATGGGAGAGAGTGAGAGGAGTATGTATGTATGTATGTATGTATGTATGTATGTATGTATGTATGTGAATACACTAATGCTATCATTGTATATGTGAGAGACAGAGAGAGAGAGAGGGGGGAAGGTGTAAGTATGTGTGTAACTACTCTTATGCTATCATGTGTGTGTGAGAGAAAGAATGACTATATATATATATATATATATATATATATATATATATATATATATATGTGTGTGTGTGTGTGTGTGTGAGAGAGAGAGAGATACAAGTGCATGTATGTGTGAAAATACTCTAATACTATGTGTGTCTATGTGTGTGTGTGTGTGTGTGTGAGAGAGAGAGAGATGGGAGTATGTATGTGTCTGCTTAGTCTTACGCTGTCATTGTGGTATCTACACCTGTTAAGATAAAAATGTTACATCCAGACCTTCTCTTCTAAAATCTAATGGAAATTCTTTTAAATTTAAATTTTCATCCTATGCAGTTTTCTTCCTCATATGATGTTAATATGTTCACAACATTTCTAGTTTGTTTATAAACAAATTCATCTCTAAGGAGTATCATACTTCGCCCACCATGGCAGTCCACACATATAGGTAGTTGTTAAATTTTTTCCAAATAAATAACATAAGTCCCAGACGTTTTGGCCTATCGTGGCGATGAGTAGGACTAGAGCCGCCATCTTGGTGTCAGAGCGTTCCTACATTCAGTACGCATCCAGCTGTGGTAGCGCGAGGACTGTGCCTTCCTTACTGTGCTCTCTGTGAGATGTTAAAATGTGCGCTACAATTAAAAATCCCGCCACTTGTGAAGTGTGGTTGGCTAAAAAGAACAAACCAATTGAAATTTATCGCCAACTTTGTGATGTTTACGGGCAGGGAATAATGAGTGAAAGTCGAGTCAGGCAATGGTGCATTGATTTTAAAAATGGCCGTACCAATGTTCACGATGAGGATCGCAGTGGTAGGCCTAGCCTTATGACTGATGAACTGTCAATGCAAATCAATGACAAAATCGTGAAAATCGTCGTTTCACGATTACAGAACTTTCGGAACATTTTCTCCAAATTTCCCGGAGTTTGGTGCATCAAATTGATGCTTTGATACTGACGCTGAACTGCATGCCGGTGTAAACCAGTGGTTGAAGTCGCAGGCGGCAGATTTCCACAGAGAGGGTATTGAAAAACTTGTGCCACGGTATGATAAATGCTTCAATTTGAATGGCGATTATGTAGAAAAATAGCTTAAGGATGTACCTTTCAAATGTAGATAATAAACGTTGATAATTGCATTTTGTTAATTGTTTATTTCAAAACGTTTGGGACTTTCTGGATTACCCTCGTATTATCACTGTAACGGAAATATGCCTAATTTTATAATTACATCTTTAATAACCATTCCTTTCCTCTTTTCGTTCTATTTTCTTAATAATGGGGAATCCATCTCTGGCTCCAATAGTTGCCCAAATTGGGCTTTTTCCAACCCATACATGTCTTTGCTATAAAGGTGATTATAGCATGTAATAAAACTGTAATAAAAACTTGTCTTATTAATTGGGATAAGTAATTGATTTACATGAAACCAAAAGTTCCTTTTTTAAAACGTTTCCAGTATCACTTGCTCTGAAACTACATACATTAACATACTTTTTCTCCAGCATGGAGAAAAAGCCATGTGGCGTTTTGTAATTTTCCCAAAGTAGGTTTGTAAGAGAACACACTAAAAAACAATATCTTTTATTTTAAAGCAATTTGCATAGTAAATTGGAAATATCTTTGCCAAGTATTACTATTTAAACCTTTCGATAGGATAGTGCTTAGGAAATTACATGAAGTTATCCTTACTACTATATATTTGTGTGCGTCGGCCGATTTCATTGTCTTTTTTGGTTATAAAGGGATAGTTTTTAAAGGCTTCGATCACAACATAAGCCTAGGAACAGGAACGTTTTATATAGACGTGTTTTAATGTTTGTTAACGCCTCGGAAAAAAAACGCATTTAATAACATCGTATGCATAGCACTGCGAATTATTATGTAGCCCAAATTAAATGGCATGGCAACTTCCCTTTTTGTTTGAACTTGAGCTCTCCCCGTTCCCTAAAACTAACTTTACAATTTGAGATCCGACATTTGCTTGCTCCTCGATAGGCTACTGACCCAAGATATTGGGCTGATCACCCATCCTGGATATGCTATGATCCAGAGGTTGCTTGCTCCTCGACAAGTTACTGAACCAAGGCATTGGCTTGATCCCCATCCTGGTTAAGCTATGATCCAGAGTTTGCTTGCTCCTCGACAGGCTACTGACCCAGGCATTGGATTGATCCCCATCCTGGTTAAACTATGATCCAGAGCTTGCTTTTTCCTCGACAGGCTACAGACCCGGGCATTGGGTTAATCCCCCATCCTGGTTAAGCTATGATACAGAGCTTGCTTTTTCCTCGACAGGCTACAGACCCAGGCATTGGGTTGATCCCCCATCCTGGTTAAGCTATGATCCAGAGCTTGCTTTTTCCTCGACAGGCTACAGACACAGGCATTGGGTTGATCCCCCATCCTGGTTAAGGTATGATACAGAGCTTGCTTTTTCCTCGACAGGCTACTGACCCAGGCATTGGGCTGAACCCCCATCCTGGTTAAGCTATGATACAGAGCTTGCTTGCTTCTCGAGAGGCTACTGCCCCAAGGCATTGGCTTGTAAGTCCTACATCCTTGGGGATGTAAGTCCTATATAGAGGAGGGTAATCCATTAAAAAAGAATAACTTATTAATTTTTCAACTTTTTCAATTTGTGATATGTAAATGAATGAACTGCAACTGAAGTACTTCATATTTTTAAGTAGTGCACAACAATGCTTAAATCCATAATTCCTGAAGCTCTCCTTCAAACTAATAAGTTAATTATTAAAACTATTAATTAATTTGCATCACATTTTTACTCCTTTGTTAAAGTTATTAGGTCTCTTTTAGGATATTTTCCGTCTTTTTATAGATCTTTTTTTAGATAATTTATTGACCTACAGCTTTCGAGTCTTTATCATCACGCATGCTCGTAATACTGCGGCACAAGCAGTATTTTGAAAAGTGAAAAAAAAGAGGAATTGGTAAAAATGGAGTTTAAAGTTCAAAATGTGCTTTGCCTAAATGGTACAAGACCAATTAAATAGCCATTTTTGGCTTTAAAATTGTTGATATTGGAAATCCAATTGTATAGTAAGAAGGTACAAGTTTTAAGTAGGTATAATAAAAATGCAAACAAATAAGAAATATAAATTTGTCGTAATTTTTAACAAATGGGTTGAGCCAAAATGCAGATATATTTATACCAGCTACGTATTCTAAAGGTATAAAAAGAAAACAAATTTGGATGCTGTCATTAGAAAATTAAACTTTAACACACTTCCAAAGCAACTGATTCTCGTGGCCATCGTCACTATAGCGTTTGGCTTCCAGGTTCCTTCGTATGGAGGACCGTAGATTCGAGTCCCGGCACGGGCATGTGTGTGTGTAATAGCAGAACTTTGGAAAAGTGAGCAAAGTAATGGAAAATAAAAAAATGCATACTCCAAGTCCTTTTTAATTTAAAGAGGTAATTTCCATGTACGCTTTCTTTCTAGCGTCATGGCCACTTCAAGGGCGAAAGGCCATGCCATCGCCCAGGTCTGCAGGTTTTAGGGGCGGAAAATCTTAAAACATAAACAACACATGTGAAAGTATGACGGAATTAAAAAGCATGCTTAAAATCTAGCACCTTTCTTGAAACTGGCGACAAATGAAGCGCCAGAGTGATTTGGACACAACCCTCAATACTGTCCATCGTCAAAACTTCCTGTGCCCTTAAGTTGTTCATCGTTAAACATCTCGTTTATAAACAGGAGTATTTTATCAAGCCACTGGCTGTAGTTACTCATTACATTAGTGATTCATGAATCTCTCAAGTCAGTTATCGCCCTAGTGGGTTGTGGTACTTCTGGTGTTGCTAGCCTACTTTGTTGGTGACTACTTTTCTTAACTCCAAAGAAACTCAATTGGACAACTTGGAGTTAAATGTAATAAGACAATCACTGCACTCGATGTGTGCATCCTACCACATGCAAACTTATTTCTTCACTTAAATTTTGCCGGTCCTCGTAGCCGTGGTCGCTGGGGGTATGGCTTCGGGGCTTCGCCAAGCTGAGGGTCGCGGGTTCGAGCCCCGCCATGGGCGTTTGTGTTCATGTGTCTGTGTGTTGTAAATGCGTAACAGTAATTGCGGTAATTAGCGGTAAAGTAAACCAACAAAACACAGTAATAATGAACCGGGGAAAAACAAGGGAACTTTAAAAAACAAACAAAGCATAGCTATTTCAGAAAATCTTTAGCTCTTTGATCAAAAATCTCCATGATCTGGGATTTTGTTCAAGACAATAAATAAGCAAAACAATACTCCAAACATTGACATTGAAGCCCTAAGGGAATTATTTTTAAGATAAATACAAAATAAGTATTTGAGGGAAATATGTAGTATGGTTGGCTGAAAAGTGGTTCAATACCGGCCATGCTCTGTCAAAGGGCTGGACTGATGACAGGAGTGAAAGCTCCATGACGTCACCACAGGACTTCATTATTGCCCTTACTGGAACATCTAATTTTTTATGTCCACCTACTGGTCTTCAGTTCGAGATCCGGGGATTACCATGAAGACATTAACCATAACCGTTCCTACCGATGGTTTAAGGATCGGTTACTCCTTAACATCCTATGTTAGTATTATGGACAAGTTCATACCACATGACCTAAATAGATAAATGCGCACTAACAGTAACACTTAAGTACAATTGACAGAGTGCTCCAGTGTGCGAAATCCTAGTGGATGGATAGGATTTCCCCACATCAATTATTTTATCTAAAAAATTTGCCTCCACTTAAACATGCCGGTGGGGCGGTTAATTATAACGAGACAAACAGCAAAACTGTAAAATATTTCCATTTCAAGAATAATTTTTCATTAGATAACTAATAATAATGCATGTAAATTTGCGAATATCAATTAAATTTTTAAAATATCAGCAACAATCGATTGGAACTATTGAATTCGCTCGGTAATATTATACAGAGTAGAGTTGAGATCATACGCTCGGCACTCTGTACTGAACAGCGGTAGAAATTATTAATGATTGCTGTCAGTCTGTCTACTGAAACAGAGCAGCGAACACTGAAAACCGACTCACTGAAACGTACCCAGTTCTTTAAACGTGATTGTCAATACTAATATCAGATTCGGTAGGTGCAAATGTGCAGGAAAACATAAGTAAAACACCTAGAAGTGATGAAGCGATCTCGGAGGTGGGGTATTTATCTTTCAATGAAGATAGAGATAAAGTTTTAAGCCACTACGAAGGTGGACCTACATCATCAAACAGTGACAGTGCGATAGGAAATAACTTTTCAACGTCCTGGCAGAAAAATCGACCCTGGTTAATGTTTAAAGACGCACTAGTGATGCTGTGAGTGCTTGCATTAAACATTCCCAGCAAGTGTGCAAAACAATTAGAGCTTCATCCAGTGATTTACCTTGGTCAAGAGACGATGTAGCAAAGAAGAATAAGAAAAAGAACCTTGATGCCACATTATAAACACGAAAAAGGTGTTACTCATTCGGATTGGGTGCAGCAGGAACAAATTTGCAAAAAGCAGATCCTAGAAACATGTAGAGTAACTGCCCGTGAGCTATATTTAAAAAATCTGATTTGTTACACTCACACGACCTTCTGTACTTTTGTACAAACGATTGTTACAAACGCTTATTCTCCATCGACTTCATGTTAATGGAGATAAACATTTGCAGAAACTATCTTATGCTAATTTTCTTGTAGGTACAAGGGGAATATGGTAGGCTTTAAGCGATAGTCAAATCTTTTAAGAGCTGGTTGCTATGTGGAGCATTTCAGATGTAAAAAAAAGAATAACGAATTCCCATTTCAGAAAAAGTATAAGTATTGGAAAATTCAAACATATAACGAGGAATATCTCGGAAACCGTTCACTCGACAAAAAAAGAAAAATTATGACATACATTGTGTGCTTTAACGAGCTCTACATTTTATGTGTAGAAAAATTTTGTCTATCCCTTACGGTGTACCAGTTATACAAATGCCATTCAGAATTAAGAGGACTTTTGGGGACATTCCCAGAAAATTCAAGATATACATTCCATTTGTCACGAAAATATCTTAAATGTAAGTTATTTTATTCAAAATCGTTGAGCCATGTTTGAGAAAATCAAAATACATGTTTTGAGGCCCCTGAATCCCTCCGAAAAAAAACATTTTTAGAAAAAGGTCCGTGCGTGTGTTTGTGCCACTTTGAACAGTGTAACTCAAAAACGAAAAGTGGTATAAATACCAGACTTGGTATTTTGGTTCAGCATTTATCAAGGCTGCGGCACGAAGATTTTCAAGAAAATACTCCCACCCCAAACTACCCTTTACATGGAACATTTTTTGAGAATTTTGATTTTCTCAAAAATGGCTCTAACGATTTTGATTAAAATATCATATGTCTAAGATACTTTCATGGTAAATCAAATGCATATCTTGAATTTTCTGGGAATGTCCCCAAAAGTCGTCTTACTTTGCATAACACGTAAACCGTAAGAGATAGACAAAACAAAAACACAAAAAATGTAGATTTCTTTAAAACACACAATTTATGTCATATATTGTTTTTTCGAGTGAACCATTTCCGAGTTATTCCTTGTAATGTGTTTGAATTTTCCAATACTTATACTTTTTCTCAAATGAGAATTCGTTATTCGTTTTTACTTTCTCTACTACGTATAGTAAGTAGGGGAAGTATTGAACTCGAATAAAAAATTCGACACCGAGATTTCAACGAAAATACATGTTTTGAGACCCCCTGAATTCAACATAAAGCTTATTTAGAAAAAGGTCCGTGTGTGTGAATGTGAACAGCATAACTCAAAAAGGAAAAGTCGTTTAAATACCAAACTTTGAGTTTAGGTTCAGTATCTTTGAAAGATACGACACAAAAATTTTCAAGAAAATCCCCCACCACAGACTACCCTTTACATGGAACATTTTTCGAGAATTTGGATTTTCTCAAAAATGGCTCTAACGATTTTGATTAAAATATCATATGTCATGGTAAATTAAAGGTATATCTTGAATTTTCTGAGAATGTCCCCAAATGCCGTCTTCATTCTAATGAATTTTGCTAACTGGTAAACCCTAAGAGATAGACAAAAGTTTAGTACACAAAACCTATAGATCTCTTTAAAACACGCAGTTTATGTCATATACATTTTTTTTTGAATGAACCATTTCCGAGAAATTCCTTATTATTTGTTTGAATTTTCCAATACTTATTCTTTTTCTCAAATGAGCATTCATTATTCCTTTTTTACTTTCTTTACTAGGTATAGTAAATAGGGAAAATATTGCATTCGACCCAAAAATTCGATATCGAGATTTCGCCGGATATACATGTTTTGAGGTTTCCTGAATCCACAAAAAACGTTTTTAGAAAGAGGTCCGTATGTATGTCTGTGGTCTGTAAACAGCATAACTCAAAAACTGAAAGTCGGATAAATACCAAACCTGGTATTTGTGTTCAGTATCTTTCAAAGATGCGACACAAAGATTTTCAAGAAAATCTCCTCACCACAGACTACCCTTAAGATGTAAAAATTTTCGAAATTTTTTATTTTCTCAAAAATAGTGCTAAGTATTATGATTAAAATATCATATATTTAAAACGTTTTGATGTTAAATTAAATGTATATATTGAATTTTTGGGGAATGTCCCCAAAAGTTGTCTTTATTCTGAATGAATTTTGCATAACTGGTAAACCATAAGAGATAGACAAGATTTTAGTACACAATATTTAGTACTCTTTAAAACACACAATTTATAACATATATACTTTGTTTTGTCGAGTGAACCATTTCAAAGATGTTCTTTGTTGTTGTTGTTTGAATTTTCCAATACTTATACTTTTTTTCAAACGGGAATTCGTTATTGGTTGTTTTATGTCCTTGATATGCAAAGAGAATGGATTGTTCCACACAGCAACCACCTCTTAAAAGATTTGACTATCGCTTTCCCTTGCATCTAAAAAAATTAGCAAATATACCTACCTATAGTTTCTGCAAATGTTTATCTCGATTAACATGAAGTAGATGGAGAATAAGCGTTTGTAAATTTTTTTTCAAGAATGGAGAAAGCCATGTGAGTGTAACACAACAGGTTTTTTTTAAATTAACTGACATTATTTCCATTTCTGTGGATGAGTTAAACGATAGGTTTTCTGAAAAACAGTTGATTTTATATTTTATCAATGTATGTGAACTAACAAAATAACGCAAGCTGCTTCTTCTATAACCTGGTACTGTGGAAAATGCTGACGTAAAGTCCCTTGAAGAAAAATTATCCGAGTTTTCACAGAAGACGGCATAGATGTGGAAATGCTTAAAAAAAAGCTTGTAGGATTTGATTCAAATGGAGCGGCAGTGTTTGCCGGTAAAAATGAAGGTGTTGCAGCTAGAATTAGGAGAAACATATCTGCACACGTGATTAGTGTTCATTGTATGGCTCATAGGATGGACCTCGTTTCTGAATAAACTTTTAGTGACGGAAATGGTGTTCATAACATTTTCAGTAAACCACTTACAGCTGCAAAACTCTAAAACATTGCGGCGGCTATAGGCGTGACGTTACCTGAAAGTTAGAAAGCTGTTTCATATTCTTTGGATTGCTAGTGAGAAGGATGCTTTGTTGGCAGTATTCAAAGATTAATTGCATCATGCAGTTCCTAAACTATATATATATATTTATATATATATTTTTATATATATGTGTGTGTGTTATGTCTCTAATTAGTACAACAATGCAAAAAGAGTGTTTGTTGCAGTGAAATAGAAAATAAAATTAATTCCGCAACACAAACTCTTAAAGAAATTGGTGTTAAGGATCAAGTTTGTTTGAGTCCTTGCAAAGAAAATTACTTAACTTACTGTAAACTTCAACCTGAAGAGGAAGGTGAAAACAGGGAGTTTGACAAAATAAGAGACAAAGAATTCAAGGTTTAATAAATGAACTTGAAAGTGAAGTGATAAAGTGTTTCTCAGTTTTTGAAGAAAATAAAAGTGGAGTGTACGGTAATCCTGACGTATATAAGCAGCTGAGTGATACTGCTGGGTCACAATGGAGGTCAGGCTCTCTAATCTTAAATGCTTTGCCTGTTCTGGAAAAATTAATTTGGAAAGTTGGTTCAGTGCCTCTGTCAACTGCCGCGTGTGAAGGAGGTTTCAGCGTTGCCATTGCATCAAAACTGCCGAAAGAAATCGTTTGTTGGTGAAACTTTACAGTCTCTAATGACAATTAAACTTAATGGGTCGCCATTGAATTTGTGGGATGCCTTTACCGTCGCAGACGGACGGGTCACCTCCGAACATCATTCGGCAGATGAGTCTTACTGGCTAAAGAAAAGGAGGAAGGAGCAGTACAGCCTCAAAATTGTTCTTTAAGGTAAGCTTACGATTGTTTGATATATTTTAACATCTACCTTTCTTTTAAAATGGCAGTGATTTCATTGCTGCATTTAAAAACCATATGTACTTGTAACTTTGTAAACCATTATATGTAATAATGTAAAGATAAACATCCCCCCCATCACCCAACTTTTAACGGTTTCGCACTCAGGAGTGCTGACTCGTGGTGTTTAACCTTACAATGCAATAAGGGGAACTTATTGTTACCTGCATGCACAGACTTGTTTGATTGTTATTAACAATAAACGAGGAAAATGCTTTACAACTTCCACTAGAAGTGTCTATGTACATGTTTTACAATAATTGTAGACGATTTATACCCGGAACTTTTTCCTGAATCTTCACCAATTTGTCGTTTTCTCGCGAAAGTTTTTATTGGCGTGATAAGTACGAAAGTACTTACTTACATGTAGGCAACATAAAGGTAATCAAAGCCCTCGATTTTCTTTATGAGCCATCAAAATTAATTGCAAAATCTGATATCAATCTGGATTTGGGTCAAGTTTATGTTTAAGCAATTACCTGAAATTCAGAGTGAAAATAATACCTACTTTTACGTTATATTGGATTCTGCAACTATATTCTAAATTTGTATAAGGTTAATTGATATTTATTAGCCTGTTTGCCATATAAGTACAGATAAGAGTGGTAAATTATTGACACTTATAAGCTAGAATTAAAGAACAAAAGGCATTAAAATGTTCTTTGATAGTATTCCTTAAGGTCATGAAGGGATTTACCAGAGGTGTGAACGAATGCAGGCATGGGTACATTTCTTCTACCTACTGGCAGAGCAGCACAAGATTTATGTAGGTAATGAAACTGATGTACTGCATGTTTTGCTGAAGAAGAAAACCATTTACTGACTCAAAGAACAAACAATAGAGGTGCTTGTCACATGACACAGCATATCATATTAGTACATTGTGTATAAAATTTACACAAAGGTGGCCAGTTTGATAGATTTCATGAGACATGTGTTCATGTCTTATGACTATCAAACGCGGACATGAAACATTCTCTTCGCTCTATAATTCAGTAGTTACGGACTAGATCTTCAATAGCCTGAAAACATTGTAACATGCTGCAGTTTGGTGTCGTGGAATAAACACTTCGGCTACAGAAAATTTAATTTAATATTTGCTACCAAATATTAATATCTCCTCAAAAGCAACTTGCATCTCTGTTAAATCTCGCATAAACTACTGGTGATATTAATAATTCAAATTTAAGAATAGGTAATACAATAATTTTCTGGTGTGAAAGATAAGTTAATAATTTTTGTCCAAATGAATCTCAAAGTCGGTTATTATACGAGCCACGCACATATTTTGTTTTATTTTTGTTGGGAAATGTTGCTGAATTATTAACACGAAAATGCGTAAATTTGAAAATAAAACGCGAATTCTTTAAAACAATTATCACAAATAAAACCCGCACCTGCTGATGAAACAGGCCCAGGTCCAAATATGTTGTGGATTACTAAACAGTGCTGTCGACCGCCAAGACCCCGCACATATATACTTACTTTGTTTGAGAATGAGTAGTCGTGAGGACCCACATTGTGGATAAAAATTAGTTGTCTGAAAGCATGAGAGCGTGGGGCAGTTGCAATTATTGCACGGGGCTGCAAAATTCCTGGAGCCGTCGCTGTCTAGCAGTTATTTCTTTGTAATATCATCATCCATTAAACTCGGTAATTGTGATAAAGCTCTTCCAACCCTGTACCCTACTTATTGCACCCCCACCATTGGGTCTTTAACATCACTAATGCTCGGATGTTGAGGAAAAATTCTTTTCTTTTCGAGTGCCCAAGACGAGGCTCAACATAATATAGGTGTGTTCATTTGGTTGCTTTCTTCTTTCTTCTTCTTCTTCTTTTGGACTTTTGCATTTATTGGCCGTTTTTAGCATTTTAGGTCTTAATTGCTTTTTTACAACTTGAATTTCTTTTGAGTACATTTTTACTGTTATTTCATACTAATTGAACAGACAACAATGATTTATACAGGTTAACATAATCCAAAAAGTATGACTGAAAGAAAAAGCATTTTATTCATTAAACGGACATTATTCCGTATCCGGGTAGAAGGTACACTCTATTATCTAGTGTGTTGGCTTCTTAAAGGACGGAAGAGTTGTTGATTTATTCATAATATTGGACCCTTCTTGTCGACCGCTTAGGGATGGCTGACATCTTGTAAAGTGTTAAGGCTGGTTCACAACCACCCGGTAACGGTAACCAGAACGGAAATGAGAACGGGAATGCATATCGATCACAAAGTGAAAGTCGATTTTGCGCATTGGGATTTCATTTGTTTTTAACAGACAATGACATTTTTCACCTACTTCCAAGCCAACGTCAAAATTCGATAGAGTAAACATTATCTAAATGCATATTCATTACATTTCCGATCCCCCTACTTATGCCAAACTTTCATTCCTTTATTTAATGGCATACATTAAAATTGTTTATTATTCTTTTTTTCATTTACACCGGTTTTAGCTGTTCTTTGTAGCTTTTGCCATTGTTTTTTAGGTAATCGCCAGTTTTGAGTTGCATATAAACAAACTACAAATGCTCCCTTCACCAGAGGAACCAACGCTGATTAGATTTGCGGGTGTCGGGATGAGGTTAGGAAGCATATTTACTACTAATTCCTTCCTGTTTCATGTTTCCAGCTTGCGACTATAGAGAGCACTAGTGGCTGTTTCATGTCACGGCCGCTTAGAATAACCTCTAGAGTGAAGAGTCCAATATGCACAATAGGGATCTAATATATCGTGCCCGGGAACGAGAACGAGAAAGTTAAAAGTTGGGCAACACTTCTTTCCCGTTCTCCGGCCCGGGAAGCTTCCCGTCGGTTGTGAACATTCCCATTTGAATACATGTATTTCAACTTTCCCGTTCTCGTTCTGGTTACCGTTCTCGTTGGTTGTGAACCAGCCTTTAGTGTCAACGTGATAAAAAAAAAATTGTGGCCTACGGAATGTCGCGAAGCAATATAAAAGGTAGCTAAAGTGAGGTGATAAGGGCATATTGTATAGCGGGAAAACCAGATCACGTAAACAGTGAGGAATAACATGGCGTGCAACGAATGTCACCTCAGATTCTCGACTTTTTTACTTTCTCTATCACGTATAGATATTGCTTTCCACCCAAACATTGGATACCGAGATTTCAATGGAAATATATGTTTTGAGGCACCCTGAATCTAAAGAGAGAATTTTTAGCAAAATGTCCGGGAGTGTCTGTGAACACCATAACTCAAAAACAGAAGTTCGGATAAATACCAAACCTGGTATTTAGGTTAGTATCTTTTAAAGATGCGACTCAAAGATTTTCAATAAAATACCCCACCCCAAACTACCATTTACTTGGAGTATTTTTCGATATTTTTTATTTTCTATATCACGATTTCGATTAAAATACTATATATTAAAGGTTTTTACATGACAAATAAAATGTATATCTTGAATTTTCTGGAAATAGCCTGTGAAGTCCTCTTTATTCGGAAGGAATTTTGTATGATCTTGTGTAGCTGGTAAACGTCAAGCGATAGACGAACACGCACTACACAAAAAATGCAGATTTCTTTAAAACATACAATTTATTTCATATAACTTTTTTGTGGTATCAGCCGTTTGCAAAATATCTGTTATTAATGGTTGGATTTGTTCAATACTTTATTCTTTTTAAATTCCGCCGATTTTCAGACCTTAAGTACGTTAAGAATAAGTGCATTAAAGTTCAGTCTCTGTACTAGCACCATTAAACAAATATGACGTAAGTGCGTGTTTTCCATTTTCATTGCGAAAGTGCTCCTGTACCCTCACCTTCTAAATAATAATAAATAAAAAAAACATACCTCGGCTACCCTTTGCCGCATAGGGCCCTAAATAAGTAGCAACCGACAAGTTCTTTGTTTCCAATCCATTTCCCTTTCAGATGCTGGCTGTTCTGCCAGGTGTTGACAGCACATATTACCTTCCCTAATTTTTCACTGCAATGATGGCAGCAGAATCACAACGGCAACCAAGCCACCATGATTGCCTCGGTTTGAGATGCGTGTTCTGCTAAAAGTATGTTGCTTGTGAAAACTAAATAAAACTCGCAATATCTTTCATAAATGCTCTGAAAACGTTAAGCAATTGGCGCATTAATGATTATTAAGAGAATCTGTGACATTCAGTAAAGACAAGCAACTTCGTAAAGGCGTGTATGACGGTTTCATAAGTTTCGTAACATTTCATAGCTGCTACCCAGATACGGAATAATGTCCTTTCGTGTTTATCACTAGAAAACGGGAGGAATCCGACCTATTACCTGCTGGCTATTAGACTGGTGCTACGGGAGGAATGAAGGGTGTTAACTCTTAAGCTACCTTGATACGAGAGGAACTGATCCTGCGTCTAAACAAGTAATAGTTCAACTCATTAATACTGCATTATTATCAGAGCGTATTTCATTAGCAATAGGTAATTCATATAAGATTTGACGTTTTGCTTGTACATTTTCGCGTTTGCTTGTTTATAATATAAAAAATTTTCGCGGTAACTTAGCGCATAAAAGAAAAACAAAATACACGAATTTTAATACAATAATCAACACAAATTTTCTTGAATCCAATAAATGATCTATGGTACATTCATATGACTTTCTCTACCTTCACTTTCTAGAAACCCTCGCAATTTGCATAATTCAATTAAAACTGCACGTTATTTTAAGTTTTGTGGAATTAACCGCTCTTACATACTGATATACCTATATTAGGCAGTCAGGTGTTAGAACTACTTTGTTTTCGTCGTGAGATCAAGAATATTTAAGCTAGGGAAACAAATAGAAAATTTTGAGACGATTTATGTCATGAACTTAAAGTTTGCAGAATGTAAGTAGGAATATAGCATGAAATACTGCGAAAAAGTTGTTTTGGGAAAGTGTGCATTTTAATGAGCTCTATGTTTTTCCTGAAATAATGTTTCCGTTAAATAAAATTTGTTAATATTCATCAAAAGTAAAGAGGACTTCATGCTACTCCCAGGAAATTCAAGATGTACATTTTATTTGTCATATTAACTGATAAACCAGGTAGTACTTTGATAATAGCATGCGTTTTCTTCCCTGTGTTTCATTAAATCTTTTGATAACTACATTGACTTTGAATTTGAGAGAAGCTGCATTAACTGACTGCAAAGTTTTTAGATCAATTACTTACCTGAGGTGCTTTGTAGACACGTTTAGTGTATCCCTGATGCTGCTGCTGTTGTCCACTGTTTGAACAATTCCAATCTCACTTTTTTAACTCAATATATCTTCCTGCAACTGTCTGAAATTTATTGCACTGGAGAAATAACACGACCGCTTCGTTCCACTGCTATGAGCGTTATGAATATGGGCGCCACTGCTGGCCAACGGTTCACATTGTTGCGGGTGGCTGTGGATTGTTGAACACCTGCACTGCTAATAATTTCATTATTGCCAGTTTTTTCACATTGTTACTTACCATATCCTCCCGCCGTTGTATGAAGTAAGTGGAAACCCAATGGTCTTCCACATCTGCAAATAAGGATGTGTACAGTCTCTGGCTAGCATTTTCGGAGACATATTTTTTATTATATTTTATATACATATTCCCCAGTTTGTCTTTTTTATTATTCTGATACACAGCTTCGTGATTATTACTAATTTTTATCACGTGTATATAACCAGGTTCTAGTGAAGTAGATAATTTAAATAGTTCTCATATTTGCAAGTCTTACCTAAGCTTTTCATGCCGAGAAAATACAAACAAAAGCTAGGCAGTATACGTGGTAATTGTTAAGATTATCTATAACATTGAGTATACCAAGAAATATTCAGGAACGAAGGGTGAAAACTAGCCTTGTCTCAAAAGGACTAAGTGGTGGTTTGGACAGCAGAAATAGAGAGAAGCTAGTGCATATTAAAAAAAGTGCAGAAGCATGTTTTTTCCCAACAAGAGATGATATTCACATTCTAGCATACAATTTCGCCGAAGAACTTGCCTTGAAATACTATAACAAAGAAAAATTAAAATAATATTTATTTTATAGTTTCCCCAAACCTTTTTCTGCTGGGAGCATTACTAGCAAGAACTTGACTACTAACTGATAAACAAAAGTGTAAAACATGTATTGCTTAATTATTGTTACTTTATTAAATCACGTAACATGCTCCTTGAGTACCAAAAATGTGCCTACACTCATATAAGGAGATGGCCAATGCATAGGTTTTTAAAATTCGGGACTCTTTCATTCAAAATAAATTTGTATGATCACCAGCACTTACTATTACTAAGATTAACACTTAACTACTACACTTATTTCAAATCGCACCAATACTACACTGGGTGAATTTTCACCCATACCTTATATTTGCATCTATATGTGTAACATGTTGACAATTTTAATTCTAATTGATTGAAAATAAGAACATACCACATGCATATAACTGAAAAGGGTCTGTTTTAAACCGTATAAACAGTTTTATGACATGTCCTCAACATGACCTTCCCACAAATCCACCATTTCTGAATCATTGCTAAGTGCATTGTCATTAACTTCTTCATTCAAAATAAGTTCTCTTATTTCACTTGCGTTTATTTCTTTACCTTCATACATAATAGAAGCCATTTTGAGTCCGATTTTTATCAAATGTATGAAAAAGGTGAAATTGCAATACTTTAAAATAGCAACGCACAGGGGCGTCATTTAGGGGTCAGGGGGGTCAATTGTCCTCCTAGATTACGAGAAATAATAACCCATTACGCACAGAAAACGATGTTAAAGCAACCTAACTGCGCTCAAAAATAAGAAACTATGAGGATAATATAGCAGGAAGGAGAAGGGACAGTAGAGTAGTATTTAAGGGTTAATCTTCAAGGAATCCATTTAGCTATTTAAACACATTTTTGTTTCAAAATTCTTCGTATAATGCATTTTAAAAACTAGGGCCGACCCCCCTGACTTACCCTACCTATTAAAAGAACATGAATTAATTTAAATATTAATTTGCAACATTTTTCTTTAGGTGTTATTTACCCTTATTTAAAATATTTCTTAATAATAAACACATTTCTCCATATCTTTAGATATAAATTTATTTGCTTGTTAATTTATTCTTTGTTTGCAATCACATTTTATCACAAAATACAATATATTACCGATTTTCAGTCTTTTTCTGTATTCATAAAACAACTTTCCGTGATTTTAATTAACATTTAAGCCAAATAAATTTCGGTTTCAGTTTAGTATTGACTGAGATGGGGGAATCTTTAGTAATACTTAAGAGATCGGTGAAAATGAATGTTTGTATTAGTCCTCAAAGAACGAAGAGCTATTCAAGCAGGAGATGTTTCGACAAAGTCATTTGTCCCACCACCCACCGTTTTTAGCGACCACAGTTACATTATATATATCAGAAACTGGCGACAAAGTGAAAAATTCACACCAGTAATAACGGATATCTCGGAAATGACTGGTGCCTAAAAAAAACTTATGTTAAATAAATCATGTGCTTTAAAGAATTTCTAATTTTTTGTGTAGTACGATTTTGTCTAACCCTTAGCGATTACCAGTTTATAAAAAATTCCTTCCGAATAAAGAGAAATTCACACGCTAATCCCAGAAATTTCAGGATATTGCTACATTTTATTTGTTGCTATGTATATACCTTAAATATATGATAGTTTAATCAAAATCGTTAGACCCATTTTTAAGAAACAAAAATGTATATAAAAATTTTCCATAGGCTAAGTCCGGGTGAGATGGCCATAGTTTTTAAAATGTTGTATTATACGAAGAATTTTGAAGCAAAAATGTGTTTTAATAGCTAAATGGATTCCTTGAATATTAATCTTTGTAATAGTAACTGCTCTTAGTCATACGAATTTATTTGGATAAAAAAATGCCTAATTTTCAAAACCTATGCATTGGCCATCTCTCCCTATGAGTGGCGGGAGATAGCCATGTTGTACAGGGGGAGATGGCCACGTACTCGAAGAGCATGTTTAGTGATC
The DNA here is from genome assembly GCA_030765065.1 of Deroplatys truncata. Classification (NCBI taxonomy): domain Eukaryota; kingdom Metazoa; phylum Arthropoda; class Insecta; order Mantodea; family Mantidae; genus Deroplatys; species Deroplatys truncata. The sequence goes on from CM060990.1 coordinate 674,949,559, forward strand.
TAATAAAGCAACCATTACAATTTTCTTTATTTGATTGTGGTCAAGTTCTTGGACATAATGGTTCTTGCAGAAAAAGTTCTCGGGAAAGCTATTAAATAAATACACTACTGTTTGTGAAAATTGCAAAACCAAGAAAGAAACGCATGATTGAAACGAATTTTATACCACAGGTTAGGTTCATGACAATAAACAAATGATTAAGTTTACAAATCTGTACATGCCTGTGAACCTGAATTTCAGTATTTTATGTAGCCTCCTTGCGCTGCAATTAGAGCCCCTAAGCACCGTGGCATGGAATTAAAAAGGTTCTGGATTTGTTCCTGGGGAATCTTCCTCCACGCAGTTTGAATGCGAGCCCACAGATCAAATCCACTGGTTACTGCAGGACCGTGACGAACAAGTGGCCGACCAACCATATCCCAGACATGTTTGATGGAAGACATGTCAGGAGAAAGTGCAGGCCAGGGAAGCAAGGCACCCGGCGTTCTTCGAAGGGGCCTGTACATTTCTCGCAATACGTGGCCGTGCATTGTCCTGCTGAATATGGCATGTGGAGTTGCCTGAAGGAGGGGGAGTACATCGGGCTCTAAAACGTCCCTCAAGTACTGGTTGCTGTTCTGATTGCCCTCAATTGGTAGGAGGTAAGATCGGTTGTTTTAATCAAATGCGCCCCAAATTATCACACCTAGTGTTTGTCCCATATACCGCTCGACAATGCAAGCCTGCAGATTGCCCTTGCCACGGTACCATTGAACACGTATGCGGCCGTCACTGTAGGACAGGCTGAAGCGGGACACGTCTGCAAAGACTACCTTTTGCCACTCAGCTCGCCAGTGACAGTGTTCACGTGCCCATTGCAGTCGGAAGTGCTGTGATTTCTGGACAATGGAAGCCGATGTAATGGCATGTGTGCAACCAGTCCCATTCGCGGCAGACGGCGACGAACCGTCGATTCAGACAGATTCACACCTGTTGCACTGCTCCAGCGTCGAGCCAACACTGTAGATGAAGCTTTACGGTCCGTAATGGTCATACGACCATATGGTCATATTGTGGTCACATTGTGTGGTCCAGTGCCATCTCGACGCTGCGTAAGACCCTCTTCTTATCCACTGCTTTCACCGACGCATCACTGTCATGGCAGCATGCCCTGTACGAGCCGAAATGTCACGGTATGATAAACCGCTGCCCGTTCGAACACACTTGCATCCTTATATTGAACCGTTTGACGTCGACGAGGCATAACAGCACTTACTTTCACATTTCCAGCTTGCTTCACAGCTCTTCACGGACTATACTTGGCGTAACATCGACCTTGTCAGACGTCGTCCTCCGTGATGTAGTGGATACCATGCTAGTCTCTAGTTCCCGAGGTCGCGGGTTCAAACCCGGCGGAGGGCGATGGATATTTTCGAGGTAAAAATCTTTAGCATGGCTTCCATCGGAAGGAAAGTAAAGCCGGTGGTCCCGTGTCGTAGATTTACGGCACGTCAAAGAACTTCAAGCCAAATAAAGAGGCCTCTGAGTAAAATTGCCGGTCTTTCATGGCCAATATAGAATGGGACGTTAATGACACGGGTAGCGGGAGAGAATCCTTTTTTAAGGTAGTCTCTCCAAATATGAAAAGCATAAATTATCTGGTTATACACCAGTGATACAAATTAGCAAAAATTACCGAGCTGTGTATCAGAATATAAAAAACAAACAAATGAAATGGAGAATATCTATTTAAAAATACAAAATAGCGATAAAAATATCTCTCCGGAAAGGCTGATCAGCTCTCCCATATGTATGTGTAATAATTATAATAATTTATAATAGTGTAAGCAATGTCAGTAAAATACCCAATATGTGCAGAAAGCTTTCAACTGCTGTCTTGAAAGGACATTGGGTTTTCACTAACTTCATTCAACAACGGAAAAATAATTGAGCACGTGGAAAGTAAGAGAAATAAACTCTTAGAAATGCTACCACCAGCACTGCACGTGATCACCAATCATTAACAGGGACTGAAAGCTTGCCAACAGCCGAATTTAAAAATCATCACACCACAGCTGCGACAATGAGAGTCATTGGCCATCTCCCCCGGAATTACCCTATAAATGATAGTTTGAGTAGGGGCGTTTTCTCTAAAATGTTTGTGTTGCATCTTTGGAGGATACCGAACTTAAATACCAAGTTTGGCATTTACTCAACATTTCGTTTAAGAGTGTCGAGTCCAAAGTTGTAACACGAAGATGTTAAAAAATACCACCATCCAAATCTAGCCTTTACGTGGGACATTTTTCGAAATAACTTCATTTTTTTCAAAAATGGCTCAGACTTCTTTAATCAAACCACTATATATTTAAGTGTTTACATGACAAACAAAATGTATATGTTGAATTTTCTGGCAACAGCCTTCATTCGGAATGAATTTTGCACAATGTGTACAATGATAAATCTTACGAGATAGACAAAAACGCTCGACAGAAAAACATATGTACATTTCTTAAAACACGCGATTTATTTAAAATAACCTTTTTTTGTGACATCAGCCATTTCTGACATATTCATTACTGGTTTTAATTTTTCAATACTTGTCATTTTTCAGTAGTTTCTCACGATATCATGGAAAGAGTATGATTTTTTTAGAAAATATTTAACGTGAAGGTATTCCTGAATTTCATTTACGTTATAGGGTCTGCTACATATTCATGGAACAAGCTCAAGATTGTTCATGGTAAACCACAGGAGTCATGTGTCACCTGGTAAAGGAGGAAGATTCATCATTCTATTTGTTCGAACAGATGATGGCTTTATTCCTAGTAAAGTAATTCTTATTGAATTATATACTGCTTCAAAAACACATTTTTTGTTGTTTTCTGGATTTTAATAGTATCACCTGTGCATTCTTTGTATCAAAGGCACAGAATCAATATTTTCTTCAATCTGAAGGCTAGCCAAGATTGGTTCAATGAACAGTTAAACATTTCAGAAATGGTTATAGAAATATCTCGTTAAATTGAGTGGTTTAGGACCCTGGCTGATTGTTATGGAGAATGCATCATACCGAACAAAAGTAATGAACAACAGCCAACATCAAAGTGCAGAAAATATCAGTTAATGGTACTCATAATAAGTTTGCATTTTAAGAAACAACCAATGTTCATTAATTGTATTTATTATATATGAAATCTTATTTTGCTTTCTTTTCAGACCTGGTTGAGGCTAAATGGAGTGCCAATATCAGACATTGAAAATAAGAATGAATTGCAACAGTTATGCAGAATTAATCAAAGCAATCTGAAATGGTATTTCAATTTCTTTCATAATATCGAAGTGAAGTAATTCATACTTCAGTCAAGACAATAACTAATAAAGCTATTTCAGGTATGTCAGTGATGAAATCTTAGTGAAATAAGGACATACAGTATTGAGGCTTTCCCTTAGTACCACTTTTTCAATGCAATAGAACTTGTGTGGTCAGTAATGAAGAATTATTATAATAAATCAGTAGCCTAATGGCTAGGATATGGATTGGATCAACCTAGAGCTGTGTGGAAGGAAGCACTCAACCAGGTATGTGAATTAGAAGATGGTTGATATTTTAACTATAAAAGTTAGTTTCATAATGTTGTTTGAGCTTTCTCACTATTATGATAATGATAATAATTAGACCAGTATTTTAATAGGTAACACCAGAAGTGTGGAGAAATGAAGTGAAGCATACGGAAAGTATACTTATGAAGTACTACAATGAAGAAGTGAAAATTGCACTTCAGGTAGAGGAATTTCTTATAGACATGAGAGAAAGTGATGAGAATAGTCTGGAGGAGGATGAATAGGAAGATGAATTAGCCATCCCTTTGTACTCTGTTGCTGGGATTTCAGGACTGCATTAAATCTTTCGTACTAGCATTGCATGTCATACACAGTAATATTGCTTACATGAAAATGTGTGTTGCAATGTAGAATTGCATTGAATTAATTTCAGAAATAAATTAAGCTTTGTTTTACAGGTTGCTTATACTAGCAATCCAAACAATTACCAATTGAATGTTAAAACAAAATCATTCTTACTTAAGGCAACCAATTGAAAAATTCTAAAAAATCTGATGTTACATTCACATGACTCTCTGTACCCACTATCATTTTTTTATATAGCTCCTACAAACTATTCCTATGAAAGCTCATCTTTCTGTTCACTTTGTGTTAATCAAAATAAACATTCTTAAAATAGTATCATTACAGATCTCATTGTAGATACAAGGGAGATTCAGCAGACTGAAGTGACAGTCAGATGTTTCAAAGTGGGTTGCTATAAGCTGGGTTCAAATTCCATTCTCTTTCCATTACATTGCAAGAAATAACTGGCTAGTAACTGCTCTTCAAGCATACAAAATTACAAAGCATTGAAAAATTCAGACAATAATAAGTGATACCAAATAAGTTTGATACCAAAAGAAATTTATTTGAAATAAATTAAGTGTTTTAAATATATCTACAGCTTTTGTCAAGTACATTTTTGTACAAAAGAAATCTCATATGAATACCAAACTTAGTATTTAAGCATAGTATAGATTACCAGACACTCAGAAATTCCTGTACATGCCCTATATTTTAACCATTTGTCCGGTATCCAGCAGAAATTTTTTAAAAGTCTCTAATGGCCTACATTTTAGCCGCAAATGAAATTCACTATGGCAACATGGCTACACCAGCTAAAGTCAAAGAGCATACTCATGCATTAATAACTTTGAATGAGAGATGTGTCAATGCAACATTTGCACTCCAAGGCAAAGCAAAGTGATGTTTTACTCTCACTCTTTCTTTTGCATTTTGGTTATCTAAGAATAAAGAAGTGGAAAGTTAACAGTTAATTCACACTACTTTTGCTACAAGCCAAAATGCCAAAACAAAAATACAAATTCAATAATGCATTGTCATTAAAGTATAAGTGTTTCACGGCAGGAAGAAGCAAACACAGAGCACAATACCTTATTTGTCCTCCAGCAACATGTGTTTCTGTTCTACATGAAGACAGGGTTATAAAATATATTTTTTTAATCTTTCGTGTGTTTGACTTGGACCATCATATTGCTATGGCAATTATTTAAAGAGTGTTAATTTATAATTACCAATTTTGGTAGATTATCATTGTTTTAATATGATGAACTTTTCTCTTGTAGGTGCATAAGATTTGGAAGTACACCTGTCTACTAAAAAAAGAAAACTTCACAAAATTCTGTTGGTAATTCAGATATTAAAGCTTTCTTTGCTCATCCCACACAGTCAGTATATTGTGTTAGTGCCACAGAGGCAACAAAGGCATATCACATTTTTCATCACCACGCATCATACAAATCCATGCGCTGCACGCCTAAACTAAATGCAAAACTATACTCCGATTCTGATATTGCAAGAATGTTTTGAGTGCAAGAACAAAGACCGAAGTCATCATTAAAGTGGTTGCACCATATTCTGTTGACATGACAATACAATGTCTGGAAGAAATTTCTTGTTTTGGGGTTACTGCCAACAGCAGTAATCATGATTCCCAGAAACTATTTCCTATTTTAATACAATATTTTGACCTTAAAGCTGGTGGTATGCAGACAAAGGTAGTCAAAATTGTAACTACTGCATATGAAAGTGCTGAAACAATATCATCACATGTTCAAGATACTTAGTAGGGTTAGCAATAGAAAAGAAATTTGTAGCATTTGGAGCTGACAATATGAACCCAAATTTTGGTGGCATATGTCAACCAGAGGGTAAAAATGTATTCACCAAACTAAAGTCATATATTAATGAAAATTTAGTTGGAGGGGCTGCCCAGCTCACATTCTTAGCAATGCCATTCAGCATGGTTTGGGTAGTCTCAGTATAGATTTACAGTATATTGTTTTCAAGCTGTACAATTATTTTTCTGTATATGCAGTAAGAACCGAGGAACTCTAGCATTATTTGAATTTGTAGAAATAAGTTACAAACAGCTTCTTAGTCACAGTAAAACCAGGTGGTTACCTCTGTTCCCTGCACTTGACAGAATAATTGAAATATACGAGGCCTTAAAATCTTACTTTTTGTCTATATCCAGTGCTCCTAAAGCTCTAAAGATGTTTTTTGAAAACAGTTTGAGTAAGGCTTATTTGTATCGCTTACATTCATTGATGTCTGTGTTTCATCATGGGATAAAACAGCTTAAAAGTGAACAAACATCCATTGTTGAGGTGGCTGCAGTATTAGATAATGTGTGTCCTCTTCTTAAGAACAGATTGGAGAGTAATTTCATGTCACTAAAGACAAAAAAAATTGATAGGTGCTAGGGAGGTGAGCCTTCATAGAGAGATTGACAATTTTGAGGAGGAGGCTGTTTTGTTGTATGGCAAATGCCTGGACTATCCAGCTATCTGTGTATCATTTTCAGAACTCAAATGTTTTAGTTGGTTAAACTTAAATGATAAAGTATGCATGGATGATGTAAAAAAGATGTACAGTTCTTGAGTGATAAAGGCATTGTAATAGATGATGTAAAGTGTTGCAATGAGGTATGTAATGTGAACCAACTTTTGCAAGCATAGCTCTGAACTTCAGAAATTTTCCTGTAATGATAAGTGTGTTAGATATTTTAATGACAGCAATCATGAGGACTGTCATTCTGAACTTCTGAAACTAGTTCAGTATTTTTTTGCTATTCCTGCACACAATGCTAATGTTGAAAGAGTATTTTCACTAATAAGAGCACAGTAGATAGATGAAAGAAACAGATTATCTATTGATTCAGTCAAAGGTATTGTTTTAGTAAAGTATTTATTTTAAAAAAGTGTGAGATAGGGAGCTGTGTCAAGGATGCCTTATAATCCGTATGAAACGAGAAGGAATCTGAATCAATGGAATGCTAGCAGGAGCGCTGCATTAGCAGATGTTTTGTGAGTGTGACAAAGACAGAGAGAGATGAGACACACAGCATGAAGCAAGGTATGCCCAGTGTAGCATACACATTCACCTGATCACTTGACGTGGGGTCCAGTGGGCATGCTTTTATCATTGTTAAGCACTTAATTGAAACCACTGCACTTATAACACTAACTTTGAAACCTTAAGCTTATATAAAGAATACTTTTGATCGTAAATGCACTGTCTAAAAGGTAAATTACAAGCAACAAAGTCATCCTCCATGGTGTAGTGGTTACCATGCTAGCCTCTAGTTTCCGAGGTCGTGGATTCAAACCTGGCAGAGGGCGATGGTTTTTTTTCGGGTGTAAAATCCAACCCTCATAAATATCTGCTTTTACACATAACTAAATAACCAAACATCATAGAGACATGGCTTTTGAACAGTCTGATTTAAAAGTTTTAGCCCTGTTCAGCTATAATACTATAAATTATGAGTACATAGCTTTTAACAGCACAATTGAAAAGTAGAAACCATAACCTACAGCAAGACTATGCAGCACTTGAACTAGGCAACCTTGCTCTAGCGCTATTGGCTTAGCGACTTTCACCAGTGTTATCTAGCTCTGCCTCAGATTCCTTCTTGTTTTGTACAAATAATAATAGTAAATTAGTTAAGTATTACAGTATGCAAAAGGAAATAGTATCTCCACTGAAATGGGGAGTTATGTTTGGGTGTATAACACAGGTCCAGGCTTTAACACTCTAGAGCAGAGTCAACATAGTGATGAAGAAGGATGCTGATGCATTCTTACAGAAGAGGTTCAGAAGTGAGTGGAGATGTCAGACTGAACTGCAGTTTTATGTGAAGATTGCGAATGAAGAGTCTGCATTCTGCAGCAAAAACCAAAATGAAGAATAATTTTATTTTGGGGAACAAATGGATATTGTTTAAATACAGAAATACAGTTGTGTTTGTTGAAAGAAGCATTGAGAATGAAATGTTTACAGAAAAACTGACAAATAAAATTTGAAGGCTCATCTTTTTTCCAATAAATGCACAAAACAAAGTATAAAACTGCTGTTGTAAGTGGAATTGAAATTTTTTATTAAAATATCAATAAGTTTATTTTTTTGCCAGTTTTTCTTGATGTCCAAGACAATATTTTCACTAAACGTGTTTCAAAAAGCAGTAATTGCAAAATATTTTTAATTATTGAATATTGTTTTAGTGATAACAGTATTTAGGAAAGTGGCATTTCCACTACAGTTACGTATGAAGAACTTTTAATAGTGCCAGTAAGTTTACAAGATATGAGCTTTTCTCCTCTCCTGAAAACTTTTTTTATTATGCACTTAGTGCTTTTTGATTTGATACTCCTCATATTATCTCTGCATCCAAAAATAATGACAAATGAATGGGTACATATTAACCATATCAATTCATTTTGTAAGAGTATCAATGATAAAAATACACAAATGTAGTAAGCAGGGTTGATATTTAAGCATTGTATTGTTAGTAAGATAAATATTGTATGGATATAAATTTTTGAACCATATGCTTGCTTATTCCTAAAATAATTGTCACTCTGAGAAAGTTGGTTTGCTTAGAACCCTTTCAAAGGGAAGTAAAGCCAATAGATCCCATGTAGTACACTTAAGACACTAAAAAACATCAAGCCTGACTGACCTTTAACATCCTAAGTAGAATGGATGCTGATGACCGAGAATATTAAATGTCATTAAATTACATAAACAATCAAATCTTTGAAACACTTTATCATGTGCATTGTTAAATTGTCCTTAAATTTCCTTTATTATTTGCACACACATACACTGCTATGAGCTGGAAACACAAAATGATACAAATTCTATCACCACCAGCATCATCATCATCATCATCATTAGTATTGTTGTTAATTATGTAAAGTAAGATGGTGAAATGCAGTATTTTGTTTTGGTGCTGTGGAATTTTAAGTGTAATTAATTTGGTGTTACTTATATACCATTAAAGATTTTCATTAATAAACTATATTCTTTAACTTGTTTCAGGTGCAATTCCTTTTCTTTTGCCTGGGTGTCTTTCCTATTTGACAGAACGAAACATCTACTTTAACAGAAGATCCAGAAGTGTTTTGGAAAATCATTCCATAAATACTGCAACTGCAGAGAGCTTGAGAGCCGTGGAAGAGCATATCAAGAAAACTACATTTTGCACTGTAGAGGAACTACTTGAGAAAATTGATTGCTGTGAACTAAATGATGAGTGGGTTATTAGAAAAAATGGCAGTGGCATATATTTTATTTGTGAGAGATTGTCCAGTGCCAAAAGTTGCATGTTATGCTATACTTGCCAAATACTTGGTCTTATTAGCTTGTATAAATAATATTGAATTGCATGGGTGGGAAATATAAGGCTGCCAGCAACAGCGAATAACCTAACCAAGTAGGATAACTTCATGATCTTTATCAGAATTTCAGCATATGGTCAAAATCAACCCATTAACAATAGCATTGAATAATAGAGGATGCTTTAACAAATTTGTCTGTTAAGTTAGCAGAGAAGAAAGAAGCCATCTCATTTATGAAAGAGCAAGTTTCTTTCCTTAATTGTCACAAGTCAGGGGCAAGGTATTCTTGAGAAACCACAGTTTCGTGGTTTCTGGTACATTACATGTCACCTCAGTGTTAAAAGTTTTTAAGGAGTAGTGATTTGTTAACAATGGCAAGTCCAGTTACTTTGTTTTGAGTATGCACCTTTCCACAATACCCATAACTGAGAAAGACTCTGCCAATTTTCTGGGGTATTTGGCTGAAAAGGCTGGATTATTAAGCAAAGAGGATAGAAATGTTTTGTTCTTGGTGGACAAGATACATTTGAAACCCTTTGTGGATTATAAGGGTGGAAAAACTGTTGGGCAATCATACAATGGAGGTGAGTGTGCATCTGCTGCATATGTGTTTCTGGTACACACTGTATAGACATACAGTACATTGATATACAGGATGGACCATTTAAATTGAGACTGTACAAGATGTCCAAAACTAAGTGTTGTAGAGAGAAATGTCTTGAATAAACGTTGCTTGATATTATAAGTCATCAGTCATATTTTATTTGGAGGACGTTGTGATCATCATTTTAGGGTCAATTTAATTATTTTAAATGGGAACCTACCTTTATGTTCTCTCACTCCTCATAAAAAACTAAACAACATTTGTATAAAGCACTTTGTAATTGTTCTTACACTAACGTAAATAAAAAAAATTCTGAATGGCTGTGTATGAAGAGTGCAATAAATGGTTGGACCATACATGGATGGGCATTTGAGGGTCAGTTACATTTCTTAATTAGGAACTAATATTTTTTATTTTGTTTCCTTATTCCTCATCACAAAATAAACAGCTTTTTATAAATAATTTTGTAATGAGGAAACAACATACAAAATATAAGCTCCCATTTAAAAAATTAATTGACCTTAAACTGACCATCATAATGTCCTCCTAAAAAACAGGATTAATGGCATTTACTTTCCCCCATCATATCAAGCAACTTTTATTAAAGATATTTCTTTCTACAACCTTTAGATTGGGGATATTTTACAGTCTCAAATTAAATGGTTAACCCTGCATACTGCCTGTTAAAACAATGCAAGGTCAAACCACATATGAATTTATGAAAGTCATTATACTGAAGTTGGAAAGCTTAAGATATGAAGTGATTGTTAGGACATCACACAATATCTAAATTAATAAGATGCTTTGTATTATGTACCCTTAAAACTTCAGTTAATCTTGACGTACTTAAAATGGTCTACTTTGCATACTCATTTATCACAAGGTATAATATCTGAAGTTTGACGTCCTCATTCGCTGTTTTGGCCAATCCTTGGTCAGTCCAGTGGGAGTAGGTGCTTAACATGTTCAAAGTTTGACATCCTCCATTTGCTACTTTGGTCAATCCTTGGTCATGGGGTGGATACCAGCAGGCAATCACATGCATGTATGTAAATATTTGTGTGACACGATTTATGTGGGCGGAATAGAGAATGCTTTACCTTGGCGTGGTAAATGCCAACGATAGTTTCTACTGTTGAGTGTTGACCAAACATACGTAGATTGTATTTTAACTTTTCATTTGCAATGAAAAAAAGAAAGTGTAGTAAATAACGAACACTGAAAAACTGAAAATCCTTGAAGTATACCACCATCCAAATATGAAACATGTGGATATAATGCAGAGGTTAAACATTCCTCCATCAACCTTAAACACGATTGTTAGCAAACTTAAATTGATTGAAACTGCTTTTAAAAAACGGAAAAATGCTAAAACAAAACTTTCCTCTTGGAAAATAGGATCAGAAAAGGATCGGAATGAAATTTGTTGCATGGAAACACCTGCATTCTCCTTCTATAAGTAAAGTAAGTGTATTATATTCACGATTATCTGTACACACTTTTCAAAAGCATATTCTTAAAAAGCTTATTTCTTCTACCTGTTTCATAGTTCATTGAGATAAACATTTGCAGAAATGGTTTTGCATTTCGTGGTAGTTACAGGGGGAATACAATAGGCTTAAGCAAAATCATTTTAAAGTGGGTCGCTATGTGATAGCTTTAATATTCCCTTCTCTTTCCATGACCACTAGAATACCACGAATTAATTATACTTATATAACAATATTAATATAATTATATATAATTATATTAATTATGAATCACTTAGTAATTGAAAAATTATAAGTGCTTGGAAATTCCAGGTATTTATCTATTTATTAACACTTTCCTTAATTGGGGCCTGCCATGTAACAAAGTATACCTATACAATTAACAAATTTAGAATTTAAATTAACAACAATAAAGACGATTTATAGTTAACATATCAAAATAATGAAAATCAACTTAAAATATAAATGTAAATGAATTTAAATTGAAACTTAAAGATAGTATAAAATAATCCTATTATGCAGTTAAAATAAATAAATGTAGAATAATTTCAATGGATTGTAAAACGGTGTATCGATATTATATTAAATATAAATGATTTCTGAGGATGAGAATTGATCATCTATAGCCATGATTGCTATTTAATAAAGTAGGCGTTTATCTAGGCCATAATCTACCCAAAACTTGTGTAACGTTTTTGGTTATAGACTATTTCGAAAATGATAAATGCCAGGAAAATACTTTATTGAAACTGCTTCAAGGAAATGTGCATTTTTGTGTACTAATTTCTTGCCTATCCAATATGGCTCACAGTTTATGTAAAACTAATTCACAATAAAGAAGTCTTCATGGGAAGTTTGTAGAAAATTTAAGATATACAGTTTATTTTTCATGGAAATATCTTATTCTGTTTTAACAAGGTGTACATTTTTTATGTACTATTCGGAGAGGATTTAAGATATATGTCATATAGATATTTTAATTACAATCGTTACAACTACTTTTGATAAAATAAACATTTTGGAAAATCTACATACAGAGCGTAGGTTGCGGGTTGGGGAATTTTCTTGAAAAGCTTAGTTTCATACGGCTGGAAGACACTGAACTTAAATAACAAGGTTGGTATTTATCCGTTCTCATCGCTCTGAGGAGAAGAGACCGCACCTCCTCTCTCCCCCCTCACCCCTTCTGCCACACCACTAAACCACCCTTACAGCCACGGACCCTGCAGTTTATCTCGATTAAAAGAAAGTAGACAGGGAAATAAACTTTCGTAAGAATAATAATTTGTGTACTCGCTAATAAACCATAGAAGGTAAAGAAAGTCATGTGAATGTAACACATCAGATTTTTTTCTTTTCTGCCACTCGGCAAAACTTAACTGCGTGCGCACCAGCTGATCCGGATATTGGATGTTTAATGTTATTGCCAGGGAGAGGCGAAATGACTTGTGTATTCTTTGAAGCTGGCGGTTTTAAAAGTCAGGGCAGTTCGTTTTACGTAGAAGCATATTTCATAAACATACGCTGTTAACCTCTGCCCACGCGAGAGCCTGGGAGAAGAAATGCGTGACTTGAACAAGTTTGGAAAAAACCACTACCAGGCATATTGAACCAACGATAGAATTGTTAGTACACTGTGCTTACAAGGGCTCTAAAGGGAACAAATTATATTAGGTTTACATTGAACCAGGCATTAAATTATCAGATAATATAGAATAAATAAAATACTTCGAATTAATTTCAGTAGTGAAATAGTTTTCGATTAGCCTTCAGTTTTGAACAAATTTAATGTAAGCATTTCGAGACTCTTTTTTGCCTTTCAGCTTTGAACTCTGACCAATTATTTCAATATTAATTCAATTCATTTGTTCAATTTATTGCATGTTATTTATACTGTTCTCCATTAGCAAAAACTGAAACTGAATTTTAATAGCCAGTTTATCTTGAATGACGGAGTGGGGGTCTGAATCCTAGGCATCGGGTTGAATGACCTCCCTCTGTGTCAACCTCGTTCACGCGCCTACAGAGGGTAACGGCATTTGCAGTTCAGTCTAATTTCGAAATAGTGTATACTGGGAATAACGTTATGAGAAGCTGTCTGTTGATTATATTTTTTGTGTGTAGTTATGGGTATATTAGAGAACTCTGTGTTTATTAAGTTAACTTTCCTTCAACACAGCGGTGTGTGGATTGTCAGCGTGAATTGATGCAGTAATCCCCTCGTGTCACCGTTTCTAACAAATCCAGAGTTTATAGGTTGTTGAAAAACTTTAAACTGACTGGTCGATGTTAGGCAAAAAAAAACCCAATAAAACAGACACATTCCACTTTACCGGCAAGAAAATTGAACTCTCTGAGCGTAGCGAAAGACATGGTAGAACTGGTTGATCCCCAAGGTCATGGGTTCTAACCCCATTAGACTTGTCAGTTTAAGGAATTTTGAGAAATGATGTTTCTTCGGAAAGGCCTACAAATTTGGAACGTATGAGAGCAGTTTTCGAAAAAGAATTGAAGCGCAAATGTGAAGATTAACAAAGAATTGTAAAAACATTGGGCTAGTAATGTAAAACAACATTGGGAAAAATGTATCCAAGTAAATGGGAAACTTTTTGAACTGCAGTAAGTTTTCCGCCGTTTAAATAATGGTCAAACTTAATTGCACAAATGTTGCTTCCTTGACTTTGTCATTTTCTCGTCAAGCGTCATAATCACGTCTTCCTCTAATAGAAGGTTTACAAGCCAGCCATGCTTCTCGAAATGATTCCTGGTGGGAATGTAATAATTACGACGAAAAGCAAGCTCGTAAGACGTTGCTCCACACCTAGTACAAAGTGAAGACACACTGAATTAGAGAGAAATATTCAGGGGCCACGGGAATGCAGCCCCCCACATGCAAAAATTATGCACACGATACACCCCATTCGGGGCAATCGCAGGGGTCAACCCAACCGCAGAGCAATGAAAGGGCCTCACCCTGGGGAACCGCCTTCATGATGACGGTTTCCCTGGTGCCTTTGGTACAGCGAAATAAGATTTTCTTCGCTTTTATGTACCTCCCTGCTGGCATTCATTACCAATAATATCGAATCCCACGAAACAAATACCGGCATGTTCTTAAGCTTTATGGTGTATCAGCACACTTTGGTCTTTGATTTTCAAAATTGTGCCAGTCGCTATGCATTGGATTTGAGATTCTATCCCCATGTATGACCACAAGCAAATAACGAATAGCGATTTAGCAATAGAAGTATTTAAAAATTCCAGGAAATAATGAAGAATATTTCGGAAATAGTAAATGCAACAAAAACATGTATTTGACATAAATGCTTTGTTTTAACGAATGCATTTTTGCCTATCTCACATACTTTAATTCACGAAAAAATAATACATCATGAAGACTTCAAGGGAGATTTGTTGAAGAATTAACATATTTATTTTTCACAGAAGTATCTTTAGTCACTTTTAACGAGATGTACATTTTTTGTGTCCTAAGCTTTTGCCTATCTTATATGGGTTACAATTTCTGAGAAATTAATTCATAATGAAGAACACTTCACGGGCAATTTGGGGAAAATTTAACATATGTATTTTGTTTCTCATGGAAATATCTCAAGCGTGGGGTACATTTATTATAATCGTTAGATCTATTTTTGAGAAAATAAAAAATGGAATATTTTTCTGTGTACAATTAAGGAGTATTTTGGGTTTGGGGATCCTCCTCAAGCCTTTGTTTGACATCGCTGGAAAGTATTGAACTTAAATACCAAGGTTTGTATTTACCTGAAATGCAGTTCAAAGACAGACACGGACCTGCTTCTAAAAATGCTATTTTTGGAATCAGGGGGACACAAAACATCTCTGTATTTTATTACTTTCTCTACCACGTATACCAGGTATTGCATTCCACCCAAAGATTCGATACCGAGATTTCACCGGAAATATATGTTTTGAGGTGTATCCGAAAAAACATTTTTAGAAAAAGGTCCGTTTGTGGAAGTGTCAGTGTGTCTGTGAACAGCATAACATAAAACTGAAGAGTCGGATAAACACTAAATTTGGTGTATAGGTTCAGTGCTTTCTAAAGATGCAACATGAAGATTTCACCCTACCCTTTACATGGGACATTGTTCGTGACTTTTTATTTTCTAAAAATGGCTCCAACGATTTTGATTATAATACCACATTATTAATGATATTTACATGGGAAATAAAATGTATATCTTGAATTTTCTGGTAGTAGCCTTTCATTCATTAGTCCTCTTCATTCAGAAGGAATTTTGTATAATCTTGTATAATTTGTAAGCGTTAAGCGATAGACGAAGACGTACTACACAAGAAATGTTGATCCCTTTAAAACACAGAATTTATTTCAAATAACTTTTTTGTGGCAGACGCCATTTCCGAGATATCCGTTATTAATGGTTCGAGTTGTTCATTACTTGGTTACCCTTTTAAGTTCCTTTCAACATTCAGTTGTTTCTCGCGATTGCATGGAAACAGTATGGAATTTTTAGACAGAGTATTGCATCCTGTTCTTAAACATTTGACTGTCGCTATTCCCTTTTATCTACAGGATGGACCATCTAAGTTGAGACTGTACAACAGAGGTGGCGAAAACGGGACTCGCCAGTCATTTTGACTCGTAGGCGCCGTTCTCCCTCTCTGCTACTAACTCTTTGTTTTTCACATGCTGCTGAGTGATGCAGTGCGTGTTGCCTATTTGGTGACTCGCGGGAGGAAGGCGTTTTCGCCACCCATGCTGTACAATATCTCCAAAACTAAGTGTTGTAGAAAATGTCTAATAAAATTTATGGGGGAAGGTAAATGCCATTAGTCTTGTTTTATTTGGAGGACATTGTGATGGTCATTTTAGGGCCAATTAATTTTTTTTAATGGGAACCTATATTTTGTATTTTGTCTCATAAAAATGGTTTATAAAAACCATACTAGGATAATTTGTTTGGAGTTCAAATATTAATGTGACAAAGTGGTACTGATGAAAAATAAAATTTGTCCTGCAAGGAGTATTTCATAATTTTCAAATGTCGTGATATGAAAAACAGAAAATAACTCATATCTGAAAAACTACTTCATCAATTTTAATGAAATGTACACATTTAGAAGGAGGAAGGAAAGAGCTATGGTTCTGGAGAATTTTAACCCCTTACACCAGGTAGATTAGCCTGTATAAACTTTTTCAGTATAAAACTTAAGTTTTCTCAGAACGACATTTTTCAATATGTCAAATGACCCATGCGGGACAGTTTTCCATAGTTTTGCATGAAACTTGGCATAATAGTTCTACTGTTCTATCTAAAGAAGCTGTAATATCATTTTTGGGCTACTATGTAAAACTTGGGCACAGAGGGCTATTAATCCTAAAAATTTTTACTTTTTAGGCTGTAATAGCTGCATCAATGATTATAATTAATAATTTGTTATTCAAAACGCTAAATGAAAAAAGAATACTAGGATAATTTGTTAGGAGTTCAAATATTAATGTGACAAAGTGGTACTGATGAAAAATAAAATTTGTCCCTCAAGGAGTATTTCATAATTTTCAAATATTGTGATATGAAAAACAGAAAATAGCTCATATCTGAAAAACTACTTTATCAATTTTAATGAAATTTACACATAATGCTATTTAGAATGAAGGAAACCAAAATACAAAATTTTATACATATTGAAAAAAATTTGTAGAAAATCATACAATCTGTCCTAGGTCCCCTTAAGTAGGAAGAGCATATAGAAGAAAAACTTTCATTTTCTTGGCTTTTATGCTTAAAAATTTGTAAATACTTTCTCTACATATTACAAATACACACATATTTACTATATATAGGGATAAATAAGCATGTATACATTAATAATAGATGTATTCAAATTGTAAAGTAATACAAATTTATTAAGGACAATTAGGAATTGCTTGTATTCATAACCAATCTTGTATTACTTAAGCTTTTTTCCTCCAGCATTCCTGTAGGCCTCAAGCACGTTCAAGTTAACTCTTCTAAAGAGTTATTTATTTATTTATTTTTGCAATTTTCTGGCAAGCATATACATGCAATACAAGTGGTTTTCTTACAATTTGTTTTATCTGTAATAGCACCTCAAAACTACATTGGCTCAGATTTGGAGATCTTGGTTGCCATTTAATTAACTCTGACAACCTAGCCCCTGATTGGGATAATGTTTTCAATTACGAAACACTCAGCTAGGGCAGGTATGGGCATTTACTGTTTCAGGAACCACAAGTGGTTCTTGATATTACCACATATGACAGAAGATGTCATTGCAGAATTTCAGTATATGTGATAGGTATATACACCCATGCATGACGTAATCTATTAGGAAGCAGATCACACCATAAAATAGTTCCAATTGGAAAATTGTCATGGCGGATGCTAGGCCTGTGTGTAAATGTAAATTTAATGCCTTGCCATGCAGTTGGAACCATGGTACTGATGGCTATAAGAGGGGTAGTTTTATCATTTTCCCTCTTTGCAATCCCTCCAAAATAAAATTAAAATGAAATGATGCAGTTTTTAAACATTTGTGCCATAGTAAACATCATGTTGATGTATACGTTGTAAAACAAATGCAATTAAGAATCTTCATTGGAAACTTTGGCTATGTTTGCTTCTACAGATTCTGTGGGAGCAACTGTTTTCACAAATGAGTTATTCCAAGTCAGAATACAGATCTCGTGTGACTGACAAAAATCTGTTAGTGCAGCTGAAAATAGCTCATTCAGAGCTAACTCCAGCTTTTAACAAAACAATTGTAAATGTAAAAGAATATAATTAAAATACAGTGTTGTTGGTATTACTAAAAATTATATTTATGCAAGAATCAGCAACCAAGACTGTGTTCATTGTCCATTTCTTCATCTACTGGTTCATTTCAAACTATCTGGGGTTGGATAACTTTGCAAGTTGTGTGTCAGGTTTGTCCACACCTGAGAGGATATAGTGGGTAGATACTCCATTTGGTTCGAAATAGTACTTATTTCATTATCACATTGTCGTAATTGTCAGATATTAGTGTTCCTAAGAGTTTAGTATTCTTGTACGTTTACAGCTAAATAAAATACAGTGCACATGAGCTCATTTATAGGGGTTATCTGTGCATAGCATATGTTCAGTACAACAGGAACATGTCATTGCCAAGCAATCAGGCTGTTATATTTTATAATGGTTACTATAATGTTCACCAGTGATTGGAAATAAATGTGTTATAATGTTAATTTGTGGTTCTTAATGCATCTATAACCTCTGAGAGGATATAGGTATCCTCTATTCTTAGATGGTAGCAGTGATGCGTGGGTTTTCGTCTTTTTTCTACTTAACTCCATGTGGGGTTTTGGGGTGCTGTGGGGATAGAAGAACATGTGCAAGTGTTAAATAGCTGCTACTCATGAAAGTGCAGAGGAAAAAGTGAATCCTTTGATAAAAGCTATGGCAAGAAAAATAACAGACATAGTTATTTTAAAATGGTGTAATTTTGAAGAAAGTCTTAAGGAAAGGGAAAGTAGCCAAGATGGTGGATGAAGTAAAAATTGCTGTTTTCAACACCAAGGACCAGAGTGCTGAAAAAGGAGAATCACAATGATTTTAAAACTAAAGAAATGTGAGGAAGTAGCAACAAGACAAAACGTAATGACAGATAAGGAGCCCAATTGGACAGAAAAAGATTTGAGAGCTATAAATGTTATATATAGTGGTATTTCGAATGATCACTACAGTTCGTAAAAGACAAAGAGATGGCATATGAAATTATGAAAAAGTTTGATAAAATGTATTTCAAGGAATCTACTGCACTGCAAATATGCATAAGAAATAAATTGGAAAAATTGAAGTTGAAGGGCTTTGAAGATTCAATTGCCTGTTTTACTGAGTTTGAAAAGTTAATCTATGATTTGAAAAGTTCAAGTGCAAATGTTAGTGAAAAGGAAAAATTAAGCTATATGATTAAAATGCTTTCAAGTTCATTAAGTTATGTTGGTGACTTAATTGATGTGTTGAAAGAAAGTGATCAGATTGTGGAATATATGAAAATTAAAATAAAAATGGTTGAATTGATGGAAAAATAACAAGGAAGCAAAAACAGTTTTAGTGCATTTAAGAGTGAAAGAAGAGAGGATAAAGCATGCTTCAAGAGTGGCATATTTGTACATTTTAAGGCGCAATGTATGAGTATGAGGCCAAAAGAAAATTTGTGGAAATCCAGAGGTGGTGCACAACAACAAGCAGGTGGACACAAGCAACATTACCAACACTGGCAACATTGTGGCAGCTGAGGAGCTGGTTAAGTTTGGAGTCAAGATTGTTGAGGCGGTGGTTGGCAGCAAAATCAAGGACAGTGAAATGATGATGGTAAAACGAGTAATTTTAATACAGAAATTCAGGCTAGGCTGGTTAGGAAAATTGAATGTTGAAGTAAATAGTTGTGTAAGTAAAGTAGATTGGTTACTCGATGGTGGTTGCTCTGAACATATTGTGAATAATGATAAATGTTTTTATGAATTTGTGGAACGTAAAGAACCAACAACTGGAGATGGTCATTCCTTAAAGGCAACGAAAGTGGGAAATATTTTGCATAAGTTTAATGTTCAAGGTCAAAGTAAAATAAATAAAATGTAAAATGTTCGTTATGTCGAGATATGGACAGAAATTTAATAAGTTATGGAAAAGTAACTAAATTTAATAAAATTGTGTTGGTAGGAAATATGTCAAGCGTTTATGGTCTAAATGGAGATTTAGTTGCTTTGGCTATTAAAAGTAATGATTTGTATCGCATGACAAGTGAAATTATAGTAAGTGAATCAAATGTGACAACAAATGGTAAATTGCCTGAAAAAGAGGCACTAATAGGACACTGGGGCATGTAAATTTTAATTATTTGAAAACAATGTGTGACAAGCAAATGCTTGAAGGTTTGCAAAAAGAATTGGTGTCAGATTATTTTAAGTGTAGGATGTGCTTGGAAAATGAAATGCATAATTTGCCATTTAAAAATGAAAGAACAAGAGCAAAGGAAATGTTAGAGATAGTACATACTCATTTGAATGGACCACATAAAACTACTGGCTTAAATGGTGGAAAAATATTTTTTAACATTTATTGATGACTACAGTAAAGTAGCTAAAGTTTACCTTATCAAATCAAAGAGTGAAGTATAAAATTGTTTTGTTTACTATGTAAATTTAATTGAAAGTGAGATAGAAAAAACGGTAAAAATATTGAGGTGTGATAATGATAAGGAGTACATGAATACTGACATATATCATTTTGCTAGGGAAAAGGAACCTTGAACCTTGTCCACCTTATGTACATGAATTGAATGGCACAGTAGAAAAATACAATCATGACATTATGGATATGTCTAGAGGTTTATTGACAGAGGTTAAAGTAGATAAAATGTTCTGGCATGAAATAGTTAAAACAGTAGCTTATTTAAAGAATAGAATTATTGCTAATATAATAGTATAAGACCATATACCCTATGAAATAATGTTCAGAAAAAACCTAGTATAGCATATTTAAGAATTTATGGAAGTAAAGTACTTTTGTCAGAGAGTCTGTACAGAAGAGAAATTCAAAATGGGATAGAAAAGCAGATTTAGGTATTTTGTTAGGGTATGAAAATATTGGTTATAGAGTTTTGATAAATAACAGAGTAATTGTAGCAAGACATGTAGATATAATTGAAGATGGTATTAATTATATAGGCTTTAAAGATGAGTCCATAGGGGTTCATGATAAAAATCAAAATTAAAATGAAAATTATGAAAATAAACACAATAATACTGATGAGAATTTAAATGATGAAAATGTAGAATTAGGGTTGAGAAGATCAACCAGGCAAAAAGGAAACCTGCAATCAAAGAAAGAGAACAGTGTAAGAAAATCCTTCACATCAGCTGAATATGTAGCATTATCTGGGTGTTTGAGTAAATTAAATGTTTTAACAGCTATTTTGCTTGATTTTAATATGCAAATTTTTGATCCTATTAAAATTTATGAAGGTAATTCTGGTGCATTAGATATAGCAAAGTTTGGTAATTTTATGAAGAAATCAAAGTATATAGAAAGCCATTACCACTTTGTAAATGAAAGTTGTATTAATGGTGAAATTGATATTGTAAAAGTGAATTTTGAAGAAAACATTGCAGATATTTTTACTAAGTCCTTAGCACAAAACAAACTTGAAAAGTTTAGAAATATGTTATATGTAAAGTATTAGATAATAGTAAATTTTGGACTGTAATATGAATTTAAGGAGGTGTGTTGGAATATGGGTAAATTCACGTTACAGAACTAACAACATCTATACATAGATGTGTAGGTTTGCGGTTGTGAGACACTGTGTGTGTGTGTGTGAGAGAGAAAGTACCAGGAACATGTCGGTTGCCGAGCAGGCATGCTGTTATATTTTATAATGGTTATTATAATGTTCACCATTGATTGGAAATAAATGTGTTATAATGTTAATTTGTGGTTCTTAATCCATCTACAACCTCTGAGATGATATAGTTATCCTCTATTCTCATACCTTTAACACACTTTGGACATTTATTATTATTACTATTATTGCTATTATTATTAATTTTGAGTGACTCAAAGCTTGATTAATTACTAATAGAGATTGTCTGAGAATACTTAACTTACCAATTGAAAACCTTTCAATATTTTGGTGTCAGACTGCTGATTATAAAGCATTTTTCTTAAACTCCATGAACCATGGGGAAGCAACTTCCATAAACCCCTTTGTTGGCTTAAAATGAGTCTTCAACACTGCTGACAAAGCATGGCCCCAGTGTTTTAAATATACCTCCAAGCTGCTCTTGGACACCTATTTGCATTCTGCAACATAATTATCAAAAACTTCATCTATACTGACCTCCAAAACCATCTCTTAAAACTGCAGAAGAAACACCAGCAGCTCAATGATGTATACACACTAATTTGTAACTACATCGAGCAACACGTTTTGATGGCCAACAATCCACCACGAAACAACCGTCACTAAAATTCAAGCACCATGTGCACAGAATTCTCACTACTCAGGCATCACCACAATCACCTTTATATCACATTACCACTTCGCCAAATAAATAAATATCATTACTCCCAACCACTTCCTTAACTCCCCGGGGAACAGTCAGGACCTTAACAGTCATGGCTGTCAAATATCATTACTCCCAACCACTTCCTTAACTCCCCGGGGAACAGTCAGGACCTTAACAGTCATGGCTGTCAAATATCATTACTCCCAACCACTTCCTTAACTCCCCGGGGAACAGTCAGGACCTTAACAGTCATGGCTGTCACCCAGACATTTCCTTACCCACTGCCAGCGCAATAAGCTGGCAGTTACCTTCCGCACTATCGGGGTGCTCAGTGGAACCTCACTACCTTTCAACTCCTCTCCATAAATTCTCCTACCTATTCCCGTCACTAACCCCCTCCCCAAAAAAGCATAAGCCATTTGACTAACTCCAGCTGTAGAGAAATGCTTGAAATAACTATCTTTAAAGGTTCACCTTTCCAGTGAACAAAAATTTTTGAGGAGAATGGAAAAAATTGTGTAGGGTACCTCCAATTGTGACAAATACATTTCATGGATTGAATGTGACAATATGTGCATTAGAAAAATGTAGAGAAGCTCAAGTATAAGACTGATTAAATATTAGAAAATATAAAATTTAAGCAAACAATTAAATGAGCAATAACTGGTCATTTTTAGGAAACAAAATATAGCACAGCTAGGAAAGTTAGTTTAACACTATAAGTAACGCAGAAGAAATGAATGTATGACAGAACTCCATACAAAGTGATGAAAAGCAAACAATTTAATTTTGAAATTCCAGTAAAAATCAATCCTCTGTGTTAAATTATTCCAAATATTGCCCAGAGGAACTTATCCAATCTCATGAAATATGAATTCTGAAACACTCAATATATCATCACAGTCACGTCGTACACCCCAGTCTCAGTGAGAGAAGCAAGGTCATTCATAGAGGACGCCTTTGTGCCAATGGCATCATTAAAAAAAACCATACAAACGAAGCTTAAATAAATCGCACCTACCAACTGACCTGTATGAGCAACACAACATAAAACACAATATTTTTATGAATGGCCCATAAAAACTTTAAGGTTTTCAGTAGTTGGATATTTTATGACATGTTTTGTGCTAAACTTACATTAGGATAGAGAATGAAAATACTTCCTAAATTTGGCTAATTGAAAGGAAATTTTTCCATATGGTATCACTGTAATAATGACAAACACACACATTTAACTGTTCATCACCACACTAAAGCATTATACAGAGAAGTAATAAAATCCTTGGTCCAATTTGTCCTAACGTGCACTATATGAACATTTAACTACTCACATGATGAAGGACAGCTGAATTCCATTGTCATTCCATAAAGCTGCTCTTACCTACATCTTGAAGGCTAGGGGAAGAAATAATCTTAGCAGCAGAAATGTACGTTATATGGTACTGATTCCAAGTGTCCTTTTGTATTCCATGAAAACTTAATTTCTCTCTGTAAAATACCAAATAGTTTACTTGTATTCAACAGTATCCACTACATTCAAGTAATATGTAATTTGTGATAAAAGTATATATTTATATATTATCCTCATGTCTTAATTCTGTGTCAAAAAACTATTACTTTTTGACGAAGACATGTTATTGATTTTGGCTGTCTTTTATAGCATTAATTTGAAAATACATACACAAAATAATTTTCTATCATGTATAAAAAATCCAACTAGAATAAGTATTTCATTCAGAAACCTAAAGTAAACATATACTGCTACAAATAGAACACAAGGCAATATTGGCGAAAAGTTTTAAGTATTTTAAATAGTATAAAGCTAATTAACAGCAAATTTAAACTAAACCTAAGTGTTGCTGTATACTTAGCAATGCAGAATAATACATAGAATCAAAATTATCATACAAGAGAAGGAAGGAGAAAATGGAGAGTTGCCAAATTTGATGGCAGCAGGTGCAGCGCAACAGTGTGCCTAACGTTACAAGGTTCAGCATTCCTGGACATCCCTTAGCAGTTCTCTCCATATCCACATAGACTTGGGCAGGTTCAATGCCAGGGAAGAAACAGTTCTCTGCTTAAAACACATGCACCACAGTGCTGAAACCTGCAACCCTGAAAAGTAAAATTGAATTAGTATATAATCCACCCCAGCATTCACCTATCAACTTGGGAAAATCACGAAAAACCCCCAAGAACCCCCCGGTGCAACCGGAAAGAACAAGGGACCTCCCGAATGCAAGACTCGGACGTTGAAGTCTGAGCCATCCCACTCGGATAGAATACAGATATAAAAATAATTTGGTAGAAGGAAGATTTTGTATTAGATCATTAAAAGTGATTAATTATAAATAAAACATAAACTTCAATTAATAGTTTTGTTCTTTCACACATACCATGTATAGACTAAAGTTGGAAGGGTAAAGTCAGACTGAAAAATTTGATATCATAGTCTAAATTTGAACCACAGAACTTCGGCTTCCTATGTCGGTGCTCTAACAAACTGAGCTACAATGGAAAACTGACGGCATGACACTAAATTCCCCAAATGATTCAAACTTATTTCGGTAAACTACAAAGCATTCTAAAATTTATTTTAAATTAACATATACAAATGGCAACATATAATCTCATCTGGACTTCATAGTTAACCACTATTAGGTAGTCAATGAGTCTGATTCTACATTACCAACTAGGGCAGTCAATGAGTGATTCTACATCACCAACTAGACCAAATAATAAATTTGATTCTTTATTACCAACTTAAGCCTACACACGACTTGTGTAAAGGAACAATTAACAATGAATGGCCTAATAGTGATTGCCTATGAAGCCCGGGACTTAAAGTACTTATGAGATTGTAAGTCACCATTGGAATACGTAATCTCAAAGTGAGTTTGAGAATGAATTTTAGTGTACCAAGAAAACTGTAAGTCAACTGATGAATGCAGTGTCGTGCCGGCATGTTGCCATGGTAGCTCAGTTGGTCAGAACAGCTGAACGGTAAGCTGAAAATCTGTGGTTCAAATCTCCTCTACAGCAAAGAATATTTTCAGTCTGATTCTATTTTCCAAAATAATAATAATAATAATAATAATAATAATAATAATAATAATAATAATATATCTAAAAAAACTACTTTACATCTCCTTAATGTACTTATATTTTTCAAAGAGACATTGTCAACAATTCTATTACCTACTTTTGGAAGCTGCCTTTATGTTCTGAATTACCTTTTATAGCTCAACCTGTAGCAATTTCAACCTCATCACCCTGTGACTGATTCATTAGATAAGCAAGGCTGTCGTTGGCATGAAAATGCTGTCTGCTCTCGAGAATTTTGCCATACCTGACACTAGTTATAAGGTTTTAACATGTAAAGTAGATCAGGGTAACTGACTATCGAGGAATAAGATCATTTCTATATAATTGACTATGACAAGGTAATGGAGAGGGATGACACCTCTTCGCTTACCTCTACCCAAAGCGGATCTTTTGTGGCTACAACTCCCAGGAGCAACGGATGAAGTGAAGAAACTGTAGTAGGTTATACGCCGCAGGCAGCCGGGTGACCGAGACGCGTAGAAGTGCCTAACGATTCCAAGCTTGAAGAGTCGATCACACTTCGGCCTGTACAGAGAAGGTTTCCCTCTGTCGGAGTCGGGGAGAACTCGACCCACCGTAGACGGCTCAAAGAAGGCTAGCATCTGGCAGGCAGAGAAGAACTTACCAACGAGCAAGCTTCTGAGCCATCTGCCTGACACCAACTGACACTGCACAGCCAAAAGTCCACCTGAAACATGAAAGGGAAAATTAAATGAAGGGGAATGAGGGGACATGAATTCGTGGTAGAAGAGGAATCACCCCAGCATTTGCCTACTGACCCAGGGAAACCACGAAGAAGCCCATGGTCGGAATGCGAGCCTCACACGTTACGGCAAAGCCATTGCCCTTATATATAATTACATTATAGTCATGAATGCCACATGCATGGCTGAACGATCTCATTTGCCAGTTTCATGCCTGGAGAAAGGAAACAGACTCCTTTCATTTAGTGTTCTCACGTGAGAGGAAGAAAGTGATGAAAACGTGTCGAGCTTTCTGCTGTAAAGTAATTGCGAAGTTGTATTAAATAGTGCTTTCTCTACTACCTACGTAGTAGGTAGAGAAAATATTATGTTCCCCCAAAAATTCGATACTGAGATTTCACCAAAAATACATGTTTTTAGGCCCTCTGATTCGAAAAAGCAACCATTTTTTAAAAATGTGTGTGCGTGTGTGTGTGTGTGTGTGTGTGTGTGTGTGTGTGTGTGTGTGTGTGTGGAAAATTGAGTTTTATGTATAGACACTCTTCCACTGCTATGGTTCTTAGATTCGCATTCTAAATTGGGAATGAAAGACCGAAAATTTTGCTCAAAGCCTGTCTATCAGGCTTGAGGTTCTTTTACGTGCCGTAAATCTACGACACAGGAACATCAGCTTTATTTCCCTTCTGAGGCAAGCCACGCTAAGGATTTTTACGCCCGAAAAAATTCATCGACTTCCGCCAGGTTTGAACCCAGGCTAGCATGGTACCATTAGACCACGGAAGAGGACTATAATTGGGGAGGAATCCCTTACCAATTTAATGCACAATTCATTACATCGGAACGTTTTTTGCACCCAAGTGTACATGGTGATGATTAAAGAATGTTTACACAGTGCACTCCCAGCAATCTGCGATACATTCTGTATACGACTAAGCAGGTGTCAGCCTGTGTAAGTGCAGGAAAGAAGAAAATATACTTAATTGTATGAACACGATTTAGGTTTGCTGTTTTCACCAAAGTAATATCCTCTAAACAGGTATCCTTCAGAAGTATATATTGCCGTATTAGGTACCTTAAATTTCCAATTCAAGCAAACAAATTAATCATATCTCCCTGTTCTATGCTAAGTGGAAGCACAAAAATATATACCACGTTTTTACTTTTCTTGTTCTCGTTGTGTATTATGCTTTATGTAAAACGGAAAGGGGGGCGGGGGGGTTCCTGCTACAATTTGAAGGCTTGCAACAAAAGGTAAAGAATAGGATATCTCTTTGAGTGAAGAAATTATAAATGTGGAAGTATATACGATCCGAATCCACGTCCACTTATTGAAGTTATATCTCGTAATTATGCATGCTGCGCCGGTAATGTTGGTTGTATGTTGCAGGAGTTGCAAACGTGGTACAAATTGTAATCGGTTCCGAATTGTGGTTCTGCACATACTATAGGTGTATTTACGTAACTACAGTAAGGTATGTTACACATACAGGGTGGGCCATTTAAGTTGAGACTGTACAATATCTCCAAAACTAAGCGTTGCAGAAAGAAGTGCCTTGAATAAAAGTTGCTTGATATTATGAGGGAAGGTAAATGTCATTAATCGTGTTTTGTTTGGAGGACGTTGTGATGATCATTTTAGGATCAATTTAACCTTTTTAAATGGGAACCTACACTTTGTATGTTGTTTTCTCATTAGAAAATGGTTTATAAAAAGTTGTTTATTTTGTGACGAGGAATGAGGAAGCAAAATAAAAAATGCTGGTCCCCAATTACAAAACACAACTTGACCCTGAAATGACCATCCAGGGATGGTCCAACCATTCATTGCGCTATTCGTGCACGCCATTCAAAATTTGCATTGTTATTTACGATACTGTAAGAACAATTGCAAAGCGCTTTATACAAATGTTTGTTTTTTTATGAGGAGTGAGAAAACATAAAAAAAGATAGGTTCCCATTTAAAAATAATTAAATTGACCCTAAAATGACCATAACAACGTCTTCCAAACAAAACACGACTGATGGCATTTACTTTCCCCCATATTACCAAGCAACTTTTATTAAAGACATTTCTTTCTACAACGGTTAGTTTTGAAGATATTGTACAGTCTCAACTTAAATGGTCCAGCCTGTATAAAGCTCTGCAGATGGGAGCAGTATACGAACTCGGAACATCTTCGTTAGAAAGCTGTCTCCTTAAACACTCGACCCTACAGTAAGCACAGCTGCGGATATGGAAGTCAAAGCAGTTAACTAACATCTTCACATGTCTGATTAATGATGGAGAGTCTAATTATTGTGTTATTTATTTTGAAAGAAAAGGCTTTCTGCTTTCCCATTCCGAGACTGCCATCAAGACCAAGTATAACAAACAAAAAATTAACGAAACATAATAAACAAGGGGTCAAGTACGAAAGTAATCACATAAAACATAATAAAATGCATCAAATAGGCATAAGGCATAGTATGAATAATTATAAAAACATAATAAAATCAAAACGAACAATTAACAAAATCAAATTTCAAAAGGCAGTTAAAAGGATGCAGTATACCTATAGATGATTTTTTTAAGGATTGAAATGGACCCTTCAATGGGCACCATTAAACACTCTTAATTAGCTGACTAAATTATTAATATCTTCATCATCATTACCACAACCATTACCATCATCACTACCAGCTCATCTTGGTAGCACAACCATTGATATAACTTAGGTGGGGTGAGGGGAGGGTCTTCTCAGTGTTTCCAACTGGACATTTACTTTCAGTGACTTTAAGCATAAGCATGCAACTATACTTTATATTTAACTCAATGGAATAGTTTTCAGCTAACACATGAGCTTTTTCTAACAATTATTCTATACTGACAAAGCGAGGCATACTGATGTTAGGGATACGGTGCTAATGTGTGCTTGTATTTCTATATCAATAAGCTGTTAGTCACGTAAAGATCATCGTCCTTTTTGCCAAGTAGTAATACAGACGTTTCATAATCCAAATTTTGAATACTCAATTTAGTATCCAAATGTCATTGATTTTCACATCCATAAACTTGCATGCTTAAAACTAAATGTCCGTTTCTAAAAGTAGATAATTTTAGCAGACTAATTAGAAATGCTGATAATCTAAATTCCTACTTAATTATAACAAATATTCACAACACAATTCTTTAAATGGGAAATTCCAATATTTGCAGATTTGATACATACATTATTTTTTTCTCACAGGGCACAGTTGTCTTCTGTAGCCGAATATTGAATTTCATTCCTATCCTTAACGAGTTTTATCTCTTGGTTGTGTTTCCCTTTCTCCAAGAATTGACATTGTTTGCAACTTTTTCATGCTCACTATGAAATTTTCACATACTCTTCAGCATCAAATTCTTTCTCGTCTTTAACATCAGAATTTCGCGAGATTAATACAACAGTGTGAGAGAATGAATCAACAACTTTATTCAGTTTAAAATATAAACACAATGGGGACGTTCGATCCTGTATCTAAAATATCCTGTATAAATATTTGCTGGGAGTGACGTAAAGATCATCGCTGTTTTTGCCAAGAAGTTATATATTTTTAGACAGTAGTTTCATAATACCACTTTTCAATTCTCAATTTAGCATCAAAATGTCATTGATTTTCGCATCCATAAATTTGTTTGCTTAAGACTAAGTTTTCGTGCCTGGAAGTAGGTAATCTTAAGCAGGCTAATTTGAAACACTGATCGAAATTGTAACTGTTTATTTATAATAAATATTCACAACACAATTTAAATTGGAAATTGCAATAATTTGAAATTTGATACATATATTCATATTTATTGTCAGATTACAGGCATTACAGGCATTGGCAGTGCCAAAAAGCAATAAGTAGGTATTTTGTCAATACAGAGAAATAACAGTTTTAAAACACCACTGGCATGTAAGTTTAAAAATTCATCCAAATTATAAAAGGTTCTTTTACCAGCCATTTAAATAATGCTTTAAAAACTAGCGTTTGCCATAGCTTTTAATATTAGGAGACAACAAATTGTAACTCTTTGGGCCAAAATGCAAATGAGAATTATGTAGTTGAATTGCTAAGAGTAAATTGAGGTAAGTTCAGGGTTGTGTTATATCTAGTATTATGATGATGTATACCCTTTATTAAAGAACAGTCAGAAATATTAGAATGAACATACAATAATAACTCCAGAAAATACCGATTTGCAACTGTTAAAACTCCCAGGGCAATAAAAAGAGGTTTACAGTGAGATCTGTAATCACATTTCTTTAAAATTCTCAAGACTTTCTTTTGTAACAAACAAAACCAGAAGTCAGGTCCTGTGCTCGTAACCAGCTGTTCACTTCTGATTGATCTTCGTCACGGTGTTAAAGTGCTTACCTCCATGATGACCTTCGAGTCAGGGGAACATGCGAAAATTACTTGGGAAAAGATCTGGTGTATATGGAGGATGCGAAAAACTTCCCAGTTGAATCTTCTGAGCTCCGCCTGGGTCAAGATTCAACTTGGAAGTTTTCTCGTATCCTCCGTATTCACCGGAGCTTGCCCCAAGTGATTTTCACATGTTCCTCTAACTCCAAAGTAAGCACTTTTAACACCGATGATGAAGTCAAATCAGTGAACAGCTGGTTGCGAGCACAGAACCCGGCCTAGTACAACACTGGCTTGGAAAAACTTGTGCAACGTCCCCAAAATGTTTGGAAAAGCATGTTGACTATGTAGAAAAGTAACACAAGGATTGTACAATATAAATAAAATTAATTTAACATGACCAATTGTGTGCAGTGTTTATAAAATAGGCAAACTTACTTATTGGATGCTCTTCGTAATTATTATAACCCTTACATTCAATTTCAAACCAAGAAATGCACAGAGTTTTAGGTATAATTGATACAATGTGCTAAAGATTTTAGAGCAGGAAAATAAAGGATGCTACAAACTGATTGCAGTAGAGTGTAGACTGTTAGCGGTTTTCTTATAAACATTATAAGAAGCTGTTCTACATGAGGCACCTGAAATGGTAAAAATATTCAGAAGTAAAGTTATATATAACTTAAAATATTGTTTTCTTCAAAGCAATCTATTGATATATTTGACTTCCATCACAAACAGTTCGTTTTTGGAAAAAAATTGAAAATACACAATTTTACATATTTTTACTAAAACGTTTGTCCTGGGTAAACAAACCTTACTTCATCACGTTGTATTGTTACTTAATTTCAGTTGAGTGTTATAATATAGGGAGAGCCAAAAGATTACGAACCGGTTGCGCGGTGTTTTTCCTTTCCGCGTCCCGGCCCTCGTAAACGTCTGCCGCTATCATAGAAAGGCGCGGATGAAATCATACAACATTTTTAAAACTACTTTTAAGAGCTTTCCTTAACAACCTTATGAAGGTGTGTTTGAGGACAGAAATATTAGTAGAGATTTGTGGCTCCCTAAGTCCTCAGACCTAACCCCCTGCGATTTCTATCTCTGGACTAGCTTAAAGAGTACAAGACAAACCCACACACCCTGGAAGAATTAAAACAAAATATCCGCCAGGAAATTGCCAGCATTTCTCAACGTGAACTACAGCGAGTGATGGAAAGCTTCATAAAGAGCTGCCAAAAATGTATGGACAAAGACGGTGGCCAGTTTCAGCATCTCCTTTCCTCTTTGAGGAGAAGTATAGGTATTGAAAAATTCTAAAAAAAAAAGCAAGGAATACCTCGGACATGGATCACTCCACAAAATAAATGTCTATCACATAAATTGTGTGTTTTAACGAGATCTACATTTTGTATGCAGAAAAGCTTTGTCTATCTCTTAAGGTTTATCAGTTATGCAAAATTCATTCAGAATGAACACGACTTCCGGACTTTCCCAGAAAATTCAAGATAAAAATTTCATTTGACAAGAAAGAATCTTAACACATGGTATTTTAATTCAAATCGTTAGAGCCACTTTTGAGAGAATTAAAATGTTCCATGTAAAGGGTAGCCTGGGTTGTGGGAGTTTTCTTGAAAATCTTCGTGTCCCATATTTGAAAGATGCTGATCCTAAATGCAAGGCTTGGTATTTATTCCGCTTTTCGTTTCTTGGATATGCTGTTCTCTACGTAGTAGAGAAGGTAAAAACAAATAACTAATTCCCATTTGAGAAAAAGATTAAGTGTTGGAAAATTCAAACAAATAACAAGGAATATCTCGGAAATGGTTCACTGGACAAAACAGAGAAATGTATATAAATTAAAATGTCTTTTAACGAGATGCACAGTTTGCGTATAGAATAGTTTTGGCTATCTCTTACGGTTTAACAGTTATGGAAAATTCTTTTAGAATAAACACGACTTTTGGGTACATCCCCAGAAAATTCAAGATATACATTTCATTTCTCATGAAAGTATCTTCAACACATGAGATTTTGATTAAGATCGTTACAGCTACTTTTGAAAAAATAAAATTTTCGTAAAACTTCCCATGTAAAGGGTAGCCGGTGTTGCGGGAATTTTCTTAAAAATCTGGGTGTCGCATCTTTGAAAGATGCTGATCCTAAATACAAGGCTTGGTATTTATTCCGCTTTTCGTTTCTTGGATATGCTGTTCAGACACGCAACCACAGACACACATACAGACCTTTTTATAAAAATGCTTCTTTTGAATTCAGAGGGCCTCAAAACATGTATTTCCGGTGAAATCTCGGTATCGAAAATTTGGATGGAAAAATATAGTTAAGTATTGGAAAATTCAAATAACAAAAACTGGATCACTGGACAAAAGAAAATATATATGATATAAAATCTGTAATTTAAGAGATCCTCATTTTGTGTATAGAACATTTTTTCATCTCTTACGGTTTACCAGTTATGCAAAATTCATTCAGAATGAACACGATATTTGGGAGTATTCGCAGAAAATTCAAAATATAAATGTCATTTGTATGAAAGTGTCATTAACACACGATATTTTAATTAAAATCGCTACAGACATTTTTGAGAAAATCAAAATTTTCGAAAAATGTTTCAGGTAAAGGGGTGTGGGTTTTTCTTGAAAACCTTCGTGTCGTTTCTTTGAAAGATACTGAACCTTAATACCAAGTTTGATACTTATCAGACCTTTCGTTTTTGCGTTATACTATTCACAGACGCAGGTCAATACAAACACACACATGGACATTTTTATAAAAATGCCTTTTTTGGATTCAGGAGCATCAAAACATGTATTTCCGGTAAAACCTCGATATCGTTTTTTGGGCGGAATGCAATACCTCCCCTACCTACTATACGTAATAGAAAGAAAAAAAATAAAACTAATAACTAATTCCTATTTGAGGAAAAGTGTAAGTATTGGAAAATTAAAATAAATAACAAGGAATATCTTGCAAATGGTTCAATCGACCAAAAAATGTATATTACGTAAATTGTTTGTTTTAAGGACAGCTACATTTTGTGTGTAGAAAAGCTTTGTCTAACACTTATGGTTTATCAGTTATGCAAAATTAATTTAGAATGAACACAACTTTCGGGACTTTGCCAGAAAATTTAAGATACAAATTTTATTTGCCACGAAAGCATTCTTAAACACATGAAATTTTAATTAAAATCGTTAGTGACATTTTTGAGAAAAATAAAATGTTGATAAATGTTCCATGTAAGGAGTAGTCTGGTGTTGGGGCGTTCTTCAAAGTCCTCTTGTCGCAGCTTTGAAAGATACTGAAACTATATACCAAGCTTGATATTTATCCGACTATTCGTTTTTGAGTTATTCTGTTAAAGGCACGCAACCACAGACACACAGGCCTTTTTATAAAAATTCATTCAGAATGAACTCGAGTTTTGGGAGTATTCGCAGAATATTCAAGTTATGAATATCATTTGCCATTAAAGTGTCGTAAACACACGATATTTTAATTAAAATCGGTACAGTCATTTTTGAGAAAATCATAAATTTCGAAAACTGTTTCAGGTAAAGGGATGTGGGTTTTTCTTATTTTTGGGCGGAATGCAATACCTCCCCTACGTACTATACATAATGGAAAGGAGAAAAAAACGAATAACTAATTCCTATTTAAGTAAAAGTGTAAGTATTGGAAAATTCAAATAAATAACAAGGAATATCTTTCAAATGATTCACTCGACCAAAACATGTATATGACATAAATTGTGTGTTTTAAGAAGAGCTAGATTTTGTGTGTAGAAAAGTTTTGTCTATCTCTTACGGTTTAGAAGTTATGCAAATTTCATTCAGAATGAACACGGCTTTTGGGAACATTCCCAGAAAATCATGATACACATTTAATTTGCCATGAAATCATCTAAAACACATGATATTTTAATCACAATCATTACAGAAAATTTTGAGAATATCGAAATTCTCGAAAAATATACCACGTAAAGGTTAGCCTGTGTTGGTAGATTTCTTGAAAATCTTCTGGTCACATCTCTAAAGATACTGGTCCTAAAGACCAAGTTTGGTATTTATCCGGCTTTTCGTTTTTAAGTTATTATGTTCACAGACACACATCAGCCAAAAACACATACGAAATCTTTTACAAAAAGGATTTTCTGCATTCAGGGGATATCAAAACATTCATTTTCGGTGGAATCTCGATATCGAATTTCTCGGTGAAATGCAATACTTGCCCTACTTACTATACGTAGTAGAGAAAGTAATAATAGAATAATGAATTTCCATTTGAGAAAAAGTATGTGTTGGTAAATTCAAACAAATAAGGAATATCTCGGGAATGGTTCACTCGATACAAAAAAAGTATATGAGATAAATTGTGAGTTTTAACAAGATCTACATTTTATGTTTAGAAAAATATTGTTTATCTCTTACAGTTTACCAGCTATGCAAAATACATTCAGAATGAACACAACTTTTAGTGAGATTCCCAGAAAATACAAGATATACATTTGATTTACCATAAAGGTATCCTAAAAACATGAGCCATTTTTGAGAAACCCATAATTTTCGAAAAATCCTCCATTTACAAGGTAGTCTGTGGTTGGGGAATTTTCGACAAAATCATTCTGTCGCGCCTTTGAAAGATACTAAATCTAAATATAAAGTTTTGTATTTATCTGAATTCAAACAAATAACAAGAATATCTCGGAAATGGTTCAGGCAACACAAAAAAATGCATAAGACATCAGTAGGTATAACATGCCGACTCCAGCCCACAAACAGATGCCGCCCGCTGATTTACATGTGTTTTAACATATGTAAACATATGTAAACACGTGTAACCCGCTAATGACCGCCGCTAATGTCAAGTCTAATGGATATGTGTGGTAATACATATGTAAACATATGTAACCCGCTAATGATCGCCGGAGATGCCGACAGGTCCTACCCCCTCCCCCAAGCGGTCTAGTCGCGTGCCGTGGCGTCCTGACTTGAGAGATTTGTTTTCCCGAGGTCTGCCGCCCCTCGGCAAATTAATTAGGTAATTTTCGTCAAACATTATTGAAAAAAAATAATTGACATTTTTATGACTACTAAAACCATTGATTAATTAATTGTATATGAATTGATTCGAGCGCAAGTGGCAGTGTGTTTAAAAGTAGCCTGCTCACGGGAACAGTCTGTTATGTAATGAAAACACTGCGACCTTCTTCTATCTGGGGAAAGCGCTTGTCCATTAGCTGGCCATGTTAGACGCTTTCACCACATTAATAGACTTTTAAGTTTGCATTCCGGATCTGTTTACGTACATTAGCGAACAACGACCTACTTCCGCCTGGAGGTCACGGTAACCTCCATTAGCTGACAACGTTAGACGCTTTCACCACATTAGCAAACAACAGTCAGGTATGTAATGAAAAAACCCGCATCCTACTTCTGCCTGGTGGTAACGGTGACCTACATTAGCTGACAACGTTAGACGCTTTCACCACATTAGCGAACAAGGTCAGTAATTGTTTTCCTAAGTGCTCTGAAAAACCCAGACACTCATTGTAAATACCTTTAGCTCGTAGAATTTCCATCACAAACCGTGGAAAACCCAAGTCTAGACAATTTTTTCCCTGATAATTAATGATTAAGTTTCATAGTTCTTATTTCTTTCAATAAAATATTGCGAATAAAGTATTCATAATTCAGAAGCGGCTCATTGATAGGTGAATACTACATATGTTATTAAAAATGAAATAAATACGGATAACATTATAGTTAAATATTATAAATGTTATTAAAAAAAGGCCTTTTTATTCAAAAAATAGACAGCCGGCTTCTGCCCGAAGGCGAATAACAGGTCTCAACATGCATTCATCCCCACTCCACAGCCGCGTGACGTCACCGTCATCAGTATATAAGGAACGTAGGCAGCCAAGGCGATCAATTTATTGATCGTTCAGTGATAATCGAAATGGCTGGTGATAATCGTGCATCTGAGATGAATGATTGCTGGAGCGAGTGCGGAGAAGATTATTTTCACTACGTATACTTCCATACCGAAACATGCAATGGTTTAATGCATTCAGTGTTGTGTACTCAACCATCGCATCATGATCAGATGACTACACTGGAAGTGTGTACAGAGAACTGTCCTGTTTATTGAGGAGTGAACATGTAAGTAATATATATATATATATATATATATATATATATATATATATATATATATTTCTATAACGCGGTAATATATTGTACGCCTGTTAAATGAAAACTAACTTGAAATTATTTTATTCCTTCAGTGAAAATCGCATGGGTGATGATGTGGAGGATCTTAGCGATGTCGAGGAAGTTGACGATGTCTTCGTCTCGAAACATCTAACTGAATGTGATACAGAGTCGTGCACGGGATACATGCATTCTATACTTTGTACTAACCCAGCCCAGCATGAACGCATGACATCCTTCTTCCTATGTAACGATAACTGCGAGGTCTACCAGCGCAGGAGGAGAAAATTCGAGTAAGTAGAAGAAATGTTAAATTACATTTTCAATTACTGCTTCTAATGCTACTCTATGTCTAACCTAAAATTAAATTATTACAGACTGCGAATGGCTGAGCCTAAGGTACCTGTGCCAATAGAGGAGCTGGATCCTGAGAGACGTATTGTCAATATAGAGGAATGTCCAATCGCAGAGGCCAATACGCAGCCTATGGACGAGGATGCTGCTCCACTACCCGACATTACTACTACCCCTGATGATGATAAAGCAACGATGGTACAGGATGGGATAAATCAGACGATTCCAGATTGCTCGCCCGAGATACACGCAGAATCGTGCAAACCCTTGAAGTGAGTATGACACACTTTGATAGTACTTTTTTTGTGAGGCAAGGGGAGAAGATTTTTCTAATATTTGTATTTTTCTCTTTCAGAGGATATGAAATCATTAACTAAACCTATTTCTAACATTGTTTTGAATATATGTTGCAGGGGTGCGAGGAGGGAGCGGAGGAAGAGGCAGAACGAGACTGGGAAGAGAAACCAGAAGAAGAGTTGTAAGAGGAGCATCCTCAACGAGGGTCCTAGGGTCTTCTTATTCATTGAAGATACCCCGGAGGAGCATGGAGAATCGATCACAGGCGTTTGATGACGTCAGCATCTCCCCCTCCCATTCCGTGAACATTGGACTATACTATGACATACCCTCCCTCTACATAAATTGTGAAAGTGATAAATCAATTGTTTATATTACAAAATCAGACTGGGATATAATATCCAAAAACATTTCAATGATTGAAGATTACCTACGCCAAGAAAAAAAGTTTGCGTGTGATGAATATTGTGACAATGTAATTTATGCATACAATATAATTGTATTTTTTGACAGTTCAATTCATTTCATAAATACGTGTTTAAATAATAATGTAATATCTTTAGACATTGAGGGTGTAAGGAACCTAAAACGGCTATTGCCCTATATTGAAAGACATTTGAATATTTTAAATGATTTCTGCAAGTCAGGAGCAATTAGTTTTTCAGGGAGTAGGAGGGGAAGAAGGAAAATGCTTGAAATGTATGCTAAAGTCAATAAAAGAGTGTTTTAGTATATGAATTCAATTTATTATTCATAAAACTTATCCTTGTACATTCCTTTACAAAAACCATTCACCCAAACGTATGCATAATTATATAAGTGCTTGCATCACGTGAGAAAGAGGTTTGTAGGTAAATACTTTGTCATGTAGAATCAGGCAGTACAGTGACGTCTGGGCTGGTATATTTACAGATGCTTGAATCTCGATTCTGATGTTCACAGCTCCATTTATAACCTCCTCAGGTTGGTGAGAACAGTCTATTACGAATAATGGTGCACAGTGAAGAAAATCCTTTCTCTTCAAGAGAGAATAATTCTCTCTTTCATAATAGAAACTTTGAAATTTACAGTACATTTCATATAGCGAAGCAAACTTTGAATTTTTAAAGTCTAAGTTCAAATCATGGTAGGGGTAGCATTCACTATTGAGGAATAGTCTCATATTAGTAATGTTGCAGTGATCAAACTCGGAACTGTTCTTGCTATAATCACCCAATCTTGCAGTCTGAGCACACACTATGCTGAAGCGAGGTTTCTCGAGCTTAGATGTTGTTGCTACATTCCACGTGAAAGATCTTGTCTGGGGTACAGAAGGCTGGGTATGAAGATCCATAGAGCGAAAGGCAAGGTGTAGAGGTTTATCAGACTTGACAATTTTTAGAATGTGAACTCTTTCAGCATCGGAAAGGCGAATTACAGGCATCCTCCATTCGATTCTAGTTAACTTTACATTAGCTTCCTCTACATTCGAACTCAGGACACAGTTTCTACAATCTTTGGATCTTATGAGAATCAATTCAAACTTGCTGTTGAGTATAAGTTCCTTGTGGTCATCAGCAAATCCTAGGAGCATCGAGAGAGGGACTACAGCATTGAAAGCTCCATTCGTCGCGTGTACTATATCAACTTCTTCACCAGGATAGGCCCATCCAGCATTCAGCAGACGATTCGATTCCATAGGGTTGAGAGTCACATAATTTCGTATAGTTGTAGTAATTCCAGGATTCCTTGTTCTGTCTATAGTTGTAGCATTCATATCTAGACGTATCTCATCAAACATGAAGGTTATAGCATCATTAGTGAGCTTCGATGTAGTAGTAGGGGATCCATCTACCTTGGTGAGAGCACCTTCGATGTAGAGATAACTCTTGTTAGGTAGCGTATACAAATCTTCAGCTTGGCATGGTATTCTAATTTCATCGTTTACATCCAGAGCGGAGGTGTTGTATGGAAGAAAAATATGCTCCTCCTTCTTGGTGATCTTGTCGTCAAAGGCTGGAACTTCTGTCACGTTTAAGATGTCCATTATAGCGTCCTGTAACCTAACTCTTCGAGGAACTTGCGGTTAGCACGTGTTAACTCCTCGGAAGTTGGAGAGGTAGTATGCTTCGATCGCTGTGTACGTCGTCTATTATAGTATTTGAGGTGTCTTTTAAAATGTATTGCCATTACGTCTTATGTGGAGTCTTGTAGTGATAACTTCGTTCCTGAAGTTGATAGCCTTCCCGTGTTGATCTACCACTCGAATAGTGATCTGGTCTATATAGTTTGTATCTATGACCGGTAAATATATTGGGTTCGAAGGTTCTTGAGAGATATGATAGCCTGGCGGAACAGAAGGGAAAAACTCGTAGAGCGAATGTCCGCTTTTACCGTCAATGAAAGAGCCTGTTGCAATACTGCACTCCACACGTATGATACTCACTTTAAATATATTCACAAGATCGTCAGATTCGAGCGCTTCTCCAGCAGGAATTATTTTAGTGTCTGTGAATCCTAGAAGCGAACCAATAGATCTTTCCTTAGAAAAGTCTATTGTATAAGGACATTTAATTTCAGCCTTCATTGTATTATTGTTAGGCCTTATGAAGAAGACTTCATCATTCAATTCTAGTTTATCCTTTAGAAATGTATTGATATCGGCAATCTCGTAGGTTCCATGAGGGATGACAATGGTTTCAGGTTTACCATTATGAATATAATGAAATCTATTATTACTTTCATCGACATTTGGTATTGAATAGAATGTTTCAAAATTCAAGAGAGCAATCTCATAATGACCTGGAGGATCTAGCTCTAGAGGAGGGTTTAGATACGTTGAAATAACAGTGTCTGACCCACTCACTGTAACTGTATAACTCATCTTGACGATGAAGCAGCTTCTAGGATAAAAGAAATTGCAAGCACAAGTGCCCGCAGATGACTGAATCGAAATTCTGATATCTCTGTGTATTATAGTAGATTTTAACGTCTTGTAGATATTTCTCAATCTCAGGAGGCGGCTTCAAATTACCGAAACTATCAAAGTAGTATGCGACATCACCTTCTTTCCTTATAGCAACCCAGTGTGTTCCTTTATTATCTGATGTATCGAGATTGGTAATAAGTCTCTCTTTACAGTGTGGTTTTAAAGGAAGTTTGTCAATCATATAAACCCCTCTAAAATAAGGAATTTTTAAACGTTTAGCGTAATATTCGAGGGCTACGTTACTTAGGGCTTCCTCCGGTATATGTACAATCGTCTTCCTCCGTTTTTTGCCTTCTTCTTTAAACCCTCGCCTTTAGATCCTCTTTTTTTCAAATACCTTGCTATTTTAGATGCAGCGGCTAAAGACATCAGCGGCATTGCAGGTAAGAATCCTCCTTTATTCCTCTTCTTACACCTACCCTTCCGGAGCCCCTTTCCTAGGGTCTCCATCGCCTTGTTATGCCTCGCAACTTCTGCTAAGTGCCTATCAGCAGCCCTTTTTTTTTATTGACTGCAGAGGCTATCTGAGCAGCGCCACCTGCTGCAGCGCCTAAAGCAGCAATGATGGGAATCAACGGTAAAAACCCTCCTCTCTTCTTCGTCCTCTTTCCGGCTCCCACTGCAACCTTTCCCTTCATGATTGCAGTTACTAGCCTTGCAGCTAACCTTTCACCAAAAGTTGAATCTGATGACTGCACACGTTTCCAAGCCTTATCTGCAAGAATCTTATCCGCTATTTGTCTTGAAGCGGTGTCCTTATTCTCAGCGTACGCGAGGTCGTGCTGTTTGCAAGCTGTGTCTAATTGGTTAATTCCGGGGTCTCCTCTTTTTAGACGTTTTTCCAATTTAGTACCAGGCCCGCAATATCTATATCCAGGTAAGTGAGCTTCAAAGGGGAGCGAATTAATTATGGAATTAATAATTCCAGAGCCGCGCTTATACTGCAACGACCTCCCTCTCTTAGCTCTCATGATAGACTAAACGAGTAATTGCATGCATTAGCCCTTTTATATCATTGCATTCAATCATTAACTACTTTTACATACGGTAATATATAAACATCGCACATACATTTTATAAGTTAGTTGTTAACATGGAGCTTGTTAAGCAGCACTGCTCTCTACCTATTCAGGTATTAGACTTTGAAAGTGACTTTAGAAGTGATCGTCATGGCAAGTTATTTCCATCTAATGTCAGAGCTCTTATTTTAGGGAGCTCTAGTGCAGGGAAAACAAACGTAATACTCAATATGCTACTCCATGAGAATGGACTACGTTTTGAAAATTTGTATATTTATTCAAAGTCTCTCTATCAACCAAAGTACCAATATCTAATTAAAGTGCTTGGAAACATCGAAGGTATAGAAGTGAACACCTTCGACAACGGGGATGATGTTTTGCATCCTTCTGAAGTCGAAGAAAATTCAATCTTTATATTTGATGACGTCATCACTGAAAAGCAGGAAAAGATAGCATCCTTTTACAGTATGGGTAGACATCGAAATGTCGATTCTGTATAACTAGCGCAGTCCTATGCTAAAGTTCCAAAACATTTAATTCGCGATAATACAAACATGATAATACTCTTCAGACAAGACAATTTAAACTTAAAGCACATTTACGAAGATTATGTAAATACCGACATGGCCTACAATGAATTTAAAGATCTATGTAAGAACGTTTGGGAGAGCTCTACAGAAGGAAGACCCTTTGTTGTGATAGTTCCTGAATTTCATATGAATGAGGGACGATATAGGAATGATTATAACTAATATGATTTTCCGGGCTGTTATGCCGTGGTCTGCTGAAGAAAGATTTCCCAGACGTTTCGTCCACAACTGCGGTGGACATCTTCAGTGGCGCGGACGAAGTCTTCTCGGTGAAAGTATCCAGCGTCTGATGCGTTGGCCGTTAGTGCCGCTCTCTTTATAGTGTGGGCGCTATCTGCTGATTGGCCCGCTGGTATGAGGGGGCTGGCGCCGGCTGTGTTGTTGCTCTCTTCTGATTGGCTCGCAGTGTTTTTCGGTTTTGTATGACCTTTCTTGTTTTTGATGACTAGATGCCAGTTACTGTTGAGTTTCAATGCTTCTTCTTTCCTATTGAAATTATTGGGATGTTTATAAATCTCTATTGCTTCGCGTTGTAGCCGGGTATGGTAATGCTTTATGGAGGAAAGAATGTTGGTGTCGTGAAATCTAATAATGTGTTCGCCCTCGGCTTCAATGGCATGTTCGGCGACTGCCGATTTTTCTGTATGGCCCAGGCGGCAGTTTCTTTTGTGTTCGCTAAGTCTGGTGTTTGCGCTCCGCTGTGTGGTACCAATGTACACTGAACCACAGGAACAAGGAATACGGTAAACACCGGCCGATGACAGGGGATCTCGGGGGTCTTTGGAAGAGCGCAGTAGGCTGTTTAATTGTCTTGTAGGTTTGAATACTGTTTTGACGTTATGACGTTGAAGTATATGTTCAATACGGTCAGTGACATTTCTGAAATATGGCAGAAAGACAATGGACTTGCTTTTGGGTTGGTCCTGAGTAACCGATCGGGGCTTGGCCGGACGGCAGGCTCTTCTCACCTCTTGGACTGAATAACCATTTGATTGTAGAGCTGTTTCCAGGTGTCGGATTTCTTGTGGAAGTAAGTGTGGTTCACAAATACGGGAAGCACGGTTTGCGAGTGTCTTAATCATAGCACGTTTTTGTCTAGGATGGTGGTTGGAGTTCTTGTTAAGGTAACGGTCTGTGTGTGTGGGTTTGCGGTAGACAGTATGACCCAGCGTGCCGTCAGCCTTCCTGCTAACGAGTACATCTAGAAAGGCTAGTTGGCCATCCTTTTCTTGTTCCATTGTGAACTGTATACGCTGATTGATGCTATTTAGATGTAACAAAAAATCTTGAAGAGCTTGTTCACCATGGGGCCAGATGACGAAGGTGTCATCCACATAGCGGAACCAGGCTGTTGGTTTGAGTGGAGCTGAGTTTAGTGCCTTTGACTCAAATGCCTCCATGAAGAAATTGGCCACAGCAGGGCTAAGGGGGCTGCCCATGGCAACACCGTCTATTTGCTCGTAGAATGACCGGTTCCACTGGAAATAAGTGGTAGTCAGGACATGGTGAAAAAGTATAATGATATCATCAGAGAAGATGGGTTGTAACAACTTCAGAGTTTCTTGTACTGGAACCATGGTGAATAGAGACACAACGTCAAACCAACAGCCTGGTTCCGCTATGTGGATGACACCTTCGTCATCTAGCCCCATGGTGAACAAGCTCTTCAAGATTTTTTGTTACATCTAAATAGCATCAATCAGCGTATACAGTTCACAATGGAACAAGAAAAGGATGGCCAACTAGCCTTTCTAGATGTACTCGTTAGCAGGAAGGCTGACGGCACGCTGGGTCATACTGTCTACCGCAAACCCACACACACAGACCGTTACCTTAACAAGAACTCCAACCACCATCCTAGACAAAAACGTGCTATGATTAAGACACTCGCAAACCGTGCTTCCCGTATTTGTGAACCACACTTACTTCCACAAGAAATCCGACACCTGGAAACAGCTCTACAATCAAATGGTTATTCAGTCCAAGAGGTGAGAAGAGCCTGCCGTCCGGCCAAGCCCCGACCGGTTACTCAGGACCAACCCAAAAGCAAGTCCATTGTCTTTCTGC
This sequence comes from Deroplatys truncata, assembly GCA_030765065.1. Taxonomy (NCBI): domain Eukaryota; kingdom Metazoa; phylum Arthropoda; class Insecta; order Mantodea; family Mantidae; genus Deroplatys; species Deroplatys truncata. The sequence goes on from CM060990.1 coordinate 674,993,668, forward strand.
CATATTTCAGAAATGTCACTGACCGTATTGAACATATACTTCAACGTCATAACGTCAAAACAGTATTCAAACCTACAAGACAATTAAACAGCCTACTGCGCTCTTCCAAAGACCCCCGAGATCCCCTGTCATCGGCCGGTGTTTACCGTATTCCTTGTTCCTGTGGTTCAGTGTACATTGGTACCACACAGCGGAGCGCAAACACCAGACTTAGCGAACACAAAAGAAACTGCCGCCTGGGCCATACAGAAAAATCGGCAGTCGCCGAACATGCCTTTGAAGCCGAGGGCGAACACATTATTAGATTTCAGGACACCAACATTCTTTCCTCCATAAAGCATTACCATACCCGGCTACAACGCGAAGCAATAGAGATTTATAAACATCCCAATAATTTCAATAGGAAAGAAGAAGCATTGAAACTCAACAGTAACTGGCATCTAGTCATCAAAAACAAGAAAGGTCATACAAAACCGAAAAACACTGCGAGCCAATCAGAAGAGAGCAACAACACAGCCGGCGCCAGCCCCCTCATACCAGCGGGCCAATCAGCAGAGAGCGCCCACACTATAAAGAGAGCGGCACTAACGGCCAACGCATCAGACGCTGGATACTTTCACCGAGAAGACTTCGTCCGCGCCACTGAAGATGTCCACCGCAGTTGTGGACGAAGCGTCTGGGAAATCCTTCTTCAGCAGACCACGGCATAACAGCCCGGAGAATCATATTAGTTATAATTGTGACTCCGGCCGTGAAAACCTAGGTTCTTACATGATATAGGAATGGTTTTGATGTATATATTAAGATCGACAAAAAAGAAAATGATCACTCGTAGTTAACCATGAGCATCGACAGGTTCGGTTCTCAGAGAACTGGTCCAGTTAGAAGAGTGTTTGATCGTTTTATCATAAATAGAGATGTCAAAGGAAATTATCAATTCAAGAATAAGAGATTGTGTAACGTTCACGATCCTGAAGATAATCATGATGCTTCCAATAAGAATTATGTGGATGCTCTCGAAATTAGAATGCAAGATTTCTCTCAGCAAGCTGCTAACAATGTTGAGGTTATGGCTAAGACCCTGTTCGATGAATTGATTTCAAGATATATCCTCAAGAGAGATAAGGAAAATAACATTGTGATTGATAAAGTTAGATTGAAGGTATTGCTAGATCCTGTTCACGATAACGATGTTGTGAATAAAAAGTTCATCACTGGATATGTCAATTCAGGCACGCAGACGAGAGATGGTAATGGTAACATTATATTCGACAATAAGAGAATCACTGATATAGCAGATCCTCTCGCAGATACAGATGCTGTAAATAAAAGATATGCTAGAGCTATGATCATTAGGAAATCGAACGAGACGCGACAGCAGTTAAATAGGTACTTACCAAAGGAAATCGAGATGCAAATAGGTAAGAAGCTGCTAGACATCACAGCAAATCTGAATAAAACTACGAGTAATGTGGATACTCTAACAACCTCTACAAAAGACAGTGGATTCTGTAATGGACTCCATTAAACAAGTTACCGCAGAGCTTGATAGAGAAAAAACAAATCTTCAGAATATTTGCAATCAGAAAATTAGCAATTTAGAAAAGTTAGCGATGAAGCGAGTTTCAGATTTAGAGGCTACAGTCGGACAGTTAAAGACAGAGGTTTTGAATACTCTCAAAACTGATTGCTGCAATGATAAACTTAAGAAAGTGGAGGAAAATGTAAATATGATGATGGACGCTTACAAAACTAATGTGCAGCAAATGACGAGTCTAGAAGAATCAACCAGAAGCCAGTACGCTAATACGGCAATCTTTGCTGAAGCGTTCAAGACACATACGCAGGAACATAAGAAAGAAACCGAGCAACTGAGAACTTCGATAGAGATGTTAGCTAAGGCTATCGATACGATGAGAACTCAAGGTGGACGCAGACTATAAATTGAAGGTAATCGTCTATTTTCAAGTCATTTGTAAGATGGATGGTGAAAGCATAAGACTTAAAGAGTCTGTAGCCGAGCATACCAGGTCTGTAAAAGAAAAACTGAGAGCTCTAAAAGGTCTCAGGTTTGAGACTCAGCATGTCATGTCCGAAGCTTTGAAGCCTGTAACCGCTCCCCTCAAGGATATTTTGGACAGTCAACGAGGGTTGGCTGTGGAGACAGTCAAGAATGAAGATGATGATTCTACAAGTATTTCTACTTTCCTTCAACACGTTCGCTCAAAAGACAAGGACCGCATTGATACATTGTACGGGGTGAGATATCAGGATGGAAGTTATATGCTTGGAAATAAAGATATTCATTTTATAAATAATCAAATATTGATAGGTGATGAAACGTATGAGTCTACAGACGGTTTGACGGAGCTCATCTATAAGCGAACGCCTCAGATTTCTGCATACACCAGTGAAGACTTGGAGACGTACGCTAAGATTATGAAAAGTACTTTTCTTCATAGATCTGGTTACACCAGACACGGTCGTTTGAAATCTGGTAAGTCGTATAAATACAAGAATATAATACGACCCTTGCTCAATACACATTCAGGTCTAGGACTGACATGGAAGGAGCATAAGTCTGATAAGGAGGTTGACTACGTTTTCTGGAGAAACCCTAACAGATTATTGAATAGGCTGAGGTTACTTATTGCTTCGAGGGACGCTGGTAATAATAGTCACACTCAAGAGATTGAGGAAATTATCCGGGAGTTGAAAGCTTCTAAAGTTATAGCATGACAGCCAAACAGAATATCGCCAGAGAGCTTCACGGGTCGGCGAGGAGGAACTATTTACGACGCAAAATTATCAGCAAAGGTATGAATGATTTATTACAAATTGATTTGATTGAAATGATACCATATGCAAGAGTGAACAAAAATTTCAAATACATTCTGTTCGCAATCAACTTTTACTCTAAAATGGCATATGCAAAACCCTTAAAGGATAAGAGCGGAGTTAATGTTGCAAAGGCAATGGAGGATATATTACAAGAAATGGATGTCCCTCCCCGGAATATTCAAAGTGACAACGGGAAAGAATTTTATAACAAGTTCTTTAAACGGTTAATGTTTAAGTATAATATTAACCACTACAGCACCTATACCAATGTGAAGGCTGCGGCTGTTGAACGTTTAATTCGAACCTTGAAGAATATGATGTACCGAGAGTTTTTAGTCCAAGGCTCATACAAGTGGCTAGATCTTTTACCTAGAATCCTTGTAAAGTACAATGATACTTTTCATTCAACTATCCGCATGAAACCTAATGAAGTGAAAAACAACGATCTTCTTCTGACTGTGTATAATTATAATCAAGAACGAAGAGAGAAGAAGCTTTCAAGGAAGTTTAGTGTTGGTGATTATGTCAGGATATCTTAACATAAAGGACATTTTGAAAAGGGTTATGAATCTAACTGGAGCGTTGAAATCTTCAAAGTATTTCGTGTGAACCGTACCAAGCCTACAACATACATACTAAAGGATAGGAATGGTGAAATCATAAAAGGTGGCTTTTATGGACATGAACTAAAAAGACTAACTATCCTAATACATATTTAGTAGAAAAAGTTATACGTAAACGTGGAAACAAAGTTCTTGTAAAGTGGTATGGTTTTCCAGATACTCAATGGATTGATATAAAGGACTTGGTGTAATATGTGAAGAATTAATAAAGACTAAAGTTTTATGATTGTAAAATCATGAGTATTTTTATTTTAAAAAAGCATTCATATTTTTCTTTCTTTTTTGAGGGAAAAGTGTTACACAAAAAACCCTCACACATTTGATATCTATTTTACACAATATATACATTATTTAAAAGTTTAGGCACTAGCAATCACCGGGTCTAAGGGAATAATGGCCCCACGCTACAGTCTTATAGCTTCCTTCCATCAACTTCCTCTTATCGTCACCCCCCTTCAAAGTCAATTTGTTTGTTTTAATTGTTGTAATTTTGTGGTGTTTACTCCGAAATGTTTTTTGTACGGAATAAATTTTTAGGCTATGGTCTTTTAAGCATTCAAAATAATGGCCGAAATCGATTTTTTCCATACCTGCCCTGGTGATGCCCTTTGCTTTCTTAATTGTCTGCCCTCCGTATCTGTATGCGTATAACTTTGCTCTTATACCGACATACTCCTCCATAACCAAGCCGCCCAATTCATCCTTGAACAACCCAATCTTTTTCCTATTGGCTTGCTTAATGCCATATGCATTATCCTTTTCGAAGTTTGAAGTGTCGAAATATTGGGGGTTCTCCCTGATGAAATCATAGATATCAGAACTCGTTTCAAAAATGAATGAGTCTGTATCCATGTAATTCAGTAGCAAGTCTTTTAAATTTGGTTTCATGATATTGTAAAAGAAGTCATACATGATAAATTTTGAAATGTCCAAAATTGCGTGTCCTATGTAGATTGGCTTGTTCATATGCACTTCCTCTCTACCCAGCTCGATTCCTACAAGATTTTCTTCAAAAATTATGGTGCGTAGGTAAGTGCTGCGTGCTATCAACTTCTTTGCCTGTTTCCAGCTTCCAACTATTTTGAAATCAGTGTATTTCTTGACATTTTCTATAAATTTTCCATATACGGCGTTATTCATCTTTTTCCACAGGTTTTGCCCGAATTTTGACTTTTCCTGAATTCTTTTCTCTGTGTTCACGTCGATATATTTTTTTAACCAGTTAGACTGGTCGTAGGATACCGTTCTGTGAATATGTCTCACAGTTAGGCCTTGTTCAATACACTGCTGCATCACCCTGTAGTGCAAGACATATTTGCTTTTCTGTTCTAATGTCGCAAGCAGTTTCTTGTATTGGCCATTCGGTGGTATCGCACTCTGTGGGCAGAAAGGAAGCTCGTTGTGGGCGTCGTGGATATGGTCGGGGTATTCGATATCAGCCTCTAGCACATAACCAGTCTCTGAGTCTTCTTTGATTTCAGCAAAGTTTATACTATCAATTTCTTCTCTGGTGAGCCATTTCAGATTCTTGTACGGGAGGGCAGACCCCATAGAAGCTCCATATAAGTTATTTATGTCCCAATAGGACAGGTGTTTAACAGGAGCATGCTGATCAAATTTGGGCATGTACCTGTGGTTAGCTTTGGTATAGCCCTTCACCACTGTGCACAGTCCGCCTCTAATTCCCGACTCGAAAAATTTCAGCATGCTCTTGTCGGATATTAAGGAAAAGGCGAGTCCTGGTAATGTATAAAACCATGCTAGGTCAAGTTTATACATTCCCAGGATGAGATCTCGAAACTTTTCGAAAATATCCGCCAAGAGCAGTATATCTGTTTTCAGGTATAGATCGCTGTATTCTCCGAGATTCCGGATATTAAAGGTATCCCAGACTTTTTCAGCATGTCTGTATTCCTCGTCGGTGATATGGCTGTCAGTGAGAGTGCTGTAGAAGGCTTCCTTCGGTGGTAGAGAAGTTTCTTTTAGTATGGCAAGGCTTGAAACATAATCATACGGGAATATTCCCTTGCTCTTCGCCAGCTTAAAATGCTCCTCAACAGGATATTCTGCCCTTGTTATTTTAAAGTCACTCTCCTCCAGCATGTCAGCCAGGCTGGACAGCTTGTCGTCAAGAAACTTAAAGCTGTCCAGAAACCTGAAGCTGATGTTCCTGTACCGTTTGCTAAACGCTATATACCTTTCACCACTTTGAGCGATGCACGATATGGGCGTATTATCATACGCCAGGCGTCTTATCAAGAAGTGGCTGTCATAATTAGATAGACAATGAAAAAAGATCGGTATGAAATCAGGGACCTTTCTATTCAAATTACATCTATTATGAGCAGCACCCAGATATTCCCCTGTCACATGATCGTGATCCCTCACGCGCAAATCGCTCACAGTGAAAGCAGCAAGGCATATATGACACTCAGAGGCATTGTCAAAATTCTGTTGCTCTTCAAGGGTTAAATCCATGGGTTTAGGATTGGAATACACATCGATGACGTCATCAGCAATTGATTTTAATTGTTTGATAAAGTCATCGACGGCATTCGGACCTCTGAATAGGGAGAATTTTGACAAGGCCTCGTCATGCCTACATACCACCTTCAAGGCAATAGACATTGCTTCATGCTCTTGAATGGTTCGGGTCCAACTCGAGCTGCTTGAGGGCTCGCAAGAGTGAACCTTCGCCAGAATAGATTCAATGTCTGCGTATATAACAAATGGTACAGGAACGCTTTTGGAGAATGCTTTAAATTCAAGGTATTCATCCTGTTGAGGCATTTTAAGCAATTGGCATTTTCCGCATCTTAATCGGTGCGTTTCCAGAGCCTTTTCATTGATGCATCTCTTGAGACATGCCTCACATGTCCACACTCTATGCCCATGTTTGATGGCTTGACTGCTTACTAGTCTGAACAAGTCTTTAATGAGGCAGTATTGGGACTTTTCTCCCTGCTCAATATATAACAGATTGGTATGGTGCTGCTTCTTTTCAGCTGTTTGGTATAGGGGAATAATGTTCTCATTCTCCTCCTCTATACCAAACACTGAAATGGATACTCCATTATTCTGCTTTTCAAAGCATTCAATTTGATGGAGGGGTACCGGAAATTCGATACCTTCATAATTGAATGCCTCGAAAAGCAGTTCAAAGGGGTATACTGTTGTTCTATAGCCATGACGTTTAACAGGGTATTTAGAGGCAAGCATGCACCATGCGAAGCAGAAGTTGTCTTTGTTCTGGATGTTTATAATTGCAGTTTTATTCCTGATTTTCTGAGGTAGTTCAATGTATGAACCTGCGTGTAAAGGATCGTAGTGTGTAAAGCCCATCACCAGGCCGAGTATATTTAACAAGGACTTTGACGATGCTCCCCCCTCAAATGTAGAAATGTTTTCCAAAATATCCCCCGCAATTGAAGAGAAGATCTGATTGAGATCGCTTGATGGAAGAATCAGTACAGGCTTAGAATTAAAGCCAGTGGAAAGACACTTCTCTTCATCAGGTTCGTGGATTAAATATTCAAGTTCCATGGAACAATGCATCTTTAATTCACTCCTGCTTTTCTGCAAAACGTTTTCCACTTCTTTAATAATAAGCTCCTTGCACTCATCTAAAACACTCTGGGCTCAAGTATTTCTAATGTATTTTCTATTCTACTATTAAAAATACGTCCCTTGAATGCCGATTGGATGGTATTGCACTCCAGACCATGGCAATTGCTAGCACTAACCTTGGATTTTTTTATTGTAAGCTGTTCCCTCCCATCCGATGTCGGTCCTCTCTTTCCATTAACTGGTTCTACATCATTGGATGATGATGATGATGATGATGATGAGGAGGAGGAGGTTGACGGTGCATCGGCTTCATCGTTTGCACCTGAGGAGGTCGATGGTGCAGCGGTTTCATCGCCTGCGAGTGAGGAGGTCGATGGTTCACCGTGTATAACTTCCTCCAGAGTGTTGAGCGATGAGGAGGCTAACTGTGCAGTGGTTGAGTCTTCACCAATCTCAGGCGATGCTGACCCCTGTGTTGCCAGGTCCATAGGCTGGCTTCCAGCGTCACCCAGATCATTTCCTGGAATAATAATAATAATAATAATATTAATAATAATAATATACGATATGTAAAAGAACTTCATAAAATGTTGAACGATTCTTACCATTCGACTGTTGCTGCATACATATGTCAGACCCCATCCCTGCTGATTTGGTATAGGGAAGGCTGATGGTACAGCGCTCGCATGTTGAGCGATACCGCGCCCGAAATAAAGTCCACTTCCTGGAAATAATAATATTAATAATAATAATGATAATAGTATAGAATGTGTAAAAGAACTTCATAAAATATTGAAGGGTTCTTACCATTCAGTGCTGCATGTACGGGGCAGGGCCCCACCCCTGCTGATTTGATGCAGGGGAAGCTTGTGGTGCAGAGGGTGCGTGATGAACAAACCCGCCTCCGAAATAAAGTCCACTTCCTGGAAATAATAATAACAATATTAATAATAATATAGAATGTGTAAAAGAACTTCATAAAATGTTGAAAAATATTCTTACCTGTCGGTGGTTGCTGCATGTAGGGAGCAGGGACCCAACCCTGCTGATTTGGCCCCATGACGGCTTGGAAGTCCTGTGGTACCTGTGCAGCGTACGATGGTTGACTCATCCCAAAATAAAGTCCATTCCCTGAAAATAATAATAATGATAGTATTAATAATGATAATAATATAGAATGTGTAAAGCAAGAAGTTCATAAAATATTGAAAAACTCTTACCGTTCGGTGCTTGCTGTATGTATGGGCCAGAGCCCCACCCCTGCTGATTTGGTACCAGGAAGGTCTGGAAGCCTGGGGGTGGCGGTGCAGCGGTCGCGAAGCGTTGTGGTGCAGGTGCAATGGTTGAGAGGCCTGCAGGTGCCGGTGCAGCGGTTGCATGTTGAGCGATGCCGCCCCCGAAATAAAGTCCATTTCCTGGAAAAAATAAATAATATTAATAATAGTATAGCATGTTTAAGTACAGAGTTCTAAAGAATCTATACGCTATACGTGAAAAATAGATGTTTTAAACACAGGCGTGAAAATACACGGTATTCTGGGAGACTGAAAGATTTATGTGACTGCATATGCGTTGAGAAACTCCCCTTAAATATATCCTTTTCTCCTTATACAATCCAGAACTCTATGCTGTCGTAGGTAGGTCTTTGTATGCTAGAATCGCGCTTGTATACCTACTATTAAACAATTTTTAGTTACAATTGCTCAAACACTGGTCTGTAAATTCTTACCATTCGAGTGTTGCTGTATGTACGGGCCAGAGTCCCATCCATGATGATTTGGCACCAGGAAGGTTTGGAAGCCTGCTGGTGCCGTTGCAGCGGTCGATGGATGACAGACTCCGAAATAAACTTCGCTTCCTGGAAATAATAATAATAATAATAATAATAAAGAATATAAACAAGAAGTTAATATGAATTGTTACATTAATTTTTTTAAACTCTGAAGAATGCTTACCATTCGGTTGTTCGGGTGCCTGAATCATGGCTGTATTTGAGGAACGATCCTGCTGGAGCTGGATGTATGCCTCAGCCACGTTAGCAGAACTGAATGCTGAAAACGTAATTAATTTACGCGTTAGATTTTTATTTATTTATTTATTTGCTTATTTTTTTAAGAAAAGTTATATTATTAAGTTAATTTACTTTATTGCGCATTGCTTATACAGGGAAATGTCGATGTATTTTTAAACACCTGAGAAATTTCTATGACAAAATAAAGCATTTGTATTATTCGACACACTCATGGAAAATATCTCTTTTTAACGTGATGGAAACAGGCTGGAAGTTTTTACTAAATTAATTGCACAAGAGGAATGAAACATTAACTGATGAATGTTCGATCAATGCATGCAAACATGAAGTCCCCGGATCGAATACCGCCGGTTACCCTCGGAAGAATATTTATACAGAACATTCTTTATTCGATTCGTAGGGTAATCAAGTAATTGTATTTTGTCTAGAAAGGAATATAATTCACTCTGTGAAACCCTGTATTTAAATATCTGGAATAATAATTACTCAACAAGATGAATACTTAACTAAATTGTTCACATTTTTTGAGAATTCGCGCAGTTAGCTATTAAATGTAGAATAAGCTCGTCTAAAATGAATACTTAACTAAAATGTTCACATTTCAGAAAAAATTCAAATGTCTAGCTATTAACTTTTAGAATACTCAGCTATTTACTAATAAAGGTCCGTCATTAAAAACAAGAACGCAAATATAAGTTAAATGTACTAAGTAATAAGTTAACTTTTTTAATGAAGATGAATTGGTGATACAACTTACCAGACATGATGTTCGATGTAATTTCCACGTTGAAAGAATAAAGTTTGCAGAGTGCTTAGATCGCAGTGTTCTTACGATACTGTGAAAATCATTGGAGACGCTGCTGCTTTTATATAATTTCCCCCGCTAAAGCTGAAGCGGTCAGAGTTGTGCAGAGCACTTAGGAAAACAATTACTGACCTTGTTCGCTAATGGGGTGAAAGCGTCTAACATCGTCAGCTAATGGAGGTCACCGTTACCACCAGACGGAAGTATGTCGTTGTTCGCTAATGTAGGTAAACAGATCCGGAATGCAAACTTAAAAGTCTATTAATGTGGTGAAAGCGTCTAACATGGCCAGCTAATGGACAAGCGCTTTCCCCAGATAGAAGAAGGTCGCAGTGTTTTCATTACATAACAGACTGTTCCCGTGAGCAGGCTACTTATAAACACACTGCCACTTGCGCTCGAATCAATTCATATACAATTAATTAATCAATGGTATTAGTAGTCATAAAAATGTCAATTATTTTTTTTCAATAATGTTTGACGAAAATTACCTAATTAATTTGCCGAGGGGCGGCAGACCTCGGGAAAACAAATCCCTCAAGTCAGGACGCCACGGCACGCGACTAGACCGCTTGGGGGAGGGGGGTAGGACCTGTCGGCATCTCCGGCGATCATTAGCGGGTTACATATGTTTACATATGTATTACCACACATATCCATTAGACTTGACATTAGCGGCGGTCATTAGCGGGTTACACGTGTTTACATATGTTAAAACACATGTAAATCAGCGGGCGGCATCTGTTTGTGGGCTGAAGTCGGCATGTTATACCTACTGACATCAATTGTGAACTTTAATATCTTCTACATTTAGTGGGTAGAAAAATTTTGCCTGTCTCTTAGTTTACCGGCTATGCAAAATACACTCAGAATAAACAGGAATTTTAGGGACATTTCCAGAAAATACATGAGATATATTTCATTTGCCATTAAGGTATCTTAAGGACATGATATTTCAATCAAAACTGTTAGAGCCATGTTTGAGAAAATCAAAATTTTCTAAAAATCTTCCATGTTAGGTTACTGTGGGTGGTGGTATTTTCTTGAAAATCTTCGTATCGCATTTTTGATCCCAAATACTAAGTTTGGTATATATCCGACTTCTCGTTTTGACTTATGCTGTCAGAGAAAGAAAACATACAAAATGGCTTATTTATAAAATTTCTTTTTCGGATCAAAGTGTCTCAAAACATGTATTTACGGTGAAATCTCGATATCAAAATTTTGGGTGGAATACATTACTTCCCCTACTTACTATACGTAATAGAGAAAGTAAAAAAGATTAAGAAATTCCCATTTGAGAAAAAGTATAAGTAATGGAAAATTCAAACAAATAATAAGGAATATCTAGGAAATGGTTCACTCGAAAAAAAATTATGGTATAAATTGTGTATTTTAACTAGATGTACATTTTGTGTATAGTATAAATTTGGCTATCTCTTACGGTTTACCAGTTACGAAAAATCCATTCAGAATGAAACGGACTTTTGGGGACATTTCCAGAACATTCAAGATATATATCTCATTGGTCGTAAAAATATTTTAAATATGTGATATTTTAATCAAAATCGTTTCAGCCATTTTTGAGAAATCCAAAATTCCCGTTAAAATATTCCATGTAAAGGGTAGCCTGTTTTGGGGGGGATTTTCTTGAATGCTGTCGTATCTTTGAAAGCTACTAATTGTAAATACCTGGTTTCGTATTTATCCGACTTTTCGTTTTTGAGTTATGCTGCGTACAGACACACACAGACCTATTTATAAAAATGTTTTTTGGGATTCAGAGGGCCTCAAAGGTTGTATTTCCGGTGAAATCTCGGTATCGAACTTTTAAGTGGTGTGCAATACTTCCCCTACTTTCTCTACGTAGTAGAATAAGGATTTCCCGTTTGAGAACAAGTGTAATTATTGGAAAATTCAAACAAATAACAACGAATATCTCAGCAGTGGTTCAATCGACAAAAAAATATAGATATATTACATAAACTGTGTGTTTTAAGGAGACCTACATTTTGTGTATGGAATAGCTTTGTCTATCTCTTACGGTTTAGCAGTTATGCAAATTTCATTCAGAATGAACACGGCTTTTGGGGACATTCCAAAAAATCAAGATATACATTTCATTTGCCATGAAAGCAAGTTCTTAAAATTCAAAACGGACAATTGTTTCAGGTAGCGTCCTACTTATCTTCAGCAGTTGAGTCGACTAAGCTGTTCTTCTCTTGGTTTTTTATTTCATCCCTTGCCATGGACTCGTTACGAACCTCATCTGGTGGTTGTAAAATGAACTGCGTGACGTCATCTATGGGTCGAAATTCGAATATTTTTGTTTATTCATTATAATGTTAATTTTTATCCCCAAGCATCCAAATTTGCGTGTTTATTAACATTTTTTACAAGTTCCATTTCTTGGCGGATGTCATGATGGTCTTCCCAAAATTGATGCGCTACAGCTGAACGGTCACATGGTTTAGTTTGATACTTCTCTGATGTTCTTAGTCTAATCATAAGTTATCGTTTCGTTTGTCCGATGTATTTCTTGTCACAACGTGTGCAGTCAATACTATATATACCTGATTTATTTATGTGAGTAATATTCTTTATAAGCGACTATTCAGTAATTTATTTGAACTGTTGGTTTTGTGGAGCTGGTTGTATTACAAAACCTTTAAATATTGTCTGAGATTGACTAAAATTTTTAGAATGATACGTAAATTTTTAATATATTTTTGCTTTTTCAATATATTTTAGAGTATTAACATCTTTAACTTAGTTTTTTAAAATTTGCACGTTTTTATCACATTATAAATGCACTTTGGGTTGAAACCATTAATCCCTTCATCTGTATGGATATACTCAAATTCTTTCTTATATTCTTCTTTGACATCGGTACATAAATCTATGTGTCAGGTGATGGAAAACTGCATATTGGTGTTAAACTGGGTTGAGATTGTTCCTTTTAATATAATTTTAAACCAGGATAGGTTTCCTATATATGCTGAATTCAAGGTTATTCTCCATCTTAGTGACCTTAAAATCTAAAAACGGCAAACTGTTGATCTGTTTCTAATTCCATAGTGAATGGTATGCTTTCATTTTGTTTATTTAAAATTCTCAATGCATCGCCGATCAAATGGACTGGGACCACAACAAGGACATCGTCTACATACCTCCACCATTAAAATATGATATATGTGTATACTTCTTAGCAATATTAATTCCAATGGAACTCATAAAAAATATCCGCTAAAGCAGGTGATATCGGGTTTCCCATCGTCAAACAATGTGTTTGTTTATAATATTTATTGTCAAAAACAAAAAAATTCTGTGAAATGTATATATCCATGAAGGAGATAATCTCATGTATAACAGCGCATTCCACTTTTTATGAATTCAAATAACGATTAATTAATTGCAATTTTTCTGTTGGAGTTTGTAAACAATACGTCATTCTCATATACTTTGACGTTATTTAGTATATTAATTAAATCCAGAATTTTTCACTCTTAAACTGTCATATTTAGTGAAGAAGTGTAACTTCTCTCCATAAATAAATCAGGTTTTCATAGTATTGGCTGCACACGTTGTGACAAAAAATTATTCGGACAAATGAAACGAAAGCTTATCATTAGACAGAAAGAACATCAGCGAAGTATCAAACTAAAACAATGTGACCGTTCAGCTGTAGCGCATTACTTTTGGGAACAGCATAATAGCATCGGCCAAGAAATCAAACCTCTAAAAATTAATAAACACGAAGATTTGGATACTTGGGAAAACATTCACATTATAATGAATAAACAAAAATGTTTGAATTTCGAGAGCCCTCCCATAGATGACATCATGCAGTTCCTTTTACAACCACCAGGTGAGGTTCCTAACGAGTCCATGTCAAGAAATGAAGAAAACAAGAGAAGAACAGCTTAGTCGACTGACTGCTGAAGGTAGGAAGGACGCTACCTGAAACAATTGAACGTTTTAAATTTTAAGAACTTGACGCGAGTGAAGTTATGTTAACACGTCGACTCAAGAAATGTGAACATATTTTAACTTCACTTTTATTAATACTCTTAAAGTGTTTATGTTTCAATATGTGCCTAACAAACGAAACAAAGTCAAATGGAGTCGAACGTGCTTTGTGACTATTCATCTCAGCAGGCATGCTCTAAACACACTGACTTTAATATAAATTTTAATCTCTCCAAAAGGAATACTAAACAGTTTATTAAATCGCAAATTGTAGCGTTTTGTCGCTACTTTGTTGTGTTACTCTTACCTCTGCGTCGTTGTAGGGAGAAGTGTTCAGGACTCGAGATCGCCCATATCAGTCAGGAAGCACTTATGGACGTCGTATCTCAGGGTCAACCGTCGGCGAGTCGTCTGAAATTCCCTACTGTTATTGTCAGGTAGGATTGCGGGAGGGTGACACTAGGATATTATTCTTGAAGAAAACATTTTCACTTTCTCACTAAAACGCGTATTCCTGCCAGAAAACCTGCAAGATTCTTGTTCTTTTTCTACCCCGTACGGTCCTTATATAAGATATTTTCACCCTTTGGCCCACTAACGTTTTGTTCCGGCAATTATTTATTATTTAAGGCGCTCTATCACCGTTCTTTTGATTCTCGCGAACTTGAATAAATTACTTGCGGCGTGTTAAGTTATTTATTATCTTGGATAAAATAATTTCAACGACAATCTAATACTCTATATAATTATTCCACACGCATTACATTATGATTGCACTGTTGTGCGGCACTTCGTAAATTTTGGAAGTTTTATCCTTTTCTTTCCTTTTTGACTCAACGTGATGCGTGTTTCCTTACCGGAGAATCATAACAGACTTTCTCAAAACCACGCTCGCATTCACATTTATCAACGACTGCTCTCCTCCAAATGTTATACTTGTCACTGCGTATTCCTATGCTTCTATTGATTCTCGCACTTATTCTCTGCGTTTATTGGTTCCCTGGTTGAAATTTTAAATCTTAACTGTAGGAAATGTCCGTTGTCACATAGCGTGTGTTTGCTTGAAAACTTGTCTAGCACACACGAAGTACAAAAGAAGGTTTCGATTTTTATGGCCCCAAGCTCGGAAAACATAATGGACAGTCTAAAACGAAGCTACTGTTATTCTTGCAGTTTTTCTCATGCAATTACGCCTTTATTTATTTTACAATGTTATGGAAACTTAAAACATATTTACAGCTTATGAAGGGCTTTCGATTGATACCATTATTAATCCTACGGCTTTAATTTTATGGAAATTTATTAAATTGAATATCAATTAATTATTAATAATTCCTAAAATATAATTATTATGGAGTTCCTTTTAATGTGTTCTTAATTGGCGGAAATATCGCTACAAAATGCCCGCTTTTGTATAAGAAAATCAGATTCACCTATATGGTTTTCATTTTACAAAATGCTGCCCTAGAATGATAAGTCTAGGAATACACAAAGATACAGTTTAAACACACGTATATATATAATTGATACCGCAATATGGTAGATACACACTAACATAAAGATTACATTAGTGTTAGTGATATGCCACACATAAAAGTTGTAAAATGCACTGAAGTATTGTGGATAGAACAATGTTACATGAGAGTTTGCAAAACAATAACAGCACCCCTAACCTAGGATAATATACATTCAGTCACATAGTTATTTACAAAACATTTTCATTTTAATTTTTAAATTTTGGCTACCCTTGTTGCACTTTCAGGAGCTGATTATGCTCACCCCTCAGTGTTGACTACGCCATAGTAGTTCCTCTCCGTTCGGTGACCTATATTTCACTTCAGCTACCTGCTTTAAGTGGGTTACAATTCCTTTTCACATAGTGTTTCCTGACAAAATCCAGTGGTATGGTTATTGACCCTTTGTTTTCATAATAACGAGCACTTTGTCAGTCTAAATCAGCGGGTATTTACACATAAATATAAACATGGTACCTTGCTACTACATTTTATTCTATCTCTGGTGGACAATTACTATTTGGAGGATGTGGTTCTATTTGAGGAGTTTTAGGAGGTGGTACTTTGTAAGGTAGGAGAAATCTTATGTGATGACGTCCAAAAGTCTTTTTTCGTTTTCACATGTTTCAACTCGAATGAGTGCTGGCCGAACTCTCCTATCCTTGTCGGAGGGACGATATGTTTACAAACAAAAGCGTTCAGTTCGGTGCAAGATTCTTCGAATAAACAAACTTCGTCTTCCTTTTCGTTGGGCTTATTTAATAATCTCTTATCCCCATTCTCCGGGTCGATACCGTTTATTAATTATTCTTTTTCTTTTCCTCTTCTTTCAATTTTTTCTTTTTTTCTTTCTTTTCCTTTTCGCTTCTTTGTCGCCCATTTTATTACACTTAATTGCTATAAGCCTACATTTATTCTTTCACAAAGAATTGCTACGACGCAATCTCTGCTTCCTCCTGTAAGCGCTCGTAGTTTGTTTCCTGTTTATTCGTCACGAAATGAATGGCTACAACACCTCCCATTAACACCATACCTCTTTTTCCGAAACCTATTATTCCTAGACTCAACCTTTTTGATCACGTCATCATAGCAGTATACCGATTCCTTTGCATAAGGCACAACGCCTCTTCTGTCGAGTCGTAGAGAAATGGAGATATAGTTTCCCATCGATGACGTCATTGTGACGGGGACTGTATTGGTAGAGTTTTCCTCGCTGGTTTGGGGAGCATCAGCTGTTTCAAGTCGGCTATAAAATTCCTGGCTTTGACCTGTCGTTTCCTCGGCTCTCTGTAATCGTTGTCCCGTTCCTCTATGGTATTGGCCTCCCCCTTGGCTACCGTTATGTTGCCGTTCTGGATTTGGGCTCCTTTGAAAGTTCGCATATTGAATCTGCGGTTTGTGGTCACCTAGAAGTGAGGGTGAAAGTTTTGCCTACCCCGCGGAGTTGGTGGGCTATCTCTTCGCCAGCAATTTCTATCGTTTCCGGGGAAACGAGGCACAGGTTCTTGGTAAGCAGTTCTGGCGCGACCACTAGGTGATAAGGTCGGTGCCCCCTGCCCTAGGTAACAATCGTTTAAGTGTCTATCTCTATGTTCCCGACGGTTTCTTTGATGGTTTGGGGACCCTCTGTTCGCATGTTGCTGTCTCGGTGGGTAGTTCTCAAGGGAAGCTAGCAGTTCGATGAAGTGGGTGTAGGTGTTGACTCCGGTCACTCGGATGAAGTTGAGGAAAGTGACCCGTGGCTAGATCTAGGGCTCTATAAGCCTACTCTGATTCACTATCCTGAGGAAGTAATCCTGCATGGACAAACCGTTGGAGGGGTCATATTGTCCCGTTAAAATCTCTTGTCTAATGGCCGTTTGCCGATGTACGCCCCAGTAGTGCGCGAGAAGAGCTTGTTTGAAGGTCAGATAGTTAGTGTGAGTATCAAACACAATTCTAGCCCATTCTCAGGCCCTACCTCGCAGTTATTTCTTTGTTATAGGCATTCTAAGTGCCTCTGGCACGTGTTTGAGTTGGAAATATTCGTCCAGCTCACGAAGAAACGAAAGAGGACAGCCATCTTTGGTACCGTGGAAAAATGGTGCACTTATTTCATTTAAGAGGAATTGATGGTGGTTGGCGCCAGGGAAAGAATGAATCATGCCACAATCATTACTATATACAGCATTTACATTGTCACCGTTATTACTAGTAAGACTCTGCGGGTGTTGTTATTGCATGCACTTAACCTAACCTGTGGAGTTAACAAATCATTGCACACCCTATTAGTGCTAACGCTATCAGTGGCGTTGGAAGGCTGTAAAGACGTATTGCAGCGGTCATAACATTTCTTAAACTTTAAGACATGATGTCACTCCTACGTTTATGAGAAAAGCTGTAAAGTTTCAAAACAATAACCGATTCCAAAGGATGGCTGATTAAAAGGTAATGAGATGGAAAAAACTACACAATATTGATTTACATTTATATAAAATTTATCAAGTGTTAACGAAACGGTTGGATATTTCGCATTGGAAAATATGGTGGATAATATGTGTGTAAAGTTGCATTTTATAATGAATAAAAAACTGAAACACTTAAAACTAAATTAAGAACTCTTATAGAAAATAAAACACCAACGGAAACTCAAAAAGGAAGGATATAATTCTTAAAAATAATATCGTCAACTTATGTTGTCAAACCTTTGCAGAAAAGGAAATGCAATTTTTGAGTAAAGGGGGTAAAACTTGCATTGATGTTTCACATGATCTAAAAGGTTATATAGCTGACGTCATGATTACCACACAAGGGATGACAGGAGAAGAAAAAAATTATTGTTAAACAAAAATGTGTTCCCATTTTACAGAACCTACAACAGAGCACTAGTGCCAGTGTCAAAAATCGTGAGATGATTATAATTTTTGAATAAAAAAATCTTGTAATTTATCTAAACGCGCATAAAGGTAATAAAACGGTGGTGTTAAATGAAAAAGATTAGGTTGAAAGGGTTCATAATTTAATAGACTCGGATGACTATGAAGTAATTAGATAACAAATCCTTTGAATAATTGCTTAAAAACTGTCAATAAATCTACTACAAATAGTAGTATTATACCCACTGAAGAGAAAAAGTATTGAAAGCTTGCAACCCTTTGTTACGAGGGTTATATTCTCTGCCGAAAATCCACAAATCAAATAACAGTATGAGACCAAGTACTAGTAACATTGCTGCTCCTAATTATTTGTTATCAAAGTGGCTAGTAAAGAAATCACAATCCTTTACTAAATACGACAGTTTAAGTGTAAAAAGTTCTTTGGATTTAACTGAGAAGGCAAAGACGTCAAAGTATATAAGAATGAAGTTTTAGTTCTTTTTGACGCAAAATCTTTGTTTACAAATTCCAACAGAAAAATTACCATAATTAATTAATCATTATTCGAATACAGAAAAAGTGGAATACGCTGTTATACAAGAGATTATTTCCTTCATGGATATATGCATTTCACAGAATTATTTTGTTTTTGACAATAAATATTATAAACAAACACATGGTCTGACGATGGGAAACCCGATATCACCTGCTTTAGTGGATATTTTTATGAGTTCCATTGAAATTAATATTGCTAAGAAATATACACATAATATCGTATTTAAATGGTGGAGGTATGTAGATGATGTCCTTGCTGTGGTCCCAGTCCATTTGATCGATGATGCATTGACAATTTTAAATCAACAAAATGAAAGCATACAATTCACTATGGAATTAGAAACAGATCAACAGTTGGCCCTTCCTAGATCTTAAGATCACTAAGATGGAGAATGACCTTGAATTCAGCATATATAGGAAACCTACCCATTTTGAAAATTATATTAAAAGGAATAATTTAAACCCAGTTTAACACCAATATGCAGTTTTCCATCACCTGACACATAGATTAATATACCGATGTCAAAGAAGAATATAAGAAAGAATTTGAATATATGTAGACAGATGAAGGGATTGATGGTTTCAACCCAAAGGCATTTATAATATGTTAAAACGGTACAAATTTTAAAAAACTAAGTTCAAGATGTTACTACTCTAAAAGACATCGAAAAAGCAACAATATATGTAAACAATTTACGTACCACCCTATCTAGCTCCAAAAAGACAATACAGTTCAAATAAACTACTGAATAATCCCTTAAAAAAGATTGATCCCACAAATAAATCAGGTATTTATAGTATTGACTGCACACGTTGTGACAAGAAATATATCGGACAAATGAAACGAAAGCTTATCATTAGACAGAAAGAACATCAGCGAAATATCAAACTAAAACAATGTGACCGTTCAGCTGTAGCGCATTACTTTTGGGAACAGCATAATGGCATCGGCCAAGAAATCAAACCTCTAAAAATTAAAAAACACGCAGATTTGGATACTTGGGAAAACATTCACATTATAATGAATGAACAAAAATGTTTGAATTTCGAGAGCCCTCCCATAGATGACATCATGCAGTTCCTTTTACAACCACCAGGTGAGGTTCCTAACGAGTTCATGTCAAGAAATGAAGAAAACAAGAGAAGAAAAGCTTAGTCGGCTGACTGCTGAAGGTAGGAAGGACGCTACCTGAAACAATTGAACGTTTTAAATTTTAAGAACTTGACGCGGAGTGAAGTTATGTTAACACGTCGACTCAAGAAATGTGAACATATTTTAATTTCACTTTTATTAATACTCTTAAAGTGTTTGTGTTTCAATATGTGCCTAACAAGCCAAACAAAGTCAAATGGAGTCGAACGTGGTTTGTGACTATTCATCTCAGCAGGCATGCTCTAAACACACTGATTTTAATATAAATTTTAATCTCTCCAAAAGGAATTTTAAGCAGTTTATTAAATCGCAAATTGTAGCGTTTTGTCGCTACTTTGTTGTGTTACTCTTACCTCTGCGTCGTTGTAGGGTGAAGTGTTCAGGACTCGAGATCGCCCATATCAGTCAGGAAGCACTTAAGGACGTCGCATCTCAGGGTCAACCGTCGGCGAGGCGTCTGAAATTCCCTACTGTTATTGTCAGGTAGGATTGCGGGAGGGTGACACTAGGATATTATTCTTGAAGAAAACGTTTTCACTTTCTCACTAAAACGCGTATTCCTGCCAGAAAACCTGCAAGATTCTTGTTCTTTTTCTACCCCGTACGGTCCTTATATAAGATATTTTCACCCTTTGGCCCACTAACGTTTTGTTCCGGCAATTATTTATTATTTAAGCCGCTCTATCACCGTTCTTTTGATTCTCGCAAACTTGAATTCTTTACTTGCGGCGTGTTAAGTTATTTATTATCTTGGATAAAATAATTTCAACGACATTCTAATACTCTATATAATTATTCCACACGCATTACATTATGATTGCACTGTGGTGCGGCACTTCGTAAATTTTGGAACTTTTATCCTTTTCTTTTCTTCTTGACTCAACGTGATGCGTGTTTCCTTACCGGAGAATCATGACAGCCTATCTCAAAACCACGCTCGCATTCACATATATCAACGACTGCTCTCCTCCAAATTTTATACTTGTCACTGCGTATTCCTATGTTTCTATTGATTCTCGCACTTATTCTCTGCGTTTATTGGTTCCCTGGTTGAAATTTTAAATCTTAACTGTAGGAAATGTCCGTTGTCACATAGCGTCTGTTTGCTTGAAAACTTGTCTCGCACCCACGAATTACAAAAGAAGGTTTCGATTTTTATGGCCCCACGCTCGGAAAACATAATGGACAGTCTAAAACGAAGCTACTCTTATTCTTGCAGTTTTTCTCATGCCATTACGCCTTTATTTATTTTACAATATTATGGAAACTTAAAACATATTTACAGCTTATGAAGGGCTTTCGATTAATACCATTATTAATCCTACGGCATTTATTTTATAGAAATTTATTAAATTGAATATCAATTAATTATTAATAATTCCTAAAATATAATTATTATGGAGTTCCTTTTAATGTGCTCTTAATCGGCGGAAATATCGCTACAAAATGCCCGCTTTTGTATAAGAAAATCAGATTCACCTAATATGGTTTTCTTTTTGCAAAATACTGGCCTAGAATGATAAGTCTAGGAATACACAAAGATACAGTTTAAACACACGTATATATATATATATATATGATTAATACCGCAATATGGTAGATACATACTAACATAAAGATTACATAACTGTTAGCGATATGCCACACATAAAACTTGTAAAATGCACTGAAGTATTG
This sequence comes from Deroplatys truncata, assembly GCA_030765065.1. NCBI lineage: Eukaryota > Metazoa > Arthropoda > Insecta > Mantodea > Mantidae > Deroplatys > Deroplatys truncata. Next base: position 675,015,259 of record CM060990.1, read on the forward strand.
TGGATAGAACAATGTTACATGAGAGTTTGCAAAACAATAACAGCACCCCTAACCTAGGATAATATACATTCAGTCACATAGTTATTTACAAAACATTTTTCATTTTAATTTTTAAATTTTGGCTACCCTTATTGCACTTTCAGGCGCTGCTTATGCTTCCCCCTGAGTGTTGACTACGCTATAGTAGTTCCTCTCCTTTCGGTGACCTATATTTCACTTCAGCTATATGCGTTAAGTAGGTTGCAATTCCTTTTCCCATAGTGTTTCCTGACAAAATCCAGTGGTATGGTTACTGACCCTTTGTTTTCATAATAACGAGCACTTTGTCAGTCTAAATCAGCAGGTATTTACACATAAATATAAACATGGTACCTTGCTACTACATTTTATTCTATCTCTGGTGGACAATTACTATTTGGAGGATGTGGTTCTATTTGAGGAGTTTTAGGAGGTGGTACTTTGTAAGGTTGGAGAAATCTTATGTGATGACGTCCAAATGTCTTTTTTCGTTTTCACATGTTTCAACTCGAATGAGTGCCGGCCGAACTCTCCTATCCTTGTCGGAGGGACGATATGTTTACAAACAAAAGCGTTCAGTTCGGTGCAACATTCCTAGAATAAACAAACTTCGTCTTCCATTTCATTGGGCTTATTGAATAATCTCTTATCCCCAATCTCCTGGTCGATACCGTTTATTAATTATTCTTTTTCTTTTCCTCTTCTTTCAATTTTTTCGTTTTTTCTTTCTTTTCCTTTTTGCTTCTTTGTCGCCCATTTTATTACACTTAATTGCTATAAGCCGACATTTATTCTTTCACAAAGAATTGCTACGACGCAATCTCTGCTTCCTCCTGTAAGCGCTCGTAGTTTGTTTCCTGTATATTCGTCACGAAATGAATGGCTATAACACCTCCGATTAACATCATACCTCTTTTTCCGAAACCTTTTATTCCTAGACTCAACCTTTTTGATCACGTCATCATAGCAGTATACCAATTCCTTTGCATAAGGCACAACGCCTCTTCTGTCGAGTCGTAGAGAAATGGAGATATAGTTTCCCATCGATGACGTCATTGTGACGGGGACTGTATTGGCAAAGTTTTCCTCGCTGGTTTGGGGAGCATCAGCTTTTACAAGTCGGCTATAAAGTTCCTGGCTTTGACCTGTCCTTTCTTCGGCTCTCTGAAATCGTGGTCCCGTTCCTCTATGGTATTGGCCTCCCCCTTGGCTACCGTTAGGTTGCCGTTCTCGATTTGGGCTCCTTTGAAAGTTCGCATATTGAATCTGCAGTTTGCGGTCACCTGGAAGTGAGGATGGAAGTTTTGCCTACCCCGCGGAGTTGGTGGGCTATCTCTTCGCCAGCAATTTCTATCGTTTCCGGGGAAACGAGGCACAGGTTCTTGGTAAGCAGTTCTGGCGCGACCACTAGGCGATAAGGTCGGTGCCCCCTGCCCTAGGTAACAATCGTTTAAGTGTCTATCTCTATGTTCCCGACGGTTTCTTTGGTGGCTTGGGGACCCTCTGTTCGCATGTTCCTGTCTCCGAGGGTAGTTCTCAAGGGAAGCTAGCAGTTCGATGAAGTGGGTGTAGGTGTTGACTCCGGCCACTCGGATGAAGTTGAGGAAAGTGACCCGTGGCTAGATCTAGGGCTCTATAAGCCTACTCTGATTCACTATCCTGAGGAAGTAATCCTGCATGGACAAACCGTTGGAGGGGTCATATTTTCCCGTTAAAATCTCTTGTGTGATGGCCGTTTGCCGATGTACGCCCCAGTAGTGCGCGAGAAGAGCTTGTTTGAAGGTCCGATAGTTAGTGTGAGTATCAAACACAATTCTAGCCCATTCTGAGGCCCTACCTCGCAGTTATTTCTTTGCTATAGGCATTCTAAGTGCCTCTGGCACGTGTTTGAGTTGGAAATATTCGTCCAGCTCACGAAGAAACGAAAGAGGACAGCCATCTTTGGTACCGTGGAAAAATGGTGCACTTATTTCATTTAAGAGGAATTGATGGTGGTTGGCGCCAGGGAAAGAATGAATCATGCCACAATCATTACTATATACAGCATTTACATTGTCACCGTTATTACTAGTAAGACTACTGCGGGTGTTGTTATTGCATGCACTTAACCTAACCTGTGGAGTTAACAAATCATTGCACACCCTATTAGTGCTAACGCTATCAGTGGCGTTGGAAGGCTGTAAAGACGTATTGCAGCGGTCATAACATTTCTTAAACTTTAAGACATGACGTCACTCCTACTTTTGTGAGAAAAGCTGTAAAGTTTCAAAACAATAACCGATTCCAAAGGATGGCTGATTAAAAGGTAATGAGATGGAAAAAACTACACAATATTGATTAACATTTATATAAAATTTATCAAGTGTTAACGAAACGGTTGGATATTTCGCATTGGAAAATATGGTGGATAATATGTGTGTAAAGTTGCATTTTATAATGAATAAAAAAACTGAAACACTTAAAACTAAATTCAGAACTCTTACAGAAAATAAAACACCAACGGAAACTCAAAAAAAGGAAGGATATAATTCTTAAAAATAAGATCGTCAACTTATGTAGTCAAACCTTTGCAGAAAAGGAAATGCAATTTTTGAGTAAAGGGGGTAAAACTTGCATTGATGTTTCACATGATCTAAAAGGTTATATAGCTGACGCCATGATTCCCACACAAGGGATGACAGGAGAAGAAAAAAATTATTGTTAAACAAAAATGTGTTCCCATTTTACAGAACCTACAACAGAGCACTAGTGCCAGTGTCAAAAATCGTGAGATGATTATAATTTTTGAATAAAAAAATCCTGTAATTTATCTAAACGCGCATAAAGGTAATAAAACGGTGGTGTTAAATGAAAAAGATTAGGTTGAAAGGGTTCATAATTTAATAGACTCGGATGACTATGAAGTAATTAGATAACAAATCCTTTGAATAATTGCTTAAAAACTGTCAATAAACCTACTACAAATAGTAGTATTATACCCAATGAAGAGAAAAAGTATTGAAAGCTTGCAACCCTTTGTTACGAAGGTTATATTCTCTGCCGAAAATCCACAAATCAAATAACAGTATGAGACCAAGTACTAGTAACATTGATGCTCCTAATTATTTGTTATCAAAGTGGCTAGTAAAGAAATCACAATCCTTTACTAAATACGACAGTTTAAGTGTAAAAAATTCTTTGGATTTAACTGAGAAGGCAAAAAACGTCAAAGTATATAAGAATGAAGTTTTAGTTCTTTTTGACGTAAAATCTTTGTTTACAAATTCCAACAGAAAAATTACCATAATTAATTAATCATTATTTTAATACAGAAAAAGTGGAATACGCTGTTATACAAGAGATTATCTCCTTCATGGATATATGCATTTCACAGAATTATTTTGTTTTTGACAATAAATATTATAAACAAACACATGGTCTGACGATGGAAAACCCGATATCACCTGCTTTAGTGGATATTTTTATGAGTTCCATTGAAATTAATATTGCTAAGAAATATACACATAATATCGTATTTAAATGGTGAAGGTATGTAGATGATGGCCTTGGTGTGGTCCCAGTCCATTTGATCGTTGATGCATTGACAATTTTAAATCAACAAAATGAAAGCATACAATTTACTATGGAATTAGAAACAGATCAACAGTTGGCCCTTTCTAGATCTCAAGATTACTAAGATGGAGAATGACCTTGAAATCAGCATATATAGGAAACCTACCCAAGTTGAAAATTATATTAAAAGGAATAATTTAAACCCAGTTTAACACCAATATGCAGTTTTCCATAACCTGACACATAGATTAATATACCGATGTCAAAGAAGAATATAAGAAATAATTTGAATATATCCAGACAGATGAAGGGATTAATGGTTTCAACCCAAAGGCACTTATAATATGTTAAAACGGTACAAATTTTAAAAAACTAAGTTCAAGATGTTACTACTCTAAAAGACATCGACAAAGCAACAATATATGTAAACAATTCACGTACCTCCCTATCTAGCTCCAACATGCCATTGCAGTTCAAATAAACTACTGAATATTCCCTTAAAAAGAATTGATCCCACAAATAAATCAGGTATTTATAGTATTGACTGCACACGTTGTGACAAGAAATATATCGGACAAATGAAACGAAAGCTTATCATTAGACAGAAAGAACATCAGCGAAATATCAAACTAAAACAATGTGACCGTTCAGCTGTAGCGCATTACTTTTGGGAACAGCATAATGGCATCGGCCAAGCAATCAAACCTCTAAAAATTAATAAACACGAAGATTTGGATACTTGGGAAAACATTCACATTATAATGAATAAACAAAAATGTTTGAATTTCGAGAGCCCTCCCATAGATGACATCATGCAGTTCCTTTTACAACCACCGGGTGAGGTTCCTAACGAGTCCATGTCAAGAAATGAAGAAAACAAGAGAAAACAGCTTAGTCGACTGACTGATGAAGGTAGGAAGGACGCTACCTGAAACAATTGAACGTTTTAAATTTTAAGAACTTGACGCGAGTGAAGTTATGTTAACACGTCGACTCAAGAAATGTGAACATATTTTAACTTCACTTTTATTAATACTCTTAAAGTGTTTGTGTTTCAATATATGCCTAACAAGCCAAACAAAGTCAAATGGAGTCGAACGTGGTTTGTGACTATTCATCTCAACAGGCATGCTCTAAACACACTGATTTTAATATAAATTTTAATCTCTCCAAAAGGAATATTAAACGGTTTATTAAATCGCAAATTGTAGGGTTTTGTCGCTACTTTGTTGTGTTACTCTTACCTCTGCGTCGTTGTAGGGTGAAGTGTTCAGAACTTGAGATCGCCCATATCAGTCTTATGGACGTCGCATCTCAGGGTCAACCGTCGGCGAGTCGTCTGAAATTCCCTACTGTTATTGTCAGGTAGGATTGCGTGAGGGTGGCACTAGAATATTATTCTTGAAGAAAACGTTTTCACTTTCTCACTAAAACGCGTATTCCTGCCAGAAAACCTGCAAGATTCTTGTTCTTTTTCTACCCCGTACGGTGCTTATATAAGATATTTTCACCATTTGGTCCACTAACGTTTTGCTCCGGCTAATTATTTATTATTTAAGGCGCTCTATCACCGTTCTTTTGATTCTCGCGAACTTGAATTCATTACTTGCGGCGTGTTAAGTTATTTATTATCTTGGATAAAATAATTTCAACGACAATCTAATACTCTATATAATTATTCCACACGCATAATATTATGATTGCACTGTGGCGCGGCACTTCGTAAATTTTGGAACTTTTATCCTTTTCTTTTCTTCTTGACTCAACGTGATGCGTGTTTCCTTACCGGAGAATCATAACAGACTGTCTCAAAACCACGCTCGCATTCACATTTATCAACGACTGCTCTCCTCCAAATGTTATACTTGTCACTGCGTATTCCTATGTTTCTATTGATTCTCGCACTTATTCTCTGCGTTTATTGGTTCCCTGGTTGAAATTTTAAATCTTAACTGTAGGAAATGTCCGTTGTCACATAGTGTCTGTTTGCTTGAAAACTTGTCTAGCACCCACGAAGTACAAAAGAAGGTTTCGATTTTTATGGCCCCACGCTCGGAAAACATAATGGAGAGTCTCAACCGAAGCTACTCTTATTCTTGCAGTTTTTCTCATGCAATTACGCCTTTATTTATTTTACAATATTATGGAAACTTAAAACATATTTACACCTTATGAAGGGCTTTCGATTGATACCATTATTAATCCTACGGCTTTAATTTTATGGAAATTTATTAAATTGAATATCAATTAATTATTAATAATTCCTAAAATATAATTATTATGGAGTTCCTTTTAATGTGCTCTTAATCGGCGGAAATATCGCTACAAAATGCCCCCTTTTGTAAAAGAAAATCAGATTCACCTAATATGGTTTTCTTTTTACAAAATACTGCCCTAGAATGTTAAGTCTAGGAATACACAAAGATTCAGTTTAAACAAACGTATATATATATAGGTATATATATATAATTGATACCGCAATATGGTAGATACACACTAACATAAAGGTTACATAACTGTTAGCGATATGCCACACATAAAAGTTGTAAAATGCACTGAAGTATTGTGGATAGAACAATGTTACATGAGAGTTTGCAAAACAATAACAGCACCCCTAACCTAGGATAATATAAATTCAGTCACATAGTTATTTACAAAACATTTTTAATTTTAATTTTTAAATTTTGGCTACCCTTGTAGCACTTTCAGGCGCTGGTTATGCTCACCCTTGAGTTTTGACTACGCTATAGTAGTTTCTCTCCTTTTGGTGACCTATATTACACTTCAGCTACCTGCGTTAAGTGGGTTACAATTCCTTTTCACATAGGTTTTCCTGACAAAATCCAGTGGTATGGTTATTGACCCTTTGTTTTCATAATAACGAGCACTTTGTCAGTCTAAATCAGCAGGTATTTACACATAAATATAAACATGGTACCTTGCTACTACATTTTATTCTATCTCTGCTGGACAATTACTATTTGGAGGATGTGGTTCTATTTCAGGACTTTTAGGAGGGGGTACTTTGTAAGGTGGGAGAAATCTTATGTGATGATGTTTTCACATGTTTCAACTCGAATGAGTGCTGGCCGAACTCTTCTATCCTTGTCGGAGGGACGATATGTTTACAAACAAAAGCGTTCAGTTCGGTGCAGGATTCCTCGAACAAACAAACTTCGTCTTCCTTTTCGTTGGGCTTATTGAATAATCTCTTATCCCCAATCTCCTGGTGGATACCGTTTATTAATTATTCTTTTTCTTTTCCTCTTCTTTCAATTTTTTCTTTTTTTCTTTCTTTTCCTTTTCGCTTCTTTGTCGCCCTTTTATTACACTTAATTGGTATAAGCCGACATTTATTCTTTCCACAAAGAATTGCTCCGACGCAATCTCTGCTTCCTCCTGTAAGCGCTCGTAGTTTGTTTCCTGTTTCTTCGTCACGAAATGAATGTCTATAACACCTCCCATTAACACCATACCTCCTTTTCCGAAACCTATTATTCCTAGACTCAACCTTTTTGATCACGTCACCATAGCAGTATATCGATTCTTTTGCATAAGGCACAACGCCTCTTCTGTCGAGTCGTAGAGAAATGCAGATTTAGTTTCCCATGGATGACGTCATTGTGACGGGGACTGTATTGGCAGAGTTTTCCTCGCTGGTTTGGGGAGCATCAGCTGTTTCAAGTCGGCTATAAAATTCCTGGCTTTGACCTGTCCTTTCTTCGGCTCTCTGAAATCGTGGTCCCGTTCCTCTATGGTATTGGCCTCCCCCTTGGCTACCGTTAGGTTGCCGTTCTCGATTTGGGCTCCTTTGAAAGTTCGCATATTGAATCTGCAGTTTGCGGTCACCTGGAAGTAAGGATGGAAGTTTTGCCTACCCCGCGGAGTTGGTGGGCTATCTCTTCGCCAGCAATTTCTATCGTTTCCGGGGAAACGAGGCACAGGTTCTTGGTAAGCAGTTCTGGCGCGACCACTAGGTGATAAGGTCGGTGCCCCCTGCCCTAGGTAACAATCGTTTAAGTGTCTATCTCTATGTTCCCGACGGTTTCTTTGGTGGTTTGGGGACCCTCTGTTCGCATGTTCCTGTCTCGGAGGGTAGTTCTCAAGGGAAGCTAGCAGTTCGATGAAGTGGGTGTAGGTGTTGACTCCGGCCACTCGGATGAAGTTGAGGAAAGTGACCCGTGGTTAGATCTAGGGCTCTATAAGCCTACTCTGATTCACTATCCTGAGGAAGTAATCCTGCATGGACAAACCGTTGGAGGGGTCATATTTTCCCGTTAAAATCTCTTGTGTGATGGCCGTTTGCCGATGTACGCCCCAGTAGTGCGCGAGAAGAGCTTGTTTGAAGGTCCGATAGTTAGTGTGAGTATCAAACACAATTCTAGCCCATTCTGAGGCCCTACCTCGCAGTTATTTCTTTGCTATAGGCATTCTAAGTGCCTCTGGCACGTGTTTGAGTTGGAAATATTCGTCCAGCTCACGAAGAAACGTAAGAGGACAGCCATCTTTGGTACCGTGGAAAAATGGTGCACTTATTTCATTTAAGAGGAATTGATGGTGGTTGGCGCCAGGGAAAGAATGAATCATGCCACAATCATTACTATATACAGCATTTACATTGTCACCGTTATTACTAGTAAGAGTACTGCGGGTGTTGTTATTGCATGCACTTATCCTAACCTGTGGAGTTAACAAATCATTGCACACCCTATTAGTGCTAACGCTATCAGTGGCGTTGGAAGGCTGTAAGGACGTATTGCAGCGGTCATAACATTTCTAAAACTTTAAGACATGACGTCACTCCTACTTTTGTGAGAAAAGCTGTAAAGTTTCAAAACAATAACCGATTCCAAAGGATGGCTGATTAAAAGGTAATGAGATGGAAAAAACTACACAATATTGATTTACATTTATATAAAATTTATCAAGTGTTAACGAAACGGTTGGATATTTCGCATTGGAAAATATGGTGGATAATATGTGTGTAAAGTTGCATTTTATAATGAATAAAAAAACTGAAACACTTAAAACTAAATTCAGAACTCTTATAGAAAATAAAACACCAACGGAAACTCAAAAAAAGGAAGGATATAATTCTTAAAAATAATATCGTCAACTTATGTAGTCAAACCATTGCATAAAAGGAAATGCAATTTTTGAGTAAAGGGGGTAAAACTTGCATTGATGTTTCACATGATCTAAAAGGTTATATAGCTGACGTCATGATTCCCACACAAGGGATGACAGGAGAAGAAAAAAATTATTGTTAAACAAAAATGTGTTCCCATTTTACAGAACCTACAACAGAGCACTAGTGCCAGTGTCAAAAATCGTGAGATGATTATAATTTTTGAATAAAAAAATCCTGTAATTTATCTAAACGCGCATAAAGGTAATAAAACGGTGGTGTTAAATGAAAAAGATTAGGTTGAAAGGGTTCATAATTTAATAGACTCGGATGACTATGAAGTAATTAGATAACAAATCCTTTGAATAATTGCTTAAAAACTCAATAAATCTACTACAAATAGTAGTATTATACCCAATGAATAGAAAAAGTATTGAAAGCTTGCAACCCTTTGTTACGAAGGTTATATTCTCTGCCGAAAATCCACAAATCAAATAACAGTATGAGACCAAGTACTAGTAACATTGATGCTCCTAATTATTTGTTATCAAAGTGGCTAGTAAAGAAATCACAATCCTTTACTAAATACGACAGTTTAAGTGTAAAAAATTCTTTGGATTTAACTGAGAAGGCAAAAAACGTCAAAGTATATAAGAATGACGTTTTAGTCCTTTTTGACGTAAAATCTTTGTTTACAAATTCCAACAGAAAAATTACCATAATTAATTAATCATTATTCGAATACAGAAAAAGTGGAATACGCTGTTATACAAGAGATTATTTCCTTCATGGATATATGCATTTCACAGAATTATTTTGTTTTTGACAATAAATATTATAAACAAACACATGGTCTGACCATGGGAAACCCGATATCACCTGCTTTAGTGGATATTTTTATGAGTTCCATTGAAATTAATATTGCTAAGAAATATACACATAATATCGTATTTAAATGGTGAAGGTATGTAGATGATGGCCTTGGTGTGGTCCCAGTCCATTTGATCGTTGATGCATTGACAATTTTAAATCAACAAAATGAAAGCATACAATTCACTATGGAATTAGAAACAGATCAACAGTTGGCCCTTTCTAGATCTCAAGATTACTATGATGGAGAATGACCTTGAAATCAGCATATATAGGAAACCTACCCATGTTGAAAATTATATTAAATGGAATAATTTCAACCCAGTTTAAAACCAATATGCAGTTTTCCATCACCAGACACATAGATTAATGTACCGTTGTCAAAGAAGAATATAAGAAATAATTTGAATATATCCAGACAGATGAAGGGATTAATGGTTTCAACCCAAAGGCATTTATAATATGTTAAAACGGTACAAATTTTAAAAAACTAAGTTCAAGATGTTACTACTCTAAAAGACATCGAAAAAGCAACAGTATATTTAAACAATTCACGTACCACCCTATCTAGCTCCAAAAAGCCAATACAGTTCAAATAAACTACTGAATAATCCCTTAAAAAAGATTGAGCCCACAAATAAATCAGGTATTTATAGTATTGACTGCACACGTTGAGACAAGAAATATATCGGACAAACGAAACGAAAACGTATCATTAGACTGAAAGAACATCAGAGAAATATCAAACTAAACAAAGTGACCTCTGAGCTGTAGTGCATCATTTTTGGGAACACCATGACATTGGACAAGAAATCAAACTTCTAAAAAATGTTAATAAACACTCAGATTTGGATGCTTGAAAAAAAGTTCACATTATAATGAATAAAAAAATGTTTGAATTTCGAGATCTCTACCATAGATGACGTTATTCAGCTCCTTTTATAGTCAGCAGATGAGATTCGTAGAGTTCATGGCAAGAGATGCGGGGTGGGAAACCAAGAGAAGAACAGCTTAGTCGACTCAGCTGCTGAAGATAGATAGGACGCTACCTGAAGCAATTGTCCGTTTTGATTTTTAAGAACTTGACGCGAGTGAAGTTATGTTAACAGGTCGACTCAAGAAATATCAATATATTTTAACTTCACTTTTATTAATACTTTTAATGTGTTTGTGTGTTAAGTTTTGTATGCCGAAATACATCAATAACGTTTATATAAGTCAGTTTTGATGTATTACCTTAAATGTAGTAAATAAATTCATTATCAATGTATACTAAATATACAGGCTGGACCATTTTAGCTGAGACTATACAATATCTCCAAAACTAAGCGTTGTAGAAATGTCTTGAATAAAAGTTGCTTGTTATTATGGGGGAAGTAAGTACCATTAGCCGTGTTTTGTTTGGAGGACGTTATGATGGTCATTTTAGGGTCAATATAATTTTTTAAATAGGAACCTACATTTTATGTTGTTTTCTCATTAGAAAATTGTTTATTAAAAGCTGCTTATTTTGTGATGAGGAATAAGGAAACAGAATAATAACTGTTGGTTCCCAATTATGAAACTTAACTTGACCCTCAAATGACCATCCATGGATGGGTCCAACCATTCACTGTGCTCTTCGTACAGAAGGCTCCAAATGTTTTGCGGTGCACCAGGGGGTGTGGAGGAAGAGAGGGAAGGAATGTCTTCTCGACTATTCATGCCAGCTATACCTGACAGGAAGTGCCGGTATTGTCTCAAAAGTCACATTTGCTTTTGTGTATGTTCATATAATTTAGCAATCTGATTCTTAAGAGGAAAGAAGACGAAACTAAATGCTTTTCTCTTTACTAGATCTAGCCAAACGAAATAAATAATTTTTTTTACATAATATGTTGTTTAAAAAGTAAATATTGCACTAATTATGAGGGTACTACAGAAGTTATGTATTTCGTTTGTCACGAAAATATCTTAAACAGAGAGTATTTTATCAAAATCGTTAATCATTTTAGAGAAAATAACAAATTTCGAAAATCTTTCCATGTAAAGGGTTATTCGGGCTGGGGGAGATTTTCTTGAAACTCTTTGTGTCACATTTATGAAAGATGCTGAACTTAAATATCAAGTTTGGTATTTAACCGACTTTTATTTTTGGAGTTATGTTGTTCACACACACACAGGCATACGGAGCTTTTTCTGTAAAATGTGTGTTGCATTCACGTGACTTTCTCTACTCAGTCTTCTATAAACTATTCTTACAAAGATTATTTTTGTATATATTTCATGTTAATACAGATAAACCTTCATTACTTATTTATAGATTTCGTTGTAGGTATAAGTAGAACATAATAATCTAAAGCGATAGCCAAGCCCCTCAAAGCTGATCGCCATGTGATAGCTTTGAAATTCGGTTCTCTTTGTGTAAAACGAAAAAGAAAGAAAGAAAAATAATAGCGATTTGCAGTTGAGAGAAGTATAAAGTAATTCAAACTAATAACAAACAATATTTCAGAATAAGTTAACACCATAAAAATGTTATTTAACATAAATTTTAACAAGATGTACATTTATTGTGCAGTAAGGTTTTTTTCTCTTTCTTAGGTTTACAATTATCAAAAGTCACTACGTTAAAAACGAATTTACAGGCTATTCCCAGAAAATTAAAGATATATATACATATATTATTTATCGTAAAAATAGCTTAAACATATGTATTTTAATAAAAATTGTTGGAGCCATTTTTGAAAAAATAAAAATATTCGCAAAATGTCCAATGGAAAGGGTAGTTTGGAGTGGGGGATTTTCTTTAGAATCTTCGTGTCGTATCCTTGGAAGATGTTGAACTTAAACACCAAATTTGGATTTTTACAGACTTTTCGTTTTTCAATTATGCTGTTCAAGGATCCACACACTAACCACTTGGAAATTTTTCTAAAAATACATTCTTTGGATTCAGGGAGTCATAAACGTGACATTTTTTTAAATTACGACATTGAATTTTTGGGTGAAATACAATACTTTATTTGAATTCATGGAGTTTCTAAACGTGTGTTTCTGGTGAACCTCGTTATCAAATGTTTGGGTGGAATACTATACTTCCTATATTTACTGTAAGTACGTAATAGAGAAAGTAAAAACTACTTTATTTGGATACAGGAGTCTCAAACGTGTATTTCCAGTGAATCTCGTAATTGCATTTTTGGGTGCAATACAATATTTTCTATACTTACTGTAAATATACGTAGTAGAGCAAGTAAAAATGCTTTCTTTGGATTCAGGAATCTCAAAACGTGTATTTCTGGTGAATCTCCTTATTGAATTTTTGGGTGGAATACAATACTCCCCCTACTTAGTGTAAGTGCGTAGTAGGGAAAGTAAAAATGCTTTCTTTGGATTCAGGGATCTCAAAACGTATATTTCCAGTGAATCTCGTCATTGATTTTTTGTGTACAATATAATATGTCCTCTACCTATTATAGGTAACCGAGCAGGATGGCTCCGGCAGTTACGTCTACATTTGGGAGGTCGTGGGTTCGATTCCCGTAGCCGACCTTCCTGACCCATGGGTTTTTTCGGGGATTTCCCCGGGTCGCCAGGCGAATCCTGGGAAGCATAATTGCATCCCTCGAATTTCCTGTTCCTCTATTTCGTCTCCATTCTCATTTCACTTCACCTTCACCTGCTTGGTTTCTTTCAGGGTTGAAAGTGTCGGCGGGAGGTTAAGTTTTGTTTAAGCTGCGTTCTTAGTTTAGTAAAGGTTCGACTTAAGCCTGAACTGTGAAACCGGCCCTAAGAATGAAGAGGGCTTTTGGGGACATTCCCAGAAAATTAAAGATATACATTTGATTTGTTATGAAAATATCTTAAATATATGATATTTTAATCAAAATCGTTAGCCATTTTTGAGAAAATCAACATTTTCGAAAAAGGGTAGTGTGGGGTGGAGGGATTTTCTTGAAAATCTTCGTGCCGTATCTTTTAAAGATACTGAACTTAAATACCAAGTTTGGTATTTATCCTACTTTTCGTTTTTGAGTTATGCTGTTCAGACACACGGACATGTTTCCAAAAATGCTTTATTTGGATTCAGGGCACCTCAAAACATGTATTTCCGGTGAAATATCGGTATCAAATTTTTTGGTGTAATACCTACAATACTTCCCCTAATTTACGTAGTAGAGAAAGTAAAATATATATATATATATATATATATATATATATATATAATGGGGTGAGAATTAACCTAGTTGACCTAATAGTAGTTGAAACTGTGAAGCCCGGGAATTAAAGTACTTACAACATTGTAGGTCGTCATTGGGGTGTCATCTCAATACAATTTGAGATCTCCTTGTGGTTTACTGGGAAACATGCGAATCAGTTAGGGAATTTAATGTCCTACCGGCCTGTTGCTATGGTAGCTCAGTGGTTAGAGCAACCGGATGGAGACCGGGAGATCCATGGTTCAAATCCCGGCTATGGCATTGAATTTTTCAATCGACTGATTCTACCTTTCCAAAGAATCTATATCTTGTGCAACTTTGTAAAGGGAGATAAAATGGAAAGATAAGAAACGCCTCAGTAACTCTGTAAAGTAGAGGTCTGGTTTTCCTTTGCCTTATGTCTGTCAATGTGAACCTAGTCTAGTCTTCAGTTGCACGAAATGGGACGAGGCGCATTCAGCTGTCGGGTCCCTAGCAATAAATCCTTCTCAGGACGTTAGAAAGTTACCCCTTTTTATGATTCAGTCCCGTTTTACGCAGTAGGTAGGCGAGACGGCTGTGTCTCAGTTGCTAGTAATACTCCGACAGATTACACAGTGAAGTTGTGTGTTAACAAGCGATTAAGTGAAATGTGTAGTAGAAAAAGGTCCTGATATATTCTTTCAGCTACTTCATATATCAACAGCATATTTAACAGTCGCTATTTAGCATGCTATGCCACGACCAAAAATGTGAAAGTGATGGAAAATTCCGCCTAGAACGAATCTAACTTTAGATACCAGCTGAAAACGCTGCAATAGACACTTCAGTTTGCCTTTTAATGAAACAGATTCTTAGTTATGTGAGGCAATGGAATTAATGAGATTTTTGCTTAAGATCTTGCCAATTTTCTGGAAAAAAACATATTTTATTAGATTTATATCACAGGTGAAGCAATATTTATGTTTACGTGGTTTATTGAAATCGCTGGTTTTGATGCACGTTTACATGCATGATTGGATACAAGCTGCAATCAATTTGGATTGCATTCTTTATTCCACGAATATCTCAAGTTATTAAAGCCAGTCAGATATTAAATAATTAATTGAAATTAGCAATACATTAGTGAGTTTCACGATCTACGGTGCTTTATTTACGTATAGAAATGGGTTGCATTATTTGATATTCGTTATATGGTTTTATACAATTTGAGTTAACTTGTTCTCTCTGTCTCGCTTAAGTTTCATGTCTGAAAGTAGTTATTATTTTAGCAAAAAGAAAAAGATCGAGTTTTGTTTGAGCAGTAAACAAATACTGACTCCAAGCAACATGAAGGAAAACAAAACAAATTCTTGACCTTCTAATTAATGCAGTAAGTATTTTGGGAGTTACGAGGTGTTGCATGAAGGGATCGAGGTAAAATTTCTTCTTTTGCAAACCAGGGACAGAAATTTAAATTAAAAGTGATGTACGTACCTACTCAGCATTTTTTGTAGTTTAAGGAACATGTAGGTTCCAAAACATTTGACATTTAGTTTCCTTAACGATTGTTTGTGGAACATTCAATAACTTTTCAAGCTGTTGCAAAAATGTGAAGTTTAAAGCTTTTAGTCGGTGAATCAGAGGGTTTTTGAGCTTATTCTACCGATATTTACTCAAGTTACAAGTGACATAAGCCTAACTCTAGGAATACGCAATGTGAATACACTTAATTTTGCGAGGAAAACAAACTCACTCTTTTACCTAAAATTACACATTTTACTCCATTCATCCCTAAAAGAGTTAATAGTAGTTAACCTACTTTTTAATTGTTGTTTGTTAGTTTTGTTTATTAATTAGTTTATTATTTATTAAATTCTTGTTGGACATTCGTCATGAACCACTCCGCAACAGTGAAACTTTGCTGCAATACTCGTATTTTGGTACTGTAAAGAGCGACTATCGATTACACTATTGAAAAATCTGTTGTGTAATCGACAACAAATAGGGTCGGGGAGATGACACACCCCAGTTGAAGCCCCGGAACTTCTGGCTGGTCGCCACTGAAGTCTGTATATCAGCGTTGTCCTGATGGTAGAAGACTCCTTCAGTGATTGTAACTTGGGTCTTTTCTCTTGACCCAAAGTCCTCGAAACAAAGAACAGCATTTCTCGTAATTGATGGTTCTCATGTATCAGTGGATTTATTTTAGTTTTAACCAAAACAGTAGTACCAGAGTAGGGGTGTCCAACGTTCGTTTGTATTCGGGCTCATTTATATGATAATTAAGGATACGCGGGCTCCAATTTAATTTTTGTATGTAGTGTTCAACTTCCTGACTTTAAGGTTCCTCCCGCCATTTGCTGGTTATGAGGAATGGAGGAAATCCCGTCAGAGAGGACGATCCTGGCTGGATTTGAACCGGGGACCTCCCGCTCACTAGTCCATGTTTTAACACGCTCAGCCATTCATTTGGATGCGTCAGGTTAAGTTTCCACTACTTTGACACTGCTGCTAGCGGGTCTATGAATAATAATAATAATAATAATAATAATAAATAATGAAAAAGGTATATAGTAAAGGAACTGCCCTCGCAACCAAGGCAGAGTGTCCACGTAGACCATCTGGCCCTTTGTGTTTCTACCGTGACCCCTGGTAGGGAGGGATGAGGGGAGAGAACCGAAGGGCCACCAGATCCGGATGATGACTTGCGCAAGCACGTACGGGGTTCCTAACGGTTCCAGATCGAACGCATCTGACGTCGCCCAAACTCGCCCACAATCCGCTAACGCCCGAGGGTCCCTGAAGGGCGCGCGCCCGCAGGTGGGTCCTAACTGAGCAGTCGTGGTTCTACAAAAAGCACCCCCACCGCCCAGCTGTAACACTGTGAACACCGTCGCCTGGTCCTATAACTTTGAAACAGACGACAATGAACGAAATGATGGGTGCAGGAAATTAGGGTCAGGAAAGTCGTGGTAGAAGAGAAACCAATCCAGTATTCGCCTACCGACCCGGGGAAACCTCGAAAAACCCATGGGTCAGTGGGCGGTTGCCGGGAATCAAACCCGAGACCTCTCGAATGCGAGTCGCACATGTTACCGCGGTGCAACCTCGCTCGATAATAATAATAATAATAATAATAATAATAATAATAATAATAATAATAATAATAATAATAACAATAACAATAATGGGACGATACCACTATTTCTCGATACCGATACTCGATACACACTTTATAGGAAGCTGTAAAGGCGATAGCTTGTACACTGAATTATGTTCTTTCTGTGTATAAACGTATGTAACCAATTTTGTATCGCATGCTAATACCGAAATTGATCCTGTTTTACATTCTGCAATTGGCAGCAATTTTCATCTTGATGCCACAGGTTATATAGCCCCTGTTGTTAGTCAAGCCTAATAAATAATAATAATAATAATAATAATAATAATAATAATAATAATAATAATAATAATAATAATAATAATAATAATAACTTCTTTGTTTTCCTTTTTATGTAACTATATTTTGTACTCAAAACTTTCTTTAAAGAACTTTCTATTCATAGAAAAACAAATACTACCAATTCTTCTTATTCTACAAACTCGATAATATAAACTTAATATACTTATATGTTACATGATACTCAAACAAATAGAAATGTGTGTGTTACACCATTCTACAAATATTTACAACTACCAAATAGCATAAGTATTTGTTTCATTCGATAATAATTGGGCATATAACACTCGGAAACACTGTTTGTGGATTAAGCCTGTTTACTACCCACCCTCCTACACTAGCATGTACATGTTTAACACAAAGGTTTCACTTGCGTAAACACAAACTAATGGAAGGAAAGAATAAATATTTCTACGCGCTGTATTATCTCAAGTCTTAAGTTCTGATTGGTTTCTGCCGGATTCACAGGTTTTGGTCACCGGAGTAGGTGAATGTAATGGCTGAGAGTGAGTCATCAAGTCAGGCTATTGCAGCAATTCGATTTAATGCGTTAGCTAAATCAACTTCTTTCACAACTCAGTTAACGCTGCATATTATAGGTGCAGCTCTACTCCTTCCCTATTGCTTTGCATGTATTCATTATGACACGGGAGTCTATGGAATGTTGCATTCATTCACTCACAGGAAACGCAGTCAAGGTCTATCAAGAGTCCAGCAACTCTTTGGGAACACGTGTGAGGCAATAACGTGAAGTCTGAAGTCATTCCTTATCTAGTATAAAGTTAAACGCAAGAACTTTCAATAATGCAAAACTTAAACATTTAAAAGTACCGAAAAGTTATCGAAGGTTTATCTCAAGGTATTAGACATACCTATTTCGATACCACCGAGTATAGAGATTATCGAGCTATCGAAGGTATCTAGGTCCCATCCCTAAATGGTAATAAATAATAATAATAAAAATGAAACTTAAATTAACATATATAGGTATAGCAGTATGTTCTCTGTGCGAGGCGTCTCGGGTTCGATTCCCGACTGGGGATGGGAATTTTTCTCTAGCCAAGAGTAATCCATATCCTCCCCAGAGTCTGGAAGTATAAATGAGCGTGTGAATGTGTGTACATCTAATTATAAATATGATTAAAAAAACCAAAAGTGCAAGAAACCCAACGACAAGAGTTACACGAGTTAACACCATTGCTAATAGGCAATAAGTTCCAAAGGAATGGCCACCGATAAGACCAATGTGGTTAAAGTTGGGGTACAAATGCAACTAAAACATATGTTCTTACATAATTAGTGTCAAATGCAAGCTCGCTGCAAGTTGAGGAAAATCTGTGGATGCACAACCGGAACAGACTGCTATTAATGGGTCACTTTTGGGAGACCAGCGACGTTTCCTCTCAGGTTAATTTTTACTTCACACTTGGGAACTTCCAGTAGAGCGAAATTTATTGCATTATGAGAAGAGAAGATTGTGTTTTCTTGAGGATTTAGAATTTCTATTGGTATGTGGCTCGTGCAATTAATAAAATCAATCGCTCAGTCTGTTACAATGATATAGGGGCCTGCCTTCCATTTCTTCAATTATTGTTTGACGAGGGTCTGCTAGGAACGCGAAGGCTGTTTTCTGATTTCAGTTGCATCCCGCGCAGCGATTAGATTTAGTTAGTGTTCAGTAGGAATACTAGTTGTTGTTTAGTGTAGTTAGTGCACAAACAAGCTGTTACCTGTACTGTTTAAGTAGAGAAAGGGAGATAATCAATATGGCTACTTCGATAGTGAGTAAATAATTAAGCAACTAAATGTTTAAGGGTTATGGTGTACCATAGCGCCTAGCCGGCTGCTAGCATTATGGCTGCCTCACTCCAGCTGAAAGTAGCGTTGCCAAAGTAACAAATACCAACACGCAAAATATACCTAACATCTTCTTTAACGGATTACCCTCCTCTTTGGAGGACGTACACCCCAAGGACTTACAAGCCAGTGCCTTGGGTCAGTAGCCTGTAGAGGAGTATGCAAACTCTAGATCATAGCATATTCAGGATGGGTTATCAGCCCAATACCTTGTGTCAGTAGCATATCGAGGAGTAAGCAAACTCTAGATCATAGCATATTCAGGATGGGTTATCAGCCCAGTATCTTGTGTCAGTAGCCTGTAGAGGAGTATGCAAACTCTAGATCATAGCATATTCAGGATGGGTTATCAGCCCAATACCTTGTGTCAGTAGCATATCGAGGAGTAAGCAAACTCTAGATCATAGCATATTCAGGATGGGTTATCAGCCCAATACCTTGTGTCAGTAGCATATCGAGGAGTAAGCAAACTCTAGATCATAGCATATTCAGGATGGGTTATCAGCCCAGTGTCTTGTGTCAGTAGCCTGTAGAGGAGTATGCAAACTCTAGATCATAGCATATTCAGGATGGGTTATCAGCCCAATACCTTGTGTCAGTAGCATGTCGAGGAGTAAGCAAACTCTAGATCATAGCATATTCACGATGGGTTATCAGCCCAATGTCTTGTGTCAGTAGCCTGTCTAGGAGTAAGCAAACTCTAGATCATAGCATATTCACGATGGGTTATCAGCCCAGTGCCTTGGGTCAGTAGCCTGTCGAGGAGTAAGCAAACTCTAGATCATAGCATATTCACGATGGGTTATCAGCCCAGTGCCTTGGGTCAGTAGCCTGTCGAGGAGTAAGCAAACTCTAGATCATAGCATATTCACGATGGGATATCAGCCCAATGTCTTGTGTCAGTAGCCTGTCTAGGAGTAAGCAAACTCTAGATCATAGCATATTCAGGATGGGTTATCAGCCCAATGTCTTGTGTCAGTAGCATGTCGAGGAGTAAGCAAACTCTAGATCATAGCATATTCAGGATGGGTTATCAGCCCAATGTCTTGTCTCAGTAGCCTGTCGAGGATTAAGCAAACTCTAGATCATAGCATATTCAGGATGGGTTATCAGCCCAATGTCTTGGGTCAGTAACCTGTCGAGGAGTAAGCAAACTCTAGATCATAGCATATTCAGGATGGGTTATCAGCCCAATGTCTTGGGTCAGTAACCTGTCGAGGAGTAAGCAAACTCTAGATCATAGCATATTCAGGATGGGTTATCAGCCCAATGTCTTGGGTCAGTAACCTGTCGAGGAGTAAGCAAACTTTAGATCATAGCATATTCACGATGGGTTATCAGCCCAATGTCTTGGGTCAGTAACCTGTCGAGGAGTAAGCAAACTCTAGATCATAGCATATTCACGACAGGTTATCAGCCCAATGTCTTGGGTCAGTAACCTGTCGAGGAGTAAGCAAACTCCAGATCATAGCATATTCAGGATGGGTTATCAGCCCAATGTCTTGGGTCAGTAACCTGTCGAGGAGTAAGCAAACTCTAGATCATAGCATATTCAGGATGGGTTATCAGCCCAATGTCTTGGGTCAGTAACCTGTCGAGGAGTAAGCAAACTCTAGATCATAGCATATTCACGATGGGTTATCAGCCCAATGTCTTGGGTCAGTAACCTGTCGAGGAGTAAGCAAACTCTAGATCATAGCATATTCAGGATGGGTTATCAGCCCAATGTCTTGGGTCAGTAACCTGTCGAGGAGTAAGCAAACTCTAGATCATAGCATATTCAGGATGGGTTATCAGCCCAATGTCTTGTGTCAGTAGCCTGTCGAGGAGTAAGCAAACTCTAGATCATAGCATATTCAGGATGGGTTATCAGTCCAATGTCTTGGGTCAGTAACCTGTCGAGGAGTAAGCAAACTTTAGATCATATCATATTCAGGATGGGTTATCAGCCCAATGCCTTGTGTCAGTAGCCTGTCGAGGAGTAAGCAAACTCTAGATCATAGCATATTCAGGATGGGTTATTAGCCCAATGTCTTGTGTCAGTAGCCTGTCGAGGAGTAAGCAAACTCTGGATCATAGCATATTCACGATGGGTTATCAGCCCAATGTCTTGTGTCTGTAGCCTGTCGAGGAGTAAGCAAACTCTAGATCATAGCATATTCACGATGGGTTATCAGCCCAATGTCTTGTGTCAGTAGCCTGTCGAGGAGTAAGCAAACTCTAGATCATAGCATATTCACGATGGGTTATCAGCCCAATGTCTTGTGTCAGTAGCCTGTCGAGGAGTAAGCAAACTCTGGATCATAGCATATTCAGGATGGGTTATCAGCCCAATACCTGTGTCAGTAGCATGTCGAGGAGTAAGCAAACTTTAGATCATATCATATTCACGATGGGTTATCAGCCCAATGTCTTGGGTCAGTAACCTGTCGAGGAGTAAGCAAACTCTAGATCATAGCATATTCAGGATGGGTTATCAGCCCAATGTCTTGTGTCAGTAGCCTGTCGAGGAGTAAGCAAACTCTAGATCATAGCATATTCAGGATGGGTTATCAGTCCAATGTCTTGGGTCAGTAACCTGTCGAGGAGTAAGCAAACTTTAGATCATATCATATTCACGATGGGTTATCAGCCCAATGCCTTGTGTCAGTAGCCTGTCGAGGAGTAAGCAAACTCTGGATCATAGCATATTCAGGATGGGTTATTAGCCCAATGTCTTGTGTCAGTAGCCTGTCGAGGAGTAAGCAAACTCTGGATCATAGCATATTCACGATGGGTTATCAGCCCAATGTCTTGTGTCTGTAGCCTGTCGAGGAGTAAGCAAACTCTAGATCATAGCATATTCACGATGGGTTATCAGCCCAATGTCTTGTGTCAGTAGCCTGTCGAGGAGTAAGCAAACTCTAGATCATAGCATATTCACGATGGGTTATCAGCCCAATGTCTTGTGTCAGTAGCCTGTCGAGGAGTAAGCAAACTCTGGATCATAGCATATTCAGGATGGGTTATCAGCCCAATACCTTGTGTCAGTAGCCTGTCGAGGAGTAAGCAAACTCTGGATCATGGCATATTCAGGATGGGTTATCAGCCCAATGTCTTGGGTCAGTAGCCTGTCGAGGAGTAAGCAAACTCTGGATCATAGCATATTCAGGATGGGTTATCAGCCCAATGTCTTGGGTCAGTAACCTGTCGAGGAGTAAGCAAACTTTAGATCATATCATATTCACAATGGGTTATCAGCCCAATGTCTTGGGTCAGTAACCTGTCGAGGAGTAAGCAAACTTTAGATCATATCATATTCACGATGGGTTATCAGCCCAATGCCTTGTGTCAGTAGCCTGTCGAGGAGTAAGCAAACTCTAGATCATAGCATATTCAGGATGGGTTATTAGCCCAATGTCTTGTGTCAGTAGCCTGTCGAGGAGTAAGCAAACTCTGGATCATAGCATATTCACGATGGGTTATCAGCCCAATGTCTTGTGTCTGTAGCCTGTCGAGGAGTAAGCAAACTCTAGATCATAGCATATTCACGATGGGTTATCAGCCCAATGTCTTGTGTCAGTAGCCTGTCGAGGAGTAAGCAAACTCTAGATCATAGCATATTCACGATGGGTTATCAGCCCAATGTCTTGTGTCAGTAGCCTGTCGAGGAGTAAGCAAACTCTGGATCATAGCATATTCAGGATGGGTTATCAGCCCAATACCTTGTGTCAGTAGCATGTCGAGGAGTAAGCAAACTCTGGATCATAGCATATTCAGGATGGGTTATCAGCCCAATGTCTTGGGTCAGTAGCCTGTTGAGGAGTAAGCAAACTCTGGATCATAGCATATTCAGGATGGGTTATCAGCCCAATACCTTGTGTCAGTAGCATGTCGAGGAGTAAGCAAACTCTGGATCATAGCATATTCAGGATGGGTTATCAGCCCAATGCCTGGTATAAGGCGATGAAGAAGGAAATGTATTGTAGTGATGAAAGGAATGATAGGAAAATTCTCGGAACAAATTATCCAACCCAGCAACACCTAGCGACGCGAAAAATAAACCTTCGGTCAAGTTGGTCGGTCCTGGGGGTTTGAACCCGGGACCTTCCGAGTGTGGACCACAGACGTTACCGGTCAATCCGCTCGTTTACCTAATAATGTAATAGGATAACATTAACTATAACTACGATTCAAACTAGAATGAGGGTGCATCTAGATATATTATTTATTTATTTATTTATTTATGAGGAGAGAGTGGCAACACATGGGAGTCCTGGTCTAGTTAGCACAGATTTTAAAATTTTATTCTTATAAGCTTAATTACTTAGGTATGTTTAGAAAATAAAATAATTATATAGAAATTCATAAAGGTAATTAAGAAACTAACTCATTTGAACCTCGATACGTGTGCCAACTTACCCCATCGTCGGGTTAAGTTATTCAAATAGGTCGCGGGTTCAAACCCGGCGATGGATTTTTTTGGGTGTAAAGATCCTTAGCATGGTTTCCTTCGGAAGAGAAGTAAAGCCGGTGGTCCCGTGTAGTAGATTTACGGCACGTAAAAGAACCTCAAGCATCTGAACAAAATTTCCAGACTTTCATGCCCAACATGGAATGGGACGCTCAGAACCATAGCGGTTAAGGAGCGTCCATAAATAAAACTCAATGCTTTTACAAGTTGTACAAGAAATTGTTGTAACGAACATAACACTCAATGAATAAAAAATTCAAACATCCGAAAATGTCATTTCCGCTTATTCAACAAAGCCTGCAGTAAGAGGTGTCACAAATATGATTCAAAAGCAACACCAGAGATAAGTTTAGACAAAAAAGCCTCATTTGACAACACATGTACATTTTAAATGTGCTAAAATTCAAATTTTAGATGTAGATAAGATCTAATCTTACATTGGATACACTGAATCCGTTCTTCACCCACGCTTCTCGAGAACTTCTCCACGCATACCAAGCAAAAAGTTTCATCATCATCGTAATCTGTGAATTCTGATGCCAATTTTCTACATAACTTTCTTAATTTGATTCCTTTTAGTGGTTTCTCAAATTCGAACTCTGGTTCCCGTATTATTTTGGTCTACTTAGATTTTTGGTAAAAGTAGACCAATGGAATTTATGTAACTTCGACTATGGGAATGTAGGTATTTGAACGTGGCTCTTGTGCTCTGGAAACACCACCCTTGTCAATGACAACTGATGGGTTAGGTCCATCAGCGACATCAGGCGGTAGAAAATCATTCATTTTTCTATGAAACGTGTTTGACATGCCTAAGGCTTTTAAAATACGGACACACAAAGTTAAGTAAAACCTTTGTTGGAAATATTAACGGCGAGGCTGGTTGGCTCAGTGAGTCAACGTACCCCATAAAACATGTGCCAACTTGCCCCGATGTAACTTGTTGAAAAGATGGCTTAGTTTTATGTCAGAAAACACAAGCATAAACCTTAAAGCGCACAGAGAATTAGCTACAAGTCTTCACTCCACAGACACCACAAAGGCAAGCATTTCTTCAGAACGGGAGTTGTAGAACGTTTATTCACCAGTAGGACAGATATTTACTTGCAGGTATTCTGGGAGTGCGAAAGCACACCATACGAGAAGAAAGGCTCCAAAAGCAATAAAAACTTGTAACAAAGACTAACGGTTGATGACCAACCTCCTGTATAAGTGTCCTTGCGCAAAGTCGTAGTGCTCCCAACCTAATAAGTGTCAACTAGGCCCCTCCTTTGCTCTCTCTCGTTCATACGCGCGCGCGCGCGCGCACACACACACACACACACACACACACACACACACACACACACACACACACACATGATAGCATAAAAACAGTTGCACACCTGCAAACTCCTCTCCCTACCTCACACACATGGCATAAGAGATGTCACACACCCACATACTCCTCTCTCCCTCTTTCTGTCTCGCTCACACACACACACACACACACACACAAACACGTGATAACATAAGAGTAGTTGCACACCTGCAAACACCTCTCCCTACCTCACACACACACACACACACACACACGTGATAGCATAAGAGTAGTTGCACACCTGAAAACACCTCTCCCTACCTCTCTCTCTCTCTCTCACACACACACACACACACACACGTGATAGCATAAGAATAGTTACACACCTGCAAACTCCTCTCCCTACCTCTCTCTCTCTCACACACACACACACACCCACACGCGTGATAGCATAAGAGTAGTTACACACCTGCAAACTCCTCTCCCTGCCTCTTTCTCTCTCTCTCTCTCTTTCTCTCTCTCACACACACACACACGTGATAGCATAAGAGTAGTTGCACACCTGCAAACTCCTCTCCCTACCTCTCTCTCTCTCACACACACACACACACACACACACACACACACACACACACACACACACACACGTGATAGCATAAGAGTAGTTGCGCACCTGCAAACTCCTCTCCCTACCTCTCTCTCTCTCTCACACACACACACACCGAAAGATAGCATTAGGTTAGTTACACACACACACACACACACACATATATATATATATATATATATATATATATATATATATATATAAGTAGATACATTAGAAGAGATCGAGCACAGTTTTTTGGGCATATATGGGAAAGGATAGGGAAAACGAGGCTAGATGGGGCGGTTCAAGGAGGAAAATGGGTTTATATGGGAGAGATAGGGAATACGACGACCGATACTATGCTAGACAGGGTTGAAGGAGGGAAATACGTTTATGTGGAAGAGATAGAGGAGAGGTGTTAGGCTAGACAGAGGCTTAGGAGTAGAGTATGGTTTATATGAAAGGTATAGGAAAACGAGGAGAGCTGTTAGGCTAGACAGAGTTGAAGGGTAGAGTATGTCTTTTATGTGAGAGAGGTAGGGAACAGGAGGAGAGGTGTTAGGCTAGACAGAGTTGGAGGGTAGAGTTTGTCTTTTATATGAGAGAGGTAGGGAACAGGGGTAGGGTGTTAGGCTAGACGGAGATCGAGGAGTAGAGTAGGGTTTATATGAGAGATATAGGAAAACGAGGAGAGATATTAGGCTAAGCAGGTTTAGTATGCGTTTATAAGGAGAGACGAGAAAACGGAGAGATCCTATGCTACGATAGACAGGTGTTAAAGGTAGAATGTGTTTTATATATGTTAGATAGGAAACCAAAGAGATACTCAGTTAGACAGGGGGCAGGAGGGGAATACGCTTTATGAGAGGTAGGGGATACGGGGAGAGATGCTAGACTAGTCAGTGGTTGAGAGTAGAGTATGCGTTTATATGTATGAGAAGTATAGGAACTGGAGGAGGGATGTTAGGCTAGACAGAGGTTGAGGAGTAGAATATGGTTTATATGAGAGGTATAAGAAAACGAGGAGAGGTGTTAGGCTAGACAGAGGTCAAGGAGTAGAGTATGGTTTATATGAGAGGTATAGGAAAACGAGGAGAGTCGGTAGGCTAGACAGGTAGTGAAGCAGTAGGAATATGGACTTATATACAGAAGAGATATGGAATAGGAGAGAGATACTAGACCTTGAAAGCCACTTTAGGCCAGAACTTCATGAAAATATGTTTCATGTCAATGTTACAACGCTAATTCTAGACATGCCCATCACGTAATCTATTCAGGGAAAAGGTGACTCGCTCAGGGAAAAAGGTAACCTGCTCAGGGATAAAGGTGACCCACAAAGGGAAAAAGGTGACCAACAAAGGGAAAAAGGTAACACAGAAAGGGAAAAAGGTGGCCAACAAAGGGAAGCAGGTGACCCATAAAGGGAAAAAGGTGACGTGAACCCACAAAGGGAAAAAGGTGACCCACAAAGGGAAAAAGGTGACCCAACAAAGGGAAAAAGGTGACCCGCAAAGGAAAAAAGGTGACCCAGTCACGGAGAAAGGTGACCAACTCACGGAAAAAGGTGACCAACTCACGGAAAAAGGTGACCCACAAAGGGAAGAATGTGACCCACTCAAGCAAAAAAGGTGACCCACTCACGCTAAAACGTAGGTAATTCAGGTAGCATCACAGGGTAGGGCAGATTCCGGGAAGCGGATATAGCATAAGTAGGTAAATATAGAGAGAGCTGGCGCAGTTTTTTGCGTTTATATGGGAAAGGATAGGGAAAACGAGGGTAGATGCGACGGTTCAAGGAGGAAAATGCGTTTATATGGGCGAAATAGGGAATACGAGGGTTGATGCTAGGCTAGACAGTGGTAGAAGGAGGGGGAATGCGGTTTATATGAGACAGATAGGGAATACGTGGAGAGGTGCTAGGCTAGACGGAGGCTGAGGAGTAGAGTATGGTTTATATGAAAGGTATAGGAAAACGAGGAGGGGTGTTAGGCTAGACAGAGTTGAAGGGTAGAGCATGTCTTGTATATGAGAGGGGTAGGGAACAGGAGCAGGGGTGTTAGGCTAGACAGAGGTCAAGAAGTAGAGTAGGGTTTATATGAAAGGTATAGGAAAACGAGGAGGGGTGTTAGGCTAGACAGAGTTGAAGGGCAGAGCATGTCTTGTATATGAGAGAGGTAGGGAACAGGAGCAGGGGTGTTAGGCTAGGCAGAGGTCAAGAAGTAGAGTATGGTTTATATGAAAGGTATAGGAAAACGAGGAGGGGTGTTAGGCTAGACAGAGTTGAAGGGTAGAGCATGTCTTGTATATGAGAGGGGTAGGGAACAGGAGCAGGGGTGTTAGTTTAGGCAGAGGTCAAGAAGTAGAGTATGGTTTATATGAAAGGTATAGGAAAACGAGGAGGGGTGTTAGGCTAGACAGAGTTGAAGGGTAGAGCATGTCTTGTATATGAGAGAGGTAGGGAACAGGAGCAAGGGTGTTAGGCTAGATAGAGGTCAAGAAGTAGAGTATGGTTTATATGAATGGTATAGGAAAACGAGGTGGACTGTTAGGCTAGACAGAGTTGAAGGGTAGAGTATGTCCTTTATATGAGAGAGGTTGGGAACAGGAGGAGGGGTGTTAGGTTAGGAGAATTGAGTATGTGTTTATAAGGAGAGACGAGAAAACGGAGAGAGATCCTATGCTAGAATAGACAGGTGTTAAAGTTAGGTTAGATAGGAAACCAAGGAGTGATACTCAGCTAGAGGGGGGGGAGGAGGAATGCGCTTTATGAGAGGTAGGGGATACGGGGAGTGGTGTTAGGCTAGACAGAGGTAGAGAGTAGAGTAGGCGTTTATATGTATGAGAAGTATAGAACAGGAGGAGGGGTGTTAGGCTAGACACAGGCTGAGAGTAGAGTATGCGTTTATATGTATGAGAGGTATAGGAGCAGGAGGAGAGGTGCTAGGCTAGACAGAGGTTGAGTAGAGTATGGGTTATATGAGAGAGGTAGGGAACAGGAGGAGAGGTGTTAGGCTAGACAGAGGGTTAGGAGTAGAGTATGGTTTATATGAGAAATATAGGAAAAACGAGGCGAGGTTTTAGGCTAAACAGAGGTCGAGGAGTAGAGTATGGCTTATATGAGAGGTATAGGAAAACGCGGAGAGCTATTAGCTTAGGAGAATTGAGTATGTGTTTATAAGGAGAGATGAGAAAACGGAAAGAGATCCTATGCTAGGATAGACAGGTGTTAAAGTTAGGTTAGATAGCAAACCAAGGAGTGATACTCAGCAAGAGAAGGGCAGGAGGGAATGCGCTTTATGAGAGGTAGGGGATACGGAGAGCGGTGTTAGACTAGACAGAGGTAGAGGAGTAGAGTATGGTTTATATGAGAGGTATAGGGAAACAAGGAGAGTCGGTAGGCTAGACAGATAGTGAAGCAGTAGGAATATGGACTTATATACAGGAGAGATAGGGAATAGGAGGGGAGGGGCTAGACTTTGAAAGCGAATTTAGACGTGAACTTAGTGGCAAACTGTTTCATGTCAATGTTCTAGACATGCCCATCACGTAACCCATTCAGGGAAAAGGTGCCTGCTCAGGGAAAAATGTGACCAGCAAAGGGAAAAATGTGACCAGCAAAGGGAAAAAGGTGGCCAGTAAAGGGAAAAATGTGACCAGCAAAGGGAAAAAGGTGACCAGCAAAGGGAAAAACGTGACCAGCAAAGGGAAAAAGGTGACCAGCGAAGGAAAAAAGGTGACCAGCAAAGGGAAAAAGGTGACCAGCAAAACGAAAAACGTGACCAGCAAAGGAAAAAAGGTGACCAGCAAAGGGAAAAATGTGACCAGCAAAGGGAAAAACGTGACCAGCAAAGGGAAAAAGGTGACCAGCAAAGGGAAAAAAGGTGACCAGTAAAGGGAAAAAGGTGACCAGCAAAGGGAAAAAGGTGACCAGTAAAGGGAAAGATGTGATCAGCAACGGGAAAAAAGGTGACCAGCAAAGGGAAAAAGGTGACCAGCAAAGGGAAAAAGGTGACCAGCAAAGGGAAAAAAGGTGATCAGCAAAGGGAAAAATGTGACCAGCAACGGGAAAAAGGTGACCAGCAAAGGGAAAAGCTAACCCACTCACACTAGCAGGTAAGTAATTCAGTTAGTATCATAGGGTAGGACAGATCCTGGGAAGCGGATATAGCATAGTTCCGTATGATGTTACAGGTAATTCAGAGAGTATCGTAGGTATTTAGGATAATGCAAGTAACATAGGTGTTTAGAGTCACTCAGCTAGTATCACAAGAGGCTAGTTTCCAGGGGCAGAACGTATCATAGATACATATTTTTCACAGGCAATTCAGCTAGTATCACAGGTATTTAAGTCATTTTAACAAGTAATTCAACTAGTATCAGAGCTACTCATGGTAATATAGAGAGTAATTAGATTATAAACATTTCTCATCCAACGTTACAACAATTTATATACTTTTTCTAAATCTTACAAACTTATTATATGTTAAACTGTTATTGTACGATGCGGAGAGGGATAAACTGCATATTGGTTCACAAATTGAAAATCTTTACGTCAACATACCTTTATTTTAGTTCGTTGTAGATGTCTCTCCCCTTTTATCTAGGCTTGAGACTAGCACTAGGATTGCTCCTAATGGCAGGGTTACCACCTTCCCTTCCATCTTCTTCTTTCTTCATCAGGCGTCTGCTAGTTGCATACACAGCACACGGATAAACTTCATTTTTAAGATTGTAGACTCACGAGAAAATCTTCATCTTCGACTTACATTCTCTTAAGCACTGTTTGTAATACTGTAATGTCCATATGCATAGGTAGTTATTCCATCCTCAGCAATAATTCTTTTATCATCAAAGGGATTCAATGCAATTTTATTCACTTGCACTGTGGTAACAGCATGCTTTCGTGATAGGATTAGATTCATGGGCGTTCTGATGATTTCACAGGTTTTAAGACAGTCTGTATAGCTGTCAAACGAAATGTACTGCTTAATAGCGCTACGTTTTATACCTTTAATCTTTTTTATCATTGAGCCTTGAATATCTAAGGCATACATCTTAGGACGTAGTCCAACAAAGCGTAGGATGATTTTGCTATTAGCCTCATCTTTAAATTTTCCCAATACCTTCTTGTTCTGAGTAGAGTGGCATATATGATTGACAGGGTAATCAGCTGTATCCAGATGCCCAAGAAAACGTAGCTTGTCCTGGTACACATCTTCACTTGTTACACGATGAATGAATGAATCAGTGTCCATATACATAAGCTTCAGGTTTTCAGCTCCATAATAAGGCAACAACACGTCGTAATGGTAGTTATACATTAATGTCTTGGAGATGTCTAACACACTCATTCCAATGTATATAGGCTTGTTGAACACAATCTGACGAGAGGCCATATGTACAGCAGCTAGATTAGCAGCATATATCGTCCTGTCGATAAACGTAGGCTTGGCGATCAACTTTTCTAGAGTCTTCTCATTGGTCACCAGTCGTATATCCACACGGCTACGCAGGTTCTCCATAGTTTTTCCAAACATGGCGTTGTTAAAGAGCTTATAGAGATCCTTCTCGAAGTCATTTGCAGCTTGTCGTAGCCTGTTGTTAAATTCCACATAAGGTTTCAACCACCGAGACTGTCGGAATTGTAGCACACGATGGATTTTTGTTAGTCGTAGTCCATGACTAAGAGCCTGCTTCAAAGCCATGTAATGCACTACATACTTCTTTCGAGGTCCAAGATGAGGTATCAGTTTCTTTGTAGATGCTTCCAATGGCTTCATACAATCAGGCAGGAAAGGTAGATCGTTGTGTAGATCGTGAAGTTCTGCAGGATATTCGATATCAACTTCTAATATGTACCCATGAGGATCATCTTCTTGTAGTGTTTCTAAGTTGATTTCTTCAGGCGAAACCCACTGAAATCCACCAAAAGGAAGGGCGTGACACATTGCCCACCCATATTGGTTATTGGCGTCCTCATATGTGATAAATTGGGTTGGTCTCGACGGATCAAACTTCTCCATATACGCGTTATTAGCTTCTGCATACCGATGGGAAACTTGACATAAACCTCCTCTTATACCTGATTCCACCATGAGTAGTTGATCGTAATCTTGTAACAGCTCCAGCTTAATTCCTGTATACAACAACATGGCGTCCCATGTAAGTCCTGGAGATGTAAAATAATGCGCGGGGTCAACTTTGTGTGTTTTGAGGGTTTGCTCTCTGAACGTCTCAAAGACATCGGCTAGGAGTAGTACATCTGAGGTTAAGTACAGGTCGCTGTACTCGCCCAGGTTTCTCACATTAAACAGCTCCCATACATTTCTAGCATGATCATAGTCAGCATTACTAATTTCTTCTTCATTTAATCTATTGTAGAAGGTGTGCTTAGGAGGCAAGCAGGTCTCGTTCAAAACATCCCAGGAAGTGACGTAATCATAGGGAAATACCCCCTTACGAGTCATCAACTTCAATTTGTCTTCTCCAAAGTACTTTAGTGTTTCAGGATATGAGGTTAGATTTTTTACCAACTTATCCAAGCTTGTACTGAGGAAACGGAAGCTGTCCACAAATCGAAGCTTTATATCTCCTACATACTTGGTGAATGAGATATAGCTTTCTTCAGAGTTAGGAATTACCTCCACACGTTCACTTGTACAACCCAGCTCCTTAACAATGAAATGAGAGTCATATCCGCTAAGGTTATGCATGAAGACTGGTATATATTTAGGTGTTTTACAGGCTAAATTACATTCATTATGAAGACTTCCACGATATTCACCGCTGATGTGATCATGGTCGCGTACTTTGTAGTTCTCTTCTGTAAAGCCTTTTCCACACAAGTAGCATGTCGTAGAAGACTCAAAATCCTTTTGCTGTTGATCCGTAAGTTTCAGAGGCTTAGCAGATTTGTATACGGCATCAATCATTTTTGCAAGAGATGTCAGGTACAGCATAAACGTCTGAGCAGCATCAGCACCACGATACACATAGGGTTGCTTAGGAAGACCAGTTTCGAGATGTTCAACGTTGGTTGATGGTTTAACGTAAACACAGAAGCTCATTGGTGTGTGCTCTTGATAAGGGGTTGTATAGGAAGTTTCAGGATTGGGTATACACGTATGACATGGAGTGAGAATACACTCAAAATCAGCATAGATGACATAAGGTACTTTCAACATCCTCTCAACGTTTTTAAACTGTACAATCGATTTCTCCTTGGTAGGCATAACTACCCTCGCAACACCATGTTGATTACAGATTGATGTGTGTTCTTGTAGTTTTTCCAGTCCACTTCGTCCGCTCTGGTCATCAAAATGTGTAAAGCATCGCTTACAAGTATAAACCCGTCCATTATGGTTAGTTTTCTGACGTCGAACGAGTTTCTCAAAATTCTTTATATACACGTAATGATGTTTTCCACTGCTGTCATTCAATAGTAGCAGGTCGCGATGTTCAGGTAGTTCAATATCAGCAACCTTTATCGGATACACTTCATGCTTCTCATCCAACCCGAAAACGTTAATAGATATCTTGTTAAGCTTCTCAAATTTAGGTATTTGAGAAAGTGGAGTAGGATAGGAAACACAGCTGAAGTCGTACTTATCTTGAAGCTGCTTGTATTTGCTCACACGTTGCGCATCCTTCTCAACGAATTTAGCTAGTACAGAATACATGTAGCATTTCTCATCACTAAAGTTCTGAATGTTTATACACGCTTTCCTTGCTTCAACAGATGACGGTAGTGGTATGTAGCTACTTCCTCGCAACGGGTTGTACTTGTTGATACGAAGTCGAACTCCTTCCACAGTAAGCAAAGCCCAGCTGCTACCCTTAAGCTGAGACTCCTCCATTTCAGTCACCAATTTCTTGAATTTCACTTCCATCGTTGACTCCAGATCTGTTTCTAGGAAAACAGGATGATTCCGTGTTTTAAATGTTTTGTCACAGGTTTCTCCAACACTGTTAACAAATCGACACTCAGCCAGCAGATTAATTTTAACACTCTTATGAACGCTAAGCTCTTTTATGCACAGCCTGGATTATACGTTGTTTTGCCTCTTGCAGATACATATTCAGGTCCTTAGGTGACTCGCATCGTATAAAATACGATTTTAATCGTCCTTCGAATGAAGTTTCGTATTCTTTCATGTCACACTCCTCCATTGTTGATAATAGCTGATGTTTAGTTGGCTCCAATCTTCTTTTCTTCTGAGGGATGCTTATTTCACATATATCTTCGTGTCGCTGCCCCTTATAACAATCTTTGAAGGTTACATTACAATGTTTACATTTGAAGAGCTTCTTGCAGCTCATCTCGTGTCTTCTCTTGTCATAACCTCGGAGGAACTTCTTCCCACATTTTCCGCATGCATATCCAGTAGCGCTTGGAATAATATCCTTATACGCTGAGTTATTCATCTTTATTCTTGATGTAATAACGTATTAATCACTGATCAATGAAATGTAGACCTCTTCACCTTGACACCACTTTAGAAAGCTGATTATTCTTGGAGAGAACACAATGTTAACACTTCAAGACTAATTAGCGCAATGAACTCCAATGCCCTAGATCACCGTATTTATAGAGGGAGCACGAGCCTTTTAGATCAATCATAAACTCGCTCCATAGCTACCTGTATATGTTTGCTCCACGCGTATTAACCTCACGCCCAGAGTCAGGATGTTTATGACGTCACACCCAGAGACAGGATGTCTGGCAGTATCAAACACGTTTAAACTCGTCTCGTAACTACCTGTATGTGCTGTCACACCAACAAGAGAAGTATTCCCACACGCTCATTCAGTCAAATGTTCCATTCAAAGCCTACCACAACCACAACCACCGCCGCCGCCACCACCGCTACCACCACCCATTATACCAAAGCTAGCACAATCTCTATTATCACAATACTTAAAAGTAAAGGCTTAAAAGGTAACGTAGAAGATTTTCTCCCTTGTTTAGTTAAATGTATGTATATACTACATTATTTCACGTTTTCATTCCCTTTTCAATTCTTCCTTTCCATCTTCCCACAGAAGGACCACTACAATCACAAGCAAAGCAATTTTTCCGGAGTTACAGAGATCCTAAGCTTCTAGAATCGAACTCGGTAATACTTTTAATAAATGTGTTTTAGTAATTTAGCTCCCCCGCATCAGCATCTACCATTTAATCTTTACTCGAACCTCATAGGATTCATAGGCTTGATGATATATGAAATCACCCCTTCGGGATTCAATTTGAGTACTTTAAAGTAGTTATTGTCATGATAACAATATTTAGGGACTAGGTACTCTGTTTACGGTTTACTTGACGCATCTATCTAAACTAAATTACGAGTTATTAAATTTGCAAGTAAATTTCATTGAATCGGTATTCGAACCCAGAACACCAGGAACAAAATAATTTATAATATTAGCTTGACATGTTAAACAAAGCTGTGTGCAGTTACGGTATCAATCTAAGTGATATATTCTAGTGTACAGAGGAAAATTAAGGAACTCATTAAAAGATGGGGAATCGAACCAAGCACAACTGATTCACAATTATATACAGAATTAATTACCTATTATAAGAGCTATCAATCATGCTTTGGTCCACTCCTCTACCTCTCTTAGTTTCCGAGATAATGAAGATTTAAAATTAAGGATCGAACCCAGGACGTCAGGTATATAATTACACATTCACAAGATACTACCTAACAACATAAACGTAACAAGGTTTATTTGGCGTCTTTATCTTAATTGGTTTAGGAGTTATTAAATTTATAATTAAATTACATTTTATCGGTATTCGAACCCAGAACACCAGAAACAAAATTATTTATAAAATTAGTTTGATATGTTAAAAGGAGCTGTATGCAGTTACAGCATCAATCTAAGTGTTATATTCTAGAGTATAGAGAAAAATTAAGGAAGTCACTGAAAGATCGGGATTCGAACTAGGGACAACTGATTAAAAGTTATATACAGTATTAATTACGCATTATAACAGCTATCAAACATGCTTTGGTCCATTCCTCTAGCTTTCTTAGTTTCCGAGATAATGGCGATTTAAAAATTAAAGATCGAACCCAGGACACCAGATACCCAAATATACATTCAGAAGAAAGTAACTAATGCTCTAAATGTAATAAAGTTTATTTGACGTCTTTATCGTAATTAGGCTCTGAGTTATTAGAAGATGAATTTGTAATCCCTCCTAGGATTCGAACCCAGGCATCCCGGCCAACTCGGATTAATATCTCAAGGACGCGGCGCATACCAAAGAATTGAATACTTCTTATCCCATTGTTCTATCTCTTTTCATTCAGGAGATATAAGCGATTAATCAGTAGTATAGAAATGAGAGGGGGCTAATTAGTGGGGGTGGGGCTAATAACATTAATTGCACATTCTTGCATATTAATTGTTCATTTTATTACTACTGATTAATCGCTTATATCTCCTGAATGAAAAGAGATAGAACAATGGGATAAAAAGTATTCAATTCTTTGGAATGCGCCGCGTCCTTGAGATATTAATCCGAGTTGGCCGGGATGCCTGGGTTCGAATCCTAGGAGGGATTACAAATTCATCTTCTAATAACTCAGAGCCTAATTACGATAAAGACGTCAAATAAACTTTATTACATTTAGAGCATTAGCTACTTTCTTCTGAATGTATATTTGGGTATCTGGTGTCCTGGGTTCGATCTTTAATTTTTAAATCGCCATTATCTCGGAAACTAAGAAAGCTAGAGGAATGGACCAAAGCATGTTTGATAGCTGTTATAATGCGTAATTAATACTGTATATAACTTTTAATCAGTTGTTCCTAGTTCGAATCCCGATCTTTCAGTGACTTCCTTAATTTTTCTCTATACTCTAGAATATAACACTTAGATTGATGCTGTAACTGCATACAGCTCCTTTTAGCATATCAAACTAATTTTATAAATAATTTTGTTTCTGGTGTTCTGGGTTCGAATACCGATAAAATGTAATTTAATTATAAATTTAATAACTCCTAAACCAATTAAGATATAGACGCCAAATAAACCTTGTTACGTTTATGTTGTTAGGTAGTATCTTGTGAATGTGTAATTATATACCTGACGTCCTGGGTTCGATCCTTAATTTTAAATCTTCATTATCTCGGAAACTAAGAGAGGTAGAGGAGTGGACCAAAGCATGATTGATAGCTCTTATAATAGGTAATTAATTCTGTATATAATTGTGAATCAGTTGTGCTTGGTTCGATTCCCCATCTTTTAATGAGTTCCTTAATTTTCCTCTGTACACTAGAATATATCACTTAGATTGATACCGTAACTGCACACAGCTTTGTTTAACATGTCAAGCTAATATTATAAATTATTTTGTTCCTGGTGTTCTGGGTTCGAATACCGATTCAATGAAATTTACTTGCAAATTTAATAACTCGTAATTTAGTTTAGATAGATGCGTCAAGTAAACCGTAAACAGAGTACCTAGTCCCTAAATATTGTTATCATGACAATAACTACTTTAAAGTACTCAAATTGAATCCCGAAGGGGTGATTTCATATATCATCAAGCCTATGAATCCTATGAGGTTCGAGTAAAGATTAAATGGTAGATGCTGATGCGGGGGAGCTAAATTACTAAAACACATTTATTAAAAGTATTACCGAGTTCGATTCTAGAAGCTTAGGATCTCTGTAACTCCGGAAAAATTGCTTTGCTTGTGATTGTAGTGGTCCTTCTGTGGGAAGATGGAAAGGAAGAATTGAAAAGGGAATGAAAACGTGAAATAATGTAGTATATACATACATTTAACTAAACAAGGGAGAAAATCTTCTACGTTACCTTTTAAGCCTTTACTTTTAAGTATTGTGATAATAGAGATTGTGCTAGCTTTGGTATAATGGGTGGTGGTAGCGGTGGTGGCGGCGGCGGTGGTTGTGGTTGTGGTAGGCTTTGAATGGAACATTTGACTGAATGAGCGTGTGGGAATACTTCTCTTGTTGGTGTGACAGCACATACAGGTAGTTACGAGACGAGTTTAAACGTGTTTGATACTGCCA
This sequence comes from Deroplatys truncata, assembly GCA_030765065.1. Lineage (NCBI taxonomy): Eukaryota > Metazoa > Arthropoda > Insecta > Mantodea > Mantidae > Deroplatys > Deroplatys truncata. The sequence continues at coordinate 675,052,701 of CM060990.1, forward strand.
GACATCCTGTCTCTGGGTGTGACGTCATAAACATCCTGACTCTGGGCGTGAGGTTAATACGCGTGGAGCAAACATATACAGGTAGCTATGGAGCGAGTTTATGATTGATCTAAAAGGCTCGTGCTCCCTCTATAAATACGGTGATCTAGGGCATTGGAGTTCATTGCGCTAATTAGTCTTGAGGTGTTAACATTGTGTTCTCTCCAAGAATAATCAGCTTTCTAAAGTGGTGTCAAGGTGAAGAGGTCTACATTTCATTGATCAGTGATTAATACGTTATTACATCAAGAATAAAGATGAATAACTCAGCGTATAAGGATATTATTCCAAGCGCTACTGGATATGCATGCGGAAAATGTGGGAAGAAGTTCCTCCGAGGTTATGACAAGAAAAAGACACGAGATGAGCTGCAAGAAGCTCTTCAAATGTAAACATTGTAATGTAACCTTCAAAGATTGTTATAAGGGACAGCGATACGAAGATATATGTGAAATAAGCAGCCCTCAGAAGAAAAGAAGATTAGAGCCAACTAAACATCAGTTGCTGTCAACAATGGAGGACTGTGATATGAAAGAATATGAAACTTCATTCAAAGGACGATTGAAAACGTATTTTATACCATGCGAATCAGCGAAGGACCTAAATATGTATCTGCAAGAGGCAAAACAACGTATAATCCAGGCTGTGCATAAAAGAGCTTAGCGTTCATAAGAGTGTTAAAATTAATCTGCTGGCTGAGTGTCGATTTGTTAACAGTGTTGGAGAAACCTGTGACAAAACATTTAAAACACGGAATCATCCTGTTTTCCTAGAAACAGATCTGGAGTCAACGATGGAAGTGAAATTCAAGAAATTGGTGACTGAAATGGAGGAGTCTCAGCTTAAGGGTAGCAGCTGGGCTTTGCTTACTGTGGAAGGAGTTCGACTTCGTATCAACAAGTACAACCCGTTGCGAGGAAGTAGCTACATACCACTACCGTCATCTGTTGAAGCAAGGAAAGCGTGTATAAACATTCAGAACTTTAGTGATGAGAAATGCTACATGTATTCTGTACTAGCTAAATTCGTTGAGAAGGATGCGCAACGTGTGAGCAAATACAAGCAGCTTCAAGATAAGTACGACTTCAGCTGTGTTTCCTATCCTACTCCACTTTCTCAAATACCTAAATTTGAGAAGCTTAACAAGATATCTATTAACGTTTTCGGGTTGGATGAGAAGCATGAAGTGTATCCGATAAAGGTTGCTGATATTGAACTACCTGAACATCGCGACCTGCTACTATTGAATGACAGCAGTGGAAAACATCATTACGTGTATATAAAGAATTTTGAGAAACTCGTTCGACGTCAGAAAACTAACCATAATGGACGGGTTTATACTTGTAAGCGATGCTTTACACATTTTGATGACCAGAGCGGACGAAGTGGACTGGAAAAACTACAAGAACACACATCAATCTGTAATCAACATGGTGTTGCGAGGGTAGTTATGCCTACCAAGGAGAAATCGATTGTACAGTTTAAAAACGTTGAGAGGATGTTGAAAGTACCTTATGTCATCTATGCTGATTTTGAGAGTATTCTCACTCCATGTCATACGTGTATACCCAATCCTGAAACTTCCTATACAACCCCTTATCAAGAGCACACACCAATGAGCTTCTGTGTTTACGTTAAACCATCAACCAACGTTGAACATCTCGAAACTGGTCTTCCTAAGCAACCCTATGTGTATCGTGGTGCTGATGCTGCTCAGACGTTTATGCTGTACCTGACATCTCTTGCAAAAATGATTGATGCCGTATACAAATCTGCTAAGCCTCTGAAACTTACGGATCAACAGCAAAAGGATTTTGAGTCTTCTACGACATGCTACTTGTGTGGAAAAGGCTTTACAGAAGAGAACTACAAAGTACGCGACCATGATCACATCAGCGGTGAATATCGTGGAAGTCTTCATAATGAATGTAATTTAGCCTGTAAAACACCTAAATATATACCAGTCTTCATGCATAACCTTAGCGGATATGACTCTCATTTCATTGTTAAGGAGCTGGGTTGTACAAGTGAACGTGTGGAGGTAATTCCTAACTCTGAAGAAAGCTATATCTCATTCACCAAGTATGTAGGAGATATAAAGCTTCGATTTGTGGACAGCTTCCGTTTCCTCAGTACAAGCTTGGATAAGTTGGTAAAAAATCTAACCTCATATCCTGAAACACTAAAGTACTTTGGAGAAGACAAATTGAAGTTGATGACTCGTAAGGGGGTATTTCCCTATGATTACGTCACTTCCTGGGATGTTTTGAACGAGACCTGCTTGCCTCCTAAGCACACCTTCTACAATAGATTAAATGAAGAAGGAATTAGTGATGCTGACTATGATCATGCTAGAAATGTATGGGAGCTGTTTAATGTGAGAAACCTGGGCGAGTACAGCGACCTGTACTTAACCTCAGATGTACTACTCCTAGCCGATGTCTTTGAGACGTTCAGAGAGCAAACCCTCAAAACACACAAAGTTGACCCCGCGCATTATTTTACATCTCCAGGACTTACATGGGACGCCATGTTGTTGTATACAGGAATTAAGCTGGAGCTGTTACAAGATTACGATCAACTACTCATGGTGGAATCAGGTATAAGAGGAGGTTTATGTCAAGTTTCCCATCGGTATGCAGAAGCTAATAACGCGTATATGGAGAAGTTTGATCCGTCGAGACCAACCCAATTTATCACATATGAGGACGCCAATAACCAATATGGGTGGGCAATGTGTCACGCCCTTCCTTTTGGTGGATTTCAGTGGGTTTCGCCTGAAGAAATCAACTTAGAAACACTACAAGAAGATGATCCTCATGGGTACATATTAGAAGTTGATATCGAATATCCTGCAGAACTTCACGATCTACACAACGATCTACCTTTCCTGCCTGAGTGTATGAAGCCATTGGAAGCATCTACAAAGAAACTGATACCTCATCTTGGACCTCGAAAGAAGTATGTAGTGCATTACATGGCTTTGAAGCAGGCTCTTAGTCATGGACTACGACTAACAAAAATCCATCGTGTGCTACAATTCCGACAGTCTCGGTGGTTGAAACCTTATGTGGAATTTAACAACAGGCTACGACAAGCTGCAAATGACTTCGAGAAGGATCTCTATAAGCTCTTTAACAACGCCATGTTTGGAAAAACTATGGAGAACCTGCGTAGCCGTGTGGATATACGACTGGTGACCAATGAGAAGACTCTAGAAAAGTTGATCGCCAAGCCTACGTTTATCGACAGGACGATATATGCTGCTAATCTAGCTGCTGTACATATGGCCTCTCGTCAGATTGTGTTCAACAAGCCTATATACATTGGAATGAGTGTGTTGGACATCTCCAAGACATTAATGTATAACTACCATTACGACGTGTTGTTGCCTTATTATGGAGCTGAAAACCTGAAGCTTATGTATATGGACACTGATTCATTCATTCATCGTGTAACAAGTGAAGATGTGTACCAGGACAAGCTACGTTTTCTTGGGCATCTGGATACAGCTGATTACCCTGTCAATCATATATGCCACTCTACTCAGAACAAGAAGGTATTGGGAAAATTTAAAGATGAGGCTAATAGCAAAATCATCCTACGCTTTGTTGGACTACGTCCTAAGATGTATGCCTTAGATATTCAAGGCTCAATGATAAAAAAGATTAAAGGTATAAAACGTAGCGCTATTAAGCAGTACATTTCGTTTGACAGCTATACAGACTGTCTTAAAACCTGTGAAATCATCAGAACGCCCATGAATCTAATCCTATCACGAAAGCATGCTGTTACCACAGTGCAAGTGAATAAAATTGCATTGAATCCCTTTGATGATAAAAGAATTATTGCTGAGGATGGAATAACTACCTATGCATATGGACATTACAGTATTACAAACAGTGCTTAAGAGAATGTAAGTCGAAGATGAAGATTTTCTCGTGAGTCTACAATCTTAAAAATGAAGTTTATCCGTGTGCTGTGTATGCAACTAGCAGACGCCTGATGAAGAAAGAAGAAGATGGAAGGGAAGGTGGTAACCCTGCTATTAGGAGCAATCCTAGTGCTAGTCTCAAGCCTAGATAAAAGGGGAGAGACATCTACAACGAACTAAAATAAAGGTATGTTGACGTAAAGATTTTCAATTTGTGAACCAATATGCAGTTTATCCCTCTCCGCATCGTACAATAACAGTTTAACATATAATAAGTTTGTAAGATTTAGAAAAAGTATATAAATTGTTGTAACGTTGGATGAGAAATGTTTATAATCTAATTACTCTCTATATTACCATGAGTAGCTCTGATACTAGTTGAATTACTTGTTAAAATGACTTAAATACCTGTGATACTAGCTGAATTGCCTGTGAAAAATATGTATCTATGATACGTTCTGCCCCTGGAAACTAGCCTCTTGTGATACTAGCTGAGTGACTCTAAACACCTATGTTACTTGCATTATCCTAAATACCTACGATACTCTCTGAATTACCTGTAACATCATACGGAACTATGCTATATCCGCTTCCCAGGATCTGTCCTACCCTATGATACTAACTGAATTACTTACCTGCTAGTGTGAGTGGGTTAGCTTTTCCCTTTGCTGGTCACCTTTTTCCCGTTGCTGGTCACATTTTTCCCTTTGCTGATCACCTTTTTTCCCTTTGCTGGTCACCTTTTTCCCTTTGCTGGTCACCTTTTTCCCTTTGCTGGTCACCTTTTTTCCCGTTGCTGATCACATCTTTCCCTTTACTGGTCACCTTTTTCCCTTTGCTGGTCACCTTTTTCCCTTTACTGGTCACCTTTTTTCCCTTTGCTGGTCACCTTTTTCCCTTTGCTGGTCACGTTTTTCCCTTTGCTGGTCACATTTTTCCCTTTGCTGGTCACCTTTTTCCCTTTGCTGGTCACGTTTTTCCCTTTGCTGGTCACCTTTTCCCGTTGCTGGTCACATTTTTCCCTTTGCTGATCACCTTTTTTCCCTTTGCTAGTCACCTTTTTCCCTTTGCTGGTCACCTTTTTCCCTTTGCTGGTCACCTTTTTTCCCGTTGCTGATCACATTTTTCCCTTTACTGGTCACCTTTTTCCCTTTGCTGGTCACCTTTTTCCCTTTACTGGTCACCTTTTTTCCCTTTGCTGGTCACCTTTTTCCCTTTGCTGGTCACGTTTTTCCCTTTGCTGGTCACATTTTTCCCTTTGCTGGTCACCTTTTTCCCTTTGCTGGTCACGTTTTTCGCTTTGCTGGTCACCTTTTTCCCTTTGCTGGTCACCTTTTTTCCTTTGCTGGTCACCTTTTTCCCTTTGCTGGTCACGTTTTTCCCTTTGCTGGTCACCTTTTTCCCTTTGCTGGTCACATTTTTCCCTTTACTGGCCACCTTTTTCCCTTTGCTGGTCACATTTTTCCCTTTGCTGGTCACCTTTTTCCCTTTGCTGGTCACATTTTTCCCTGAGCAGCCACCTTTTCCCTGAATGGGTTACGTGATGGGCATGTCTAGAACATTGACATGAAACAGTTTGCCACTAAGTTCACGTCTAAATTCGCTTTCAAAGTCTAGCCCCTCCCCTCCTATTCCCTATCTCTCCTGTATATAAGTCCATATTCCTACTGCTTCACTATATGTCTAGCCTACCGACTCTCCTCGTTTCCCTATACCTCTCATATAAACCATACTCTACTCCTCTACCTCTGTCTAGTCTAACACCGCTCTCCGTATCCCCTACCTCTCATAAAGCGTATTCCCTCCTGCCCTTCTCTTGCTGAGTATCACTCCTTGGTTTGCTATCTAACCTAACTTTAACACCTGTCTATCCTAGCATAGGATCTCTTTCCGTTTTCTCATCTCTCCTTATAAACACATACTCAATTCTCCTAAGCTAATAGCTCTCCGCGTTTTCCTATACCTCTCATATAAGCCATACTCTACTCCTCGACCTCTGTTTAGCCTAAAACCTCGCCTCGTTTTTCCTATATTTCTCATATAAACCATACTCTACTCCTAACCCTCTGTCTAGCCTAACACCTCTCCTCCTGTTCCCTACCTCTCTCATATAACCCATACTCTACTCAACCTCTGTCTAGCCTAGCACCTCTCCTCCTGCTCCTATACCTCTCATACATATAAACGCATACTCTACTCTCAGCCTGTGTCTAGCCTAACACCCCTCCTCCTGTTCTATACTTCTCATACATATAAACGCCTACTCTACTCTCAACCTCTGTCTAGCCTAACACCACTCCCCGTATCCCCTACCTCTCATAAAGCGCATTCCTCCTGCCCCCCTCTAGCTGAGTATCACTCCTTGGTTTCCTATCTAACCTAACTTTAACACCTGTCTATTCTAGCATAGGATCTCTCTCCGTTTTATCGTCTCTCCTTATAAACACATACTCAATTCTCCTAACCTAACACCCCTCCTCCTGTTCCCAACCTCTCTCATATAAAGGACATACTCTACCCTTCAACTCTGTCTAGCCTAACAGTCCACCTCGTTTTCCTATACCATTCATATAAACCATACTCTACTTCTTGACCTCTATCTAGCCTAACACCCCTGCTCCTGTTCCCTACTACTCTCATATACAAGACATGCTCTACCCTTCAACTCTGTCTAGCCTAACACCCCTCTTCGTTTTCCTATACCTTTCATATAAACCATACTCTACTTCTTGACCTCTGCCTAGCCTAACACCCCTGCTCCTGTTCCCTACCTCTCTCATATACATGACATGCTCTGCCCTTCAACTCTGTCTAGCCTAACACCCCTCCTCGTTTTCCTATACCTTTCATATAAACCATACTCTACTTCTTGACCTCTGCCTATCCTAACACCCCTGCTCCTGTTCCCTACCTCTCTCATATACAAGACATGCTCTGCCCTTCAACTCTGTCTAGCCTAACACCCCTCCTCGTTTTCCTATACCTTTCATATAAACCCTACTCTACTTCTTGACCTCTGTCTAGCCTAACACCCCTGCTCCTGTTCCCTACCCCTCTCATATACAAGACATGCTCTACCCTTCAACTCTGTCTAGCCTAACACCCCTCCTCGTTTTCCTATACCTTTCATATAAACCATACTCTACTCCTCAGCCTCCGTCTAGCCTAGCACCTCTCCACGTATTCCCTATCTGTCTCATATAAACCGCATTCCCCCTCCTTCTACCACTGTCTAGCCTAACATCAACCCTCGTATTCCCTATTTCGCCCATATAAACGCATTTCCTCCTTGAACCGTCGCATCTACCCTCGTTTTCCCTATCCTTTCCCATATAAACGCAAAAAACTGCGCCAGCTCTCTCTATATTTACCTACTAGCATAGTTCCGTATGATTTCACAGCTAATTTAGATAGTATCGTAGGTATTTAGGGTAATTCAAGTATCATAGGTGTTAAGAGTCACTCAGCTAGTATCACAGGAGGCTAGATTCCAGAGGCTAACTGCATCATAGCTGTGCATGATTTCACGGGTATTCAGCTAGTATCGTAGGTATTTAGGCTAATTCAGCTAGTATCACAGGAGGATAGATTCCAGGGTTGGGTATAGCATAGTTTCGTATTTCACAGGTAATTCAGAGAGTATCGTAGGTATTTAGGATAATTCAAGTAACAGGTGTTTAGAGTCACTCAGTTAGTATCACAGGAGGCTAGTTTCCAGGGGCAGGACGTATCATAGTTGCATATTTTTCACAGGCAGTTCAGCTAGTATCGGGGCATTTAAGCTAATTTAGCTAGTATTACAAGAGGCTGACTGCATCATAGCTGTGTATGATTTCACAGGTAATTCAGTTAGTATCGTAGGTATTTAGGCTAATTCATCTAGTATCACAGGAGGATAGATTCCGGGGGTTGGGTATAGCATAGTTTCGTATTTCACAGGTAATTCAGCTAGTATCGTAGGTATTTAGCATAATTCAAGTATCATAAGTGTTTAGGGTAATTAAGCTAGCATTACAGGAGGGTAGGTTCCAGGGGTCGGTTATAACGTAGTTTCGTATTTCACAGATAGTTCAGGTAATATCGTAAGTATTTGGGGTAATTGACATTATTTCACAGATACTCGTGATAATTTCGTTCAGAGATTTCTATCACAGCTATTTAAGGTAAATACAGGTGATTCAGGTTGTATCAATGGTATTTGAGTCATTTTAACAGGTAATTCAACTAGTATCATTGATATTTAGGGCAAACCTGATAGTATCACAGGTGCTCGTGCTAATTTAGAGCAGGAATTCGTATCAGAGCTAGTTAAGGTAATTTTACATGATTAGGGTAGTATCACAGGTATTTAAGTCATAGCAGCAGCAGCCTCATTACATAACCGCTGTAGCAGAAACAGCAACAAATCCAACAACTGTAGATTCAGCATACTCAGCAACAGGAGGCATCACAACAACAGCAAATACGACAGATGTAGTGGCAGATACAGCATCTATAGCAACAGCAGCTACAATGATAGCAGCAATACATCCTACAGCTACAGAAACATCAGCCGTAGCCTGTACAATAGCCGTAGCAGAAGCAAATACAACAGCTACCGTAGCAGATACAGCAGCTATACAGCAATAGATGTAACAGATCCTACAGCTGTAGCAACATCTGCTACAATAATAGCAGTGACAACAACCAGTTACATAACAGCTGTAGCAGCAGCAGTCATCACGGCAGCTGTAACATCAAATACGAGAGCTGTAGTAGTAGATACAAGGCTGTAACATCAGCTACAAAAATAACAGCATCAGATCAGGTAGCTGTAGCAGCATTAGACACAGTCAGCACAATAGCTGTAGCAGAAGCAAATACAGCAGCTATCGTAGCAGATACAGAGACTGTACAACGATGACTAGCAGATCCTACAGCAGCAGCTTCTGCTACAACAATAGCAGCAGCAGTCGCATTACATAACGGCTGTAGATTCAGTATCCTCAGCAACAGCAAGCATCACAACAACAGCAACAGCAAGTACGACAGATGTAGTAGCAGATACAGCATCTATAGCAACAGCAGCTACAACGATAGCAGCAATAGATCCCACAGCTACAGAAACAGCCTATAGCCTACAGCCTGCACAATAGCCGTAGCAGAAGCAAATACAACAGCTACCGTAGCAGATACAGCAGCTGTACAACAATAGATGTAACAGATCTTACAGCTGTAGCAACTTCTGCTACAATAATAGCAGCAACAACAACCAGTTACATAACAGCTGTAGCAGCAGCAACTAATCTAACAGCTATAGATTTAGCACTCTTAGCAATAGCAAGCATCACAGCAATGATATTCCAGCTGTAGATTCACCCACCACAGCAACAGCAGTCATCAAATACGAGAGCTGTAGTAGTAGATACAATGCTGTAACATCGACTACAACTATAACAGCAATAGATCCTGCAGCTGTAGCAGCATTAGACACAGTCAACACAATAGCTGTAGCAGAAGCAAATACAGCAGCTTTCGTAGCAGATACAGAGACTGTACAACAATAGCTGTAACAGATCCTACATCTGTAGCAGCAGCAACAGCAAGCATCACAACAACAGCAAATACTACAGATGTAGTAACAGATACAACATCTATAGCAACAGCAGCTACAATGATAGCAGCAATAGATCCTGCAAGCTACAGAAACATCAACCGCAGCCTGCACAATAGTTGTAACGGAAGCAAATACAATAGCTACCGTAGCAGATACAGCAGCTGTACGACAATAGATGTAACAGATCTTACAGCTGTAGCAACATCTGCTACAATAATAGCAGCGACAACAACCAGCTACATAACAGCTGTAGGAGCAGCAGCTATAGATATAGCACTCTTAGCAATAACAGGCATCACAGCAATGATATTCCAGCTGTAGATTCAGCAACAGCAGCCATCACGGCAGCTGTAACATCAAATATGAGAGCTGAAGTAGTAGATACAACACTGTAACATCAGCTACAACAATAAGAGTATCAGATCAGGTAGCTGTAATAGCATTAGACATAGTCAGCACAATAGCTGTACAGAAGCAAATACAGCAGCTATCGTAGCAGATACAGAGACTGTACAACAATAGCTGTAACAGATCCTACAGCTGTAGCAGCATCTGCTATAACAATAGCAGCAGCAGTCGCATTACATAACAACTGCAGCAGCAGCAGGAGCAGCAGCTAGAGATTTAGCAGTGTTAGCAATAGCAAGCATCACAGCAATGATATTCCAGCTGTAGATTCACCTAACACAGCAACAGCAGTCATCACAACAACATCAACAGTAAATACGGCAGATGTAGTAGCAGATACAGCATCTATAGCAACAGCAGCTACAACGTTAGCAGCAATAGATCCTGCAGCTGTAGCAGCATTAGACACAGTCAGCACAATAGCTGTAGCAAAAGCAAATACAATTGCTATCTTAGCAGATACAGCAGCTGTACAACAATAGATGTAACAGATCCTACAGCTGTAGCAACATCTGATACAATAATAGCAGCGACAACAACCGGTTACATTACAGCTGTAGCAGCAGCAGCAGCTAATCCATTTTTTGTTCAAACGTAGCAGAATTATCAGTTAAATCATTGCTTCATTAAACAAGGATTGTAAGGGTAGACGTCTCTTCCCTTTATATAGGCCTGAGACTAACACTAGTATTTGCTCCTAATGACCATGGTTACAGCCTCCCCTTCCATCTTCTCCTTTCTTCACCATTTGTCTGCTATGTGCATACACAGCACATGAGTAAACTTTGATTTTTTTAACATTGTAGACTCGAGGAGATCATCAAAGGGATTCAATGTAATTTTATTCACTTGCACAGTAGTAACAGCGTGCTTTCGTGATAAGATTAGATTCATAGGCGTTCTGATGATTTCATAGGTTTTAAGACAGTCTGTATAGCTGTCAAACGTAATGTACTGCTTAATAGCACTACGTTTTATACCCTTAATCTTTTTTACCATTGAGCCATGGATATCTAAGGCATACATCTTAGCTCGTAGTCCGACAAAGCGCGGGAAGATTTTACCATTAGCCTCATCTTTAGATTTCCCAAGCACTTTGTTTAGAGCTGAATAGCATATATAGTTGTAGGATATTCAGTAGTATCCAGATGCTCAAGTAAACGTAACTTGTCATGGTACACATCTCCAGTTGTTACACGATGAATGAATGAATTCTGGTGTTCTGGGTTCGAATACAGATAAAATGTAATTTACTTATAAAGTTAATAACTCATAAACTGCTTAAGATAGAGACGTCAAATAAACTTTATTACATTTATGTTATTAGGTTGTTTCTTTCGAATGCATATTTGTGTACCTGGTGTGCTGGGTTCGATCCTTAATTTTAAAATCTCTATTATCTCAGAAACTATGAAAGATAGAGGGATGGATTAGAGCATGCTTGATAGATCCTATGATAGATGATTAATGCTGTATATAATTGTTAATCAGTTGTCCTTAGTTCGAATCCTGATCTTTTAATGATTTCCTTAATTTTCCTTTGTACTCTAGGATATGTCACTTAGATTGATTGCGTAGCTTTGTACAGCTGTGTTTAATATAGCGAACTAATATTATAAATAATTTTGTTCCTGGTGTTCTGGGTTCGAATACCGATTCAATGAGATTTACTTACAAATTTAATAACTCGTAATCTAACTTAGATAGACACGTCAAGTAAAAAGTAAACAAAGTGCCTATTTCCTAAATATCGTTATCATTATACAAATTACTTTAAAGTACTTAGATAGAATCCCGAAGGGGTGATTTCATATATCTTCAAGCCTATGGATCATATCAGGTTCGAGTAAAGATTAAATGCTTGATGCTGATGTGGGGGAGCTAAATTACTAAAATACATTTATTAAAAGTATTACCGGGTTCGATTCTAGAAGCTTAGAATCTCTGTAACTCTGGAAATTACATCTAGAAGTAACGTATTACTAATAAGAACTTTAGGAAATTATATGTTTTGTTTTTTGCCTGGTAATTGCACATGAACATTGTTGTTATTATTATTATTATTATTATTATTATTGTTGAAATACAAAATAGCGTTATTACACACACAACTGTATTATGGGATGCTTAAGCATTACCATTATACTGCACAACTCACATTTTGTTCGCCTCACAGGTCACTTGTTGAGACAGGACATGCTATTGTGACATTTAGAGCTGCAGGAAATTTTCTTTCTCACACAAACACCACTTTGAAACACTTTATTCCCAAACACAACGGATGAAATTAGGTAAGTTTCTGTATCTGGGACCACTTCCCCAGCTGAGAAAATTTTAGAGCATATATAAGATTTGGATATGAAAGAAAGAAATAATAATAATAATAATAGTTGTAGGCCATAGGCTTACCACTTGACACACTGTTCACTATATATCTAGCAAAGTAAGTGTAAGTAAATTACACTTAATAAAAAAAAGGAACCCTACACCAGGTGGCGGTGTGTTTCATAAATTTATTTATTTATTTAATGGTGGCAGTTGAGGTACGACTGTGTGAGTATTATATATCGGGTGTTGATGAAATTAACTACAATCAGTTTTTACATATTTTAAATCTTATTGAACCTATCTGCAATACAGTTTATTCAAAATTCCATCCTTTGGTCCAATTCTGTACAAGTCATTGTTGTAGCTCTCCAGCACGACCCTTATGAGGTTTTGCAAGTCAGCCTTTCCCCTACCGACATTTGGAATGCGTATTATTGTTTCCTATAACTGGAGGATGTATTGCGTCAGAAGCCAGCCCTTTTTTCTTTTGCTGTTTCTTTAAATTTTCTTGGGCTTCTTTTCTAGCTACGGAGATGTTCGATGCTGGACAAACGGCTCCAAATGTTTTCCGTGCCACGTGTTTGTAGCCACGGCGCGTCTTATCGAGAGGTTATGCCAGGTGCCTTAGCTCATACCTGCTCTACAAGGTTAGGGGATGTAATGGTGCTAAAGAAAATATCATTCCAACACATTTCCCTAAGAATTGGCCGTAAGAAAGTAATAACTGTGAAAAAACAGCAATAACATTACAGCACAGCGACGTAAGCGTAGAGAAACTAAAGTTTTGGAATTGGAAGATACATATCTTCGTAAAAGAAGCAAGTGTTAAAACAAAAGGTTTGGTTTTCAATATTCACTATTTTCTCTACCCATTATCAACTAAAATGGTCTTTACTTATCATAATATCCATATAAAGTACGATTTTTCCGTGCACTTTACCTTTATCGTGACAACAATTTAGGCCAGAAATTATTTCAAGTTACAGCATAAGTTACACCTTTCCTTATTTAGTTGCATGCAAGATGCCGTAACGATAAACAGCCGTTTATCTACACCATAACTCTTCTTTTTACTGTCTTTACTACCTACCTATAATAAGTAGGGAAAGTACTGTACTCCACTCAAAAATTCAATAACGAGATTCACATAAAATACACATTTTGATAGCCCTCCAAAGAAAGCATTTTTACAAACTACTACGCATTTAAATTAGAGGAAGTATTTTTTTTAATGTTCCATTTATACCCCGCCTTTAACTGCATTGGTCTTATCAGCAGCCTTTCCTTTGGAACCTATTGCCTATTGGCAATGGTGTTAACTCGTGTAACTCTTGTCGTTGGGTTTCTTGCACTTTGGTTTTTAATCATTAGATCATACACACATTCATACTCTCATTCACACTTCCAGACTTTGGGAGGATAAGGAATAACCCCAGCCGGAAATTGAACCCGGGACCCCTAGCTCTACAGAGGAAGTATTGTATTCCACCCAAAAATCCAATAACGAGATTCACTGGAAATACATGTTTCGAGACCCCCTGAATCCAAACAAAGCATTTTTACTTTCTCTGCTACGTAGTTACAGTAAGTAGGGAAAGTATTGTATTCCAGCCAAAAATCCAATAACGAGATTCACTGGAAATACACGTTTTGAGAGACCCTGAATCCAAAGAAAGCATTTTTACTTTCTCTGCTACGTAGTTACAGTAAGTAGGGAAAGTATTGTATTCCAGCCAAAAATTTAATAACGATATTCCCTGGAAATACACGTTTTGAGACCCCGTGAATCCAAAGAAAGCATGTTTACTTTCCCCAGTACGTGGTTACAGTAAAGGCTGGTTCACAACCACCCGGTAACAGTAACCAGAACGGAAACGAGAACGGGAAGCAAGAAATTTTTTATTCACAACAGCCCGGTAACGAGAACGGGAATGCATATCGATCACAAAGTGAAAGTCGATTTTGCGCATTGGGATTTCATTTGTTTTTAACTGACCAATGACATTTTTTCACTTACTTCCAATTTAGCCAAGCCAACGTCAAAATTCGATAGAGTAAACATTTTCTAAATGCATATTCATTACATTTCCGATCCCTCTACTTATGCCAAACTTTCATTCCTTTATTTAATGGCATACATCAAAATTTTTTATTGTTCTTTTTTCATTTACACCGGTTTTAGCTGTTCTTTGTAGCTTTTGCCGTTGTTTTTTAGGTAATAGCCAGTTTTGAGTTGCATATAAACAAACTACAGATGATCCCTTCACCAGAGAAACCAACGTTGATTAGGTTTGCGGGTGTCGGGATGAGGTTAGGAAGTACATTTACTACTAATTCCTTCCAGTTTCATGTTTCCAGCTTGGGACTATAGAGAGCACTAGTGGCTGTTTCATGTCACGGCCACTTAGAATAACCTCTAGAGTGAAGAGTCTAATATGCCCAATAGGGATCTAATATGCCGTGCCCGGGAACGAGAACGAGAAAGTTAAAAGTTGGGCAACTCTTCTTTCCCGTTCTCGGGGCCCGGGAAGCTTCCCGTCGGTTGTGAACATTCCCATTTGAATACATGTATTTCAACTTTCCCGTTCTCGTTCTGGTTACCGTTCTCGTTGATTGTGAACCAGCCTTAAGTAGACGAAGTATTGTATTGCAACCAAAAATTCAATGTCGTAATTTCACCAGAAATCATTTTTGAGACTTCTTGAATCCAAAGAATGTATTTTTAGAAAAAGGTCCAAATGTGTGAACAGTATAACTCAAAAACAAAAAGGCGGTTAAAAACCAAATTTAGCGTTTATGTTCAATATCTTCCAAGGATGCGACACGAAGACTTTGAAGAAAATCCCCCACTCCAAAATACCCCTTATATTAGACATCTTTCGAAATTTTATTTTTTCCAAAATGGCTCTAACGATTTTGATTAAAATATATATGTTTAAACTATTTTCATGAAAATAAATGCTATATCTTTAATTTTCTAGAGATTGTCTGTAAATTCGTTTTTATTGTGAGTGACTTTTGATACTTAGTAAACCGTAAGAGAGATAATAAATCTTACTGCATAACACATGTACATCTTGTTAAACCACAAAATTTATGTCAAATAACATTTTTATGGTGCTAACCTATTCTGAAATATTCTTTGTTATTAGTTTGAATTTCCAAGTACTTTACCTGTACTTCTCAAATGCAAATCGTTATCGTTTTTCTTTCTTTCTTTTTCGTGTTCATACAAAGAGAACAGGATTTCAAAGCTATCATGTCTATGGCCCGCATTCGTTAGGTCGTGCGCTCGATTCCCGTGGCCGACCTTCCTGACCCATGGGTTTTCTCGGGGGGGGTTTCCCGGGTCACCAGGTAAATGCTGGGAAGTATTCTCACATTCCCCAATTTCTGTTCCTCCATTATCTTTCATCCGTTGTTCTCTTTCTGGGTTGCAAGTGTCGGCGATGGTGTTTCGGCGCAGTGTGGTAGGAGAAAAGGATACTCTTTGTGACTCTCTCCATCCCTCGGCTTTCGGCTGGCTGCCGGGGTTATCCGAAGCTTCTTGAGTGGCGTTGGACCCCCTCTGTGCGGGGTGGGGTCCCCGGTCTGCCTGTCCGTCTGTCGGGGAGCCTCTAACTGGAAACTTAGGGACCCTGCCATTCCTATGCTGTCTTTCCTGGTTCCGGCCGCCCGGTGTCTCCTCTCGCCTCATCCTCCCTCCCGGGGACGCCTCCTCGTGAGGCTTAGGCACAATATTCTCTATGTAGATCAGTGCCGAGTCCCCTCCGTAGCCAATCTAACCCAAAACAATAACATAGCGATCAGCTTTGAGGGGCTTGGCTATCGCTATAGCTTAATATTTCTACTTATACCTACAACGAAATGTGTAAATAAGTAATGAAGGTTTGGCTGTATTAACATGAAATAGATGCAAGAATAAGCTTTGTAAGAATAGTTTGTAGAAGAGTGAGTAGAGAAGGTCGTGTGAATGCAACACATTTTATGGGAAAAACTCCGTTGCCTGCGTGTCAGTGAACAACATAACTCCAAAATGACAAGTCGGTCAAGTACCAAACTTGATATTTTAAGTTCAGCATCTTTCAAAGATGTGGCACGAAGGTTTTCAAGAAATCTCCCTCACCCCAAACAAACCTTTACATGGTAAAATTATCGAAATTTGCTATTTTCTTAAAAATGGCACTAACGACTTCAATTAAAATACTCTGTGTTTAAGATATTTTCATGACAAACGAAATATACATTTTGAATTTTCTGAGAGGAGCCTCTCAAGTCGTCTTCATTCTCAATAACTTTTGTATATTTGGTGAACTGTAAAAGGTCCAAGTTTTACTACACAAGAAATGCAGACCTCTTTAAAGCACACAGTTTGTCGTACATATTTTTTATGAAATTAACTATATCCCAGATATTCTTTGTTATTGGTTTGAAGTCGCTATTCGTTTTGTTTCTGTCGCGGTCATACAAACAACATGACATTTCAAAGCTTCTCGTTGTGACATGCTTTTTGAAAATGTGATTATCGCTTTATCTGCGTATCCTACAACGAAATGTGTAACTGTGAACTTTTTGTTTTGGTATTTAGTTAACGTCCTTTTACCGGGTAGGCCATTACGAACGGTGAATAAACGAAACCGTCAAAATGATGCTCAAATGGGCCCAAGGTCCCTAGAGCTTAATTACCTGACATTCATCTTCTCGAGGTAAGAGGAAACCCTGGAAAAAAACTTTATCCAGGTAACTCACTCTAACCGAGATTGTAACTCGGGACCTCTTGAAAGTGATGCAGACCCCCACACCATGGAGTTGGACTAAATGTGAAGTGAAAGTTTATCGGGAATGTAAGAAGTAGACAGAAAAATAATATTTAGTAAGAATAATTCGTAGAATGCAATACATTAGATTTTCTCGTGGTAATGTAAAGAGCGTGGAGTTTCAAAGGCACCACATAAAAATTTGACTATCGTTTTAGCTATTGCATTCTTCTTATACCGACAACGAAGTTTGTAATGACAGTTCATCCCAGTTAACAAGAAGTCTCAAGCCGTGTGTAGGACAAGGTTGAAGTAGAATCGGACTGAAAAATTCAATGCCATAGCCGGGATTTGAATAACGTATCTTCCAGGTTCCGTCCTGGTGGTGCCGCGATAACGCACGCGACAAGCATTCGGGAGGTCCCTGGTTCGCTTCCAGGAAACCGCCCTCTCTGGCCCATGGGCTTTTTCAGGAGATTTCCCGGGTCGTCAGGCGAATTTTGGAGTGGTTTCTCTCAGCCCCGAATTATGAAACTCTTATTGTTATTGTTTATTACTAGCAAAAAACGTTAAAACAAGATATACATTAATATGAACCTTGTTTCTCAAGAAAACTACTGAATAATGCATCTTAAATTTCTGTACCACCTTCATAAATAGTGCAGTATTTGCTTTTTAAACAACATATTATGTAAATTAAATGTTAATTTCTTCCACTTGGATAGATCTAGTAAAGAGAAAAGTATTTCGTTTCGTATTCTTTCGTCTTACAGTCAGGTCGCTGAGTTATATGAGCATACGCAAAGTAAATGTGACTGTTGGCTCTAGCCAGGCATGGCTAGTCGAGAAGACATTCCTTCCCCCTCTTCCTCTGCACCCCCTTGTCAGCGGAAAACATTTGGTGCCTTCTGTACTAGCTAGCACTACTGCTTCCATTTCTATATGCTGTGTATTTATCTGTCCAATGATTACTTCAAGTTGACTTTCAAATATTTAATAGGTAACATCAGGTGGCAAAGACGATATGGTCAGCCCATCTCTTGGTTCAATTCTATACACGGTTTTGTATGGTGACTCTTTGATTCCTGAATGGAGGGCTTTAGTTTTCCTAAAATGCATCAGGTGAAGAGCATTTGACTAATTGGTAGTGGGATTGTCTTTCTTCTATAAAGCTAACGTATTTTCTACATCCTGGTTAGCTCGCTCAACTGAACCCTGGCTCTGGCTATGACGAGGTAACTCATGAACAGTTATTAACTCGACCAATATACAAATAACTCGTTTATAACAGAATTTACAAACTCTCTTACCTTATCAGAGTGTAACATATAGGGTGCTCCAAGTGACGTCGTTCTCTGTAGTCTAGGGGAACCATGCTAGCCTCTGGTTCCCGAGGTCTCGGGTTCAAACCCGGCGGAGTGTGATGGATTTTTTCGGGCGTAAAAATCCTTCGCATGACTTCCTTCGGAAGGGAAGTAAAGCAGGTGGTCCCGTGTCGTAGATTTACGGCACATAAAAGAACCTCAAGCCTGATAAGGAGGCCTCTGAGCAAAATTACCGGTCTTTCACGCCCAATATAGAATGGGACGCTAAGGACCACTGCAGTTAAAGAGCGTCCATAAATAAAAAAATCTCAAAAACCTCCAAATGTCAAGAAAATATAAGTTAATTGAAAGGCAACCTCTTTAGCCCTCTTGCTACGAAGCAGTCACAGCAACACAAATCTGGTAAGATGGTCCTGATAAACCATAACGAACTTAAAACTGTTGGTCAACTTGATTGTCAATTAGGTCTACCTGGCAGTGGCTTTTCATTTCAGATTGCAGAATGGGATTGGAAAGAGCACTTCTTAACTTTTTATATTTGTTGGTACATTTTGCATATCGCTGGAAATTTTTTTAGCATTTCAAGGGTTATATTGGCATATTTACTTGAACTTTCCATTTTCAGCCTGTCTCTACCTCCATGTCCTGCAGCTTACATGTGTGCTTTCAATAACATTTCCTCTGCAGGTAAATAATATTTCACAGGTTCACCTGCTCAAATCAAGTTCTTCACTCCACCAATTGCTATTACATCAAATCTTTTCATTCTTGGGTATTGCAAAGGCAACTTCTTTGTAGCAATGTTAGCTTCTTGAGCTTTGGTTAAAAGGTTTTCATAGTCATTTGTTATCATGACACCAAAATATTTTTTCTTTTCTTTCTAAGCTTAGTAACTTCTCGAGGAAACAACTTTCCAACTTCTTCTCGACAAGTCCTCAAAGTGCATTTTGTCCCTCATTTTGATTGAATGTGATAAATTCACTTATCAGTGCTTATACTGCTGGAGGGAGCACACTACTCACAAGTGTACACCAAGTCAATAACCAACAATGACTTTAACAGTTATTCATTCAGATTTTAAACACTATAAATCGTTACAACAGGAAATTACTAACAACAGTCATTTATCTTTAGGTCTAACGTAATCATATCAGTCAAAACTAGAATTTGCTAAAGAGCTTTAGTTGTTTCTAGATGAAGCTTAATTACATACGTTTAGTGAAAACTAGAAGCTGCTATAGAGCTTTGTCACAACTAGAATTTCCCAGAAACTTCGGATTTTAATGGATTTCACTTTCCAACTGTAACATACATACCCCGTTAATATTTATGCTGATGAATTGAAACATAATAGACCCTGTTTCAAAGAAATCGCAAAACAGAAGTGCAAATTCAACTGTGTTAGAAACACAGATGTTTTGGAGCACAAAGTGGAATGGCTGAGTGGCATATGTCCCAAGAACAAAAGATTGGGGATTTGTATAGTAACATCATATTTTTAAATATTTTAAAAGGCCTGAGAATGCAATGCATGTCACATAACCATTAAAATACATGCTTTTCAAGTTTAAAATCCCAGATTTCACCTAAATTTGTACTTTACTAAGTGAACTTAAATTTTACTTCAATTAACCGATTTGTAAATATACTTTAAGTATCAGAAATAGTTGCTGTGAAATAAATTGAGGCAGACTATTAGTGTGGAAATTAGATGTAATTAATTAGAGGCCTCCTGTTAACATGAAGTCAAAGCCACAGGAAAAGCATGTAGTTTAAGTGTTAGATTTATGATGTTCTCTCGCATTTTAAAAACATAAAAAATAGGTGCTATTATTAGGAACCCTGGATTGCCAGCTATAGAGATAAATTGTTAACCATTCAGCTTTGTGCTTCAAAAGTGTTGCTTTACTAGCATACAACTCATCCCGCTATTCTGATATTTCATTTCCTCCCCCTACAAAGCCCCACATTTTATGCTGGTATATTTGCATATTCATTTGAAGCAGCAGCCTATAAATAGAGAATTAGGAGTTTACAGAAGTTTTCTAAAACCTTCACTTCTCCAGTACTTTTAGTCTCCCATGGCTCAAGGTGCTTCATACAGTTTGGTATTTCAAAGTTTAGATAACAATATATTTGTTTTTTGTTTGCTAGCTCTGCAACCGAACCAATCCTTCCAGGAAGAAACTGTTCCACGTGTTTGGAACCTTACACCTATCGAACCGTGACGTGCTGTGGACACTCATTTTGTGGTAAGCTTGTCTACTATGGATTTTTACAAACATAAAACTGACGTTTAAGATTTTGTGAAAGGAACTCCTGATTTGGGAAATTATTTGCGTTCATACATTTGCTTTTTTGTTGGCTGTTGTAATGGATTATAAATGGTATAACA
Source organism: Deroplatys truncata (assembly GCA_030765065.1). Lineage (NCBI taxonomy): Eukaryota > Metazoa > Arthropoda > Insecta > Mantodea > Mantidae > Deroplatys > Deroplatys truncata. Next base: position 675,073,483 of record CM060990.1, read on the forward strand.
TATCTATTACATTTTACTTTGTTATTTAGCCCTTTAAAGGGCTCTTATGGTCGAGAGATGTTATAGTGTATTGGTATGTATCAATGTGTTGTGAAGTGATAAGATCCGCCCGAAGAATATGAATAATAAATAATAAACCATAATAAGAATAGTAATAAGCATCTAATCAAAATAAGAAGAAGGGGAATACCAATATGAGGGAAGAATAAAAGAGAACATTAAGAAACAGAAAATGGGGAAATAAAATCATAACGAGAGAAATAAAGTAAAGATTTAATATTAATTAATAATCAGAAAGTGAAATAAAATGTAGAAAACGTGTATTTGAGAACGAAGAGACTTGGCGAAAACCGTGAAAGGTTGAAAATTTAAGAACGTACAGGAAGAGAAACATTAGTAAGCGATAAGTAACAATAGGAACCGAGTAGAGCTCTCAGGATGCGAAGACAACGGGCCGGAAACCGAATTCAGTCAAGCGCACAGAAAATTCACTCTAGCAAACATAAGTTGTTAATGGGAGACGCGAACGATGCTCGGACGACGAAATTAAGAGCCAATGGTAGACGAGGAAAAATTCAGAGAGATAACCAATAAAAGTTAATAAAAGTCACATGCATAGCAAAAAGATAGATCGAAACTAGAAAAGAGGCGTGACATAGAAAATGATCTGTGACTGAGAGCAACTTTCAGACGTGGGTAAGATGCATCACTTTGTGTCGAACCGTAGAGCAGAGAAGTTGACTTTGCTTCAGAACGTAGGGGAGAGAAGATGAATACTTTGTGTCGAGCCGTAGGGTAGAGGTCACTCCGTGTTGTGCAGTGAGGTAGAATTAGATAGATGTAGGAATTCAAAGTATTTTACATCAGAGAGGGAAACTGCAGATATGTACAAGTATTTATTTATGTATGGGAAAAATTAGTTTAAAGTAAACGTGAGTAAAAGGGTAGCTAGAACATGACTAAAGGTGAAGTCATTAAATTAACATTGTAATGTCTTTAACTTCGAAAAATACTTAAGAAAGGGTAATGCACGGAAACAATAGTAGGGGATGACAGGAGAAATCGCGTCTTGTGTGAAAGGGTATTCGGACGAGGACAGTGTGGATCTTCAACAAACGGGCCATCTGAGAGGAGAAAAGGGAGCTTCATTTCATCTCCCATCCACACTCCCTGAGGTAAGAGTCCAGAACCCATATTGCTCTGCCTGAGTAGCCGGCAGCAACATTAATCCTCCCGAATTACCAAACCTACACCAAGAACCGATCATCACACCTTTTTCCCTTTTTTAAACCCTGCTACAATTGGTATGTATCTATTTAACTTAGAAGTTTGAATTTTTTATGGTTGTACAGAACGTTTAGTTGCATTTAGCAGGTTAAAGATTCGATACTAAATTACATGTTTTCCACGAACAAAATTATAGATATAAAAAAATTTAACAGAAAATTATTTTCTTGTTATTCATCTTTTCAAAACTAAATTAGTCCCACAAAATTGACAAATAGTTAGCCAACTATCTTAAGTTATTTATAAAAACTCGCAATTAAAATATTTGAGCTCTGATCTTTATTTTCAGAGAAAGGTGTACCCATTAACGAAAGTAAAATTTACTAGAAATTATTTTAAGATATTTAAATATTTTTATAATCAAAAGATTTAAAGCTAGGAAAAACTCTTGACACCAGTATACTCGGAAAATATTTTTTAATAACCAGTAAAAAGTTCATTGTCCTATATGATGTAATTCTGAGAAAACTGTCTTTCTTTCAACTGAGAAAAAGCGTAAAAATACCCTGCGATCTCTACCAAGTGTCCTTAAAAGAGCCTTAACAACAAATGTTGAAGATCATTTCAGTAGTTTCATCTGAAAATATAATGGAAATAATAAAAACAAGTGTCTGGACTATCTGTGCCATAGTTTCTAGTTTTGCCGAAAAAATTGACACGCTACTGCTAGTATCACCTCTTCCGCATTTTCTAGGTTCATTATCATAAGTATTGTTTTCTTTCCATATTGACACAACAAGTAGCTATTGTACATCAAACACGGAATAAAACCGTGGTACGTTATTCCATGGTTAGGCAGTAAACTGTGTTGTATGATACTGTAATAGAGCAGTCAAGGTTATAATCACGGAATAAGTTATTCAACGCTTTCATGTGGCGATAACTTGTTATTCCCAGTACCAAAAGAAAATGGCTGCTTGGGTACTGGACACAGATTTGTCTGCTATAAACAATGAATAGCCCTTTAGAGAACCAAAAAAAAGCTTAAGACAACACGTTTCAGTTATTCAAATAAATAAGCACGGCAATCAGATTTAGTTTAGATAGAATACCATGCTGAAATATTTGGATGGTTATTTAGAACATATGTATGAAAGGCAGATCAATAAAAATTAGATCAAATAAACGCATACAGCAATATAATAAATAACATATCTGGAATATTATCAGCATAATACATAGTTTTAAGGAAACAGTGAAGTTAAATACTACTTAAGGTAAGTCCTATAATGTAGGAATTAACTAAAGCGTTTTCATTTTCGCCAGTCCACTCAAGGCTTTTTTTCCGAACTTTACAGCCGTCCCACCACTCCACTCAGTTCCCCTCTTGCAGTAGCAGTATATCGTTGTAGCAGTAGAGTCTTGTTGTATAGCTCGTGCCACGGATTTTGGAATGTGAAGATTTTAATGGAAAGCTACGATGCTAGTCATTTAACTTATATATGTATGACACATACGGGGCTGCAGGTCGAAGAATGGTGCAAGTTGAGACGGGAGTTGTATACGGTAGAAGGAACTGGACCACAACTGGACAGAAGGAATCACGTGCTATAGTTATTGCAGTCTATGGATCCCCAAGCAGCCTTTGTACAGTAGCCAAACACTTGTCCCCTACCTACCCTAACCGCAAACACCATAAACATCTTAGTGACAACCATATGCACATGTGCGTTGTTGCCAAAGTTTAAAATAGTATTTGAAAGCAAAACTTTGCAGCTGATTTCCACATGTACAAAATACAATCATGCAGTTTGTCTTGCTTACTTTACACACAAATGCAGTAAATAACTATGCATCGCATAATAATTACATTTCTGTTAGGAACGCTTTAGAATATGGCTCAGGAAGAGCTGAACTTACATTACGCTACAAGAATGGAAATGCATGTTAACATATCCGAGAGACACTTAGAAGCACGTCCCGAATAAACTGTACGTTGTTGGACTATCATTAAACAATTAAAATGCATTAATACGAATTTATTTTGAAAGGAACGTTTACTCCCAAACAAAATTATCATTTTTATTGTTATTTACCAGAATAGCTCGTTTACTCCCAAACAAAATTATCATTTTTATTGTTATTTACCCTAATAGCTGATTTTTATAAGTACGGGCTGTATATTTGCAGTTCGGCTTATTGTAATTATTACTGTGCTATGGTAAAAGTATTCTTTATTTTGCCTGTCCTACAGCCACAGAATGTAGAAAAACCAAGTTCCAGAAGATGTAAACAAAAACACTATATATGTAAAAGTTAAAAAAGAAGAAACAGGTGAAAAAAGCAAAGCGAACGCAAGTTTTTGTGTCATTCTGGGGAGATAGGTGCTTTTTCGTACTTTTGAAATTTATAATAAATTTGCTTCACAACGATGTTTTATTAATATAAACTTAAATAAAAAGAAACTGTGTATTGTTTAAGATCCGTGAGATTAGCAGAGCAGCTTGTGTTTAATTAAATTAATACCTTTATTATAAAATGCAGGACAAGAAATAATACGGAAGACAAAAGAAAAAAAAAGAAAAAATATTATGTGTTATATTCACATGATTATCTCTACTCACTCTTCTATAACTACTTTTACGAAAACTTATTCTTCTATCTACTGCTTCTTAAACGAGATAAACTTTCATTGCATATTTGTAATTATGAGGGCACACAGGCTAAAGCGATAGTCAGATTTTTAAAAACAGATGAATATACCATGACTTTGAAATTCCATGCTGTTAGCATGACCACGAGAAAAATACAAATAGGGAATTGCCATTTGTAAAAAGTACAAGTATTTCAAAACTCAAACCAGTAACAAACAATTTCTCGGAAACGATTAACACAATTTGACATAAACAGATTGCATTTTACTCACAGTAAGATTTTGTATATCTCTTACGGTTTACCAGTTATACAGAAAGTTGAGAATCAGAAAGAGTTTACAGGTTATTCCCAGAAAATAAAATTCAAAATACACATTTTATTTTTCATGTAAATATCTTAAACATGTAGTATTTTAATAAAAATCGTTATAGCTGTTTTTGAGAAATTCAAAACAATAACGAACATTTTTCCACGTAATGGGTAATTTGGGGTGGGGAGATTTTCCTGAAAATCCTTGTGTCGCATCCTTCGAAGAAGCTGAACTTAAATTCCAAGTTTGGTGTTTAAGCGACTTTTATTTTTTGTTATGCTGTTCATAGACACACACACGCAAACACACACACACACACAGAGCTTTTAAAAATGCCTTTTTGGATTCAATGAGCTCAAAACCTGTATTTCCGGTGAAATCTCTACATCAAACTTTTGCGCTGAACACAATACTTCCCATACTTGATATTTGGTAAGAGGAAGTAAACAAGGCTTGTTTTCAAACTACGAGTTAACTGGAAAAAATTATGAAAGACAAGAAAAGGATTGTAAATTTATAGTTAAAAAATAAAGTTTTGAACTTACGTTTACTCGTCGTTGTCACTTTCTCCTCCATGAATCATGAATCTCTCCTGGCTGCTGTCTGCATCGTGACTTATGTATTTGTTCTCAATTTTGATAGTATGCTGTACACAAGATGACCAAATCTGGGAGCGAATTTTTTTAGTTCCCTCACGTAACAGCTCACATACACTGGCACTTAGAGTTGGTGTCATATTATTTTTCCTAGCAAATCCTTTCAGTTGGGCCCATATTAGTTCTATAGGATTAAATGTGCAGTGATAGGGTGGAAGACGTAAAACTTCATGGCCGCGAGAAGCTGCAAGTTCATCAACTACATACTTTTTGGCTATGTTTGCAGATCATATTGTTTGTATAAGGACGGTTTTTATGGGAACGGGGTGCGGTACCGGTATATTCCGCTCTTCCATGAAGGAAATAATATCATGGACCCTCCTGTTCATGCTGGGAATTTTAAATAGCTGCCGCGAATGTTAGCTTGCATTGTCCATTATTATTACACATTTTGTGTTATTTGGAAAGTTTGCACGCAGACTATTCAAAAACCATTTTTCGAAAACTGCCGCTGTCATTTCATCATGACTGTCACTCTGCAGTCTCTAATGTTCTTGGCTGACAAATAAAAGGCAATTTGGCACCCACCCTTCACTGCCTCCAGCATGAAGCACCATAAGTTTCCCTCGTGACGACGGTGACTTTAGTACGCAGTTGCAGGTACCTTCGTCCCATCCCATCTTAGTAACGTCGTGAGTGTCGAACCAGGTCTCATCAAGATTGATGATCTTAAAACCCTGTGATCGCAACTCCCGAAGTCTATGGAGAAATCGGTATCTCCAAGCCACTATTCTTGCAGATTCCATTACCACGCTCCTCTTCTTTACACGACGGAAACGAAAACCCAGCTTCTTGAGCAGCTCTCGAAATGTAGTTTCTTCGTAAGGAAAGTTTGCTACAGTTTTCAAATGCTGCAATAGTTCACGCACCGTAGGCGATTGTCCTTTATTATAAAATCGGTAAACTTCGCGCCTGATAAAGTCACAACCAAAATCGTCAACTTTATTAAACTTGGACCTTTTGTTGCCTGGCTTTTTAGGAGTCACTGGACCTCTCTGGATAACGTTCCGCACAGTGTTTCTGTCCAGCTTGGATTCTTGCGGTCTCCGATATTGAACCCTTACCTAAATGGTTCTTTTCTACATATTCGTGAACATTACACACAAAAAACTGGTTTTGCTTATTCAAAGCTTTTGTAACTCTTTTCTTCGTGGTCCTGGCACTACTCGGTTGGGAGTCATTTGCTGGTGCGGCCGGAGGGGCAGCAACTTGGTTCATTTCCCAAGATCTCCAAATCTTAATTAAACTATTAAATGCTAATAACTATTAAACACTGCTAAATTTACAAAACTGCACTAAGTAAAACACTATATAGCTTCACTGAAGATACAGATACAAGTTTAACTAAAAGAGGGCAGAAAAGCACGAGCAAACAGTCACAGCTGCTGAAACGTACTAAAACCGAAGAAACAACAGAAATGACATTGCAACAACGCTTTACTTTGGTGGAGCTAAAGAAAGGACCACGTATTGTAGTTGGGGGATGGGAAGACCCTACTAATCGTTTACAGATGGGTTTGTGCCTCAAAGATTTACGTTCGCTTTGTAGCCGGTTGGGGAAAGGATGCCCGCGACTAGTGTACTTGCAAGGAAGATATTGAAACATCAGAGGGCTGGCTGACTGGGCTAGCCCTGAAGGTCATATGCCAATATCCCTGGCGAGACCTATAACTCTGGTCTCAAACTTTAGTGAAGGGAGGGACTGGAGGGGAAACTGTAGAAAAAGAGAGATATATAAAGTGAGTGGCGACTACCATGAGTGACCTTGACTGGACTGGCCAGAGTGAAACAACTACAGTACGATGATTGGTGATGTAAAGAGTAAGGTTAAACTGCTATAAAAACACAAAATAATACTTAATTTTACTTACAAATGTGATTACAGTAATTATAAAATTCTTGGTTAAAAGTTAAATTGACTGAGGGCTACAAATGTCCCGATAAGTTTGCCTAGACTTACTCTCCAAATAAACTTTTCTGGCCGATAAGCAACGCTCTCGTTCTATAATCACACGGTTTCCTCTGGATAACAGTCCTATAAGATAACCTGTGATGTGTTAAGTTTGCCATTCTGAATTCGACGGAAACGCCATCATTGGGGATTTCGTAAACTAGAAAACAAACGAGAATTGCCTTGCGAAGAAGTCAACAAACAAAGTAGTTAAGTGTTTATCACGTGGTTTCCTTTGCCATCGTTTTAAATAACATGGGAGTGACGAGGTGAGGCAGGGCTCAAAACTTCACTCGTGACGACTGAGAAGGCCTGTTAAACCTCGTACAAATATATAAGACTTCACGAGAATATAAGGTTGATGTGGTAACCTGGAGGGGGAAAAATGCTGGGAGACAATCGCGTCAGAGTTCAGAAAACCTGTATTGGTGGCTATTTGCTGTTGTATTTCTCATTTCCTTACGCCTCTTCTCCTAAGCCGAAATCTCTGGTAATGGAAGAAAATGAATTTGTATGTGGCTTAATCTTAAAAACCATTCAACCTATTTTGATAATTCCATCACCATTAAACTTTGTGACAGACATGGGATATAAAGGAGTTATAATTTCAATTCATAAATTACTAAAATACTAATAAGGGTTTATAAAGCCTGTGTATTACAATACAAACACATTGGAGTTATAAAGGAACATACTTGTGAACACTGGTTAAGGAAGTCGGACGTGAACATCATCCACTATTAGGAATAGCTGGGCCTGAACGAAATTACAATTATAAGGGTAAAGGGGAGGATTAACCATAGAATCTTCTAGATGATTGTACAATTATTTCATAAAGAACGGCAGGAGGTATATGAAATTAATAAGTCATTTGAGTTTAAAAAGCTGCTGGTGAATCAGCTAGTCTTTTATAAAAGGCACCTTACAGTTTTCGTCCTCATCCTCCAATGTTCCGAAATAATTTTGTTTCTCTTATGACGTTAAATTTCCTCGTGGTCCGATAAATACGTCTCTGCCATATTAATCTGTGGTCAGCCCTGAGCGTGAAAAGCTATTTGTCGGATAATGGATGTATCGGATACTAGCCGGCAAACATATCTTCCAAGTAGTGCTATCCAGAGATTGTAGAACCCCAATCGCTAAGAAATCCGGTAAATAGATTTATCGGTAATTTATCGGCAGATTGTAGAACCGGCCCTTCCGACCGATAACTTAATGTAATGGTTGCCATCTACCGGTATGACGGACTACTAAATAAATGCCACATACATAAAACATGAAGAAAATCTGTTATATTCTTACTCATGTATTTAAAATGGAAGGGAGGGAAGCTGTGTAGCTCCACAGAGGGTTAAACTTGCAACCCCCGTAGTAGTAAGATAACTTTTACCACTAAGCTAAGACTGCTGCAGTAAGCAGAGCATTATAACGAGGTTTAGTTCCACTCTAATTGAGAACCATTAATCAACAAAGTGTGTTTTGATTACAAATATTCAATATTGAAACATGAAACATCTGTCTCTTTGAAATCTTGTGTATGAAATATTTTCTTAGACGACTTTTGTAATTACAGTTGTGTTCCCCATTCTAACTACTACAAGAATACACGTAGTCTTGTGAACAAAGCATTTTTTGTGCACAAAGAGTGTATTCTTTGCAAAACATTTGAGTATCTGCATATCCGACACACTTGGTACTTGGCAAATTACAATTTTATTGACATGAATAAATTTGTGTAAGTACATGCATCTGTGTATACATACACTTTGTCTTTCTTTCTTTAGGTCAGTGCATCAGACAGTGTGCTGCGGAGATGAATTTTGAAATGATACGTTGTCCTTTATGCCGCAGAAAAGTAAGTAATCTAATGTGTTTCATATAATCTTATAAACATGACATTTAAGCCTGTGAATTGGACCATCTGGGAGTAAATAAAAGCAACTGACGGTTTTAAAAGATTTGAAATTTTTATGTCAACATTAGAGCTGTATACTGTTAGATATATTCCAGATTGTTGAAAGAAAAGGTCTAATAACACAGAGAATTGAAATACCTAAGCTACAACACATGCAACAGTTCTGGTGTACATATTATTATGTATTCCAAGATGCCTGTCTGCAGTCGTTTTATAATCTCAGCAATCAACGTTATACATTTAAACAATAAATGTTTAATCTCCTCTGGATATATTTCACATTTTGTTAAAAATGCAGCAGTCTATATATTTGTTGCTAAAATATAAATCTTTGACTCCAGATTCACAGTCAATTTCGCAATAAACTGTAAGATGTCAGTTACCATTATTTACTCCAGGATGTAATGTAATAGTTGGTTAGTAATGAATAAATGAAAGTGCTGTAATATTGTTTTCATTGGCATTTTATTTCATGCAATGAATCAACGAATGGTGTTGAAATGAAAAGAGTAATTCTCATTTCTATATGATTTCTAATGACAAAATTGTGGAACTGGATAAGTAAGTGATATATTTACATTTCAGTTGTTAATTTGTTTGCACTGTGTCTTTATCTTAGCTGGTAATGTATAGGGCCCAGATTGTAATGACTTTGCATACTTTTTCTGATGACGGTTGAGTATTAGTCTGTTGAAAAAAAAATGCAGATCTTGTCGCCCAGTGTGAAATGCACCCATTTCTATAATTTCTCTAATCTATTTTACTGAAGTAGTGTATAGTGCAATTTTTTTAAAAGTTTATATGTTTAAAGTGACTTGTTTAGTGTCAAACCTTGTCACCTTTTGCTAGTTTTTATGCATTTTAAAGTGCTGTGTGTGAGTTAGAATAATTTTAAGTCAAAATCTTAGGAACGTTTGGTAAAGAGAAGTTATCAACAGGGGTTTTACAAATCATACCCACTTACATTGGATGCCGTACTTATAAACAGTGTGCTTTGTACCTTATTGACAAAGTCCATCTGGAAATATATATAGAAATAACCAGAATGAGTCAGAATCTAACAAAGCATTGCAATCCTTTATCTGTATTAGTGTAAACAGGAGATTTAATTTTAAATTAACATAAATGAACATATGAATGATTAATTTGGAATCAGGTTTTCTTTAAGCACCTCAGCCTAAAAATACTTTGTGCATTTCCCGTTTCTAACTTAATCAGTATTTACATTTTTAGTTGAATGAACACAACTGGGAAGCAAAATGCATACAAAGAGCTTCCAAAGTGTTTCTCTTTTATGAATGGGCTGGTTGTGGTAGCACATACCTAATCGCAGGATATGTTAGAATGGTGTTTCTCTTTTATGAATGGGCTGGTTGTGGTAGCACATACCTAATCGCAGGATATGTTAGAATGGTGTTTCTCTTTTATGAATGGGCTGGTTGTGGTAGCACATACCTAATCGCAGGATATGTTAGAATGGTGTTTCTCTTTTATGAATGGGCTGGTTGTGGTAGCACATACCTAATCGCAGGATATGTTAGAATGGTGTTTCTCTTTTATGAATGGACTGGTTGTGGTAGCACACACCTAATCGCAGGATATGTTGGAATGGTGTTTCTCTTGCGCAACTCTTGCACATATTTAGGAAATTTTCTTTCACATGCATCAATTCAGCTGCCAAAATAGTTTATCTTCTGATATGTTCTTACAATTCTTCTAATATATGATAGTTTGACCTATATTTTAACGTTCTCTCATGTATAAGGCCTTCGTTTGGACACATGGCCGGCCTAATATGAATTTTCTTGCCACCAAGATGCACATTGTTTGCCGACGGAGTCTGATATTCATAGCCCCTTAAAAACTGGCGCATAATTTTCTCATGCAAACTATAACTACAACAATTACATACCTACCCACATTGATACCGTAATTGTTGATGGGCAGGTATAAATAATTAAATAAAGAAATAATTGTAAGGTAAAAATAATTTCGGTAAATAATTTTCGTATACTAAATCAGTGTATAATGTAACAAGTTGTTTGTCCGGAAAGACGAAGGTAATTAGGAAATCAGGTTAACCAAAGTCATTGGTGACAGCGGAATACAGAGAGCAAGCATTAGTCACAGGAAGGCAGTAAGGTTATGAGTTAAGTACGTTTACAGAGTCACGTAGGCAGAAATTGTGGAAAACAGAAGGGCACCTAAGTTCCGAAATTTTTTATCTAGGCCCCTCGTGACAGCCAGACACACACCCTTAGGATTTAAAAGATTGATTACGTATGAAAAATAACGTTGGTGAGAAATAACGAAGTAGGCGGAGCTAAAAGAATTAAGAATACCTGTAATTAAATCGAGTTACTGTTCTCTGATACCGTGACTAGTACTTACATTCCGCACACATTAATTACTCTCTCTGATACCATCAGTGGTACTGACTCGTGTGATATTTTAAGCGCTTAGTGAAGCGCTTGTGTGATTCAGATTTCGCGGCTGACGCGAGGGATCCTGACGGTCAACATTTTAGCGACTCGCGGCGACTTAACGCGTCTAGTTTCTTTTATTGCGGAAACAGTTATTTCAAACCATGTAATTGATCCTGCAGAAGCTGGCAGGTATAATATATCAAGTGTTATAGTTTCGAGTGCTACAATTCAGAGTCGATCTATTCCTCCATTTCAAACGGTCGGCAACAAACTTCAAGGACTCCAATATTAATTCACAATAAATTTATCAGCCAATTTCAACTGGTGGTGTCACTCACAATACATCCACGCATATCCTGAGGGACAATACTCATATCTCAACCATTGGAGCAGCCGCCAGCAGAATCAACAGCAGATATGGGAGAGAAAATAGAAAACGTGGCAACTACAATCCTGTACCAAATTGTCGCACCATCATTTGCTTCAGAATGTATCAACCTCTGTACAGACTGCGTCAACTAAATAGCCGGCAGGTGAAGAGGAAGTAAAGTGTAGGGGGAACACAATCAGTTAGAAACAGCACAGTGTAGGACAGATCCCGACAGGGTTTGTCGGAATCGAACTCTACTCCTGCTCACCATTGGCTGAGTGTCTCAACGCGACTCTTGGGCTGCATCAGTGGCGTTCTTTATTGATATCGGAACTAAACACACTGCAGTTCAAATTATCAAAATGAAATTCTGACAGTAGTGAAACAATATTCTACATTTATAGCATTACAAAGTACATGCACGGAAGTAGATATATTAGGCGGATTGTGGCACACAGACAGATGCCGACAACTGATGTAAACACGTGTAACCAGCTAATTACCGGCTCTAATGTCCCGTCTAATGGATATGTGTGGTAATACATATGTAAACATATGTAACCTGCTAATGACCGCCGGAGATGCCGACAGGTGATAAGATATAATCGACATCGTTTGTTCTGTGTTGCAGCCTCCCGCCGGCTCCCTTTGAGGTGTGCGGTAGGGAATGATTTTCTCGAGGCCTGCCGCCCCTCGGCAAATCAATTAGGTAATGTTCGTCAAACATTATTGAAAAAAAAGAATTGACATTTTTCTGACTACTAATGCATGAATATCTAAGGCTCCTCGAGCAATTAAGTTTTTTATTAATTAATTGTATATGAATTGACTCGATCGCAAGTGGTAGCGTGTGTATAAGTAGCGCGCTCACGGGAACAGTCTGTCATGTAATGAAAACCCTGCAACCTACTTCACGGTAATGTCCATTAGCTGACAATGTTAGACGCTTTCACCACATTAATAGACTTTTAAGATTGCATCACGGATCTGTTTACATACATTAGCGAACAACAGCCCGGCATGTAATGAAAATCCCGCAACCTACTTCTGCATGATGATTACGGTAACATCCATTAGCTGACAACGTTAGACGCTTTCACCACATTAATAGACTTTAAGATTGCATCCCGGATCTGATTACAGTCATTAGCGAACAATGTCAGTAATTGTTTTCCTAAGTGCTCTGCACAACTCTCACCACTTCAGCTTTTAGCGGAGGAAATGATATAAAAGCAGCAGCTTCTCCAATGATTTTCACAGTATCGTGAGAACACAGCGATCTAAGCACTCTGCAAACTTTATTCTTTCAACGTGAAATTTCATCAAATGATTCGGTTAACATTATAGTTGAATACTATATATGTTATTAAAAAATAAATACGGTTAAATTATAGGTGAATATTACATACGTTATTAAAAATAAAAATGGCCTCGCTGATCAATGAATACAATTAAATATTTTTTATTAATTAATTGTATATGAATTGACTTGCATATTTTTGGTTATTGCGTTGTGTCCCCCTAACGTTTCCAGATCTAGGATCGTTCCAGCTAGTTGCGCGCTTCTGTCATCTACCTTCTAAAGTAAAGTTGCGCGCTTCTACCATCTTCATTCTAAAGTAAAGTTATAGAACAATGAGATAAAAACTAATCAATTCTTTGGAATGCGCCGCGTCAATAGGTCATTGTTCCAAGTTGACCGGGATGGCTGGGGTCGAATCCTAGGAGTGATTACAAATTCAGCTTCTAATAACTCAGAGACTAATTACGATAAAGACTCAAATAAAGTTTTATTACATTAATGTCATTAGGTAGTTTCTTGTGAAGGTATATTTGGGTACCTGGTGTTCTGGGTTCAATCCTTAATTTTTTTAAATCGTCATTATCTCGGAAACTAAGAAAGCTAGAAGGGTGGACCAAAGCATGATTGATAGCTCCTGTGATGGGTAATTAATACTGTATATAATTTCCAATCAGTTGTCCTTATTTCGAATCCCGATCTTTCAATCAATTAATTTTTCTCTATAGTCTAGGAATATATCACTTAGATTGATGCGTAACTGCATACAGCACCTTTAAACATATCAAACTAATATTGTAAATAATTTAGTTTCTGGTGTCCTGGGTTCGAATACCGATAAAATGTAATTTAATTATAAATTTAATAACTCCTAAACTAATTAAGATATAGACGCCAAATAAACTTTATTGCGTTTATGTTATTAGGTAGTAGCTTGTGGATGTGTAATTAGATACCTGACGTCCTGGGTTCGATCCTTAATTTTTAAATCACCATTATCTCAGAAACTAGGAGAGGTAGAGGGGTGAACCAAAGCATGATTGATAGCTCCTGTGATGGGTAATTAATACTGTATATAATTTTCATTCAGTTGTCCTTATTTTCGAATCCCGATCTTTCAATCACTTACTTAATTTTTCTCTATACTCTAGAATATATCACTTAGATTGATGCTGTAACAGCATACAGGTCTTTTTAACATATCAAACTAATATTGTAAATAATTTTGTTTCTGGTGTCCAGGGTTCGAATACCGATAAAATGTAATTTAAACTCCTAAACTAATTAAGATAAAGACGCCAAATAAACTTTATTGCGTTTATGTTATTAGGTAGTATCTTGTGAATGTGTAATTAGATACCTGACGTCCTGGGTTTGATCCTTAATCTTTAAATCACTATTATCTCAGAAACTAAGAGAGGTAGAGGAGTGGACCAAAGCATGATTGATAAGTTCTATACTGGGGATTAATGCTGTATATAATTGCCAATCAGTTGTGCTTGATTCGATTCCCCATCTTTTAATGACTTCCTTAATTTTCCTCTGTACACTAGAATATATCACTTAGATCGATGATGTACCTGCATACAGCTTTGTTTAACATGTTGAGCTAATATCATAAATTATTTTGTTGCTGGTGTTCTGGGTTCGAATACCGATTCAATGAAATTTATTTACAAATTTAATAACTCGTAATCTAATTTAGATAGACATGTCAAGCTAAACGCAAACAGAGTATCTAGTCCTTAAATATCGTTATCATGACAAATATTACTTTAAAGTACTCAGATCGAATCCCGAAGGGATGATTTCATATATCTTCAAGCCTATGGATCATATCAGGTTCTAATAAAGATTAAATGCTTGATGCTGATGGGGGGGAGCTAAAATACATTTATTAAAAGTATTACCGGGTTCGATTTAGAAGCTTAGAATCTGTGTAACTATGGAAAAATTGCTTTTCTCGTGATTGTAGTGAAATGGAATGGTCTTTCTGTGAGAAGATGGAAAGGAAGAATTGAAAAGGGAATGAAAACATGAGATAATGTAGTATATACATACATTTAACTAAATAAGGAGGAAAATCTTCTACGTTACTTTTTAAGCTTTTACTTTAAGTATTGTGATAATACAGCTGGAATTAACCTTGGTACAATAGGTGGTGGTGGTGCTGGTGGTGGTAGGCTTTGAATTTGAAATATATGTCTGAATGAGCGTGTGAGAATGCTTCTCTTGCTGGTGTGACAGCATAATCAGGTAGTCATGAGACGAGTTTAAACGTGTTTGATGCTGTCAGACATCCTGTCTCTAGGTGTGACGTCATAAACATCCTGCTTCTGGGCGTGAGGTTATATAGCTGAGATTAATACACGTTGAGTGATCATATACAGCTGGTTATGGAGCGAGTTTATGATTGATCTAAAAGGTTCGTGCTCCCTCTATAAATATGTTATAGGGGAAAGGATGCTCTCCTGAAACATTAGGCCTCTAGACAGAAATTGTTCACAGAGACGGAGACGTCAAAACGGATGGGACAGACTCCAAGTTCAAATCTTTAAACGGTAGGGCCGCCCCCTTTTTTGCCTATCATGTCTCCTGAACCACCCTTGCAGCTTAACATTACGTTACAATGCCACGTAACCAGATTAACGACGGTCAGTCGCTCAGATCTTTGATTTTTTTGTGGTTTTCCCTGGTCTGCAGGCGAATGCCTTAGCACCGTATGCTACCACGTTTTTTCATGTTATATCATTGTATCTTAACCTACGTGCTTCTAAGGCACTCTGACTGGATTACCGTCGGACACTCGCTCAGACCTTTGATTTTTTCGTAGTTTTCCCTGGTCTGAATGCGAATGTCTGCTCAAAAAGATACTTGTCCCTTCCTCGGTTGGCGGTTAAGGAGTACGGTATACGATTATATGAGGAATATATGGAAAACGGAGACAGACTGTATTATAGACAGAATCTGGTCCACTTTTGCGTTTTTATGGGAAAGGATAGGGAAAACGATGGTAGATGCGACGGTTCAAGGAGTAAAATGCATTTATAGGAGAGAGATAGGGAATACCAAGGCTGATGCTAGGCTAGTCAGATGCTAAAGGAGGTAGGGATATGCTTTATACGAGAGAGATAGGGAATACAAGGAAAGATGCTATACTAAACAGGACTTGAAGGGTAGAATATAGCGATATAGCGAACCGAGGAGAGGTATTAGGATATGAGTTTTGAATGATAGAGTAGGCGTTTATATGCGAGAGATAGGGAATACGAGGGTCGATGCTAGGCTAGACGGGGTTGAAGGAGGGAATGCATCTTATATGAGAGAGGTAGGGGAACATGAGGAGAAGTGTTAGGCTAGACAGGGTTTGAGGTGTGGAATATGCGTTTATATGGGAAAGATAGGGGAAACGTGTACAGATAATAGGCTAGACAGATGCTGAAGGACGGGAATATAGGCTTATACGGGAGAGATAGGGAAATACGAGGAGAGGTGCTAGACTAGACTGATGCTGAAGGAGGAGAGGATACGCTTTATACGGAAGAGATAGGGAATACGAGGAGAGGTACTAGAAGGGTAGAACATAGGGTTTTTATATGGGAGAGCTAGCAAACCGAGGAGAGGTATTAGACAGGAAGGTTTGAATGACAGAGTATGCGTTTATATAGAGAGATGAGGAAAACGAAGGTAGGTGCTAGGTTGAGAGAGTCTTCAAGGAGGAAAATGCATTTATATGAGAGCGGTAGAGAATACGAGGAGAGGTGCTAGTCTAGAGAGGGTTGAGGAGTAGAGTATACGTTTATATGGGAGAAATACGGAAAACGGGAGAGATACAAGGGTAGACAGTGGTTGAAGGAGGAGGAATGTAGGTTTATACGGTAATATAGAGAGTAATTCGATTATAAAACTTTTCTCATCCAGCGTTACAACGCTTTTATATACTTATTTTCTAAACCTTACAAACTTTATATATGTTAAACAGTAGTGCGCGAGACGGAGAGGGACAAACTGTATATCGGTTTACAGTGAAGTATACATCCTAACCTATTGCCACCTTATTTGCTCTAGATCTCCTCATTCCTATCATCATCTAACGTAATCACGTAACAAGACGTATCACGACGTAACATAACAGCATGACAAGACGTCATACTAAGTAACATAACCACGCAACATCACGTGACATCTCGTAACCAGAAACGTCACACGACGTAACAACACGTAGCAACTATGTAACCACGTAACAAAACGTAAGAACAACACGTAACCAGCCCATTGCTAAGGTAATCTAAACTATTTCATCCTTCATAACTTAGACAATAAGTACGAGAGCCTAGCAAATGTACTGCTTAATAGCGCAACGTTTTATACCTTTAATCTTTTTTATCATTGAGCCTTGAATATCTAAGGCATACATTTTAGATCGTAGCCCTACAAAGCGTTGAATGATTTTACCATTAGCCTCATCTTTAAATTTTCCCAACACCTTCTTGTTTAGAGCTGAATGAGGCAGAAAGGCTGGCCACAGGAATCCAACCCACGACCTCCGAATGCGGACCACAGACGTTACCGCCGGAGCCATCCCGCTCGGTAAGTTTTGATTAAAGCAGCGCATATTCAAATATTGATTCCGGAAAATAAAACGCATAGGTACCTATCTTTAGTTTCCTAGATCGAATTTATTCCTGTTCAGTTCTCTACGATTAGGAAACCATACGAGACTGAGAAAAACTTAGTACATAAATAACGCAGATGTAACCCATAACTTATGTAAACAAACTCTGGCGTTCTACAGTTCCGAAATATTACCTGTTGTTCGTTTGAATGTTCAAAATTTTAAGCAGTATATTCTGAAACGTTAAATGACTGTTCTTTTGTTTTTATAAGATCATGCAGATTATGTAATACTAAGGCTCTTTTTAAAGAGTTGACCATACTTTCAGCTTCCTGTGAGCTTCTGCTTAGCTAGAACAAAATGTGTACTGAAACCATTTCTTGTGAATCTTTGTAATGATTAACTATAAGTAGGTAGATAGCTGTCAGGGAAAGTAAACGACAATGAGTAAAGAATGTTCTAGAGGTGTAGATATACGTGACTCAACGGAGGGAAACACCTCGCGCGCTGTGACCTACATTGATTACGGCTACCAGTCTCCTGGAGGAAGGGATGAGCTGAAGGAATCCAAGAGGCTACAGGCCGTAGGCAGCCAGGCCACAGACGCGACAAATCCCTAACATTTCCAAGCTCGCAGGCCCGACCCACTGGTTAATCGCCGAGAGAGAGAGCGAAGAACGGCCTACCAATGGTGACCACGGAGAATACTCTTTCCATTGAGCACGCATCAGCACCATCTGTCCGGCACCGCAATACGCCGCGATATCCAGAAGCACATAAATAAAAATCTGAAATACTCCATCCCGATACCTGGTTTTCTACACTGGGACGTGCATTGCAAACCTTTATTTCACATTATTCAAAAACATGTCATTTACATTATCGTTTTACAGATGTCACTTATTACTAGATAAAACAAAACAAACTTATAAAAGTAAAATAAAAAATAAAATTATTAACATCCAAATAATATGTCCATATTTTAACTAATTTCTAGCTGCAGAAACAAATAACTGGAACCCCGTTACTAATCCCCTAACTAAACTATTTATTTAAAAGCACACCTCAAAGATGAGAAGGAAACGGAATGAGTAAGGAAATTGTGATAGATAAGAACCACCCCTGCATTCAACTGCCAACCCCAGGGAAACCGCGTAAAACCCATGGGTCAGAGTCGCAGGTCTCGAACTCAGGACATCGCATACGTTACCACGGCGCCACCTCACTCGATAAGAAAGTTGTTAAATTGCAACTGGTTGTTGTGATACAATCAAAGGAAACTATAAAGTAACTTTTACAGTAATAAATTCACACCAACTACAGCTGGAAAAATATCAGTTTTAGTGTAATTTGCTTGTTTTGAGGAAAATCAATCTGTGTTGAAATAATAATCTGTTTAAAAATCTTGTATAAATGACTCTGCGAAAATTCATATCATTTTAAGTTGCTATAAATTGTATAGCTGCGGAGACACCACCGAATGTAAATTTGTTTAAAAAGAGTGTTTTGAATTGTTTTATATTTACTTTGTTACAAGCATAACTGGCTTTTTCTGTACTAAAGCATTAACGACTATATTAGAACTACTACGGTACATTTTAATTTGCAAACCACGATTACATTTCAAAATGTTGGTATTCGGACGATCCAGTGTTAATTATGATAGCCACAGAAGTGTTTCTCAAAATCTAAGAACGCTTAACAATTTAAGATATCTATGTATTAATCTTTAGAGAGAAACTGCACTTTTACTCAATGTGTTTAATAACTTTTAAAGCTAGAGAATGTCATTTAAGGTTTCCACCTCCCAAAAAATTCTGATTTCTCAGAATTGCGCAATTTTCATTACCCGCTGTTATTTATTTTCGTAACTATTCAAAAAATTGCATACGCGAGCTTTTTTCCCTTAATTGCATTCAGTTAATCAAACCTTCCATAATACTTATACATTGCCTACACGAGCTCAGGAGAAACATGGCAAGGCTACTTAATACTCCAAAAGTATCCCTTAAATTACTGGGGAATTCCTGCGAACAGGAATATTTCGGAAATGGTTAATGTCACAAAAATATTTATTTAAAATAAATTGTATTTATCTAATGAGATATTAATTTCTTCAGCAGTAAGTTATACAGATTCCCTGGAAATAAAGAAAACTTTATAGAACTTTTGATACGCATTTTATTTATTATACAAATATAGTTATTTTTCAGAAAATCAAATATAAGAAATCGCATTCACTGGCATTTTTAAAGAGCGGCCAACTCCAGAATGAAATTTAGCATTTATCTGGCTTTTCTTATGATGTTACGCTGTTCACAGAGATTTACGAGTTGAAAGACTAAAAACACGTAAACGTGTATATGCACAAGCGCGCGCACGCACACACACGCACACACACACACACACACGCACACACGCACACACACATATGCACGAAGCTCTTTGCTTTCGTTTACAGGACCTCAGAACATGCATTTCCGGTGACCTTTTTATATCGAATTTTTTGATCAAATAAATATTTCAATTATCTTAGATACCTAAGCATTACAGAAATAAAACTGTACGTATAACATAGCTGTTTGTTATTTTTCAAATACTTAACATTGGTATATGTTCAGTTTATTCATGAAACTGTATCTTCTTGTATGTTTAGTGTTTGAACGAAGAGCTTTTGGATACACTAATTGGAAGTTTTGCAGTTCTGTTTTCTTTAGCATTAAATACATTATGTACATTTATTTTTAAAATACATATCAACCATATTTTTATGGTTTTGTAAGAGGTGTAGGTAATTCATGAAATAGTTTATGCTTTATGATTTAATTTGACATCTCATTTAACTTTGTAATTCAAATGTGAGAGGCTTGTTGCAGTTTTAATGTTCGAAAGTATAGATATTTTCATGTTTTGGAAATGCAAGGTAAAATGTTACCAATAATAAATTAAAATTATTACCAAAATTAAATTATAATAAATTATAAGTATTAAAACATTCCCTCGGTTAAGGCTATCCTTGAGGACAACAAAGAAATGTGCTAACGTGAAGCTATGAAAAATTAACCAGAAAGTTAAAGCAATACGGATGAAATAATCCCACCACCATGCCTAAGTAAACGTAAACATTTTTAGAATATTTAAATAATCCTGACATCGTTTTAAATAGAATAAACTTATGTTATATACATATATTTTCTCTCTATTTATTTTATATCGCTTTAATTATGTGGTGATATCGCGATGGATCTGTTAGGAGATTCCTCGTGGCTTGGTGTGTGGTGAACATTTAGCCTTCTCGGTCTCATGCCTGTGCCATACAATCTCACTTCGCCACGTGCCCACAAAGGCCTTAGTGCTAGACAACTGTACCTCTGCTTCTGTGACAGGCAGAGTGCAGTTTCGAACCTGATTCTTCTAGACTCGTCATTTGCTGCACATTAGTTTTGTAGGCGTCCATCATCATATTTACATTTTCCTCCACTTTCTTAAGTTTATCATTGCAGCAATCAGTTTTGAGAGTATTCAAAACCTCTGTCTTTAACTGCCCGACTGTAGCCTCTAAATCTGAAACTCGATTCATCGCTAACTTTTCTAAATTACTAATTTTCTGATTGCAAAGATTCTGAAGATTTGTTTTTTCTCTATCATGCTCTGCGGTAACTTGTTTAATAGAGTCCATTACAGAATCCACTCTGTCTATTGTAGAGGTTGTTAGAGTATCCACTTTACTCGTAGTTTTATTCAGATTTGCTGTGATGTCTAGCAGCTTCTTACCTATTTGCATCTCGATTTCCTTTGGCAAGTACCTGTTTAACTGATGTCGCGTCTCGTTCGATTTCCTAATGATCATAGCTCTAGCATATCTTTTATTTACAGCACCCGTATCTCCGAGAGGATCAGCTATATCAGCGATTCTCTTATTGTCGAATATAATGTTACCATCATCATCTCTCGACTGCGTGCGTGAATTGACATATCCAGTGATGAACTTTTTATTCACAACATCGTTATCGTGAACAGGATCTAGCAATACCTTCAATCTAACTTTATCAATCACGATGTTTTTTCCTTATCTCTCTTGAGGATATATCTTGAAATCAATTCATCTATCAGGATCTTAGCCATAACCTCAACATTGTTAGCAGCTTGCTGAGAGAAATCAAGCATCCTAATTTCGAGAGTATCCACATAATTCTTATTGGAGGTATCATGATTATCTTCAGGATCGTGAACATTGCACAATCTCTTATTCATGAATTGATAGTTTCTTTTGACATCTCTATTTATGATAAAACGATCAAGCACTCTTCTAACCTTTTTAAACAAATTTACATTCGGTGGTGTCTCCGCAGCTATACAGTTTATAGCAACTTAAAATGATATGAATTTTCGCAGAGTCATTTATACAAGATTTTTAAACAGATTATTATTTCAACACAGATTGATTTTCCTCAAAACAAGCAAATTACACTAAAACTGATATTTTTCCAGCTGTAGTTGGTTTGAATTTATTACTGTAAAAGTTACTTTCTAGTTTCCTTTGATTTTATCACAACAACCAGTTGCAATATAACAACTTTCTTATCGAGTGAGGTGGCGCCGTGGTAACGTATGCGATGTCCTGAGTTCGAGACCTGCGACTCTGACCCATGGGTTTTTCGCGGTTTCCCTGGGGTTGGCAGTTGAATGCAGGGGTGGTTCTTCTCTATCACAATTTCCTTACTCATTCCGTTTCCTTCTAATCTTTGAGGTGTGCTTTTAAATAAATAGTTTAGTTAGGGGATTAGTAACGGGGTTCCAGTTATTTGTTTCTGCAGCTAGAAATTAGTTAAAATATGGATATATTATTTGGATGTTAATAATTTTATTTTTTATTTTACTTTTATAAGTTTGTTTTGTTTTATCTAGTAATAAGTGACATCTGTAAAACGATAATGTAAATGACATGTTTTTGAATAATGTGAAATAAAGGTTTGCAATGCACGTACCAGTGTAGAAAACCAGGTATCGGGATGGAGTATTTCAGATTTTTATTTATGTGCTAGTAGTGATATATACGGATTAGCCAGTTGGATTAACGATAATCCTGCCACCAGGGGGGATTAAGCGCTAGTGTCGCGTTACTCCGCAAAAGGCGGGAAAAAGTAGTAAATTGAAGATGGCAGACCAAGATGGCGGCAAAGCGCAAGGCGGGAAAGTGCTTGTGACGCGTTAATCCGCCAAAAAGGCGGGAAAAAGTATGAATTTTGAAGATTGCGGACAAAGATGGCGGCAAAGCGCAAGGCGGGAAAGCGCTTGTGACGCGTTAATCCGCCAAAAAGGCGGGGAAAAGTAGTAAATGTCAAGATGGCGGCTGGCGCTAGTGTCGCACAAACCAAGATGGCGGCAAAGCGCAAGGCGGGAAAGCGCGTTAATCCGCCAAAAAGGCAGGGAAAAGTAGTAAATGCCAAGATGGCGGCTGGCGCTAGTGTCGCAAAAACCAAGATGGCGGCAAAGCGCAAGCGCGGGAAAGCTCTTGTGACGCGTTAAACCGCCAAAAAGGCAAGATGGCGGCTGGCGCTAGTGACGCAAAAACCAAGATGACGGCAAAGCGCAAGGCGGAAAAAAGTAGTAAATGCCAAGATGGTGGCTGGCGCTAGTGTCGCGTTAATCCGCAAAAGAGTGGGGAAGAAGTAGTAAATGCCAAGATGGCGGCTGGCGCTAGTGTCGCGTTAATCCGCAAAAGAGTGGGGGAAAAAGAAGTAAATGGGAAGGTGGTGTTTGGCGCTAGTGGAGCCAAAGCAAGATGGCGGAAAAGCGCAAGGCTGAAGAATATGCGTCACAATATGGTGATATATATATATTCTAAAACGAAATGCTCGAAAAGTTCCTGCACAATATGGTGCAATACTGTATTGAGAAGTTACGAAACAAGATTTCGGAATTGCGCAATAAGAAATAAAAGTTACGCCACAAGATGGATATTTATGCAAGAAGCAGTTACGACACAAGATGGCGTAATTGCGCAATGTTTGAAATGCAATAATGAATTTGAAATAAATTTCGAGACTAGGTGGCTTATGTTGCCAAAATTTGGAAAAAAAATAATAAACCTACAAGATGTTTGTGAGGTGGCGGGATTAGCGAAAAAACCAGACTGGTTAATCTGTATATGTATAAAGCTTTATTGGTAAAAGGTAATAAAGGATTACATAGTAGAGCATATAAAGTTTTAACAATACACATGCTTAAAACTACGGTATAACAATGAACATGCATTGAGTAGATATGATGAATATAAGCATAATGTTTATATTTCACACACACTAGCACATACATAGCCTTTTATAACTGTTTTTGCAGGAGCACATTAACACTGATGTCCGTCGACGTTGGTGAGAAAGATGATATTAAAGTAAGTGGTATGGCCGTTGTTGAAGGGTAGATCATGTTGACTGCGAGAAGGTTGCGGCGGTTGGTCGTCACAGGTGACACAGGTGAGGTGAATGTGCCGAAAGTTGGGATCGATCTGGGTGCCGATGGTGGGAACGAATAGAGGTGCAATGATGTTTTGACGGCTGCAAACGCCAGCTGGAAACGTGCCCGTCGAGGAGATGATGTCTAAGGATGGGGTCTGGTTGTGCCCGAGGTAGACGGTGCATCTAGCCTGTTTGTCGCAAGAGGTGGCTATGGAAGGGACGAACTGGACGTTGACGACGTGGGCATCACCGGAGAAGACCTTGATGGTGACAATTTTGTGTTCACCAAAGGCGGAGATCTCCTGGGAAACGATGCGGCAACTGTTGGCGTAGGTCCCTGCAGCATTGACGGTATCCTCAACGTCAAAGACGATCCTAGAGGTTAGAATGGGATGAATGTCCACAGGGTCTGACTTGCAAGGCATGTTGAAGACTGACGGAAGAGAGAGAGATTATTGGAATTCGTTGTATTGGAAAGGG
This sequence comes from Deroplatys truncata, assembly GCA_030765065.1. Classification (NCBI taxonomy): domain Eukaryota; kingdom Metazoa; phylum Arthropoda; class Insecta; order Mantodea; family Mantidae; genus Deroplatys; species Deroplatys truncata. The sequence goes on from CM060990.1 coordinate 675,097,846, forward strand.
CGGGAAGGTTCACGTGATGGAGGAGAAGGAGAAGGGAATGAGAATTTTACGATGCGCCGCTCGTAGCCTGTCTTGAGCATCTCGTCCCCGACGTACGTTAGGCACACGGGAACGGTGTTGAGTTCGTCGATGGTCTCCTGGGCCATGGCATCGAAGTTGGACGGTAGAAACAGTTCGTGGTTGTTGACGACGACTGCAATCTTTCTACCGTACTTGGTAGAGATGGCCCTGGCACCCTGAATTCTGTAGGGTCGACCTCTCTGAAGTTCAGCGAGGGACATGAAGGGTAGAGTTTCTGCCATCTGGTTAAGAACACTCACGATGCTGCTGTCTGCCATGCTGATGAGGTTGTACACGCTAAGGTTGGACGAGCGTGCTTATAATAGCGGAGAGAACGGAAGCCAAACATCCGGCATCCGGCATGGCTGTGATAAGTGGTGCAATGTTGGTTAACCTTGGCGGCAAAATGGGCACTCTGCGATGACGGGAGCTGGTCCATCGATGTGAATGCGATGCCACGGCTGGTTCCAATGTTGCTTGCACCGCCGGTAGGCATTGAATTTCTGCTGCTGTTGCAGCGTTGGGCGTTCCCAAACGTGATCCAGATCGTAAGGGGGGAATCTTGGAAAGATGGAATCGGCGTGCAGCAGCACGGTGTGAAGTTCATCATTGCTGAGGTGCGAGAGAGCCCGGTGATGCTGAAGGTATTTCATGAGTGCCGGGATCTCTGCCATTGCGCTTGGCATACCTCTCTAGGAAGGCGTCGATTCTAAGTTGTAATTTCTGCAGGTCGGTGAAGACGCCAGCGCTGCACTTGTCGCACCAGTAGGATCGAATGCTGCATCTACACTGGCGTTGAAAGCACATGGAGCAGTGCAGCGGTGCGCACGCAGCCGCAGGCATGGTAGGGAGAGGGAGAAGCGGATAGGGTTTACCACCAGATGTCGCTTCTTGTATAGGTGATGAGGTTGCCTTGGACGTGTGCTGGTTCCTTTGCGATGATCTTGTTGGCATTGACACTGAAGATCCAATCACCGTGAATGACATCGGGAATGATGTAGGATGCGGTGTTGCCCAAATGCACGGCAAGACACCTGCCGTAGCACAATTGCCCTTCGTTGACCATGCGTTGCAGGTGATCGTTGGAGACGAAGGCAGCCTCTAAGAAGGCTATGAATAGGCCCTTTTTCGGAATAAACCGAAAGAGCTGGTCGTCATAGACGGCGTCCGCGATCCCCTCGTCGTCGTTGACGTTGCCTGGGTGCCAGGTGTCTGCCTCGAACTGAATATCTTGCAGGTCGTAGTTGGAAAAGACGTAGTGGACGGTGTCGGCACAGCTGTGAAACTTCACAGTGACGTGCTTGCCGTCGTAAGCGTCATCGATGAAACGCAGAGCGTACGGAGCATTCTTCTTAGGATGGCCGTCGACCTCGCAATTCTTGTGGACTTTTGTGCCGTCGCAGTAGACGGAGACGTAATGCTTGTAGCCCATACTTGCCGGAGGTTAGAGTAGGAATGACAGGGAAGAGGGGGAGAAGGCGTGGTTAAGAGGAGGGTTGCAGGATGCCTTGTTGGAAGTGTGGTTTGAGGTAATGTTCGACCTCTAGGAACGTTCTAAGGTTGGCGGACCTGATGTACTTGGTGAAAAGCGTGAAATTGATGGAATCGAAAGGGACATTGGAGGCGTAGCTGTGAAGCATGGCCTTGTGGAAGGCCGAGATAGGATGTCTGAGATGAGTTTGAGAAGACCGTCCAGCACGTCCCATTCCTCGGGCTTAGAGCGATGCTGTCGCCCCGTAGATCCTTAACGACAATGAGCAGTTTGCCGAAAATGTTCTTGAAGAGGACGGTGTAGCGTGCCGAAATCTGGCACTCCTGTAGGTTGGTCTCGGGGAAGCGAATTCTGCGTTGAATGATGAGCTTTGCGTCCACCAGCTTTTGCCACTCATCGGCCGGCAGGGACACGGCTGAGCTGGAACCGCACCTGACCAAGGTGACCGTGAGCTGGAACGGCGCCACGGGACCAAATCCGACGCAGACCACCTTGGTGCGCACCGGGTTGAGGAAGTAGATGTCGGTTAGAGGGCCGAATAGGCGCTGCCGCACCTGCTGCTGCTGTTGTGCACTGCAACATAAGGGGTAAAAGGTTAGAAGGAAAGCATAAAACGCACACACACTCGCGCACGCACAACTGAAACGAGACTTACACGGCCGGAGGTGGCACGTCCTCCTGCTCCTCGCTGCCCATGGTGCACTGGAGCGACGGTGTTGTGCGCCGGGCTTATAGGCGACAGAGAGTGCTCTGAAAAACACACATAGGCACGATTAGAGAGGGGCGGAAGACACAGAGGGTGGGAGAATGGAGGGGTGAGAATGTGAAGAGTTACCTGCAATGGCTGACAGGATTGTTGTTGTTGTTGTGGATGTGAGCTTTTGGCGAGGCATACGCTGTTGTAGGTTTTAAGAATGAGGCGATCGTTGAACCGGAAATCCCGGCGCCGAAATTTGGAAAAGAATGTTTCACGGGTTAGGCCCGCGCATCGGTGAGAAAGGTAATCGATGACATAATGTCCGCAGGTTGCGCTGTTATGCCCCTGCAGCCTAATGGAGCTGTGCGTCCAACGGGGTCCGCAGGCCGAATGCAGCCATTTAAGAATGCGAGGCACCATCGGACTTAGACCGTAGCTATCGAAATACTCCCCTCTACCGGACCTATCGACGAAGATGCAGACCCAGTGCTGGCCAGGTTGCGTGCTCGGGTCGGTGTTGACGACGACCGCCAGAGGAAAGGAAGGAAGAGAGCGAGCCGTAGGGAGCCGATCGCTCGCGAAAACCCCACAGAGGAAAGGGCGCGTGAAGGGGCAGGCGGTTAGAAAACGTTCGAGGTGGTAGGTGTTCATGACACGAGGATGGAGCGGTTGGCGTCTATTTCAACCGTGCGATGTATTTCTGCCAAAACGAGAAGCACGACGGCGTCTGCCAGGGGTTTAGAAAAGCCGATGCTTATAGATACCGTGCCGTGGCACTGCCCAGAGACTTAATGGGCATTGGCGCTCATGTCGGCGGTGAGGTCAAACACCATAACGGTGTAACCGTGGGGATATTGATCTCTCGAGATGGAGTGCTCCTCGTCCTTAAAGTGGATGCCTAGACCGTCCTGGAGGGTTTGAAAGCATTGCACGAATTGGCCGTTGTCAAAGTTTGGTTGAAGCGGCTGCGAAGGGATGGGCTGCCCGCTGACGTACATTTGGAAGGAATTTAAGTTAAAGTGCTGAAGGTTGAACGGGTTGGAGAACTGACCGCTGTAGGCCTTGTCGGAAACCATGGCGACGACCACCCTCCTGGGAATCTGCCCGATAAACAAGTCGTTGAATGTCATGCCGCTGGACCCTTTGGGAAGGCTTAGGGAGTGAAAGCTGACATCCTTGAGATGGTACTTGGCGTGGCTCTTTGCGAGAACGGCCTGATGGGCCAGTTTGATGGTGGGCGAAGGCCTGACCGTCTTGAGGTGTAACTTTGCCGATGCGGTTTCGGTGTAGGCCTTAAAATCCTTCTCCAGGGAGAAGAGGTGAAATTGTGGCGATGAGGGCGTGAGCTTGATGGTGACGCTGACGTTGTTGAGCAGAAGGTTTTCCTGCCTAAAGAGGGCATTGGAGAGGCAACCCATGAGTTGCACGACGCGACGGCCTTTGGTATGGCCGTGCCGATACAGCATCCCTGCATTGGCAACCCACGCATCCATGATGCCGGCGGTATCCTTTTTCCATAGGCCCGCCTGCAGTCTGGTGTTCATCGCATCCTCGGAGTAATTGAGAAGCGTCTCGAGGTACGTCCTGTAGGGGTACCCGGGTTGCGGAATGGAGACGATGACGTTGTTCAGGGAGACCTCTACCTGTTGGAACAGTGCATTCAGAGGATTATTCACCAGGGTGGCGTTCGTCTCTTCCTTGATGGCGTTGCCCTCGGCGTCTCGAATGCGCACCGTTAGCTCTAGGACAACGTAGGTGAGGTCGAGGTAGTCGTCGGCATTGCCGGAATAGTGAAAGGTGATGGGAGCATTCTTCATCAGCGTGTTTTGCGGATTCAGCGAAATCAGCCTGGATTCCTCCACGCTCATCTGAACGGGGAGGTCCTTGAAAAGGTCTAGTTCTGAGCTCATGTGCACGGCGTCGGTATCGGCCATTACGTAAAGATGTCTTGAACCTTGCGCCTTCTGCGAACGGGTGTAGACTGTGGCCGCTTTGCAGAACGTATACGTTTTATTCTCTTCACGCGGCGCAGGCCGGATCCGAGCATGGAATCGATCTTAACGTCTGCCTTTCGCTTGAGGTTGGTTCCCGCCTCTTTGAGTCTCGTCCTTAGCGCCTCCTTGGGAGCCGTGCCGGAGGTGGCCACGTCGGCGAGCACGTTTGCGCCCACCTTGAGGGCCTCCTTTCCGATCGCCTTGGCACCGCTCTTGAGAAACGGCAGAATGGTTCTGAAGAGACCGCCTAGAGCGGAGAATAGGCCGCTTCCCCGCTGATAGCGCTTGCCCCTAAAGAGGACGAAATCCCGTTCGTCTAGCGCGCCGCCCGCCTGATTGAGGTAGTACCGGGTGACGACGTTCAGTTCCATGAGGCAGGCTTCGGTCTAAACGAGAGCACCACCGTGGAGGAAAAACCGTCGGCAAATGGTAGCAGATCCCCGTATCCGTTTCTTAAATCTATGTCGACGGTCTTGAAATCGTGCTGCACCAGAGGCACCGAATTGAGCGGAGAGAACGTTTTCTCATCGGTCATGTAGGTGTTGTTGCTTCTTTCGTACTCCCCGGCCACGCTTTCGATGACCTCAACGAAGGTGTCGCCCACGACTTGGGGCACGACGAGGTTGCAATAGATAAACATTTCGTAAGGAAAACCCATATAGGGATCCACGGGGTGCTTGCCCTGCTTAGCACGAACGACGTTGCTGAAGGGTTCGAAACCGAGCATCTTGGCCAGCGACGGGGTGAGCAGCAAACTGTGGACGAGGTGCTCCCTTCGCAAGATGGATACGGGTTCCGAAACTGGTGGTTCCGCGGCGGACGGCGGGCGGCGCCTGCGGCGCCGCGGCGGGAACCGGTTTCGCCACAGAGCCGACCGGGTGACTCGGTGACGGTTTTGGCTTTGGTTTCGGCTTCGGTCTACTTCTAGGCGAATCGGAAACGAAGCCTTCATCTGGCCGCACGACGATCTCAGGCAGGACGTTTTCTACGAAGCCCCCGAATGGAATTGATGGCATGGGTTCAGGGTGCACGGCGTCTTGGATCACCGACACCCTCTTTGCGGAATCGATGTGGAGGATGTCCTGCACGCCGAGATGTTCGACCATGGCAGCATTGACGCTCTGCACCAGCTCCTCTGAGTCGTACACGATGGCCTGCGGCAGCTGCAGGCTGAACTTCGTTTGCGACGGTTGTGCCGCCAAGGTGTACTTCGTGCCCACCAACTGCGCGTCCGCCTTGGAGACGTTATAGAATTTAACAGGATACCGCACCTTTTGCAAGGCCACCTCCCACTCTCCCTGCAGCACTATTCTCTCGGGGAGGATGTTTGAAAAACGGGCCGTCGTGTTGTCGGTGTAGTGGTCCATGGAGGCATTGCTCACTAGCGTGATGGAGAACGGTCTAGTCTTGATCATACCTGCTGGACCGAAGAGGCCTTCACCCACGAGTTAAACTTTTTAGGATACCCCCTCCACTTGACGAGGACCTGTTTGTTCTTTCCTCGTCCCTTGGTCTGCAACACTTTGTCCACCTTGAACGTTTGTGGGAGCGCCACTCTCTGCAACTCCTCCGCATAGAATATCCCTTCTATGGCGTCTCCTGCAAGATCCTCGATCTTATATACCGTGGGCGTTCCTCGCATCACCTTGGAGATCTTAAATATTTCCTCGGTCCAGTTCTACTCGTAACCCTTGTCGAACCTCATTTTCTGCTTGGATATGCGCACGTGTTCACCCGCCTTTAGGGGTGTAGGGCCCCTGTGGCTCGCTTGCATTCTTTTATGGGCGTAAAGGTTGTTGTAGACCTGCAGCACGTTGGCTTCCGACACGTCGACGGGGGCCATTTTGATGGACCTGTGGAACGACCCGTTGTAGGATTTGACCAAGGCCGGAAGCACGTCCACGTAGCGGTAGCTGTTGGCGTGCGTAAAGTACTTCCACATCTTGGCCTTTAGCGTGCGGTTGAAGCGCTCCACAACGCTAGCCTTCACGTTGCTGGTGGTGGTGTGGTGCTGCACGCCGTGCCGCTCCAGAAAGTCGCGAAACGTTTTGTTGGCGAACTCGGTACACTTGTCCGTCTGCAGCACCCTGGGGATACGTTCGTTGAATATGGTGGTAAATGCCGATACCAGCTCAGAGCCTAGCTTCGTCTTTAGCGGAACGGCCCAGGCATACTTTGAAAATACGTCGATCACGGTCAGGATGTAGGCATAGGGGGAGTTATGTGGCTTAAGGTTGGGCAGCACGTTGAGGTCGGCCTCCCACACATCGTCTATGTTAGTGACATGGTAGAATCTGGTAGGGTAGCGCTTTCGCGCCGGTTTGTGATACGTGTAGCTGTCCTGCGTTTCGAGGAAGGACCGTACCTTGGCCTTAGAGATGCCGGTGGCCCTGCTAAGTTTGGACGGAGTGGACAACCCTGCAGCATGTTCGGGGTTGCCATAAATGCGCCTCAGCACCGTCCACTCCTTCATGGTTTTCTCTCTTTCTTACTCCTTATACAGGGGTTCCCAACGGCGGTTTCTTAACTCGTAGGGGTAAGCGGTTTTCTTAGGCGACTCAAAGTGAATGAACGACTCGTCTCTGCGCTTTCGGTCCGCCTGTAGGCGTTTCACTTTAAGTTTGCGAACTACCGTTTCCTTTCCTTTGCTCACCAAAGGGGGCTTAGCCTTCTTCTTCTTCTTCTCTGCAGCTGCTGCTGCGAACCTTGCTTTGCGCTTTCCGGGGTATCCTCAAAGTCATCATCGTCGGCACGGCCTTCCGCCGGCATGTACGGTTTTCTCACTTGTGCCATCAGCCCCAGGTAGTTTCCCAATTTATATTTCATCAGCTTCCATTTTTCCGGCAGGGTGAGGTTGGACCGCTGCACCCCATCCATCTCTTTGGCCAAGTTGGCTAGGCTAGAGTCGATGACGTGCAACTGTTTGACGGCCTTTGGCTGGGGCGCAACCACCACCTGGCGTGCAAACTTCATTTTACAAGCTTGGTGACCAGAGCGCTGCCCAGGGAGGCAAGCACGGGTAACAGGAATGCCGGCAGAAAACCGCCGCGCTGCACCAGAATGTGCTTCTTTTTCTTTAGCGCCAGCCTCTTGTCGACTAAACTTCTCCAGGTGCCTCTGTGCCTTTTTAAACGTTTCACGCACCTTGGTGGCAATATGACGTTGCCCTTGCTCACGTTAAGCATGCACTCGGAGATGGCCTTCACCAATTCGGGGTTGGCATTCTTAAGCAGCTGCTTGCGCAGAGCTGGTTTTGCCTTTGCAACCGCCGTCAGGCTTTCGTGTTGTCTCGCAATAAGTGGGCTGCTCACCTTGGCTATCGTTAACCGTTTCCTCGCCATGCCGGCCTCACAATGGGACCCTTCCCGTGCAAAACCCTGTATTTATCTGCTCTTAGTCTTTCGCAATGAAGTACGATAGACGCTCGCCTGGTAGAACGCCGGTTTTGTACCTGAAGGGGTCTGGTGTATACTGCGTGCAGTCAATCACCAGGTACCCGTGCGGCCTTTCCGTCGCCTTCCCAAACGCCTCCAATAGGAATTTAGAGTTTCTCGGCTCCAGTAGCTGGCACAACCGTTCTATTTGCATCTTTTCCCTAGTGTTTCTAAACACGACGATGTAGTTTGCGTTCAGCGGTATCGTCCGAAATTTCTTCCCCTGCGGCAGAACATTTTGCAAAATGTATATTACCCCAAAGCGCCTGTGGTGCGAGTCGCGGGTAAAGAAGTTGGAGACGTTCAAGCAATCCCCGTCATACATCAAATCGTCCAGGATGACAAGGTAGTTCTCACGCACGTCGGCGAGTTCGGGTATCCCTGGATGCGCCTCGCACACCAAAGGCAAATCCCCCGGTCCAGGCGTGTATTCCTCCGGGTGGCACCACAACACCTTGCGCAGTGGCTTCTCGAACATGTGAGCGGCGTTCGTGATGAGATTCTTCACAAACGTGGACTTTCCGCAGCGCGAAGGCCCTGCCACCAGCATAGTGCATGGAAAGGTAAATCGCGTGGGGCATGTGGCAGTGGTGGGGGTGGGCTTCGGCATAGCCGCTGCGGCAATGACGGACATGTCCTGCTAGCAGTTTCCTTTTAATGTGAGCAACGTCCCCTCTTGAACCCGTAAGGATAGGTGTCGAATCCGTCCGTCATGACGCGCTTGGTGACGACCATTCTAAAGGTCTTTGTGGCCGGTTCTGTGACCACGTTCCACAGCGGTTTCCTCGAAATCTGCGTGCCTCGCAGCCTTACCACTTTGGCACGATCCTCCAGGACGACGTCGCGTATCACGCCGGCATTCACCGTCCTTAGGTTGCCAGAGTTTAGCGTGATGCCCTTGATCTTGAACACGGTGTGCGTCTTTCCTGTCTCGGGGCACCGAATTTCTAGGCAGTAGCTTTCTGGGCCCGTGGAGGCATAGCGGGAAATGTACGCCCCTTTCCCGTACCTTTCCAATTCGTCCGTCATGTCCCCTAGAAAGCTCCCGACGGGAGGCATCCACTGCCCTGGTGCACCTACCGCAATCACCGAGTCGGTATCGAAATAGCACACCCGTTCGCCTAGCCGCTTCAGGTAATCGTACAGCACCAAGCGTGCATGCGCAGTAATGTAGGCGGCAATCACGACGTTTGTGGTTCGACTTAGTTTAGGGCTCTGTTCGCAATAGCGCCACACGACGTACATCGTGTCGTCCGTGGCCGGCACGTAGGTCTGTACCTCCACGGCAGGGTCGCTAAGCAACTCCTTTAACCTAGTATACTGCTCCACCAGCTCGCAGGTGGGAAGGTTATCCCTCTGCCCAAACTTGCCCCAGAAGCTGTTCAGCATGAGCTTCGCAAGCTCTCGCCTACCCGGGTTGTGGGCAATGTCGTCCGGGGACAGGGTAACGCCTTCTCGCTCGTAAAACCTACGCACAAAGGCCTCTTTGGCCTCGGGCGTCCCGCAGTCTGCCGGCCAACCGGAGGCTTCTGTCTTAATCTTCAAGAACTGATTCACGTAGGCCTCGAAGAGCCCCTTAGATTCTGTTGTGGGGTCGTATTGCACCATGTCGTATTCCCACAACTCGTTCACCTCCAGCAGGCGGTAACCCTCCGCTAGTGCGACCTTCACCTCGTCCACCACCCAGGTTCCCGATAGCGCTCTCGCTTCGTCCTCGTGTTCGCAGCTCCCTGGTATTCTGTCTCAGCGCATGCGCGGCACAGTGGAAACATCAACTTTCCATTCGCTCGCATTGGCAACACGGGGTGGTACAGGTTTTGGGGCGGCAACACCTTGCACTTCACGAGCCCTCCCTTAACCGCACTTAAGCTAGGAAAGTGTTTAAGGTGAATTTTCGGGTGGCCTACAGGATACGGCTTAGTCTTGTTGACGAAGGGGTACAGGCTGCACACATCGTAGTAAAACAACTTCGCTGTTCCCACTGCCTCGCAGTAGGTCTTTGTGCAGTTGTGCGCCCTCCGTAGAAGGCGTGCCTAGGGTCCAAGGGGTCAGCAGTGGCAAACTGTTTGGCATACTGCGTAAGCCGCGCTTTAACCTTCACCATTTCGTTAAAGGAGCATTCCCACATTTCGACGACGACATAGCCGGCATGCCTTATTTTCTCGGACACCTTTCCCGTGCTCTCGAACCGCGAGGCCCTCGTCTCGTCTCCCGTGCAAAATAGCACCGCGTGCCTATTCGGAAAGCACTTTGGGCACCCGTGGTACCAACAGCCGTGAAATAGGTACACGGTTTTAATGTCCTCATCGAACCCGTCCACCTTGTGCCCAGCAATTCTAACCTCGCGCCCCTTCACCGCATGCATGATATTCACCTTCTGCTGCTGCTCGAGCCATGTCAGCCATATACACGCTATGCGCGAATGCTTGTCGGCAAGTCGATACCCCCCAGCGGGTATCACCGCTATTTGGTTTTTAGGCATGAAGCGCTTTCGGTACACGTTCATACACGCTTGCGCAATGGTCACACATTCCCTAAACGCGTCGATCCCGTTCTCGTGAGAAACTCCTTCCTAAACTTCAGCACTCCCTGGCTCAGCAGCGTTACATCCATCCTACAGTACGCTAGCATTTCGGCTTGCATGTCGAAGACGTAGTTCGAGGCCCTTTTCTCCGCGTGCCACTGCTCAAAGTCTGCTCGAGCGTCCTCGGACATGCTGTCAGGGCAGTAATACCTTTGGTCGTGAATAGGCCCAACGTAGCGTTGGTGCTCTTTTGTGTTGAACAGGTACGGAAAGTAGCCTTTGCACGCCTGCAGCTGAAACGTTTTGGGAAACCTGGCCAGGGCCATAGGCAGAAAATTTAACGAATCCAGGAAGGTTACACGATTATGCTTTATTTGGTATAACTTTGTACCGTACATAACGAGCTCGGGTCTCCAATGCAACGCCCCAACCATATGCTTTAGCACAAATTGTCCGTCATAGGCTTTCAGGTTATGTGCAATGACGATAACGACCCATCGGTCATACCGCGAATCCGTGACGTGTTCGAACAGCTGTTTTGCCGGTTCCTTCGCAAATATCCACTCCTTTATCCCGCATTGCGAGCAATATGCCGTTTGGTGTTGGTCGTCTATGCACAACGAGCACACCTGGTACAGCACGCATAGGTTAGGGACATGCTCGAACACGTCTGCCTTCCCTTTGTAGGAAGTGTCCTGCGTGCATTCAAAGTCTATAAACATCATCACAAACTCGTTTCTTAGTTTCTTTCCTCTGTACGGCTGTATATAGCACATATGGTTCGCTTTCACGTGCAGCTTGCAATTGCCACAAAACGTCTCGCCGCACGTGTGTGGGGTCTTTCTGTCTCTCATGTTGTACAGCCTATGGCACACCAAGCACACTTTTTCCATCTCGCACACGGTGTGCCCTTTGGCATATAGCCCTCCCTTCTTTAAATGATTCTCGTAGCACACTTGCCCGTTGAAGTCCCGGTGACACTGGACAGAGCGCACATAACGCGTGAAGGGTTGCCTGCACAGCATGTGACATTTCGTGCATTTGTTGTCACGGCGGTGATGCTCCCTTGGTACCGTAAAAGGATGGTGACACTCGCGGCAATAGTACTTGCACTTTAGCGCCATGTGCAGGTTCACTATCGTGTTGTAGTGCCCATCGTGTAGAATAAGATCGATGGGTTTGCCTCCGTGGTTCGCGGACTTGTATAACACCGTCTTTCCGCTATGGTCACCAAACACGGTAATGCTGTACCCCTGTAGGCCTTCATCGTATCGTTTCACGTCGTTCACCCCACCGCCTACATCTCTAAGAAGCGACAAAGCCCTCTCCTTCTGTAGGTATTCGGATCGCGCCAACGTGGTATAGTTCACGTCTTTGTCTGCCTTGGCCTTCCCCACAACGATGGCCCTTGGCAGGCATATGGCGTCCTTATTTCGAATCTCTACAATTCCTTTGTTTCTAAAGCACGCCTCGCACGGTTTATAGCATCTACCGGTGATCTCCTTCGTCCATACGCAGTTTAGCTTTAGTGGCCCACCTAATACAAACCCCTTATTGCTTTGCATGACCTTTTGCACGCTTTGCAAAAATACGTTCGTGTTTACCTGATCAAACCTGCGCACGCTCATGCTCATTGGCGCAAACCCCTCTTGGGCAGCGTGAATGGTAAGTCCTATGTACCCGGGTTCATTTTCCAACAGTTCGGTGTTCACATAGTCCAATACATCGTCAAACATGATGTGCAACCACTGTTCGGGGTCTGCATCTTCGGGCATTGGCCTAACCGTAATGTCGGTCTCGGTAAACCCCGAATAAAACCTAGTAAGTGTCCTTTGCCTTCGTCCTGTAATGTCAAACGTATGGTGCTCATCGTTTTGCGTATCCTGTCTACTTGTGCCCGGTTCGCCCTCCATTTAGGCTGCTCTTTTTGTTTTCCCTCTGTTTCCTCTAAAGGGTCAGCACTAATAATTCAATTACCCCTATTTTCTAGCATGCACTTAACACCCTTTCCGGCGCCAATGTTTTATTCATTCGTTCATTCAGGCGTCTAAAAGCAACCTTCTAACTTTTTCCTTTATGAGCTAGTTATGCCGTTAGTCGTTTCGATCACCTTTCCCAACCTAATTTCTATTTTGCCAAAGGCTCAAGTGTTGCGTCACCTCTCTATGTACGCGTATATTCTAATATTCCTTTTTAGCTCCTCTTAACCTATTGCTCAACAGTTGCACCTATTCTTTGGTTTTCTACTCTAATGCTTGTTATCGGGAATAATTCATTAATTCATTCAGGCTTCACCTTCAATGCAATACAATGTGTTTTATTTCATCTCACTTCTCACTGCAGCCAGAGTTCTCTCTGATTATGTTACCGTATCGGTCCATGCGTTTTATTCTCGCCTTATCGTAACCGCAATGAACAGAATTCGCCTCAGCCACCGGATGTCTTTAGCGCTACCATTTCTTATCTGAACCACTACATCTCAGCTCACCATCTGGTTCACATTCGGTGGACTTTGTTATCGCTGCCACATCCTGTTCAGGTCACAATTTCAGCCTTTGGTTTTCCGGTCGGCCATTATTAATATTCTCTTATCGCTCCCTTTCCCATGAGAACCTAGCTCCGCCATGTTGCTTTTGCTCCAATATATATTTAAGGTTCTCCTTCATCGCCTATGCACAATGGCTTCATCTTCACGTTCTAACGTCAGCGTCAATCTTGTGCCTCGGGAGCGAAACAGCTCTTTCATTGGCAACTCCTTGGTGCAGGAGAGGCTGCGTCTCTTATTCGAAGACGCCTGGTACGCCAACTTACAGGATTCGTTTGAAGTGCCTGACATTGAGACGGTAGACCGACCGGGCTTTCCTCCTGTCTCTCCGGAGGCAAGCCCAACAACAACTCCGGGTCATTTGACTGAATCGGACATAACATTCTTCAGTGGTGCTGAAGCGGCCAGCGCCGACGACGACGTCATCTCGGAGAGAATCTCCGAGGTCACCACTATCCTCCGAGAGTACCTGTCGGCTCCTCCTTCGTCGACACCATCGCTTCCCGACGTGCTCCTCGAGGAGGAGAACCTGGAGGAACCCTCTATCGATCTTCTGTCCGCCCCCGACGGCGCCTACGACGAGGTGGAGTGGGTGGTCCCCGGGAGGCGAGGCGTCACGCCTAGGGCTCCTCTACGGCCGCGGCACCGGAGAAACATCTTCCGGCATCGTCGTTCATCACCCTATTCGGTCCCGCAGCGCCTGAGGGAGCGGCTAGCGGCCGAGCAAGGGCGTCAGCAGCAGCAATTGCTTTCGCTTCACCTTCCTTACCTTAATCTAGACTTCTCTCTTCCTCGAGACGCTCTCGAACTTTGGTAAGTTTGTTTTCTCTTTTCTTTCCAAATAAGTACATGCATATTTTCTAATGGCTTTGAATCAAAAGTGTCTATTTTGCAATGAGCAACTAAACCCATTTTACGGGAGTATAGGCCATGTGTGCCCTTGTTTTAAATGTCGTGGTTGTAACCGTAACCTGGACAGTTTTTTTCACTACGCTATCTGCCAGTGGAGTGCCTGCAGTGTTAGCAGTTGCAACCATACCGGTAGGAGTTGCAACATGTCCAGATTCAACCCGGCCTGCTTGGAATGCCAAGCACGCCGGGCTTGCGTGCTTTACAATATTCCAAATCCATACGCACACATAAGATTATATTGGCAAAATCAGTGTCAATGTCAACACTGTACTGTTCAAGCAAATGTGTGCTGCGATCACTGTGGATGCTTTCACGAACCCGTATGTGTTTGCGTCCACTGCACTCGTTGTGGCGTTTTTCAGAGTTTTCATCACGCCACTTAAGCACACCTAAATTTGTCTTTGCATATATGTATTGACTTATTTTGTTTCTTCCTCTTCTTTCTGTTCCATTATTGCTGCTGCTGTTTTGTTCATTTTTTAATTGTGTAATTGTTTATATTTTGTATTATTGTTTATTTTTATGGTACGTATTTTATTATTATTGTTTAGTATTAAATAAATATGTTTTATTAACATTTCTCTCGTTTCATTTCGTTTAAATCCTTATTCATCTTCCTTTCTCTAGTTAGCTAGTTAGCGCCTATTTATGTAGTTAGTTAGGTATATTCCCGTAACCTTCCCATCCTGGTATGTTTTTTCTCAATCAAGTGTGTGCGTGTATGTGTGTGAATGTGCGCCTTCAAGGTTCGTCTTTGCAGGTACGTATTGCTTCTATATGTCATAGCTCAAATCATCCTCGTCTTCACCATTTTCATTATTGCTCTCTCCTTCCTCTTCGGTTTCATCTCCTTACCCACCATCTTCAGCTATTTCTCCTAGTTCATCCTCGTAGATCACTGCTTCATCCACATGTCGCACCAGTACTCTCCTCTTTATTTCTTCCATTTCATCTTCTGCTTTTCGCATTTTCTTCTCTATCTCATCCCTCTCGTTTTTCACCTCTTCCAATTCTTTTCCTTTCTCCGCTATCTTTTTTTCTGCACATTTATGCTCTTTTTGCATTTTTTCAAAGCCGCCTTTCTTATGCTATTTATCGATACCCTACCTACTCCACCTCCTCCTCCTCCACTTCCATTGCATTCTGTTTGTATTTTCAAATTCCCTGCAGCCGTCCATCTTGTTTTCCTCTTAACCCTACCTACTACCTTCCTCATCACTTTTCACGTCACTAGCGCCATCTTGTGGCAACCACCATCTTCCATCATTTTTATTTCTCTTCGTCATAACGCTATCTTGCGGCACTTCTATATACTTTTTCCAAACGCCATCTTGGTGCGCTGCGTTCCACTAGTACCTTCCACCATCTTGCGGAGCAGCGCCACATTTCTTCCAGCGACACTAGCGCCGTCCGCCATCTTATGTCGTCACTTTTCCCGCCTTTGGTATGGTTTAACTATTGCACCATATTGTGCCGTATATTTTTTCACCCTTGCGCTTTTCAGCCATCTTGTTTTTGCGACACTAGCGCCAGCCGCCATCTTACCACCTACTACTTTTTCCCGCCTTTTTTGCGGATTAACGGGGTTGACGCGTCACTAGCGCTCATCTTGCTTTGCGCTTTGCAGCCATCTTGTTTTTGCGCCATACGCCATCTTGGCATTTACTACTTATTCCCGCCTCTTTTTGCGGATTAATGCGACACTAGCGCTTCGCTGCCATCTTGCCATTTACTACTTTCTCCCGCCTTTTTTGCGGATTAACGTGAACCAAGCGCTTTTCCCGCCTTGCGTTTTGCCGCCATCTTGGTTTCTGCGCCACTAGCGCCAGCCGCCATCTTGGCATCCGCCATCTTACCATTTACTACTTTTTCCCGCCTCTTTTGCGGATTAACGCGACACTAGCGCTCTTCTCGCTTTGCGCTTCGCCGCCATCTTACCATTTACTACTTTTTCCCACATCTTTTGCGGATTAACGCGACACTAGCGCCATCCGCCATCTTATCATTCACTACTTTTTCCCGCCTTTTTGGCGTATTAACGCGTCTCAAGCGCTTTCCCGCCTTGCGCTTTACCGCCATCTTGGTTTTTGCGACACTAGCGCCAAACACCACCTTCCCATTTACTACTTTTTCCCGCCTCTTTTGCGGATTAACGCGACACTAGCGCTCTTCTCGCTGTGCCGCCATCTTGGTTTTAGCAACACTAGCGCCAGCCGCCATCTTGGCATTTACTACTTTTCCCCGCCTTTTTGGCGGATTAACGCGTCACCAAGCACTTTCCCGCCTTGCGCTTTGCTGCCATCTTGGTCCGCCATCTTGAATTTTACTACTTTTCCCGCCTTTTTGCGAATTAACGCGACACTAGCGCTTAATCCCCCCTGGTGGCAGGATTATCGTTAATCCAACTGGCTAATTCGTATATATCACTATTTGTGCTTCTGGATATCGCGGCGTATTGCGGTGCCGGACAGATGGTGCTGATGCGTGCTCAATGGAAAGAGTATTCTCCGTGGTCACCATTGGTAGGCCGTTCTTCGCTCTCTCTCTCGGCGATTAACCAGTGGGTCGGGCCTGCGAGCTTGGAAATGTTAGGGACTTTGTCGCGTCTGTGGCCTGGCTGCCTACGGCCTGTAGCCTCTTGGATTCCTTCAGCTCATCCCTTCCTCCAGGAGACTGGTAGCCGTAATACAATGTAGGTCACAGCGCGCGAGGTGTTTCCCTCCGTTGAGTCACGTATATCTACACCTCTAGAACATTCTTTACTCATTGTCGTTTACTTTCCCTGACAGCTATCTACCTACTTATAGTTAATCATTACAAAGATTCACAAGAAATGGTTTCAGTACACATTTTGTTCTAGCTAAACAGGAGCTCACAGGAAGCTGAAAGTATGGTCAACTCTTTAAAAAGAGCCTTAGTATTACATAATCTGCATGATCTTATAAAAACAAAAGAACAGTCATTTAACGTTTCAGAATATACTGCTTAAAATTTGAACATTCAAACGAACAACAGGTAATATTTCGGAACTGTAGAACGCCAGAGTTTGTTTACATAAGTTATGGGTTACATCTGCGTTATTTATGTACTAAGTTTTTCTCAGTCTCGTATGGTTTCCTAATCGTAGAGAACTGAACAGGAATAAATTCGATCTAGGAAACTAAAGATAGGTACCTATGCGTTTTATTTTCCGGAATCAATATTTGAATATGCGCTGCTTTAATCAAAACTTACCAAGCGGGATGGCTCCGGCGGTAACGTCTGTGGTCCGCATTCGGAGGTCGTGGGTTGGATTCATGTGGCCAGCCTTTCTGCCTCATTCAGCTCTAAACAAGAAGGTGTTGGGAAAATTTAAAGATGAGGCTAATGGTAAAATCATTCAACGCTTTGTAGGGCTACGATCTAAAATGTATGCCTTAGATATTCAAGGCTCAATGATAAAAAAGATTAAAGGTATAAAACGTTGCGCTATTAAGCAGTACATTTGCTTGGCTCTCGTACTTATTGTCTAAGTTATGAAGGATGAAATAGTTTAGATTACCTTAGCAATGGGCTGGTTACGTGTTGTTCTTACGTTTTGTTACGTGGTTACATAGTTGCTACGTGTTGTTACGTCGTGTGACGTTTCTGGTTACGAGATGTCACGTGATGTTGCGTGGTTATGTTACTTAGTATGACGTCTTGTCATGCTGTTATGTTACGTCGTGATACGTCTTGTTACGTGATTACGTTAGATGATGATAGGAATGAGGAGATCTAGAGCAAATAAGGTGGCAATAGGTTAGGATGTATACTTCACTGTAAACCGATATACAGTTTGTCCCTCTCCGTCTCGCGCACTACTGTTTAACATATATAAAGTTTGTAAGGTTTAGAAAATAAGTATATAAAAGCGTTGTAACGCTGGATGAGAAAAGTTTTATAATCGAATTACTCTCTATATTACCGTATAAACCTACATTCCTCCTCCTTCAACCAGTGTCTACCCTTGTATCTCTCCCGTTTTCCGTATTTCTCCCATATAAACGTATACTCTACTCCTCAACCCTCTCTAGACTAGCACCTCTCCTCGTATTCCCTACCGCTCTCATATAAATGCATTTTCCTCCTTGAAGACTCTGTCAACCTAGCACCTACCTTCGTTTTCCTCGTCTCTCTATATAAACGCATACTCTGTCATTCAAACCTTCCTGTCTAATACCTCTCCTCGGTTTGCTAGCTCTCCCATATAAAAACCCTATGTTCTACCCTTCTAGTACCTCTCCTCGTATTCCCTATCTCTTCCGTATAAAGCGTATCCTCTCCTCCTTCAGCATCAGTCTAGTCTAGCACCTCTCCTCGTATTTCCCTATCTCTCCCGTATAAGCCTATATTCCCGTCCTTCAGCATCTGTCTAGCCTATTATCTGTACACGTTTCCCCTATCTTTCCCATATAAACGCATATTCCACACCTCAAACCCTGTCTAGCCTAACACTTCTCCTCATGTTCCCCTACCTCTCTCATATAAGATGCATTCCCTCCTTCAACCCCGTCTAGCCTAGCATCGACCCTCGTATTCCCTATCTCTCGCATATAAACGCCTACTCTATCATTCAAAACTCATATCCTAATACCTCTCCTCGGTTCGCTATATCGCTATATTCTACCCTTCAAGTCCTGTTTAGTATAGCATCTTTCCTTGTATTCCCTATCTCTCTCGTATAAAGCATATCCCTACCTCCTTTAGCATCTGACTAGCCTAGCATCAGCCTTGGTATTCCCTATCTCTCTCCTATAAATGCATTTTACTCCTTGAACCGTCGCATCTACCATCGTTTTCCCTATCCTTTCCCATAAAAACGCAAAAGTGGACCAGATTCTGTTTATAATACAGTCTGTCTCCGTTTTCCATATATTCCTCATATAATCGTATACCGTACTCCTTAACCGCCAACCGAGGAAGGGACAAGTATCTTTTTGAGCAGACATTCGCATGCAGACCAGGGAAAACTACGAAAAAATCAAAGGTCTGAGCGAGTGTCCGACGGTAATCCAGTCAGAGCGCCTTAGAAGCACGTAGGTTAAGATACAATGATATAACATGAAAAACGTGGTAGCATACGGTGCTAAGGCATTCGCCTGCAGACCAGAGAAAACCACAAAAAATCAAAGATCTGAGCGACTGATCGTCGTTAATCTGGTTACGTGGCATTGTAACGTAATGTTAAGCTGCAAGGGTGGTTCAGGAGACATGATAGGCAAAAAAGGGGGCGGCCCTACCGTTTAAAGATTTGAACTTGGAGTCTGTCCCATCCGTTTTGACGTCTCCGTCTCTGTGAACAATTTCTGTCTAGAGGCCTAATGTTTCAGGAGAGCATCCTTTCCCCTATAACATATTTATAGAGGGAGCACGAACCTTTTAGATCAATCATAAACTCGCTCCATAACCAGCTGTATATGATCACTCAACGTGTATTAATCTCAGCTATATAACCTCACGCCCAGAAGCAGGATGTTTATGACGTCACACCTAGAGACAGGATGTCTGACAGCATCAAACACGTTTAAACTCGTCTCATGACTACCTGATTATGCTGTCACACCAGCAAGAGAAGCATTCTCACACGCTCATTCAGACATATATTTCAAATTCAAAGCCTACCACCACCAGCACCACCACCACCTATTGTACCAAGGTTAATTCCAGCTGTATTATCACAATACTTAAAGTAAAAGCTTAAAAAGTAACGTAGAAGATTTTCCTCCTTATTTAGTTAAATGTATGTATATACTACATTATCTCATGTTTTCATTCCCTTTTCAATTCTTCCTTTCCATCTTCTCACAGAAAGACCATTCCATTTCACTACAATCACGAGAAAAGCAATTTTTCCATAGTTACACAGATTCTAAGCTTCTAAATCGAACCCGGTAATACTTTTAATAAATGTATTTTAGCTCCCCCCCATCAGCATCAAGCATTTAATCTTTATTAGAACCTGATATGATCCATAGGCTTGAAGATATATGAAATCATCCCTTCGGGATTCGATCTGAGTACTTTAAAGTAATATTTGTCATGATAACGATATTTAAGGACTAGATACTCTGTTTGCGTTTAGCTTGACATGTCTATCTAAATTAGATTACGAGTTATTAAATTTGTAAATAAATTTCATTGAATCGGTATTCGAACCCAGAACACCAGCAACAAAATAATTTATGATATTAGCTCAACATGTTAAACAAAGCTGTATGCAGGTACATCATCGATCTAAGTGATATATTCTAGTGTACAGAGGAAAATTAAGGAAGTCATTAAAAGATGGGGAATCGAATCAAGCACAACTGATTGGCAATTATATACAGCATTAATCCCCAGTATAGAACTTATCAATCATGCTTTGGTCCACTCCTCTACCTCTCTTAGTTTCTGAGATAATAGTGATTTAAAGATTAAGGATCAAACCCAGGACGTCAGGTATCTAATTACACATTCACAAGATACTACCTAATAACATAAACGCAATAAAGTTTATTTGGCGTCTTTATCTTAATTAGTTTAGGAGTTTAAATTACATTTTATCGGTATTCGAACCCTGGACACCAGAAACAAAATTATTTACAATATTAGTTTGATATGTTAAAAAGACCTGTATGCTGTTACAGCATCAATCTAAGTGATATATTCTAGAGTATAGAGAAAAATTAAGTAAGTGATTGAAAGATCGGGATTCGAAAATAAGGACAACTGAATGAAAATTATATACAGTATTAATTACCCATCACAGGAGCTACCAATCATGCTTTGGTTCACCCCGCTACCTCTCCTAGTTTCTGAGATAATGGTGATTTAAAAATTAAGGATCGAACCCAGGACGTCAGGTATCTAATTACACATCCACAAGCTACTACCTAATAACATAAACGCAATAAAGTTTATTTGGCGTCCTTATCTTAATTAGTTTAGGAGTTATTAAATTTACAATTAAATTACATTTTATCGGTATTCGAACCCAGGACACCAGAAACTAAATTATTTACAATATTAGTTTGATATGTTTAAAGGTGCTGTATGCAGTTACAGCATCAATCTAAGTGATATATTCTAGAGTATAGAGAAAAATTAAGTAAGTGATTGAAAGATCGGGATTCGAAATAAGGACAACTGATTGAAAATTATATACAGTATTAATTACCTATCACAGGAGCTATCAATCATGCTTTGGTCCACCCTTCTAGCCTTCTTAGTTTCCGAGATAATGACGATTTAAAAAAATTAAGGATTGAACCCAGAACACCAGGTACCCAAATATACATTCACAAGAAACTACCCAATGACATTAATGTAATAAAACTTTATTTGACGTCTTTATCGTAATTACTCTCTGAGTTATTAGAAGCTAAATTTGTAATCACTGCTAGGATTCGACCCCAGCCATCCCGGTCAACTTGGAACAATGACCTATTGACGCGGCGCATTCCAAAGAATTGATTAGTTTTTATCTCATTGTTCTATAACTTTACTTTAGAATGAAGATGGTAGAAGCGCGCAACTAGCTGGAACGATCCTAGATCTGGAAACATTAGGGGGACACAACGCAATAACCAAAAATATGCAAGTCAATTCATATACAATTAATTAATAAAAAATATTTAATTGTATTCATTGATCAGCGAGGCCATTTTTATTTTTAATAACGTATGTAATATTCACCTATAATTTAACCGTATTTATTTTTTAATAACATATATAGTATTCAACTATAATGTTAACCGAATCATTTGATGAAATTTCACGTTGAAAGAATAAAGTTGGCAGAGTGCTTAGATCGCTGTGTTCTCACGATACTGTGAAAATCATTGGAGAAGCTGCTGCTTTTATATCATTTCCTCCGCTAAAAGCTGAAGTGGTGAGAGTTGTGCAGAGCACTTAGGAAAACAATTACTGACATTGTTCGCTAATGACTGTATACAGATCCGGGATGCAATCTTAAAGTCTATTAATGTGGTGAAAGCGTCTAACGTTGTCAGCTAATGGATGTTACTGTAATCATCAGGCAGAAGTAGGTTGCGGGTTTTTCATTACATGCCGGGCTGTTGTTCGCTAATTTATGTAAACAGATCCGTGATGCAATCTTAAAAGTCTATTAATGTGGTGAAAGCGTCTAACATTGTCAGCTAATGGACATTACCGTGAAGTAGGTTGCAGGGTTTTCATTACATGACAGACTGTTCCCGTGAGCGCGCTACTTATACACACGCTACCACTTGCGATCGAGTCAATTCATATACAATTAATTAATAAAAAAACTTAATTGCTCGAGGAGCCTTAGATATTCATGCATTAGTAGTCAGAAAAATGTCAATTCTTTTTTTTCAATAATGTTTGACGAACATTACCTAATTGATTTGCCGAGGGGCGGCAGGCCTCGAGAAAATCATTCCCTACCGCACACCTCAAAGGGAGCCGGCGGGAGGCTGCAACACAGAACAAACGATGTCGATTATATCTTATCACCTGTCGGCATCTCCGGCGGTCATTAGCAGGTTACATATGTTTACATATGTATTACCACACATATCCATTAGACGGGACATTAGAGCCGGTCATTAGCTGGTTACACGTGTTTACATGTGTTTACATGTGTTAAAACACATGTAAATCAGTTGTCGGCATCTGTCTGTGTGCCAGAATCCGCCTAATATGTCTACTCACGGAATTAGACATATTTGTTAAACTTTGTCAAACATTTATCACGCCTGGTTGTACGTTGCACCTCAGTACAATATTTGGGCATTATTCCGTATGCGGGTAAGAGCCATGAAATTTTAAGAAAGTTCTTCTATCACTACAAATGGCCGTGTTATTCAGGTGGCCTGTTATAAATCCCTCACCCGGCATATTTAATTTCATTGAATGTCATATTGACTAATGGCTGTTATTTGTAACATGGTGAGCAAAATAAGTTTTGGAGTAAGCTGAAAATTACATTTGGAAAGAATGCCATAACATATGATACTAAAACATATACTGCAATATCAGCCAAGAGTAAGACAATTAGATAATCTGTTGGAAATGTGAAAACTAAGCCTTGTTAGTAAGAAAAACGAGAGAAGGGAATAAGAAATGATAAAGTGAAAATGTTACCAATAGGCAGTCGGACAGTACCTACAAATATTTCACAATAATGCTGTTGCTGTAGAACAATAATACAGAAAGCAGCAAGCAGACAGAATCATCTTTCTTTAACTTGAAAGCCTATGTCAGTCATCTAGAACCGTTTTACTGTCTGTAGGCATAACTCAATAAGTAAGCTGCACATACCTATGAACATTATAGGAATAAGTACACCTTTTTTGAAAACATGACGGCCTCGCCCCATACCCTTGGCAAACAAAGGGTGACCCTCATTAGGAGGGTGAGAAGCAACGTAGCCAAATGTGTGTTTTCTGTATTTCCTTCAGCTTCGTCATCAGTCAGTCTAGTTTTGTGTTTGATGTAAATTTGCAAACTGGTGAGTTAGTACACAATATCTAGTTGCTTTTCCGACACTGGATATCACCTGAACCTGATAATGTGAATCAACATCACCTTCTTCACTAAAGACTCCCGTGAAAATTAAGCATAGTTCCGTCATTGGAAGAGGTGCTAAGTTACGTAAACAAACATTTTTATGTGTGCCACCCGAGAATCGAACTCCACGGTTTAAGAACCACTAAAGACTTGGCAACTGTGAGGTTTGCCTTAAATCACTAACCTTTTAAAACCAACCCTCAAAGCTCTGTCGACTCAGGCAGGGGTGGGAGGCGAAGCTGTCATGTTTTGAGAAATACTGTGCATCTTGACTAGTTTATTGCGGGTATACAAAAACTCATTTTTGAAACAAATTTTAGATCGAACCCTTTTACTTAGAATATTGTTAGAATAAATTAATTTTGCCTGGTTTACTTTTCAGTAAATTTCTGATGTGGATTATGTGTATAATTCTTTCAGGTTTTAAAATTGATCCCGATGTACACTCAAGAGGAACTTAACAGCGAAGAAGGTCGAAATCAATTGGAATTTGTCGTAACGTACAACACTTTGCAGATTCCCGTTTCATGCTGGGTAAGTTAAAGGCATTAGTTTTTATTTACACGATAAATAAGAATGTGAATACCACTTCCGTCTGTCCATCTTTCACAGTATTTTGGCATTATGATTATTTTGCTTCCAAAAATGCTTTTGAAAATTTGTGTGGTTTTATGCAAGTGCATTGGCAAACCGGGAGTTTGAATGTGATTCCAAAAATTTATCTCAGTACCAGGGCTTGTCTGACATTTTCACTTTCGCTGACCCGACAGCCGAGAATCTATGATTCGTGAAAATGCACAGAACAGACACATGTGATTCATGTACCCTCGTGAACTTTCAAGAGAGATCAGTTACTCCAGTAACTCAAGGTAACTTGCAATGTTCTAAGTACGTATAATTCTAGGCACAATCTTCAAGCTTCTACAATATGGTGTTCTCGAATCCCCGTTCACTTCTTGAAGTTGTTCACAGCGCAATGTAATGTTGGTTGTATGTTGCAGGGGTTTTAGGGGTGGTGCAAATTTTAATCGATTATCAATTGTGACTCTACGTGATACGCAGTGACTGTTAGCAATACCAGAACGCTTTTAAAGAAATTAACTGAAACAGAAGTAAGTAGTCCTACGTCATATAATTCAATAAAGCATTTGAGATATTTTACCTTCCATGATGTTTTCATTTGTGTTGTCTATTCAAACACACTGTAAGGTTTATTTACATCTATTAATTGTTAATTCACACTGGTCATGCGTAGGTTAAGGTTGCAATGTTGAATGAGATTGAAATATTCAGAAGCTCTACCATGAATCTCTTGCAGATATTTTACCTTCTTTTACTCCTTGGCTTTTATTATTCATTTACTTAGAGTGATGAATTTCTGTTACACATGCAGCCCTGTAAATCTTTAATGTCCTATGCAGATTGTTCTATTACTATATTCGAAATGGATGATGCAAGTTTGCATTCATTCTACAGAAATTTAGTTCTACAAAGGTGACAATGTTCTGTGTGACAATAACATTCGCAAGGTTTTATGTTTAATAGAATCTATTTGGGTAATTAACATCTGAATTTTATAAAATAATTATTTTGTGCTGTGGTTTTAGTTTTATTATCCTGAATTATACAATTATTAAATATTATTTCCAGTGAAATAGTATCAGCCAAACAAACGGAGAGAGAATTCTCAAATTTGACATGCAGAAAGAGCCAATTCGTAGGTATGTTGTAGTTTACATGTTCTGGAATTTTTATAGATTTTTCATTTTAATAGTTATTATAACTTTGCGGCGGGTTTTACTATGTGCCGGGTTCAAGTCTAAGTCATGCTAGTTCTTTAAAGCTGAGTTGTAGATTTGTATTACTTGGAGCAATGGGATCTGTTTATTTCCCGGGCGTGGTACAGGGAAGGTAATGTGAAATAAAAAGTAGCTCCTTTTAATTTAGAGGTTTGCTTTTATTTCCAAATTAATAATAACAAAATGAATTTAGGGGTCTGAAAACACGCCGACTAATCACACACACTACATTGACTGGATACTTGACGATACCCGTCCGGAATACTGAGGAATACAGATGTTGTTTACGGTAAAAGATGCTGAGAGATGCTAATGGCTTCTGTCCTGAAAATATTTTTTTATGTGCATACTATCTCCATGTCAATTTATCAACAACCGTTCTTGCTTGTTGGCTTTCTATGGTTATAAAAAAGAGCCAAAATATTTTCTTTATTGACACTATTTGTTAGGGTTGGCCATGTAGCTTTTAAATTTCATAATTTTTATTTTCTCTCTCGTGATATTGGACATAGGTATACCTTCCACATTTTCCTTTATCAAGAAATATGCTTTCTGGTGACCATATTTTTCACCTTTTCCTTTTGATATCTTAAAGACTGTTTGAGATGACTTATTGAACATTTTATTGCCATACACTGAGATAGACAGAATTGCCAGGGAAGGGTAATAACCACAGCACCAGACCAAACTGCTATGCATTTTCCCATTTATGGCATTACTTAAAATGAATATAGGATGTCACTGTTGAGTGTGAGCACAGGGTCAGCGAATGTTTGATATTTATTGAATCTCATCCACTTTTCTGTCTAAGGGTGCACATTTAAATATCTCTGCTACATATAAATCTGGTGAGAATTACGTGTACCAGAAGTTCTGTTAAGCACCTTGTTTTCATTTCATGTAACCACTTCAGTTTTGGACATAAACCAAAATGTTTAGCTTTTGGGCAATCTTACTAGGTAATAATTAGTTAAGTGATTTTAGACCATACTGTTCCTTTAATGGAATGCATAGGAGAGTCTTTAAGCCTTCCTGTTTTCAAATAAATGTGTCAACAATTTTATTCTAGCTGCCCTATAAGTATAATACGCAGTATCAAATTTTCATTTTGGTATCTTTCAGGAGTTGTGAGGGAAAAGGAATCTTAAAATAGCATGTTTTTGGTGCTTAATGTCCCACATGATACAGAAATGAAATTATTTATAAAATAATATATCAGCTCCTTGATTCATGGCTAAGAAACAAAGCTGTATCCTATATACATTATCATTTGCTAAAAGTTATTTGAAAGGTTATGTAATGAGACTTAAATATCACTTATATAAAAATGCAATAGACATTATTAAACTAGTAATCTCGGATACTCTTACTAATGGAGTTTTTGAAGGATTTTGCCTAGATTCACCACTGTATTCCCTTAAGTTTTTCAACTTTATCATTTATGATGATAAAGGAATGTGTAAACGCATATTTTTATTGTTTTATCCCCAATAGATGTAAATTTTTTAGCATGTTGTTTAAGAGATACACTGGTTCTGCTTTGTTGTTAAATAATAATACTGTCATAATACTGCTATAAAACATAATATGTTTTTCATAGCTAGTATAAACACTTTGCATCGGTAGCCCACCAGGATGGGTGCAAAATTTACATGAGGTGTCGTGTGAGTGTGTTAATAACAAAGTTTATGTGTAATAAATCTTTAAAGTTTAATTACGTATGCCTTTTTTATTTAATTTATATATTTATTTATGCCTCGGCTGCGTCATTGATATCTGGTAGAGCAAGTATCTCTAAATAGGGGTGGTAGGCTGCAGAATAATTTTACACATATAACACCAATTATGGTTGTAAATTCTAACTTAGTTGAATAATATATGTATATCAAATAACAATTTACTGACGTATCGAAGTGTGGAGCTGTGAGATGTTGCTTACTACATTTTTAAAGATCAAAATTTAGCTTTTTCGCACTGCACTAAATTCTCACATCTGCCCACTGTGAGCTACAACCACTGAACTGAACTGTTTGGGTACGCTACCTCTTAGCGTCCAAAGCTTAAAATTTCGAATTTAATCTTCCTAGTTTCTGGTTGGCCAAGCCTACTCCAGCAGAACACCCTTAGTTTGATTTTGACTGGTTTTTTTATACTCAGTCACTATTTACAAACTTTTGGATGTTACACCAGTATTTTTCCATCGACTGATGGTAACCTTCTTAGCTCTCTAAGTTATTGCTGTCTCTCAAGGTTACACCTTATTGTTAGCCACCCTTAGGTTTCCATTTTATGACTTTGTTTACTACGAAAAGGCAGCTTGCTTTTACCCTCACAGCTCCTGCGTTACTAAACTAAGAAATACATTCATCTAACAATTTATACATATATACATACAATAAATACACATAATAAAATGGCTGTAATATGGTCACATGTGGATTTTCATCTTAAATTCATATAGTACCTCTAACGATAAAGTATAAACAAATCTGACCACATTTTTGCAAACCGCGTCATTTTCGACTTCCTGTTTTCACTTTGTTTAACCCTCGTGGTGACGTCATCAGTGTAGTGTGAGTAGCACTCTACTCATTGTCGCCTGTGTTAGTTATCCTTGCATTGAATTTAATTCCCTTTGTTATTTTGTGATTGTAAGACAGTTTTGTTTTCTAGTTTCCTGTGAGGTGTAAGGTCAAGAATGCCTGCGTGCACTGCTTATGCTTGTGCAGATAATCCTGGTGTAAAAATAAATATTGGTTATTACTCATTCCTGATAGAGATAAGAATCGACATGTGTGCTATGAAACGCAGAACGTGAGGTAAGAAATAGCATTTTCTCTGTGTTATGAAGAGAATAAAAACGAGCAAAGCAAAACCATGTACAGTTAAAAATGATAAATTATTTAATAATTCAAGAACATTATAACGAATACCTTGGAAACGCTCAATGTCTTAAAAAGCTGTATTTTTCAAATGGCAGATTTTTAGTGCCGTCCTGCATAAAGAGGTAAATGTAGAGGCCTTAAATATATTACAGGATGGGTAAAAGTTCCGCTTTTGATACTATTATAACTAACATTATCCATTATCATAATGGCGTTTGAATCAGTTTTGTGGATAACCTGCCTAAACTACTTCAAAGAAAACCTCAGCAGTCATTTCCTCACAATATATTTAGCCACTTTTAGAATTTAAAGAGCATTGAATCGTCCTATACAGCAGCCGATTCACTACCGATATGAGTTAAAATAAGACATGTACCATTCCCAGTTGGTTCTTTGAGATCTTTACAGGAACCAGACAGAAATGCTTACTTTTATTGCTGTGTCGCTCCTTGTAGTTGTTGCGCTACACCCTTTGTTTAACAAAGTCTCATATAAACATTACATTTTAAGTCACGAATTGCGGAATTTTCATCTGCAGCAAATAGTTACCTCCCAAGATCTATCTTCCCAAACAAAGTCATTCTTCTCCTTCTACGTAAAATTTCGGTACCGATATCAATCAGCAGTCTCTGAAGTGTGGATCTTGTGAAATCTGAATCTGTATTTACTGATGACTAAACCTTGTTTAAATTTGCCAGTTCATTTTTAAAAGAAGATTTATTAACTTTCCTCTAACCGCACTTTTAAGAAAACCATCGTATTTGTTCACACGTTAATTGTAACGGCGTTGTTTCCTTGGATTTCCCACCACACCGGACTCCTTAAACCTCTGCACTAACACTAACAGAATAACAATTTGCTATTTTTCTATTTTAATACTCTCATCTGGATACTTTTCACAAAGTTTGTTAAAACAATGTAGCACATCTCCTTTTGACCACTTTTTAGGGGTCTTCCCTGTTCGAGCTTAGGCGACCTGACGCTCCGGGATGTGTATCCATACTGTCAGATGCTCTAGAGAGAACTAATTGCAACAGTGAACTTGACATTCCTCTCCACTATCCTGAGTCACTAAGGGCACAGTGTTTCTTAAATAATCTGTGCAAGTGCTGCGCTATCTGGAAGATAACAAACAACACCTCATCTGCTTGTCTCACCAGGCATGAGGACCGGAAAAGGAACCCTAGTAGTGTAACAATTTGCAGGGTTCATCTATACTGGCCATCATATTTAGATGTTGCACAAGTATGCAATTAATGGCTAAAAGCGGCTAAACCTTTGATTGTGTCCACGATGAAAGCAATAATCAAGCGAGTATTTGAATCTGATGGCTGATTCTTTTACACGTATGGCACTCTTTCTCGAAGATGTATATCACACAAGAATAGGTCTGATGGTCGTGTCCACTCACACTTACAGCAGTGTACGTACATCCTCCCGTTTGTTTTGATGAGGACCAAAGTAGTTGAGACAAACTATAGCAGCAATAGTCTTATTGGGTGGCTACACGATATCGCAGTGGAATTAGCAAACCAATATTGTGTATTATTCAAATTCACTGCAGTTCTCTCTCTCTCTCCCCCTCTCTTCTCCATTGATATTGTCACGACTGAAGTTATGACTGGGGGACATAACTGGGGAACCAGATGGTAGAACAGAACACGTCACTTAGCTTGCTAAATTTTGATATATTTAACTTCATTTGTCGAACATTAGCAGTGTTGAGCTTACAGAAAAGGGGGAATTACTAAAGTGATGTGGTAAGTCTTACCTGGAAGAACTGCCGTGATGTGATGAAGGGAGCCGATACGTTGTTGGTTTGTACAGCACATGTCTGCAGGGGGGCGGCGCCGTGGCCGAGTGGTTAGACCGCTCGCCTCCCACCGAGGCGGCCCGGGTTCGATCCCAGGGACCTGCATGTGGGATTTGTGGTGGACGAAGCGGCGTCTGGGCCGGTTTCTCCGGTTTCCCCCGCCATTCATTCCACCAACTGCTCCATCATCACCTTTCCTTTCATCCATTTCACCAACATTTCGTTTCATCTACTTCCTTCATCCCATACCAGGCATCGGGCTGATCACCCATCCTGGATGCTCTGTCTGCCAGGAGTGTCTGCTGTTCGACGGGCCTCTGACCCCAGGCACCTACATAAGTCCTACATAAGAGGAGGGTAAACAGATAATGCATGAATGAATGAATGTCTGCAGGTCCGCGTGAGAATTCCCAGAGCCGCGTCCGAGCTTATATAGGTATCACAGTCCTATAGGGATTCGCTTTATTGTGTGGCAGTAAGTACCAAATATAGAGGCCAATCATAACGCGATACGTCAATGTTCTAGAACTTTCTATGTAACGCGGTTTAAGGTGCAGCTAAGAGCCTGCAGAAAGACACGTATCCCTAAGGAAATGATGACATAGTGACATCCCTTGGAAATGTCAAGGGAAGTAGCAGGCCGCTATTTCCTGTCGTATAAACACTTAATAAGGCTTAAGAAAAGTTAAGAAATGTAAAATGTGATTCTCTGTGAAATTAGAAACCTTAGAAACTTGTGACAGGATAATAAAATGTTACAAAATACTGCAAAATAATAGGTTCCTTCATCACATACGTGAATGATACGGAGGATGGGGCCAGTATCCTCCCTAATCGATACTGACATACTGAAAATGTCGGTGAGATTTAAGTTTAGGTGACGGTAGTCTCAGCTATAACACTTGGTCTCTTTTAAGCATGTTGCATGTAAAGTTGGGAATGGTATACCAGGGAGCAAAAATAGTGGTCCATTCCCCTAGATCCTAATAATCTCATATTTCGTAACGTTACCACATTTATTGTACTAGCACTAGATTTCACCAAACCATTAACACCTATCTCTGTGACTGGTTTGAAAAGATTCCAAGTAAAAAACATGAACCAATGTACTCGGTAGAAATAACCTCTCATAATGAGCTGTACTCTGATAGGTATTAACGGGCTAACCCAATGTAATATGACTAGCTACCCGACTTGTAGAGGTAGAGGTAGAGGTGGTTGTGGTAGACCATACTTGTAACGATAAAGTGCACATCATCCATAATGTTTAACTTTAACATTTCTTTCATATTTCTAGAAATGAAGACAGTCGTCTGAACTACTTCTTGCTGCCTTGGAACAGGAATTCAATGGAGCCAGGGCTGCTAAATAGTGAGAGATACCTAACAGAAGTGACTAAAACAGACTGTTATTGGAATTTAATTGGTAGCTTTTAAGATTTTTGTAACCAAAGACAAATTATAAATTTAACATACGTTATGTATATGAATAAATTTTGAGTAATACGAATTATTAGTAGTACTATTACTATTAGGTATCATTGCTATTATTTTTAATTGCATAATTATAACAAACCGATTCTCTCCTATATGCAATAAAGTATACATTTGAAGAAGAAAATGCTGGCTTGCTTGTAATTTACAATCCCTCCTTTGCAAGTCGTACCCAAGCTCAGATACCGAAAGCTTTCTACAGATGCTGCGGCTCAGTTAATGAAATATCTGCTATTACTAACGCCATTGTAATTATTCTAATGCTATTAAGCACACCTTAGCAGGAGGAACTAAATACGTTCTTCTCATTTATTATTAGAAGTGGAATACCAGTTGGTATGTTGCACTGGATAGTAATTTGTTAATGGACTGCTTGTAGAGGATTGCAGAGCGCAGGTCCTCAGTGATATAGTGGTCAGTGTTTCAGATCTTCACGTGCTGAACGGGGGGTCGGCTTACCCCTGGAAATATGTAATTTTTATTCACGCTAAATATGTCGAAAATATCTCTAATTGTCTACGGTTTGGTTGATGACCCCGAGTACTCTTTTTAGTTTTAGGTAATTGTCCTGATTAGTTGCATTTCTTTTAGCGTCTCAGAGCGTGTCCCTGAAGATGCCAAATGTGTTTAGGCTCGTTTTTAAAACAGCTTGAATCTTGTGTCTACATTTTTAAACGACTTAAATCACGTACAAAGTTTGGGCTTTCGTTCAAAACGCTTGCAGTGCAGTATTGAAATTGCTTCAAACTGAAAAACGCTCAACTGGTTACGACTGCAGCTGTGTGTTATGCCTAAAGTCCAATAAAAATACTAAATATTATAAAGAAAGCAATCCATATCTTGTCAACAATATATAACATGTTCATATACAGTTCTTTGTTTGCACAGACATATTGTTGTATGTTCCGGTTGTTATGCACAATATTGTGTTTAAAGAACAGTCTGCAGTTCACATAAATGATGGCCATGTAAAATTTACGATCAGGGGACAATTTCTCTGAGTGTTGAAAGCAGCGGAAAGTTTCAGTGAAAATATTAATATGGGACACAGGGAGAGAGAAATTTATTAGTCAATTTTTTAATTACTAGGTGTGTCATTATGAAGCCTTTCAGATATGGTGATGAAGGTCCTGAGACAGTTTATTTTAAAACAGGATCTTCTTTGGCCTTGTATAAACAACGTAAAAGGGCTCTGTTTATTAATAATATTCATATGATTAGTTAGATAATATTTGGATATAAGCTAAAGTAGAACATTATATACTGATTAGGCAGAAGTATATTTAAGCGAATTGGTTAAATAGGACCTGAAATGAGCTTGTTGAATCATAATTATTATACATTTTAATGTATTTCTGAATAAAATTGCTTGAAAATTACGTAAAACCATACAGAATTTAAATAAGTTTTTAATAATAATAACAATAGTTATCAGCATAATTGCCTGAGTAACAGTATTTGTTGCATTGTATAATGTTTGGTATTTTCTCACAAAAACACTATGTTATGACTATGAGCTTACTATCGTATTTTTAAGTAAACCTTGCAAATATCTTCCTCTCATTATTGCTTTTATTGCATTACCTTCTTAATGTTGCTCAAAAATAAAAGTTAAACAATATATCCTTGCAGGTTTTCTTTATAAACATGTTTCAAAACGAGATATTTCCTTTAGTTTGTGCAAAACAGTGCAGATTTTCAAAGCTTATTTTACAACAGGCGGCTTTAAAAAGAGCGAGGTGTTTGCCCCTTATCTTAACGAATTGCAACATTTCTATTTGTGTTCTTAATGACCTTTTAAAGATCACTTCTCATAATAATAACTGAAATATTTGTATTTTGAATTTACAGTATCAGTATCACCTGTCGTTTGCATTATTCAAGTCCCTCTACAAAAACAGGGGCCATAATTCTGCACTGCAATGCAAAAGGCACAAAAAGGGCGATAATGCTCTTCTGTATTTCACTGAAAATGCTGGATTATCAAGATCCTTAACCACTCCGGTCCAGGATACATCGGGAGCCTGAAAATTGTGAAATAATAGTTTATTTATTCTGACATGTAGCATTCCAAGGATTATTTCCATTTTATTTATCCCTTTATAAGTAAAGGTTTAAAACTAAACTAGTATAAATTTTACAGTCCCAGTAACTGCAGGAAAGAACACTCAAAGTGTTTTAGGTTATTCTGTTAATAATTCAGATTGATAGTTCTTCTTAACAAACATTGTCATACTACTCCATTCGATTAAATGAACTTACAACAATATCTAGGAAACAAAGAGAGCTGAAAAACGTGTGTCGTATTTCAGAATTTAAAATATCAGTGTAGTGAAATTTTAATGGAAGATATCCACGACATATCTTCCACGTGGGCTCTTCCACGACATATTAGTACAAATATTTCAAAATTGTTTTAACTGAGTTTGGTTGCCACATGCTACGGGTTTTCCACAGTCTATATTTTATAACTATGAAACAATTCGGGCCAAAAAGACAGAGGACTTGTATTTTGAACACCCCGTACCTAACGTCGAAAATCTTCCTAAAAATTCCGACCTCCTACCTAATACGTACAAGCGGTCACAAATGGCGCCCCACGTGGGGTTAGTTTCTCTCCTCGTGGCGCGAGATCCAATGATATCTGAGTGTTGGTATGCCGTTATGAAGTAAACAGTGTATTGTCTCAATTATTAGTTTTATTTCGCTTTCCTGCCTAATGTAGTTCACTTATATACCTCGCCACCTTCACTTGTTAACAGGACACATTGTTCCCGAGAACAAAACCGCGTCTTCTTCACACGGCTTCCAAAGTGACGGTCCCCTCGCCTTGTTTCAAACACTGTCCCGTATGCAAGCGATAAACTAGGCCACCCATGCTCAAAGGGCGTTAAGAGATTTTTCAGCGCTTTGTTCCCTTGTAAGGAACACATCTGGCCCAAGGCAGGAATTGGGAAAACGTCTATCTGCCGAACACACATATCTGGATTGACCATAGGTTTAGAAATGTATGTACGCAGCCTCTACAGTAATTCTAACGTACATAGCATCAATGTACCAAGCCTAGTACACAGTATACAGTCTTAAAGTGTTGTCTGAGTTGTGACAGAAGTATAGTGCAGTGGTTATATGATAAAGTGTGTGTTTCAAATAACAGTTTTGAACGTGGAAAAATCAAAAAGGGCGTCGCGGAGAATTACAAACTCAAAATCAGATAATTCACGTCTTTAAATTCTGCTAGGTGGAAAAGAAACACTCTTTGATTCTTCCGCTGCAAAGGGCAGTGGCTAGAACGGCTAAAGAGGTGAGAGAGAAATACCGGCATGGGTAGCCGAGGTCGTTAAGGTACGGACCCGTTAACGGGTGGTCTGTGGTTAAATCCTGCTTGGGGTATTTTCCAGATTTTCCTCAGTACTCATAACTGGTTAATTCCGGCGAGGTACCCTAAACTAAGGCCAAGAACGTTTCTCTCCCAATTCCATTTCTCACTAGATATTATTTCATTTCATTTATCAGCAGTGTCCACCGTCTGTAGTAAGAACGGACGTTAATCACTGCCAACAAAATTTAAGCAGTGAGAAAAGTTGAAAGCACGGTGCGCTATATTGCTAACGAATTTGAAAAAGCCAACAAATATTTCAGACAGGCAAGTTACGACTGCAGGAAAACAATGAAATCGCAAGCGGATGATTTTGTTAGTGTGTCATTCACAGAACTGATTCAGGAATATTATGAGGTGCGTAAAGGAATTCCAACAATGAAGAAGTTGTTAAGTGTCGTAAGTAGAAGATTAACTTCCCTGGTGGTTAGAAAGCACCCTGAAGGACTCTGAATGAAATTGGCTTTACTTAGTAGAATTGTAACAATTTTCAGCAAATTTTAGTGAAACGCCCATAGATTACAGCGATGAAACATATCGGGTTGTTCCAACACTGCTCACTGTGTCATAGTATTCGCGGGTACGCAACAACAGTGCTCGGAGCCCAGCTGGAGGGGGACGTAATAGCCAATATGTTACTGGGCGAAGGTCACAGCACAAGTACTTGCGCTTCCTGCGACTTCACTCAGCCATGACGACAGCCGACCTCCAATGCCGAGCTGTATTGTAGGCTGCAGACGGACTCCGCTGCTGTCTGGCGGTGTCCAAGCTGGAGCAGCCTGGACTGAAGAGATTCCTGGGGAGCGGGAAGTGTGAGCATGCAGCTAATCCAAGAAACATGGATGTGTATTTACTGGTCAGGTAAAGCAAATATTAGGTTGTTAGTATAAATGCCTATATCTCTATTTAACTTTTCACAATTAGGTACATATGCTGTGGTTTGCTTGAAAAGAAATCTTTTCTAAAAAATGATTTATTAGATACAGGGCCAACTTTTGAGACTTTTTTACAAATCTAATGTGATTGACAAAATTCACAAATATCAATTTTAGAGTCTTTAAACACTACAGACCTTCTACTCTAATACTATATATGTTTTATAGGCGTATGACTTCTTAAATCATTTCATATGACGATTTAAATGAATGCCTTCTTTTAGCCTACCATTGTAGTAAAATCAGATGTTTTGCCTACACTAAAGTGAACAAACTATTGTTGACAGGAACCAGAAATCTTCAAATAAATTAATTTCAGAGGAACAGAAAAGACAAAGGAGGGCCTGTATATGCACTAAATGCTTTTTAAACAGCACAAATTCAGAAACAGTGTTATTCTAGCGTTAAAATACTTAAGTCCTCGTTTCTGGGGTCTCCATTTGACGGCTCATCCTCAATTTCAAATTGTTCCATACAGTGTTTTTTCTGTATAAATCAATTATGTTTTGTCGACCTAGCTGCTTGTAAATCACATGATAAAAAACTGAGACGGAACATATATACATATAGTATACATAGTGATTTAATGTGTAAATGTTTCAGTTATAAAATTGTTTAGATTTTTTAGTAATAGGAAACTGAATGTAAGTATAAAGCTGGAATCTAGTGGTGCCACTAGTCAAACTTCCTGGACACGCCTCTTTCAAAAGGACACAAGGGTGGGAGAAACAAGTGGGGTGAGAAAGATGACACTTTCCAGATGGCTCGAAAGTTCGTTGACTTGGGGGGGTGCGAGATTTCACAGGTTTCCAAAGATGTGAGCTGACGCGAGCCAATAAGCATAGATGAAACGGATTTAAAACATATAAATGAGAGAATGAGATTCAATGTATCTAAACGCCCGGGAAAAATAGCGTCTGTAAGCGTTATGGCTAGTTTTGTATAAAAGGGAGTGCGAGGATGAAACGGGGCGCAACGGCATCAAATTAGAGTAAACAAAATTGAACAGTGGGAGAACAAAATGTTGAGTACCACCCATTCGGACAATTCTTTGTGAAAACTGTTAAGTGCATTTAAGACCTCCTCAAGCGTCAACACTGGCTCTGAGGCACTCCACACTCCACTCGGCCTGCACTTCACCCCCGAGAAGAAAGCCGAGCTGTTTGCAGACTGCCTCGATGAAAGGTTCACCACCAACCCAGCAAAAGAACAAGAAGTGCAAACTTGGGTACAAGCGTGGGTGGCGCAGTAGTACGAGCAACCGCTACCACTCATCACACCTCGGGAAGTCTTCAAACTCATTAGGCAACTGCCTAATGGGAAAGCCGCCGGCCCGGACAGGGTGACCAATGAGGAATGAAAACACATTCCGATAAAAGCCCTGGTACAACTGACAAAGATTTTTAATGCTTGCCTGCGATGCAATTACTTCCTCAAAACTTGGAAACGAGCCAAGGTTATTATGCTCCCGAAGCCAGGGAAGAGTACCAGGCACCCTCAAAATTACCGACCCATTAGTCTCCTGTCCACTATTGGTAAATTGTTCGAGAGAATTATACTTTTTCGGCTTAAAAAACAAATTTCGGAGGCACAAGAGCTCTCTTCTGCACAATTTGGCTTTAGAAAAGGTCACTCCACAGAACTGCAACTTTTACGTCTTGTTGATAATGTCACCGAACAATTTAACAATGAAGCTTCAACGTTGGCCTTATTCTTGGACGTAAAAGCCGCTTTTGACCGGTGTTGGCACGCTGGCCTAATTTACAAGCTGCACCACCATTTTCCCGGCCTCCAAAATTACCTGTTCTTAATCCACAGTTTTTTAGAAAACCGGCGCTTCTACGTCCAGGTGGATAGTTCCTCCTCACATGAGCGAGCTATGCGGGCGGGCGTACCAAAAGGGGCAATCATGTCCCCGTTCCTATACATTTTATTCACCAATGACTTTCCCGTGGACGCCAGATGCAAAGTCACCATGTACACTGACGACACTGCAACATACAACCACCATAGAAATCCTCGTTTCGGCCTTCTTGAGATGCAGCGGTATACTGACCGCTTCCTTTCATGGCTTCATGACTGGAAAATTGAAATTAATGCCAACAAGTGCCAGCTCATTTATTTTTCGAAGAAGCTGAATATTCCATTGGACCATGGACCTCACGGTCGGTGGTCAAATATTGCAATGTCGTCGGCAAGCTAAATACCTAGGAGTCACCCTGGACAGTTGACTCAATTGGAACGCCCACCTTACGAATACAGCCAACAAAGGGCGGCAGCGCCTAAAGATGTGCGCCCCCGTATTCAGAAGTAAGGAATTACAAACCCGCTCTAAAATAATCCTCTAACAGTCTTTTCTCCTTTCTGTGATGCTATATGCGTGCGTGGCCTGGGCAAACGCATCCAAAACTGTCCTGAATAAACTACAAACGATACAAAATTTATTCCTACGCAAAATCCTGAGAACACCTATCCTAACTTCTAAACATACCATTCACACAGAACTATCAATTCCCTATCTCCCCGACACCATCAGAAGACGAGCTACCAACACATGGGTGCGCATTAGAATCCATACTAACAACCTTATTTCAAGAATTGGGAGCGGCGAACCAAAACACCGTAAACATAAAAGAATAAAAATGTTCTAATTTAACAACACAGATCGCCGCTCCGCGCGCCCACAATCACAGGCCCACGGCCACGTACTCACTACCACAGGGGCCGCCACCGTCGCAATGATCCAGTCAGCACTGACCGCACAGGAAAACTGCAGAACTGTATAGTGTAAATATTGTAAAAAGTGAGTGTGCGTGAGTGTGTGAGGAAGGATGAGTGGTATGAATGCGCGAGTGTATATAGTGTAAATTCTGTAAATATTATATATAATCCAAAAATGAAAGTGTGAGATAAACACTCCAATTTCAAACTTGAACTGTTCTCGGCTGCCCAAGAATAAGGGCAACTGTATGGGTTGAAACAAAACCTTAAAGACAACGCCAAGGTAAACAGAAAATATAATTAAAATGTAATTTTTTTACCTGAAAGCCAGGCCCATTGTACTGGCTCCAGGCTCTCAGTATCCAATAAATAACCTCGAACCTTGAACGGGGCGCATTCTCAAGATTAACATTCTGCTCGCTTCGTGTAAGTCATCCGCCTATAAAAAAATGTGCATAGAAAAGAATGAGGCGTGTTAAGGGGTTGCCAAGCGGCAATGCCTTCGCGTTTATAATAAGTAAAGTGTTAACAGTTAATAAAGCAGTGTAAATAATTAGTGAAGCCAAGTGCAAACAGCAAATAAAGTCAGGTGTCAACACTAAAGCCAAGTGTCAGTAGTCAGTGTCCATTCATCTACCTGTACGACCACACCTGGGATAAGAGCATATAGCCGAGGGCAACGGAAACTACATTTTGGCAGCTAATAACCCATCCACACATACATATCGCCTGAGAAAACAACCCACCAACTGATCGGTTTCAAAACCTATATCTCGTTTAACATAAACTACAACGAAAAGCAACTTTTGCAGGAATAGCTTTTAGAAGCTATTTAGTTGAAATAGACGAATATGGTTGGAGAAATTCATATGAATGTGAGAGGTAAGATTTTTTCTTCTAATTTTTCTTACCTACGTCTAAACCAACATCTTTCCTTAAAGTCCCCGTTGTCTTGCTGCAGAACCTGACTTCGTTTCTCTCTTCATAATGCTGTTAACATAAAGGGTCTTTCAACAAGAGTGTCCTATCTTTAACATGTGATAGCTGCCGTTGTTATTGAGTTACAGCAATCATTTTTTTTCATGTGGTTACGGTTGTTATTGACAAATAGCCGTGGAACGTTACAGCATTCAGCAACGCGTAGAAATTGTGAAAATTTATTATCAAAATGGATCATCTGTTCGCCAAACCTTCCGTGTATTGCGTGAGGTTTACGGTGTGCATAATCGTCCCTGCGAGAAAACGATTTGGCGTTTGATCGATAAATTTGAAAGAAGTGGTTCTGTCAGCAATCAAAGAACGCCTGTACGTAATCGACGTAAGCGCTCCAACGAAAACATAGGCGCCGTTCGTGAGAGTGTACACGAGAACGGAAACAAATCAATTGCTCGTCGAGCGCAAGAATTGGGGCTTTCGCCGACCACAACTTGGCGCATTCTGCATCTGGACTTGAAGTTTCACGCTTACAAAATGATATTAACTCAAGAACTAAAGCTCAACGACCATAGATTGCGCCATGTATTCGCTGGCTGGGCTATGGAGCAATTTGAAGCTGACCCGGATTTTTGTCAAAAAATCATCTTCAGCGACGAAGCCCACTTTTGGATGGATGGTTGTGTTAACAAACAAAATTGCCGCTATTGGAGCAAACACAATCCAATACAGATTCAAAAACGACCACTTCATCCCCAAAAGGTTACTGTGTGGTGTGGATTTTGCTATGGTGGAATTATTGGCCCATAGTTTTTCCAAGATGAAGATGGAGAAGCTCTTAGTGTCAATGGAGAAATATACCGGGCTCTTATAAGGGACTATTTTTGGTCTCAATTGGATGGTATGGATCTCAGAAACATCTGGTTTCAGCAGACGGTGCCACATTTCATCCTGTTCTCGAAACAATCGATCTTTTGAAGGAGAAGTTCAGAGGTTTCATCATTTCCCGTGGTAGTGATGTTAACTGGCCCCCGAGGTCATGTGGGGTTATGTTAAATCTCGAGTTTATGTCAACAAGCCAGAAACAGTAAATGATCTTATAAATAACATCACGCGTGTTATTCGTGAAGTTGGACCTA
This sequence comes from Deroplatys truncata, assembly GCA_030765065.1. Taxonomy (NCBI): domain Eukaryota; kingdom Metazoa; phylum Arthropoda; class Insecta; order Mantodea; family Mantidae; genus Deroplatys; species Deroplatys truncata. The sequence continues at coordinate 675,138,159 of CM060990.1, forward strand.
ATTTACGTTCTTCTGTCATTGAAAATTGGGTCAACCGTATACGCGCAACCCAACGAAGTCGCGGCGGTCACTTAACTGACGTTCTCTTCCACACTAATGACATTAATTATGTTCCAAAATAAAAAAAAGAAATAAACCTCTATCATTTATAGAACGTGCTTTATTTATGTTCAAAGATAGGACACTCTTGTTGAAAGACCCTATAGAATTCTTACCCTGTAAGGGACACTTGTACTGAGGTGAAAATGACAACATTTTAGATTTTTGAATTACGTAATATAAATATCCTACAGACACCTGTAAGTCATTTTGGCCAAACATTTTTCGCAATGCACCATTTTTAAAGCCCAGCGGCATGTTTAAATCACCCGTGCGCTCCCTTTTTACCCTCCTGGACCCTTTCTATGTAGGTATGTTTACTCTCAATTTTACATTTTTGTGAATGAAATTTATTCCCTGCATCTTAGTTTTGCTTTGATTTGTGTGAAAATTTCCATACATAATCTAGAATGCGTTATCTATAAATTAAATTATGCATTTTATGATTTCTTTATTCACTGCCTCATAAAAGTGAATTTATACTGAAAAACAAGGAACATTTTAGCGCCAAGAACTTCATAAAAACAAAGATTCATTTCTCTACAACTAATAATGTCACTAAACAGCTATCTAACAAATCTGAATGCGCAAGGCAGTTTAGGAAATGTGCATTTTTTCGATAATTAAAAATCTTTAATTGTGTTATATGAGAAGATATTTGAACTGGGGCTCTGAGCTTTTGCACATTTATTCGTTTATTCATTCATATTAAGTATGCCAGTTTTCAAGTGAATAGCTTTAAAATTAAAAACAAAAAAGTTAGAAAAATCAGTCTCAGTGCCCAGTATGCATTCATTTTCAGTTATTTTTACTCTGCTGTCGAAGTCTGGGCCGCGAATTGCCACAAAGTTAACGCCTTAGCTCTGTTTAAAGCCCGACTGTCTCAAACAGGAACTCCATGAATATCGCTCGGAATAATGAATCAAGGAATGGCATCCTTGGTGGCACAGTGAAGCACATTCAGTTATAATGAGAGCATGTGCAGAACTCATATTGTTCCACTGTCAACGTTCATTAAACCATCATCACCTCGGCTCTTATGGTTTGAACAATGAGCTGAATCACACATTATCAATGCAACGGTCCATGAAGGATGGCGTGTTATGTAACACGTGCACTCAACGGATGCTACAATAGCATTGTTTTGCATCGAATCATCCTCACCTTGAATATTAATGTTCATATCTACAGCTTTTCATTTTCTTGTTTCTGAGCAAGCCTAGCTTCTTGACTATGATAGAAGAAGAAGAAGTACAATGATGAAACCAAGTAGAATTATTTAAATATGAGGTTAAAAATACAGACGTATTGGAATTAATAAAGGGAATGCACCTGTAAAGTTGTGTGAAAAACTGAAAAACATTTAAAATTGTGATATTTCTTGTTTATTGCGAGTATGTTTACACCCTATACTTGAATTTGGCGCTTTTAATTTACTGATATTTAAAGCTCTTTGCCATATTTATGTTCTCCTAAGAATAAAAATGTAAAGCATATTCCAAGTTCATTTTTCTCAAGGCTTTTTCTCAGCATTTATAATACTTAAAGTGCTATACGTGTTATAATCTTTTACCAATTAACATGAATTAAAAAAACAGCAGTTATTAATTAAACGTCTCATTTGTAATTTTTACTTTCTCTACTAGGTATAGCAAGTAGGGGAATTATTGCATTCCATCCAAAAATTGGATATCGAGATTTCACCGGAAATACACGTTTTGAGGTCCGTGTGTGTCTGTGAACAACATAACTCAAAAACGAAAAGTCAGATACATACCAAACTTGGTATTTAGGTTCAATATCTTCCAAAGATGCGATACGAAGATTTTCAAAAACATCCCCCCACCCCAGACTACGCTTTATATGGAACAGTTTTCGAAAATTTTGATTTTCTCAAAAATGGTTCTAACAATTTTGATTAAAATATAATGTGTTTAAGATACTTTCATGGCAAATGAAATGTGTATCTTGAATTTTCTGGGAATGTCCCCAAAAGACCTCTTCATTCTGAATGAATTTTGCATAACTGGTAAACCGTAACAGATAGACAAACTTTTAGTACACAAAAAATGTAGATCTCATTAAAACACACAAGTTATGTCATATATTTTTTTTATCGAGTGAACTATTTACGAGATATTCCTTGTTATTTGTTTGAATTTTCGAAACTTATACTTTTCTCAAATAGGAATTCCTTATTCGTTATTTTTATGTCTTGGACATGCAAAGATAATGGAAACCAGCTCTTAAAAAATTTGACAATCGCTTAAAGTCTACCATATTCCCCTTGCACTACAAGAAAATATGCAATACGATAGATAGCTCCTGCAAATTTTTATATCGATTAACACGAAGTAGATGGAGAACAAGCGTTTGTTAGTTTGTACAAGAGTAGAGAAGGTCATGTGAGTGTAACACATCAGATTTTTTAAATTGGTTAATTACCTTATTTTTAATAAATGTTCTAAAAATCGGAAAGATATAAATGGAAAAAGGTGGTTTTCCTTATCAACATTTGTTAAGGCCAAATAGTTATTTAGAGGCCTAGTTACTAAACCTAATTTGTAATGTGTTGTCTACAATAGAATTTTAGTGTACGTTGTATATTTAGTATACTTAATGAAATTTATTTATTGCGGAAACGATATGTTTAGAGAAAGAGTAATGTGGTCTTTGGAAAAAGACACATAAACCAACAAACTTTGTTGTTATATCCTGCAATTTTGGATGCTAGTTTCATATGTGAATTTAAAGTAAAAAGGAGCGAAGAAGGTGATTTTCATGGTTCATCAGGAAAAATTTTAAAAGCAGTCCAAGATGCAACTATTAATAGTCAAGGAAAGTTTATTTATGTAGTTATACGAAATTCAAGGACTTATGTGTGAGTAATGAAGCAGACGTAAATGAAGATTCTTTGTTGGCGTATTTTTATGAGAAGACGAATTATATTAAAACTTCGAATCTTTGGAGTGAATATTCCATTGTGAGATCAACTGTTTTGATTAATAATAATACTGATATTAGTAAGCTTGGAAAATTAAAAGTATTTTGAAAGAGTACATTTTACGTTTTGTTGAACCTGTGTTTTATGTTTTGATAGCTTGTTTTGTTAGAATATAAAGTATAGGTTTTGTTGCCTAGTAACTACGAACTAAAGCATCATTGATTATTATAGTAGTAAATAAGTAATATTTTGAAGCAAACCCTTTTACACTTGGCTCATTTTAATTAACATACAACATATAATTATATCAAGAAATCATTTTAATATCTCTGAAACAATTGCACATTAATAATAGAAATATTGTGTGGTGTCTTTATGTTACATTATCATACTGTGATATAAACTTGAATTCCCTTTAATAAAACCTGAATTTTAAGTATTTTCACAGATGCATTGCTTTGAGAGAGTGGTGGGGGTATACATGTGCAGGAAGCCGCAAACACAGTAGGCAGATGTGTTATGAACTCGGCAGTGTTGTCACGTTTCTGAGCCTGTCACAGAACTACACTACGAAAATGATTAATTCGTGTTTTTTGCATGCCTTCCTTTTTCTATTTACAATTTTGTTAATCAATTTGTATTTAAATTTAGAATATCACTAAAGTGGCTATGGTGATTACTCGTTGTAAGCTAGTACCAGATCTTGATCAGTAACAAACTTTACGAATCTGAGTCTTCATTTTTGTCAGTTACTGAGATCGGGATGGGTTTTGCCTTTTCCAAAATTTTATACTTTTTCTGTATTGTTTGGACGTATCTTGTGAAGTTCTGCCGATGATCTTACTATAAATACTAGTGACGGGACGATACCACTATTTCTCGACACTCGATACTCACTTTATAAAAAACTGTAAAGGCGATAGCTTGTTCACTGTGTTATGTTCTTATTAGAATTGTTTGTGTATAAACGTATGTAACCAATTTTGTATTACATGCTAATTCCGAAATTGTTCCTGTTTGACCTTCTCCAATTGGTAGAATTTTTTTATCTTGATAATTTCACAGGTTGTATATCCCCTATTGTTAGCCAAGGCCAACAACAATAGTAACAGTAATTTTCTTCCCTTTTTATATATGGAAACCACTCTGCATTCCCAGGAGTAACCATATGAGCTTTAAATCTCCACAGATTTGCCATTCATACTTTGCACAGTTTATAGCTTTTAAAACTATCTTCAAATTCTCATATGTTTCTTTTATCTGGACAGCATGAGCTATGGGGATGGAAGGATAAGATTTAAACTGCCTTTAAACTTAACTTCGACGAATCAATGAAAAGACGCCATTGGGATGGCTTGTAATTGTTACTCAGTTGTTCCATGAGCCCATTAACATCATTACAATAAATAAGTTCATTTTTCTATGAAAAAAATGATGTCAAAGAGTGGTCACGTTTTCTGAATGCTGTTACATTTACTCCAGGCTGAAGCAAGTTTCAGTATTGCAGTCATGAGCTTAAAAGTTCCGACTGAGTTTTTGTTAAATTAAGATCCCTTACTAGATCATTCAGCTCGACTTGGGAAATCAAATGAGGTTTAGATTCAGGTTCTGGTAACTGGAAATCTGGGTCACCGGTGTTGCATACTGAAGGGCCAGGTTCCTCTTCAGGAGAATCATTTGAAGGTACATCATCTAACATCCATGGTTCAGGTGGCTTAGGACCTGGAAGGGAATTGTCATGAAGTACAGGTCTTATAGCAGAAGGAATATTTGGATACTCTATGACATGTTTTGACTTTGAAGAGAAGCCAGATACTTTTGTTAAACAGAAGTAACAATCTGTAATATGATCCCTTGGTTTTCTCCAAATCATTGGTATAGCAAATGACATTGATTTATGAGTGCCATTTAATCACCCCTGAAGGTATCGCGAACATCTAGTGCAACATGTACTTGGTGCCCACCACTTCCCTTCATCCCCAGCTTTACACCCAAAATATAACTCGTAAGCCTTTCTCACCTCAGCACTTAAAGATTTTCGCTGAGATTTTGTCGTAAATTCGCCACAGATATAACAAAATAAGTTTGCAGAATTTAAACACTTGCGAGACATTTCAAAACAATAACATCTGTACATAAATAAACAACTGCTGTCAGTGTCTGTAGTACGCAAGAAAACGCAGTTAAAAGGAGTCTGAAGTATATAACTTTTTTAACGTAGTTCACAAAAACGTATCACTTCAAAGAACACCACATTCACTGCACTGTGCTGAGACAGATACTTGTATACAACTACTGCTCGTTCCAAACATGACACACGGCTTTATGACGCGCAGTAGAGAACATGGTAAGGGATTCTTCTAGCCACAGAGGATGAGGAGGATGGGGGTGAAGAATGGTCAGCTTTCGTCTAAAGATGGTGGACAGTGGTTGTGTAGTTAAAAGGTTTGTGTTTAGCGCAAAAAGTGATGTTTGGCAAAGGCAAACAGCATTATGCCATTGTTGCAGAGTTTTGCCCTTATTGCTCCAGTATCTTAATGGATAGATGCGTCTGCTGTCCCTCTTAAGACCTTTCAAAGAAGTCATATTTTAAGCCCCTTGTCAAAATGCTGAAGTTACCTCGCCTGCAATGAAACTCTTACCAGCCTTGAATGACAACGGATGTTGAGAGGGTGAGCGACCAATAAAGGTTGGAGCGGCGTAGCGCAGCGGATTTTCGCAAATCACAAAAAGGGCAATATCTAAAAAATCTGATGTGTTACACTCACATGACGTTCTCTACTCTTGTACAAACTATTTTTACAAACGCTTATTCTCCATCTATTTCATATTAATCGAGATAAACATTTGCAGAAACGATCTTTTGACATGCAATGAGAATTACATTTTACACATAGCGACCGGTTCTAAAAATATTTAACCATCGCTTAAGGCCTAATATGTTCCCCTTGTTTTTTATTTGCAAGGGCAATATAAGCACATATATATCTCTTAATAGCTGGTTGCTATGTGCAGCACCATTCTGTTTGCCACAAATTAATACTCTTTGCATATCCAAGACAAAAAAATGAATAACGAATTCCCATTTAGAAAATAAGTATTGAAAATTTTAAGGGAATAACAAGCAATATCTCGAAAATGGTTCACTCAACAACAAAAATTTATATGACATAAATTGTGTATTTTAACGCGAGCTACATTTTTTGTGTAGTAAAATTTTGTCTATCACTTATGGTTTACCAGTTATGCAAAAGTGACTCACAATAAAGAACACTTTTGGAGACATTCCCAGAAAATTCAAGATATACATTTTATTTGCAATAAAAATATCTTAAACATAGGATATTTTAATCAAAATCGTTAGAGCCATTTTTGAGAAAATTAAAATTATCGAAAAATCTTCCATGTAAAGGGTAATCTGAGGTGGGGGGATTTTCTTGAAAACCTTCGTGTCGCATCCTTGGAAGATACTGAACCTAAATACCAAGTTTGGTGTTTATCTGACTGTTCGTTTCTGAGTTATGCTGTTCACAGAGACACACACACACACACACACACACAGACACACACACAGACACACAGACACACACACGGACATGTTTCCAAAAATGCTTTCTTTGGATTCAGGGGGTCTCAAAACATGTATTTCCGGTGAAATCTCGGTATCAAATTTTTGGGTGGAATACAATACTTCCCCTACTTACTATACGTAGTAGAGAAAGTAAAAACGTTAGGTGATATCACAAAACGGATTTCAGTTCTGAAATTCGTGCTTAAAAATCTATTAGAATCGTCTATTTTTGGTGAGGTGCAAATTTCAGTGTTGTTTTAGTGTAATCAATAAGTTATGTTCTGGATTCCATCCCACTGTGGAATATCAGGAAACGAGGAAGCAGATAGGGAAGCCAAAAAAGCATCTTTGCTACTTCCAGTGGAAGAATTGCGAGTGCTCTACAGAGATGCTCAAAGTTACTTTTTTAGTAGATCAACTGTAAAATGGAAGCAAGACTGGGCCATTAAAACATCAAGCAAACTCCACATAGTTAGGAAAGGCTCTACAAAACCCTGCATATTGCAGACTCTAAAAAGAAAACATCAACTGATTATATCACATTTACGAATAGGCCATTCACGCCTAACCCGGTCCTTTTTACTCGCCAAAGAAAATGCTCCTCACTGCGAGACCTGCAATTGCCTTATCACCATCGAACACCTCATCACTAAATGCAGAAGTTATACCATGGAGAGAAGAAGACATAACATCCCTGAAGATATATTTTTAGTTTTAAACAACCCTACTCATTTCAAAAGCATTATTTTTTCCTTGAAAGACATCCAACTGTATAACAAGATTTAAATATAACACATCAAATAAAAATGTATAATAGGTAATAGGCTATACTGTTCTAGCTGTGTTCAATACTTAATAATGTAAGATATGTTTATAACAATGTATTATAATTATTGTATTATTTAATCAATGTAAAGTATACAATGTATTATTATTGTTGTACTCGTATGTATGGATAAAGTCGCGAAATGACCTAGTAATCAAAGCGACTATAAATAAAGAAAAATAACAACTAAACCTGTGACAATGAAAACAACTGAGAAAACTCTTGCCCTTCAACTTGCACATTGTCGAGCAATGTTTTTTTTTTTTTTGTTTACTACCACAGGCACACTGAAAATATGAGCATTGTTGTTGCTGCGACAATATCCAGTATAGGTAAGAAAACGACTCCCAACATGTGCATTGTCGATCCACTGATCAAATATCCATTTATTTCGTGAGATTAAAATAAATGTTAAATGATTTAAAAATTTTAGTTGATCTAATTTCTTGCAAAAAAGAAAGAAAAGGAAGTAAAACGCGATAAAAAAAACACCAAAAACTGACGTAAAGGTGAAAAAGGCCTAAAACTTAAAAAACAGAAAATATGACGAAAATGCCCAATAAAATTAATATTTTATAACCAGAGATTCACGTTCAGGATTTTAACATTTAAGAGCAATGCATGCATACTGTATAAGAAAAAAAAATGTCATCAAAATCCGGGCCCTGGTAACCACAGAAACCACACAAACAATTGTTTGTGTGTGTCGTATTCGAGAGATAGATAGAGAGAGAGAGAGAGAGAGATAGGGGAGGTGTAGGATATTCTGAGAAACCACTAAAACAATTTTTATAAGTATTTCACTTTTGAACAACGCTGTTCCTCCAGACGCACATAGGCTACAAAATATTTCCAAAAATATTAAAACTGGGTGTCCATTTCGTTGGGTGTGAATATTAGAGTTTTGGGAGGGGCATTTTGTTGCAAACAAGGCGAATTTGTAATGATTTGAAGCCACAAGTGGTACAAAGGGAGATCTAAAATCCTTTGAGATTCAGTTATTGGAAGGGCGGTTTGCATGACATCAGATTTCCCTCCGATTTCGCTGAATTTTATCATCAAGGAGTATTTTCGTAGAATTTTGACAAAACTAGCTACACATGCGTTCTGGAATCTGGAGAACTTGATAGGTTACTAGCAATTTTGAAACCCAAAAAACAATTTAATACTCTTTCTTCTATCCAAACAAAATCTATGGACTTATACAAAGAATCCAACTGCTTCCCGAGGTGGCGAGTTCAAACCCGGCGGAGGGCGATGGAATATCGCCCAATATAGAATGGGACGCTTAAGACCACAGCAGTTAAACAGCGTCCATAAATAAAACTAAATTTAATGTTAATGAAAATTCTAGCAGACCTTACCATTCACAAAAACTATCCCTACCATATTATCAACCCCTTATGTGGATATCTACACTACTTAACCTATCTGGCTAAAATATTGCACAATTATGTATAGCTATTATAGCTATATATTAGCTATATATAGCTATATTATAGCTAGCTCTGATTTTCAGTTGCATAGTACCTCGAAATTTTTAAAAAGCACAACTAATGCTTAACTAGTCACAGCAAAAATTTGTGCGCTGGAGCTATAAAACTTGACGAAAATGTTAGCATATCTTATACCTTTATAAACCTACCGTTATCATGTTTCAGACTGTTATTGCTCGCGCAAAACTTCTGGAATCGTGACCTTGATTGCCATCCCAGCTGCCGAGCCTAGGAATGGTTTATGTTTAGCTTTATCAACGAAAGCGATATAATACCTTTGCTTAATCACAGTGCGTAACACATACAGTCTGCATAGAAAGTGTCTGCATCTGGTTGTAATTTTAAAGAGAGCTGCAGTATCTAAATAGTACTTATTTTATATTTGTTATATTTATAACCATGGCTCCTATGTTTTCAAAGTTAAGTGGTAAGCTGTTACATAGTCAAAGTAGGGAAATAATTGCAAATGTAATCGACTTCATGAAGCAAGAAGAGATGAAGGAAGAAATTATATCCGAGTTCCACAAAAGCCTTAAGAGAGTGAAAGAAAGAGTAGTCAAAGCAACTGGTGTTTCACCGAGTTCCGTTTCCAGAGTTCTCAAAGATAAGAGAAAAAAACATATGGATGAAAGAGTACCATTTGACACACCTGGGAAGAAACATAAGGTCCCTAAACGTATTACAGAAATAGACGATTTCGAATGCGTCATTCGGCGCACGATTCACAATTCCTATGTGGAAGAAAAAACTGTGCTAACAATAAGCAGATTGCTCATCCAGCTGAAAGACAGCAGAAACTTTCAAGGTGGTGCTACAAATCTCAGAAAAATTATTAAAGATTTGGGGTTCAAATGGAAGAAACCGAAATCAAATAGAAGAGTTCTAACAGAAAAGCAAAATAAATAAATAAAATAAAAAAAATAATAATAAAATAAAAAATAAAAAGTAAATGTTGCCATGATAGCTTAGTCGGTTAGAGCAACGGCACGGAAAGCCTAAGATCCGTGGTTCAAATCCCGGCTATGGCATTGAATTTTTCAGTCTGATTCTACCTTTCCAAATGACTATAATTTTATATGTACTTATATCAGTGTGTACTTATATCAGCATCAATTTTCAAGGTGGTGCTACAAATTTCAGAAAAATACTATAATGTATGAAGATGAGTCATACATACACAGCAGTCATACAGCATCTAAAAGTTGGAGTGACGATAGCGAATTAGGTTTGCAGGCACCTGTTGCCAAAGGGCAAATACTTATTATCGTTCGTGCTGTTGTAAAGATCGGATTCGTTCCAAATGCCCTTCTTTTACAAGTCCAAACAACAAACAACAGGAGATTTTCATCAAGAAATGAATACAGAAAATTACATGAAGTGAATCAACGCCATGTTGATACCTAATATGCCTGCTGGGTCTGTTCTAGTCATCGACAATGCTTCACAATGCGTCAACACTCAAATTCACAAACCACCTACCTCAACTTCCTTGAAAGAAGAAATGAGAGCTTGGTTACTTAGACATTATAAAGCTTTAGACAAAAGCATGAGTAAAACAAAGATATATAACTTAATTAAAGCCAACAAACAGCTTCAGAAGTCATACATACTTGACCAGATAGTAATACAACATCGCCATAATGTACTTAGACTGTCATCGTATCGTCCAGATCTAAACCCAATCGAATTAATCTGGGCTGATATCAAAAAATGGGTGGCATGCAGAAATATCACTTTTAAATTAAAATATGTGGAGCAGTTATAACGCCAGCAATTTGCTGAAATTGGAAGGCCAGAATGGGAAAATGTATGGCGACATGCTGAATAAATTAAGAATCATTATTCCGAAAAATACGGAATTGCAGAAAATCAAATAGAAATAATTTTCATCCAGGATAATGGTGCAGAAAGTAGTGACAGCAGTGATGACGCAATAATGTGAGTGATTCCGCAGAAGAGGAAGGGTTGTTAGATGTGGAAGAATTGGAGGCAATGATTGACAGCGTTTTTTATATTAAGCGCTTTTTACAGCGTGGATTTTAATATACTGTATATAACTAAGTTTATCAGCGCAACACAGTGCATAACCGTTGTGGATATTTGACGATGACTGTCCCACGCACTCCTGAAGCATGCAGTCGACCGGTCACCACCTGATCTGGTAAGCAACTCGCATCATAGCTCTCATTAAGATTTTCAAGTGTCTAGAACTGTTGCGCCGATTATAAAGTATAACCTTACTGCAATGCCGGGCAAGCAACAACACAAGGGAGATGAATGACGTCAGCATGTTTTGTGTATGATATTGTTCACACTAAACCTACCGGAACCCCCTAGACGTGCTGTATATCATGTATGGTCACCATTTGGAACACCTTTTATGGCACTAAAAGCACTTACTACTTTGCAAAACTGTCAGGTTTCAGTATTCTTATTTATACGAACATTGTAGGAATGCATGAATGATTTATTGTCTGATTTGAACTTACAGGCAATTTATACAATGCTTATAATACAATGGAGTTGCTTATTATTTTTCATACACTTATATTTAACATTCTGTTGTGTATACCTTGTTACCCTTTTTCCGTATCTTCTCCAGTTTGCTTCACGTCTCTTTTAACCACTTTAACCTAATTTTTCCTAAGTATTTTCCGGCTTTCTCCATACATTAATTTGATCTTGTATTAAAAATCTTGCTAACTTTTAGCTCTGTTGGTAAATTTTTCCATTTCTTTAGTATTAAAGTCTCTCTTCCTTTATCCGTATCCTCGCTTTGCAGAATACTATGCCAATTACGTAATCCATTACATTTAGTACATCTCTCCCCCTTCTTCTCCCTGTTAGACCACTTAAATTCATTACACCTGTCCTCGCCCATGCATACCTACCCTATTCTGTCCTCTTTGTGGCATACTTCGATTTAGCTTTCTTTACCCCATTCCGTTTTAAGGTATTTATAATCTATTAATGACCTTGGAAAGGTAGAATCAGACGACTGAGAAATTCAATGTCATATCCGGGATTTGAATTTTACAGTCATCTGATTCTACCTTTCCAACCTTGTCCAACACAGAGCTTATGTAGAAGAACAATTAATCCCACCTATTAATGATCCTTTTCCCTTGAAACTACTTATAATTTCTTGCTTCTCAATATCCTCTACTCTTGTTCCAATTTCTTTCCAGAAGCCCTTACTTTTGCTGTTTTTTCTGCCCATGCTTCCCGCAACGAACATTCTATGTAGATATGTATATACAGTTTGTTTGGAAGACCGGAACAATTAAACGCAAAGGAGGAACAGTATTCTAATTTAATGTTTGCTTAATCTGACATGTTTGGCAATTTACATTTCAGTATGTTATGTGCAAGACCTCGTGTTCATGTATCAACTTAACACAGCGTGTGTGTGCTATTTGAAAACAGTGTTGGTCACTTCTATTTGTATTCAAATGCAGTAACATAAAGAAAGTTAGCAGACTTGCTTTAGCTCCTTGTAAAATGACGTGCAAAAGCAATATTTTAACACCAGTACAAATATACAAGTAATTTGATGCATCTATAAAACTAAATCGCACCTCTGTAATATATGACATCGATTGTAATAGTGGTAGTAGTATACTTACCTATATACAAGTGGAGGGGCCTCCTTGGAGAAGAGCACCACCAGTAGGCCGCAAAGACCCTTTTTGCTTCCAACGTGACCCTGGGAGGGATGAGGGAGGAGGCTCGGAGGGTGAACAGTTTCAGACTACGAAGTGCGCTAGCAAGTATGGGGTCCCTAACGATTCCAGATGGAGCACATCCTGGCGCCGGCTAGCCAGGTCATAGCCCGCGCACTACCCGTGGGTACAAGAGACACGAGCCACCTCAGGAGAGGGCCCTTGGCGATCCAAACAAACGCCAGGAAGAAATCTTTCAAAGCATACAATCTGCTGTCCTGCCGCAACATACCGAACGCCGTCGCCTGGTCCTTCAATCCTGAAACAAATGAAAAGAAATTATGGATGGGAAATTCGTTGTAGAAGAGGATCGCATACCGACCCAGGGAAACCACGAAAAGAACAGTGTCAGAATGGACAGCACGACGGGAATCGAACCCGGGACTTCTCGGATGCCAGCCCCAGACTTTACCGCTGAGCCATCTCGCTCGGTGGTGTTGTTGGTGTTTGTGATGGTGGTGGTAATGCTGGTATAGTGGTGATGCTGGTGGTGGTGATGATACTGCTGGTGGTGATGCTTGTGAAGGTGCTCATGCTGGTGGTGGTGTTGCTGATGCTGGTGAGGATGGTGATGATGCTGGTGGTGGTAATGCTGGTACGGTGGTGATGCTGTTGATGCTGGTGGTGATGCTGGTGGTGGTGGTGCTTGTGGTGGTGTTGGTGATGCTGATGAGCATGGTGATGATGCTGGTGGTGGTGCTTGTGGTGGTGCTGATGCTGGTGTTGTTGCTGTTGCTGGTGATGCTACTAGTGGTGGTGGTGATGCTGGTAGAGGTAGTGGTGAAGATGCTGTTGCTGGTGGCAATGGTGATGATGCTGCTGGTGGTGATGCTGATATAGGTGGTGGTGATGCTGCTGCTGGTGGTGATGCTGATATAGGTGGTGGTGGTGCTGCTGCTGGTGGTGGTGTGATAGTGGTGATGCTGGTGATGGTGATGATCCCGGTGGTGGTGATGGCGGTGATGATTGTTGTGATGCTAGTGGTCGTGATGGTGGTGGTTGTGGTGATGCTGGAGATGATAGTGATGTAGCTGCTGGTGGTGGTGATGCTGATGGTGGTCGTGATGATGGTAATGCTGGTGATAGTGATACTGGTGGTGCTGATATTGGTGGTTGTTGTGAAGCTGGTGGTGGTGGTGTTTATTGTCTTAAAGCACTCACTATACATACATTTCACATGTTATAAAACAGCAGTGCTAATACACATTTTGTCCATCAGATATTACGAAGGTTAGGATTTTTAGGTGCAAATTTCAGATGAAATAAGGAAGGGAAAAGGTACTCAAATAAGGTGAAAAAAGGGACAATCAGTTTATTTAACGGAATGCACAACTGAAATTGCTATTTTATAAACTATCCATTCAATTGGGCTGAAATTTTAACCACATATCAGACTTTTTCAAATATAATTGTTTTGTGAATTTCACTCCAAAATCTTAATCAGTTTTCAAGTTATTAATTTTCAAAATATAAAATTCTGGGTATATGCAAAATGCAACACATGATGCATTTTTTCAAAAAAAAAAATCTTATGTTGCTTCTATGTCAAGAAACTACAAATCTGTTTTATAATTTTTTTCTGCCATTCTTAGTTCAACAGAAAAAAAGTTTTGCAGTTTTGTATTGCATTTTTTTCGTTTTTTGTTGTTGTTTTTGTTGTATACACTGTTGTCTTCAAAAATTAGTAGCGTAAAAACTATTCATTACACAGAAAAATTATATGACAGTTTTATTTATTTGGGTTTTTGAAATAAGCATAAAAATTTCAACATGAATGGATGAAAACTACATCGACTGGAACATTTTGAATATGCAGAAATGTTGAAAATAAGAAACGCCTTAAAATGATGTTTTAAAAATATAAACAGCTAGCAACCAAATGCGCAAGGGTATTTAAAAAGTCTCGTAACGATCCTGAAGCGTTCGCTAGGTCAAAAATAAAAGTGTATTATAAAACTACAAGCACTGGAGAATTTTTTGGGAACACACGGCTTGTGTGAAAGAACAATTAATTCCATAATTTTTTTTTTTTTTTTTAGATATTTTAAGATTTTGGACTAATTTCAGTTATGCATTCCCTTAACCAATTCAACGATTTTCATTCATCTATTCTAATTTATTAAACTACAAACAAGTACATCACATTATTACTGATCAAAAGAAGGAAATAACATGAAGCTGTTGTACTTCAAGACATTAAGCATCTTCACGTTAGTAAAAGTAAGTCTGTTTCTATTAGGAGATAGAGTGTCTTTGTAGATGCTAAAGCTTCTTTCAACATCCACAGAAACTAGTGGGGCAAACCTTGTATTCACTCGGAATGGCAACTCTACGGATGTGGCGAATTCCTCAATGTCTGGATTCTTCTGAAGACTAGATTGAAGTTTGTCTTTGGCAAAAGCCCTCTAACTGCTCCCTCACTGAAATAAAAATATCCCATTGTTTTTCCTTTTCCAGACCTTGTTCTGCCAATCGTCTAATAGCTGCAGGCAGGTACTTGTAACTATGGACACAATATAGTTCTGTCTGCAAATTATGTATTTTCTCCGGTAACAGAAGTTGCTGTGCCTTGGAAATTGGACCTGCGTCGGATGGATCCAAAGAAAGCACAAACTCTTTAATTTTGTCAAAATTCTCACAACATTGCAGCACACTCAGTCCAAGATCCCCAGCGAGTAATGACCGGGAAATTTGGAAGGGGCAGGCCAGTGATTTCCCTGTAGTACACAACACGGCTCGGAGCTTTCAGTAGAATCTTCTTCAGGGTAGAGATGAATTGATTTGCGATGTCGTATTCGTTCCTTATGGATTCACAAACCCTGTGAAGGGCATGAGCCAAGCCTGTCACATGCTTCAAGTTAGGAAATAAAGGTTTCAATTGGTTAACAGCTGAAACCATGGATGGAGCCTGGTCCGTAATCACAAAAAGAAGAAGTTTTTCAAACTCGATACCAGTAGGCCAGAGTTTTTGGCAGAAGTCCATAATGGAATGCATTGCTGTAGTGACATTGGCTTTCTGCAGCTCGTACATTTTTAACAACATGGGCTTAACTTTCTCCCCTGCTAAGGGAAAAACTAAAATGTTCAAAACATATCGTTCCATTGAGTCTATGGTTTCATCCACAATAATTACCACATCGCAATCAGACACGTTTTCCTTGATTCTTTCTATGGTTTCTTGGTAAACAGGCTCCATGTAGTTTTTACTTAAAGTACTTTCATCGGACATTGACATCTTTGTGTATTTTTCAAGAAATCCCTTGAAGGCTGGATGGTTCACCTTACTGAGTGGAATTGCTGCTTGTGTAAGAGCTGCACACAAATCAATGTTTAATTCCTTCAAATTTGGCTTTTTGAAGAACTCTGTTGAAACGCATTTCGTAATAGAGGTTGCCGTGATTTGTTTGCTTGAAGAGTCTTGTTCATTTGATGCTTAGAGCTGCAAATGTGTTGTTTGATGCGATCTCGCTGGTGTTTTTCATCTAAAAAAATTCCTGAATCACAAATAGTACATCGCATAACAGTTCCATCAGTGTCTATGAAATCTTGTTTGAATTCCTCAGCCAGAACAATAAATCGAGCACTGGACACCTTTGGCATGGTAAAATCTAGTACTAGTACACTCGTTTGGAGAGCTAACACTAGTTCACTTGCTAACACAATGCGACTGTCACACAACTCACTCTTACGCCCATTCGCTGTCCACATTCTCTTATAACACCGCGACAATTACCAGAATGTTCTCATTCATGCTGGAACTTCAGTCTCAGCGATTTGTAGTAGTTTCGAGCAGAACCCAGTCTTAATTCTCGGAACTGTGCGGGTGAGGTTACTACCGTCTCTGCGTGCCCAGCCTTCGCCTCCACGCAAACAGATGACGTCTCTCATAGTACCAAACTCACATTCACGAACAGCAGGCTACTGATTCTGGTGGGATAGAATCACTCATTGTCAATTGCATTATTGCGGGCTACTTTATAGCAGTAAAGCGAGAGAAAGAGGTTTTCGTCGAACACACAATTATTTTCCATTGTTGCGGGTGTGCTTTAAATTCCCGCGCGGCGTTTACTGAAAGAGGTAGGCTTACTATTCGCACATACACAGCAAGCTGAGGAGACATTAATTGAAAGTTAAAGAATAAATTGGAATGAAACTTAAAAGAAAAAAGGGGGAAAATGGGATAAAGGTGCCAAAAAGGGGTAAAGGTCCCAAAAAAGGGAAAAAGGTGCGAGAAAAATTGCCTCTTTTCGCAACTACAAACAAAATTTCGCAGTGTGATATCTTTCCGCACAGCTTTAACTTACCCTAAGAAAAAAGGTGCCCACCTAAAAATCATAACCCTGGGTATTACATATTAATATTACAAGATTTAGAACTTTGAATGATTGTACGGATTATGAAGGATTACAACCAAGGATTTATCTACTTTGACTTCCTTTTATTTACCAGAAAAAACATTTATAACCCGTGTTTTGCATATCACAGGATATTTACATATTTGTTACAGTGTATGACTTTAAAGACTGTTGCTATAGACAACGGAAGATGCTGCTGTTGAAGCTCATGATTCGGACAATGTTGACGGGATTCTTCAGCACCAGAGGCAGGAGGTTGCAAGTTAAAACCTTTGGCCGATCCCTTTAGAATATTGAGTATTCTGTCATCAGGCGACGAGCTGTCTGTGGCGGCATTTCCGGGCACTTACATAGGGGTGATGTTGCTTTATATTTTATCCTGTATAGCATGAACGAAAACCACCACGATTTGTCAAGAATTGTGTATATAATTGGGTGCTAGAGATAATGAGAGCCTTTGGTAGATGGTGGGATAAATAGTTTTGTTTATGATGCTGCTTCTGAATTGACATGTCACGTTCCAAATATTTATGTTTTAGCAGCCTTTGATCGAGACATAGGGATGGCGCTATAGTCAATAATGGCTCTGTAGCTTGCTGTTGTCTTGGCCAAATAGTCAGTTCTTTCATTTCCTCGGAATTCTGTACGTCTTCCTGACCCAGTGAAGTGTGAGATGGATTCCCTTCTTTAAGGTTATGACGTCTTTCTGATGAAGGTTGCAATTGGATGAGTCGTTCTTTTGTTTGCAACAGCATATAATGCGGCTTTAGAATCTACATGAATTGTGTATAACTTATTTGATTTGCTTTACTGTTGGATCTGTGCTACTGGCATTTTAATACCCAGAAGTTCGGCTTGGAATACTGAGCATTCATTTTTAGTCTACTCACTGCGGTGTAGACCTCCTTTGAGTTTTCTTCAATGACTGCTCCAGCACCGACTGGTTGTCCGCTGTGAATTATTTTTACGACGGCTTGGCCAGTACTACCTGTCTGGTCAATTTTATATGATTGTATTTCAGATGAATTCTACTGTATCTATTTGGGAGTTCAGTGTTCCTGATTTCGGGGATTACTACGTTAATAAGTAGGCCTTTATGTCCTTATATAGATGTATGGCTTGGTTAATTGGCATTATTCCTGCAATTGCTTGAATAGCTTTATTGGAAGCTGTTTTGTAGCCTTTGGTGATGGAAATTAAGAAGGATCTCTGTATCTGCTGTAATTTGCGACTGGCTCTCTTGGATAAAGAGATGGTGCAGACCTCTGCAGCATAATTTACAGCTGGGAGAATGGTGTGGTTACATGTTGTTCGAAGTTGGTGGAAAGAAATACCCCAAGCTGCTTTGGAGCAGCGGATTAGGTTGTTACGAAGGTCTTGTTTCTGATCTAAGGTTTGCATGTGAAGGAACAGTCCATTTTACTGTCCCACACTACTCCTTAATATTTCTTTTTTGAGGCCACATTTATGCCCCAAGTGGCTACTGTGGAATGAGTTTTATATTCTTCACTTTTTCGAACACACATTGGCACCAGTGTTGTTATATCTTTTGCTATTTCTAATTTTTGTGGTTTGCAACATCCTCAGTTATTTACAGTACATTCTGTAGTTTGGAGAGCTACGTGTGAGTGATATGAACAGTTGAGAATGGCCATTATGTCATCAGAGTAAATTACAATATGCAGATCAGGTACTTTGGAAAGCTGTTTAGTTAAAACATTTATGATGATATTCCAAAATGTGGGGCCGGCGACCGATCCCTGGGTCAACCTTTGGTAACCCGTTTAGATCTAAAAACATTTCCTAGGTTGAAGTCGACGGTACGATATTGGGGAAATCCTTGATAATGCAGTAAATGTTAGGAGGGCAGTTTAAGTTCCACAGTCGGTCTAGAAAGCCGGAATGCCAGGCATTATCGAAGGCTCCAGCAATATCTAAATCAAGGAGGCAACACCTTAGGCCTTGTTGTCTATTGTGTTGGACGTACTCTGTGACAGCTTTTATGGCATCCGCGGTGGATTTTCCTACTGTAAATCTATGCTGCTGATGTGGTATCAATTCATTAGATTCCAAGTGGTAGTTGATCGTATCTATGGTTATTTTTTCAAAGCATTCCCTGGGACTGAATATCAGGCTAATATCCCGATAGCCTGTTTATTGTGTTTGCTCTTGTCCGCTTTGGTACGCTGCCGTTTTTCCATGTATTAGGAAAACAGCCAAGGCTTAGGCATTTGTTAAACAGCGTCATCCAAAAAGTTGGTATGGTTTTGTGTATTCTTATAACAATGGCACCGTCAATACCGTCAGCACCTGGGCATTTCAGGCCACTAAGATTAGCTATTGTTTCTTCTACTTCATGAAGTGCGAATTCTGTTCTGGCTGAGCGAATGAAGCCGTTCTTGTTAATACTTAGTTTTAATGATGCTATGTTTCTCATTGTCTTGTGCTACTAGATCGTCTGCAAAGAATTTATCCAGGAGAGCCGTAGCGGTGTCTTCTCTGACAAGGTTGTGGACTCATCTTGGAGGATTAAGGCTGACTGGAATGGCCTACTAGCGAATCCCCATTTGCAGGCTATTTTTCATGTTGAGCATTTGGTGTATTCTGTGCAAAAATATTTGCACGATTCTTGTTTATCTTTTAGGAGCTCTGTCTTATATTTATTAGTAAGCGTCTTAAATTTTGTCTTATACACCTATTTCTTTTATATAGGATTTTTATATCGCTTAAATCTTCGTTTTCGGCGGCGCCGTGGCCGAGCGGTTAGACCGCTCGCCTCCCATCTAGGCGGCCCGGGTTCAATCCCAGGGACCTGCATGTGGGATTTGTGGTGGACGAAGCGGCGTCTGGGCGGGTTTTCTCCGGGTTCTCCGGTTTCCCCCGCCATTCATTCCACCAACTGCTCCATCATCACCTTTCCTTTCATCCTTTCATCCATTTCACCAACATTTCGTTTCATCTACTTCCTTCATCCCATACCAGGCATCGGGCTGATCACCCATCCTGGATGCTCTGTCTGATCCATGAGTGTCTGCTCCTCGACGGGCCTCTGACCCCAGGCACCCGCTTGTAAGTCCTGGGGGGTGTAAGTCCTACATAAGAGGAGGGTAAACAGATAATGAATGAATGAATTAAATCTTCGTTTTCCTGCGTTCTGTTTTCTGAGCATGTTTAGCTCAGTAGACCAATTTGTTGGAATGAAAGTTGGGTAACAGCTAGTGTTTATTTCGTCCGGTTCTTACCATATACTATTAATGGCGTTCTCCAGGTGTTCTTTTGTGTTTGATTTGTTTATTAAGTCCACTCAATTGTCATTCGCTTCTTGGATTTTCTGTCGAAATACGTTCCATTTACCTACTCGAGTGGAAAACTTTCTTGTGGAACTACGAGGTGTGTCCAAAAAGTAAGTTTCCCTATTTTGTAAAAAAATGGTACACACAATTGATCATGCTGAATTAATTTTATTCATATTGTACAACCCTTCTGTTACTTTTCTACATAGTCTGTCACGCCTTTATTTTGAAGAGGGCTGAGGACGTGCATTTGGGAGCGTAGCAGGATTAAGGGCTGGTGAGCAACTCTGAATAGCAAGACACAATTAACAAAAACGAACAAATTTAATATAATAAACGAGTAGACACAAAGACAGTGAGCAAGCAAACCATTTTTAGGATTAAGTATTTACGAAAGATCAGTTTCTAGTTACCTAGTGCCATTGAGCAGATGTTACGTTGGATGCCATTCACAAAGGCGGGTGCTAATCCAGGCAGCGCCTCCGGCCGCACCTGGGTTGTTCTATCAAGACTGCCATGCCCTTAGATTGATGAAAGGGTTTTTATATTATAGATGGACGCCTCCACACAGGGCATGGCCATATATGGAGAAATAGCCTCTATTCTATGAGTTGGCATCAGCAACATAATATCACAAGGATACGACTGGCACTGAATGTCGAGTTCATACATCCTGTGTTGCACCATGTGAAGTAAGAATGCAAGAAGTAAGCTTCAGATGAACCAAATTCTAAAGAAAAGTAATTTTTAGGAAAATAATTTAACTTAACTTGACCCATACGTTACAAGTCAACATGTTTTCCCAAGTATTTTTGGAGACGTGGCACAACTTTTTCCAAGCCAGTGTTGTACCAGGTCGGGTCCTGTGCTCGTAACCAGCTGTTCACTTCTTATTCATCTTCGTCACGGTGTTAAAGTGCTTACCTCCAAGATGACCTTTGAGTCAGGGGAACATGTGAAAACCACTTGGGAAAAGATCTGGTGGATATGGAGGGTACGAGACAGCTTCCAAGTTGAATCTTGACCCAGGCGGAGCTCAGAAGATTCAACTTGGAAGTTTTGTCGCATCGTCCGTATTCACCGGAGTTTGCCCCAAGTGATTTTCACATGTTCCTCCAACTCAAAGGTAAGCACTTTTAACACGGATGATGAAGTCAAATTAGTAA
The DNA here is from genome assembly GCA_030765065.1 of Deroplatys truncata. Classification (NCBI taxonomy): domain Eukaryota; kingdom Metazoa; phylum Arthropoda; class Insecta; order Mantodea; family Mantidae; genus Deroplatys; species Deroplatys truncata. The sequence continues at coordinate 675,159,631 of CM060990.1, forward strand.
AAAGCTGGTTGAGAGCACAGGACGCGACCTGGTACAACACTAGCTTGGAAAAACTTGTGTCACGTCCCCAAAAATACTTGGAAAAACATGTTGGTAGAAAAGTAACAGAAGGATTGTACAATATAAATAAAATTAATTCAACATGATCAATTGTTTGTAATGTTTTTTATAAAATAGGGAAACTTACTTATTGGACGACCCTCGTAATTCGTCTAAACATTTTAATCCATATTTACGAATTTTGGCAATTTTTGGCCTCTTTTCACAAATGGGTATCTTTAAGTAAAACACTTGCATGGCCCTTTGTCCCTCCCTGCGTTCACAGAAGATTAATACGTGCTCATGTCAAATGCGAGCGCTAGCAGCAGAATTAGCAAATGTTAACCATACCAGTAATACAAGAAACTTAGCTGAAGAAAACAGCAATGCATTTGTTTACACAAAACTGTAACTTGTTTACATAGATACACCCTCACCTGTATATAATAATTCCTTACAGAGTACCAAATCTTACCTGAGTAAATATAGGATAGGTAGGTACATTTAAGAAACGGATAGAAATGATTTACAAAGGCGAAATTTTAATGAAAGTTATATTATATTAAAATTATAAATCTTGTTAATTCAGATATTGTACAAGGTGATGTAATAGTAGCCATATACTATTCATTCAGCACTAAACGATTTTTTAGGTGAGACATAAGAAACATGTTAGGTTATTTAGAGCATCATTATTAGTAGTATTATTATTGATTACTGCATAGTGTTTGGTTTCATATGTTCCGAGCTGACACTACGCCACTGGATGACTTTAATTTTGATGCTTTAATTAACAGTAGGAGAGGTCAGAAATAAGAAATATGTTAGTTTATTTAGAGCATTATTATCATTATTATTATTGTTGTTGTTGATTACTGCATAGTGTTTGCTTTATAAGCTCGAACTGACACCACGCCACTGGATAACTTTAATTTTGATACTTTAATTAACAGTAGGAGAGGTCAGAAGTAAGAAATATGTTAGTTTATTTAGAGCATTACTATTATTATTATTATTATTATTATTATTATTATTATTATTATTATTATTATTACTGATTACTGCATAGTGTTTGCTTTCATAAGCTCGAACTGACACTACGCCACTGGATAACTTTAATTTTGATACTTTAATTAACAGTAGGAGAGGTCAGAAGTAAGAAATATGTTAGTTTATTTAGAGCATTAATAATAATAATAATAATAATAATAATATTATTATTATTACTGCATAGTGTTTGCTTTCATAAGCTCCGTACTGATTTCTAAACATTACCACTTGAGGTTCTGTCTTTGGTTCAACTTAAACAATTGTCACCACTATGACTTGATCTGTAACAATCACGTAAATATTAGCAATATATTTTAAAGAAAGTGACAGTAATCAAGGCTGTTATGTGACTTTGTTGTTAATAACATTATTATTTTATTCTCAAGGTTAACAAGTTCGTCGTAGCATTGTGGTGATGTTTGGTTTTCTGTAAGTCGTTCGGCGTCGCAATGCTCTTTGTGTTTTCAGCTGCACGTGACTAATCGAGACTTCCTGCGACAGCATTTTGTTTTCCCTTGTTGCCGGTGCGGTAAAACAAGTGAATTTAAGGAAACATGGAGGTTAGACTTCTCAGAAACACTGCAACAGTTTTGCTGGTTTTCAAACGAAGACTGGGGTATTAAAACTGTAACTGCAATGTAATTTCGCGTTTGATTGAATAGTGATGTTACTGTCCATATCAGTCTACCCTAAATCCAAATTCTGTGTTTAAAAAGAAATTATTTTTTATTTGTGTATGTGTGTGTTACTTTTTCGCTTAAGAATGGCCGAAGTAATAGTTACAAAACGTGCTTATAACCTGTCTTAGAAGCCAATTAGGAAATACGCTACATGGTGTCTTAAATACCTACTGTCAAAAAGAGAATTTTAAATAGACTGGAATTAAAAAAAAAACGCTTCAGTTTACTTTTCTTTTGGAAAATTATAAAAGGTTCATAAATACATATACTTTTTCTAAGACAGTGCACAACTTTGTGCACTATAAACGTTTTACTTAAGCTTAATTTTCATCGTGAATGGCCCCTAAGTTCCGGAAAAACAAGTTTTATTAACAAATTTGAGAATACTGATGATAAGAGACCGTAAGTTTAGGAATTATAAATCATTAAAATATGCAGACAACAAGGCATTATAAATACTAAAACAGACAATAAAAGGCAATTACAAAAACCCACTTATTTAATAGATTGCACTATTCCATAATTCGATCGTCATATTTTAAAGAACTTCAAAGTTTTAAACAAAATGCTAATGTTGTAATTGACACAAAAATTAAATATTTTTAAAAAGGCCTGTGTATTGCAATGCCTTATTCGTTGCACATGACAACCAAATGCTTAAGTTCCCTGGGGTCATTTTGAGTCTCCTGTCAGATAACACGTTTTTCAAATGAGAAAATGACCTCTCAACATCAACAGAGGTTTTTGGAGCAAATCTAAAACATAGCATCATTGTAGGATCCGTTTCAACTGCAACAGAATTGTCACCTTGTAGAATTTTTGAAATGTTTCTATATTTATCCAGATCACAATTTTTCGATAACACTGTTTTACACTTTTCGCTAACTAATGAACGCCGTTTCCCTGGTACACTGTCCGGTCTTTGCATTGCGTCATCCACAATTTTCACTGACTTCGTTAAAGGTTGTCCTCTTTCTTGAAGTTGGCAGATCACTTGTGGCAGGAACCCAAACTCGGCCGCAATGAAAGTTAAGTCAGTTTTCACTTCCGAAAAGTTGAGAAGTTTCTTGACTGCTACAATTGAAGATGCTTCATCCTCCAGAGCGTTCACCACCTCAGCTATACTCTGGAAATTTGAAGCGTAATAAAGTGTTACTGAGATCCATGTCCCCCATCTAGTTATGATAGGTTGGGGGGGGGGCAGAGGTACATCTGGTGCAATGGATTTAAATGTCAGGATTCTTGATGGGGCTTTCACAAAGATCTTAATACTGGAAACCAATTTGTCAACATCCGGAAACAAGCATCGTATCTCTTCTGACACCCTGTGAAAGCCATGTGCTATGCAGGTCACGTGAAGCATGTTTGGAAATAGCACTTTTAATGCTATTCCAGCCTTTTTCGTATATGATGCAGCGTCACTGATGAAAAGTAAGACGTTGTCGTATTGAATCTCTTCAGGCCACAGCAACTTTAATGAACTGGTGAATAACAACATTGGCAATGAAACGACCCGTGGTATCAGTTGACTCGTCGATAGAAATCCAGATCTTATTTTTCATTTTATCTTTAAACATTTTCATTGTGTCATCGTAACTTTCGGTTAAGTAACATTTTCGCAAACTTGACTCGCTAGGTACAGTTTGATTAGTATACTTCTCCAAAAACTGTGATAATATTGGATTCTGTAATTTCCACAAAGGGATTCCGGCGCTGAGGAAAGCTTTACATAAGTCGAATGCAAACTGGGATTTTGATTCGATGTTGCAATTACTGTTGGAAGCAAAGAAATCCTCTTCCCAGAGCCTTGGAAAGTGCATTTTTGTGTTTGATTGTGCCGATATGCTGTGATATAAAATACTTCTTTTCGTAGTTCACTGACAGCTCGCATTTTTTGCATGTGAGTGCTTTACCGTCGCTACAAAATACGTCGGATCCAAAAGTATTAACGTATCTTTGTAATTTACTGCGTAAAGAAACACTGAATTTCGGTACCTTGCTGTTAGCTACATCAATGTCGCACTGGAAACTGAAAGAAAAACAAAGTTAGACTCACACTCATTATTGCCTTTTAAAATCCGTGGACTAGTGGTACCGTGCTAGCCTCTAGTTCTCAAGGTCGCGGGATCAAACCCGACGGAAGGCGATGGATTTTTTCGGGCGTAAACATCCTTAGCTTCGCTTCCTTCGGAAGGGAAGTAAAGCCGGTGGTCCCGTGTCGTAGATTTACGACACGTAAAATAACCTCAAGCCTGATAAAACGGCCTCTGAGCAAAATTACCGGTCTTTCACGCCCAATATGAATGGGACGCTAAGAACCAGAGTAGTTAAAGAGCGTCCATAAATAAAACTCAATTTACAAGCGGCAATTCAAACGCTTTCTGTTACATTTATTTTTGCGGCAGCACTCATTGTTACAAAGAAAATAATGAACTGAATGAATGAAGCCTATGTGATCTGCAACTTATAGACAATAACATACATTCGGCGATCTAACTTTCATTCTCAGGGACTAACGGTTATTGAAATAAAATGTACCTGAAGGAAATGTTTAATAATTAATCAATAATAGATAAATAATGAAATAAAGACAACAAAAAGCATTTATTTCGTAAATAGGCCTTATTATTTAAAAAGGCAGAAAAAGGCAACATAAAACTGTGGCATTTCAATTACAAAGGTATAAATTCGTACAGATTCGCTTTAAAATTGAAGATAGATTTGACACATTTAAAGAGGCATTCTGCCTAAGTTCCGGTCTCTGCTGATGATGTGATGGTGTACACTTGTGTACAGAAATGTGCTCAGTCTTCCTAAATAGCAATAGTGTTATTTCTTTCGTAAGGTTTCCACAATGATGCTACTAGCATTTGACCTAACCCAGCTCTTAAAACTCCTCTTGATGACAGAAACAGATTCCAAGATACAAACACGAAACAATGTAGGATTTTATGTTTAGTGCGAAATGGAACAGGGGACAGAGCTTTTTCTAGGTTTTCCCCCCTTAATATAAAAAACTAATTGCATATATAGAATTTTCTGTGAAAAACCTATGGAATGCTCTTCATCGTACTGAAAAGTATGCAGTTTTATATACCTACATGGGAATCATAAGAGACAGACGAAATCTTCTTCTTTCTCTGTTTAACCTCCTCGTATGTAGGACTTACACCCCCAGGACTTACAGGCGGGTGCCTGGGGTCAGAGGCCCGTGAAGGAGCAGACACTCATGGATCAGACAGAATATCCAGGATGGGTGATCATCCCGATGCCTGGTATGGGAGGAAGTAGATGAAACGAAATGATGATGAAATGGATGAAAGGAAAGGCGATGATGGAGCAGGTGGTGTAATGAATGGCGGGGGAAACCGGAGAACCCGGAGGAAACCCGCCCAGACGTCGCTTTGTCCACCACAAATCCCACATGCGGGTCCCTGGGATTGAACCCCTGGCCGCCTCGGTGAGAGGTGAGCGGTCTAACCACTCCGCCACGGCGCCGCCATAGACGAAATCTACGCAGGAAAAACTGTAAATTTTTTAAAGCATTTTATTTTGTAGGGCTAGTCACTTCCAAAATATTCGGGTGCCTTTGAATGCCAAAGTGTTTTAGCTAGTTTTTCTTTTCCAATACACTTCGTTTGTTTCTCTACAATGCGCAAACAATATCTACAGAACAGGCACATACAATAGTTGACTTTTATACCGCTATAAAGCTGCAATGAAACATAAATACTGAAACCAATACTGCCGACATTTCTCATGGTTAACACGAAATAAATATAAGAAAGAACACTGTATGGAATACATACAAAAGTAAATGAACGCGTAATGAATAAGGAATTAGCTATGGCGCGTGCGCGAGTGAATTCCACTCAGTGAAGGTCCCCCCCTCCTTGATCAAAAGCAGCGCTTGCATCCGCCGCAAGGAGGCGGTACGGAAAAAGCTCACGCCCTTTGATTAAAGTATAAGGACCAATGGCAGCCTTAAATGCCACTCTTTACTCTTCTTTCCCCTCACACGGGGTGACTAAACAATTGCAAAGCCTGATAATCAAAGACTTAAGGCTCCCTGGACAATTAAAGGCAAACAATACATGCAAACACGTCAGTGCGCGGGTGATTGTGGAAAAAAGGAACCAAAACCACTTCCTATTCAACCCAGGAATCCTTCACAGGAAGAAGTTGAGGGTGATATTGCTGTCTACATAAAAGGTAACATTAAATATTATTTATAAGCAATAAACTTGTTACTTCCTGTGGGCTTACAGCGGACCATCGATTTTCTTATTCATAAACCGGAACTTGCGTTGGTTTGGGGATCAAACGCCTTGGTTCGACCACATTTTGGTTTACCTCAGAGGTGTAATTAAAGGCAGATCATCTTTACGATCATGGAGTGATGGGTGTGGCTGCTGTGCGTAAAATTCACGCGTAAAACTATCTACCAAGATTAGACACAATTGGAAAGTATGAAGACCTAAACTTTAAAACAAACAGGTTTAGTAAAGCAAAAGTTAGAAGGCTGATATCCCAGAGACATAACCGAGGCTTGAGTAACTCAATTGATACACAAATGCTAATAACACTTCCATATATGCAAAAGGAGGGCATCAAGAAACACTACTGACCTTATTTAGGCGTCAGTAAGCCACAGACTGATGTGTCATTGCTAGACTTGCTCCTCGTTAAGCCCGGATGACGATGAACTTTACGTAACATGACGGGATGTAACGCGAAGTTAAGAAAATGCTGCTAAAGTAAGGGCCTAATTAGGATGTACTTAACGTAGCGGCAATGAATCTTGTTTGACTTGAATGACTCTTATTACTTATGCTACTGTTTCACGTCAATTGGTTCTAATTACCATGCGACATTAAACTTGACGTAACGGGAAGGAAAAGTTTGATACTGCCAAATTATTAACTTACGTCGCGTTAAGACGACCCTACATCGGTCCATGTAACACAATGTATAAGAGCTTCACGTTACGTCGCATTAAGTCACTAGGTTAAGTTCAAAGTAATTCAGGCTTTACTTACGTTTTCCCTGCGAGGAGAGGAGAACTACAACTGTCCGGAAGGTTTATGATATATCAGGATTTCTTCAGGTAATTATTTCTGTATAATTAACATCACACGATATTTAACTATTTGGTTAAGATCAGGGTGAGACACATTTTAATAAATAACAGCAAATGTTGTTTGCTATTTAAATTCTATTTAATTCTGTAATTTTAAGGTTAAAAGTTAATGCTCCAGCAAGTAAAATTCTTATTGAGATGATTAACAATGCTATGAAACTGTGTATCTGGTGGATAAGAACGTTTCCAAAAAGGGAGGGGTGCAAATAGGTCAGAATCATGCACAAAACTGCCTGTATACTGTTCCTCTCCATGCCTCCTCCCTTTTTTGGCATTTGTCGAAACTTATTTGTTTTCAATAACATCCATCATTTTTTATATTAAAGAAAACAGACATTTTCCTCCTCCGATCGTTTTAATGCATTCTTACACGAGCGGTTGTAATACCGTGCGCATTAACAAAGGCTTTCTTACAAGGTTTTTTCTTGCCAGTGGACAATAAAATCGAATACACATGGGTAGCTGCCTTCAGTTTATTTTTCTCACCGTCTTCAGCTCTTTGCATTTTCCTGTGGGTGGGCCTGACTTCGAAAAAAACGAGGAGATAGGTATTTTTTTGTATTTTTGTTTCAAAACTAAAAAATTTCGAATATGTCTTTATTTTATCCCCAGACAGCTTATCTGTACATTTCAATTTGCACATGAAGATGAAAATAAGGTATTTTAGTATATGAGTGAATGTCTTAGAAAACAAATAGTAAATGATATGCCACTTATGGCTAGAGCTCGGATTTTTGCATATTTGCATGTTTTATTCCTTGATAGACGTATGCAAGTAAGTAATAAATTTATTCCATATTGTAAGGAGTTTATTACGGAAGTTTTATAGTGCATATAAATTCATATTTAAGGGGTTCGTGCACATTTAACTAATTTCTGCATATTTTTGCATATATCTTACTTTTTCAGCAATTATTCATGAAATACGAATTTGTATTTCACAACGATACTTTCAGAGAAAATCTCTCTTTTGTTGTTCTGTTTGTGTAGAACTGTTAAGCTATCATGTTTCTAAATGCATAACAGGTTGCCGAAAATGAGAACATAGCTATCAACAACCAGCGCTTCCTGACAAAAATGTGCCGTCAGCAGATAAACTAGATAGCGTTCAACAATCATGCGGTAAATCTTTAAAGTTCGGCGAGGCCATTGTTATTAATGTTACACAAACGAAGCCGTTTGACGCAACGATAACATTTCCAAGAAATAAAAGGTGCCGTTTTCAGTCACTCTTAAACTTGTAACTAGTGTGTATTCTGAATGTAAGCAATAGGAAACGGAATATTACAATGCCTAAGGAGAAGAGCAGTAAAGCCTACTTGCTTCGAAACTGGATTGATGGAAATCCTACTCTAACAACATATGGAAATATAGTACTGTGTCAAGTGTGTGAAAAACATGTAAGTTTTATTGTTGTATTTTCAGAATATTTTAAAAATCAATGCGATTTTCGTTAGTGAGTGTTGGTTTTATTTAACTAAAATAACCTCATACTATTTTTATACAATTGTTATAGGTGTCCTGCGACAAAAAATTCCAGATTATGCAACATCTACAAACAACTACTCCTAGACATGCTATCAATAAAAATGTCTCCAAGATCCAAACAACCTAACCAGCAGCATTTTCTGCAAGCAGAAGTGGAAACGATGACAGTATTAATTTTTCGAAAGATATCTGCAAAGCATTAGTTTCAGCCAACATTCCTTTGAACAAGTTAAATAATATGGAATTTCGAAATTTCCTTGAAAAATATTCCGGACGAAAAGTTCCTGACGTATCAACAATAAGGAAAAACTACCTTGGCAAAGTTTATGAAGAGGTAAGTTTAAAAATTTATTAAACAAAGTTAGTTTGTGTATCAACTACCCCAACACCCTCCCCAATATTTTGAGCTTAAAAATTTGTCGTTTATTTAAAACTTTTAAATTCATTATAGACAAATATTTTCAAATGGAAACAAAATTACGTATGGCCCGTAGTGTCACGGAGTTTTGATTTCTTTAGTTGTTTATAAAGAAACACTTTTATTATATATATTTTTAAACTTGTTTCCCCTAAAACTGAGCCTCCAAATTACACCCTTTATCTTTACTAATTTTCAACATAATTATTTTTCAGGTAATACAAGAAATAAGAGACGATATCGGCGACACAAACTTGTGGTTATCTGTAGACGAAACAACCGACTCGTGTGGGAGATTTATTGCCAATGTCGTCGTGGGAAAAATGACTGAATCGGAACCAGAAACGCCACATCTCGTTGTCTCCAGGGTACTGGAAGTAAGAAACCATTCGACAATTGCTAGAGTTGTTCGTGATGCATTAAGCGTTTTATGGCCTGCTAAAGAAAATGAGGAAAAACTCTTGGTGATAGTTACAGATGCAGCAGCATACATGCTTAAGGCAGTTAAAGCTTTGCAGGTATATTATCCTAAGGCAGTTCATATGACTTGTTTAGCACATGCTCTCCACCGGTTAGCAGAGGAAATTCGAGCGAATTTTCCAGAAGTAAATGCCTTAATTTCCTCTGTGAAAAAAGTGTTTGTGAAGGTGCCATCAAGAGTGAAATTATTTACTGATATGATACAAGATACTGGTTTACCCCCAGAGCCTTTCCTCACGAGATGGGGAACATGGATTGAAGCAGTGATCATCTGGAAGACGTGAAAAAGGTGCTCGACGTGATGGACAAAAATGAAGCTGCAAGTATCCCTGCTGCAATGAGTGCTTGCAATGAGAAGGGTCTCCAGAGTAAATTAGTGTTTATTAAGACCTACTTTCGTAAAATACCAGCCGCAAACAAACATTTGAAAAAAAAAGGAATGTCTTTATCTTCTGCCCTGCAAGTATACGATACAGCTGACGCCGAAGATATACCTGGAGAAATAGGAAAGTGTCTTAGTAAGAAAATTGAGTAAATTGAAGCAGGAAATCCAGGTTTAATGTTTCTTCGGGATGTGAATAAGGTGCTACAAGGAGAATCTGAAAAAGAACTTAATGCTTATTCTGTAAGTGACATAGCCTCTTTCCGATAATGTCCTGTGGCTTCATGTGAAGTAGAGAGATCTTTCTCTTCATATAAAAACATTTTAAGCGACAGAAGAAAGTCGTTTCTTCCTGAAAACTGTGAAAAATATTTAATTGTTTATTGCAATAAAAACGACTAATGGTAAACCAGACTGAAAGAAAGACTAACAAATGTTAATGTTGTTAATGTCTATGTTTAAGACTGAATTTACAATCTGATTACTTCATCAAGATTAATAAATGTGAGAAAGTTAAAATAATATGCTTTATTTTAAGTGCATATTTTAAAGTTTTTAGAGCATATTTTACAGATTTTTAGTGCATAGATGCATACATATATTCATACTTTATACTACATATAAATCCGAGCTCTACTTATGACACTTCACACTAGTTAAATAATAAAGCATTATGTTTGTGTAGGAAAGAAATATGGGTTAACTTGCAAACAAAACCATATTTCTTTAGTTTAATTTGTTTTCCCTTACAGCTGATATAAGGATCGTTTTGCATCCCAGTTTTTATTACTTAATGTTTGAGTCTTTGCTTTTCACAGCATTTTTTTTTACAAGATTCGATATCAATTATTTCAGTATCTGACGTCACTCAATAATGTGTTAGGTTAGCACACAACAGCTGTAAAGGGAGACTAAATAGTGATAATTACCAAAGTAGGACAGTTTTATATTTTATGCAATCTTATTAATTGGAACTTTCTGTTTAAGTACTTTATATTTTAAGTATATTTTTAAAAATGGTACTACTTCATCTGAATAAATTCTGAACCACTTCAAGGAAAAATTATAACTCCTACACACTTTGCAGTAGAGTGGTAAACTTTAGCCCATCTTTTAGATGAAGTCTTGCTCTACAAATTGGTGTTATGTTAAATAAACCTCTGTGTGCTTATGCCACGTGGTTTCTTTCTTTGCAAATACATGCGAGTGTTATTCTCCAATTTTTTCTTCGAATAGCTTTTTCTGTGAATGACATTTTCCAGAAAAAATAACCCGTTTTCTCATAAACTATTAAAGATAGCTAAATTAAATTTTGGGATGATAATTAATTCTTCTAAATGTTATTGCGGACCTACTTAGGTGGTTATTTAAAAAATTATAACTACTGACAGGTTTAAACAAAAATATTGTGAATAAATATGCAACATGAAACACGTAAAACCCAAGCAAGAGTAAGCAAATGAGGAGGTTTAATTATTTTTAAATGCATAGAAAAATTGAACTATTCATGTTTACAGCAATTTTAGCCAGTTGATACTTCTACACAATTGACACATTTGTATTCAGTTTTCTTTGTACATTTTCCACAAACCATCTTCTTACAAACAGCGCACTTGGAAGTAGTTTGATTACACTTTCAGAATATAAGAACTTGATATTTACGTGTCTCTGTGCTATTTCGTCTTCATTTTCACCTCCATTCTTTTCATAATCATCTGTGATCCCACGAAGTGAGCGACTCTTCACACAGTCAGAGCGTAGTTCCTCTGCAAGTTGCTAATAAAATGTCTTTTCCCAGTAACAGCCCTGAATACTACATAAGCATTTATCCCAGCTAGGTTAAGAATATTGTAGGAGTGTGCTGACCATCTTCTTGAGGAGGCCCTGACTGAATACTACATAAGCATTTATCCCAGCTGGGTTAAGAACATTGTAGGAGTGTACTGGCCATCTTCTTGAGGAGGCCCTGACTGAATACTACATAAGCATTTATCCCTGCTAGGTTAAGAATATTGTAGGAGTGTACTGGCCATCTTCTTGAGGAGGCCCTGACTGAATACTACATAAGCATTTATCCCAGCTGGGTTAAGAACATTGTAGGAGTGTACTGACCATCTTCTTGAGGAGGCCCTGACTGAATACTACATAAGCATTTATCCCTGCTAGGTTAAGAATATTGTAGGAGTGTACTGGCCATCTTCTTGAGGAGGCCCTGACTGAATACTGCCTGGCCATTTTGTCTACTACGTCAACCCCAAACTTTGTCTTGTAGTAGCTTACAGTTTCTGGAGTTCTTTTTTGTCATTTGTATTTATAGTTTCACTAGGATGAAGGGAATTCATCATTTGTCGAATACAGAGACTTCAGAACATGTGGTATTTCTCTTCTTGCTCTATTTACTGCTCCTACTATGGAGGTTGACTTTTATTTCAATTTCTTGGCAAGTTTGAGGGAAGTGAAGTAATTATCTGTAGTGACGTTTCTGCCTTTGGATAAAATGAAGACGCATCACTACATAATCTGAAACCCTTTCATCTTCGGATCGTGCAATATCCTTACCAAGATAAGGGAATCTATTGGGAATTTACTTGCTATCAACACCTACAGCCAACCAGTACTTTTGTCCATACTTGTCAGGCTTCGAAGCCATGAACTGTGTGAACGGGCACCTAGTTTTACTAGGAAAGGGTTGCTCGTCTATCGTTATGTTAGGTCCGGGTTTGTAACACATGGTGCAGTTTCCTATAAACTCGTTCCGAACAGCAGAAACCAATTCGAAATTATCGTCTGTAAACGTACAGAGCGCGTAGACTTCTTGTCGAGCCTCAGGAATCTCATAATTTCATGGAATCTATTTCTACTAATGGTTTCCACCGAAAAGGTAGGCCTCAGGAGTCTGACCATAAGCTGTGGAGGTCTGTACTACTGCAGCTACTCACACCACGAGCAGGAATTATTGCAATAAATGCTTTTATTTCTTTCGTGGTCATTGACCACCTGTCATTTCCTAGTACTCTGTGCGTCTCTGTTATAGTGCATTTCAAAATGTTTGGTTATAGTTGTCTACTCCGAGGATCAGGATCATCTCCTCTTGAATCTTCTTGATCTATAAAACAGAATAATGTTTAAATTAAACCAACAAATAAAAGTAAAATGTAGAAAAGCAATTCTAAATTATGTACTGTAAAATTATATTTAGATAGGAATGCAATCATAATAATTTAGCAATAATAATAATAATAATAATAATAATAATAATGTACTTAAGAGACTGCATATTTCCATTTCCAATATCTGAAGAATCAGTATCAATACTATTAGATGACCATCTTCTCTAGCTGTCTGCGGTATAAACTCTTCTTCTGAGTCGTCAGATAAAAGTTCACCACCATCTGAATTCTTCTCCAAAACTCTTTGTAACTCTGTAAGTAGCTCATCTTCACGTAAATATCGTTTCCGATACATTTCAACCTTCACCTTACTACTGTAGAATCCCGATAACTCTACCTAACGTGGATTGAGAGGGTGTCGAGTTACTGAAATGTGTAGTTTTACGGAATAAGGGTCCTGTTATTCACAACTCATAACATAATATGTACTGCAAATACATAAATGCATGTTCTAGCACAATATAGGAAACAGAAAAGTAGAACATATTCTAAAAAAAAAAATGTGTTACACTCTCTACTATTGTACAATCTGTTTTTACAAACGATTATTCTGCATGTACTTCATGTTTATCAGATAAACATTTGCAGAAACTATCCTATTGCTAATTTTCTTGTAGGCAGAAGGGGAATAAACAATAAACGATAGCCAAATCTTTTAAGAGCTGATTGCTATGTGGAGTATTTCATTCCCTTTGGATATCCAGGACATAAAAAACGAATAACGAATTCCCATTTGAGAAAAAGTATAAGTATTGGAAAATTCAAAGAAATAACAAAGAATATCTCGGAAATGGTTAATACAAAAAAAGATGTATATGGCATAAATTGTGTGTTTTAGTGAGATCTACATTTTTTGTATAGAAACAATTTGTCTACCTCTTAAAGTTTACCAATTATGCAAAAGCCATTAAGAGAGAAGAGGACTTCTGGGGCTTTTGCCAGAAAATTAAAGATATACATTTCATTTGTCATAAAAATATCTTAAATATGCGATATTTTAATCAAAATCGTTAGAGCCATTTTTGAGAAAATCAAAATTATCGAAAAATGTTCCATGTAAAGTGTAGTCTGGGCCGGGGATTTTTTTGAAAATCTTTTTGTCGAATCTTTGAAAGATACTGAACCTAAATACTAAGTTTGGTATTTATTCGACTTTTCGTTTTTGAGTTATGCTGATCACAGACACACACACACGGTCCTCTTTATAAAAATGCTTTTATTTAATTCAGGGCGCCTCAAAACATGTATTTCCGGTGAAATCTGGGTATCCAATTTTTGAGTGGAATGCAATACTTTCCCTACTTACTACACGTAGTAGAGAAAGTAATTATTACTGTAAATGTAAATTTAAAAACACGTACTTACATAGAATAGAGAAGAAATTGCTAGTTCTTTGTAGAAAAAATCTTGTGATGCTAGACTGTCTCTCACACTCATTCCGTTGCCGTGCACTTCATCACGTAGGCCATTTTCACTGGCACAAACACAACACTAACAGTAAGCCTGAGATCTGAGAAACTGTACTATAGCCAGAAATAACTGAAAGATTAGCTTACCAGTACGTGCTGGGTAAACAATAAACCTTCAAACCTTCCATGTATCAGTAGGAGTTTTAATTATCCCTTGTGTTTTACTTGGCTTCCGATCGATCAAACGTGCTTGAAAAGCGACAACGAGTGCGGGAGTTGTATTGGTAAATGCTTCATTAGTGTCCTAAATTTCTATTTCTTCCAGATTTCATTTCTATTTTGTTGTGCAAGGTAGCTATGCCGCAATTCATTTCTCCTTTACGCAATAAATTACAAAGTTACATTAATGGTTTTGGATCCGACGTATTTTCTGCTGGCAGTAATATATGTGAGCAGGCAAATGAACTACAAGAAGAAGTATTTCATATCCCAACATATCAGTACAACCATACACTTCCAAGATTTCTTTGCTTTATGGAAATTGCAACATCCGTTCGAAAAAATCAATTTGTATCCGACTTACGTAAAGGTTTTCTTGATGTCGGAGCCGCTTTGTGGAAGCCACAGAATCTTACATTAAGAAGTACACGGACGAATCTGTGCTGGTGAGTCAAGTTTGGGAAAATGTTGCGTAAGTGAATGTTACGATGATGTATTGAAAATAATCAAAGATAAAACTAAAAATAAAAATATGATTTGTTACATTTACGGGACTTTCTCTATCGTCTATCGCTTATTGGTGGGTATAAAAATTATTCTTACGAAATTTTATTTTTCTATCTACTTCATTTTAATCGAGATAAACTTTTCCGAAAATAGCTACATTACACATTTCGTTATAGATACAAAGGGAACAGCGATAGTGAAATATTTAAGAACTGGACGCTGTATGTTGGCCTTAAAATTCCATACTCCTTCATGACATCGCGAGAAACAACTGAAAATCAACAGGACTTTAAAAGTGTGGCTACATACTAAACAATTCGAACCATTAATAACGGATAGCTTGGGAATGGTTTATTCCAAAAAAGGTAATATGAAATAAGTTGTGTTTTAAAGAGATCTACAATTTTTTGTGCAGTACGTTTTCGTCTGTTGCTTAGCGTTTATCAGTTACTCAAGATTATACAAAATTCCTTCCAAATGAAGAAGACTGTGCAGGCTACCCCAGAAAATTCAAGATATACATTTTGCGTGTCATGTAAATATCTTTAATATATGGCATTTTAGTAAAAATCGTTACAGCCATTTTTTTAGAAAATAAAAAATTTCGAAAAATGTTCCATGTAAACGGTAGTTTGGGGTAAAGGGATTTTTTCTGGGGTATGGATGGTATATAAGCAAATATGGACAACATATTCAAATGTGAAATACGCTTAATTGTATTTCCCTCCATATCGCGAACATTGTGGTTCTCTTTACTCGAAAGTAAAGGTGGCTCCAAAAGTCTGCTGGTATGCATCTAGACTTAGTAACAGTTCGACTCACAGCGGTCGTGAGGGCGTTGGTCTCATCCGTTGGTGAAGTGGAGTTGAAAAGTGTTACTGGTGTCCTTGGAAAAGAATTAAAGTTATTAAATAACTCAGCATTTTACGAATTTAGAGAACTTAAATGTGGTGAAATAGTTTGCCGGTGCTGTAAACAAAAATTTTAGATGTCATTAAACATTCTAAACGGTGAAGTTGTCCGGTCAAAGTTAAACCATAATCATGGAAACGATGTAGCATAAATTAATGGAAAAATAGTAAATGCTGCTTGCAAGAGGAAATGTGTATTAGATATATGTGAAAGACCGTAGAAAATAATTAATACAAGTAGTCTCAATGGATATTTAATCAACATTATTATTATTATTATTATTATTATTATTATAATATAATATCAAATATGATTTAGAGGTGAGCTTTGAGTTGTGTGCTTTATCTTGCTGCACACATTATTATTAGTATTACTATACTTATTTCAGGAGTTTCATCATATACTCCAGAAACTTTCACTTTCAAAAACATAAATGACAGCGGGCGTAGGGCAGCCGTCAAATCTGTCCCAGGAACAAAGACGAAGTGCAAGATGTGTTGAAAAACTTATATCCATCAACAAATATGACTGAACCTTTTATGTTCATCAATAACGCACACTATAAAACTTGTATTTTCTTGTGTAACGAATGTGAACATCTTATACAGTGTTGAAACCCTGTTCATGGACGGCACATTTACATTTTGTACTAAATATTTCAAACAACTGTTTACCAATCATGGGGTGAAAAATGGACAACACATGCAACCTGCATATTATCTGTTACCTGGGAAAAGCTTAGAAACTTATGTTCAAGTAGCTATTACAATTGATTGCTGAGAAATGTCTTTGCAACTTGCAACTGAATCCAACTTTTGTAATTGTCGGTTTTGAATGTGCCCTCCATGCTGCAATAAATGTTGTGTGGGGTGGGGCCAATGTTACTGGATGCAGATTCCACTAAGACATTCCTGGCTACGACAGATTGGTAAATACGGCTGATAAAGGAATATGGCAAAAATGATTCAGAAATTGGCAGATGGTAAAGCTTTGGTCTACCATTTTTAGATCCACATGACGTTGACGACTGTTTTGTTTCAGTTTTAATGGCCATTAAGCCAAAGGATGAGAAGCTTGGTAATTTTTATGATTATTTATTAGATACATATGTAGCTAATCATGTTACCTTTTCACCTTCCATTTCTCATTAGAAAATGGTTTATAAGAAGCTGTTTATTTTGTGATGAGAAATAAGTACGCTAAATAAAAAAACGTTGGTTCCCAATTACGAAACGTAACTTGACCCTCAAATGACCATCCATGGATGGTCCAACCATTTATTGCGCTCTTAATACACATTCATTCGGAATTTTCGTTGTTATTTACGTTGGTGTAAGACCAATTGCAAAGTGCTTTATACAAAAGTGGTTTAGTTTTTTATGAGGAGTAAGAAAACAGCATAAAAAGGTAGGTTCCCATTAAAAAAATTAAATTGAGCCTAAAATGACCAACCCAGCGTCCTCCAAATAAATCACGACTAATGGCATTTACTTTCCCCCATAATATGAAGCAGCTTTTATTCATGACATTTCTTTCTTAGTTTTGCAGATATTCTACAGTCTCAACTTAAATAGTCCACCTTTTATAACAAAATCCGAAGCTCGAATTACGTTATTACGTTAAATGCGAAGATTGTTCTTTGTGTTTGTCCTTCTGTCACTTTCTCTCTTCCTCTCCCTCTCTCTTAATCTCTTCACCCAACTTCGTCTTTCCCTCCCGCTCTCTTCCCATTGCCCTGAATCTGTTCTTTCTTTCTCTCTGGGCTAGTAACACGTCATGAAAACCGGTAAAAAAAGTGCTTTTTCTCCTACTACAGTTATGGTAAAATCTTCATCAAATTATTTTCTCTCTCTCTCTCTCTCTTTTCATTAAGAAAAACCTCTAAACTAGGTACATTGCTAATCTATTTGTACATTAATGTTTCATATTTAAATGCCGTTGGGCGTTATTTAAATTGTGAGTGTGCTGGTTCGTTGATAGAGAATCTCAAGGTTACCAAAAGTTGTATTCTTCTACCAACCAAGAGGGTAGAGGGACGCAAGGCCATTATTCAAATGGTAGGACAGCTTTAACATCTTAAAGTAGGAGGAAGACCGTCTAATCGTTGTACAAAAGTTTTTGTTATTATTACCTAATCATAATTATTATTCTTGTTTTTATTGTTGCTTGTGTTGTGTCTAAATCTCTGTTTAGAAAAATAACTACTGAAATTTACTAATACATGGAAACCTATTGGCGGCAATCATTCGATGATGGCAATAATATTAGATCTCATTTGCATGACCACTTCAGAAGAAGCATTAGACACAATTAAGATTATGTCTGTTGTGCACTCCAGTTAGTTACACACACCACTCTCTACAAGGCTGAGTTGCTAATCAGGTTAGTGTGTCTATCTGTTTACACGAATCAGAGTTGAATTCGTTGTGATAAAATCTGGGTGGAAACCGGTGTTGGTTAGACAAATGTGAAAGCTTTACGGAAGAAAAAACGCTATTAGGGATCTTGGGGAATGAGCTACCGTATTTGGTCCCGAGTGTACGTGCACCAGACGTGTCGCGGTCAAGGCCATGTGTGTCAGCTGATTGCTCTGCGCTACAGTATATAGATTCAGGCGTTCGATCTACAACTTGCTTATACGCGCATCGGAATCAGAAATGGCGATAAAACAGTTACCTGTCATATTGAAATTGATATTTGTGTATGACGTTTCTGGCGGTGGAATTTCGGGAAATCTTTGTCTTGCATCATCGTATGTTTCCAAAGGAAAGTGCTAGCTTAGTATTTATTCAATCTTGTTCTTTTTAATCGTGTTATTTGTGACACACAAACACGCTGGCAGACAATTTTCTAAAAGGTTTTTAATGGGCGCATACACTGGGCCTCAAAACGCGGATTTAGGATCTCGAAACCAAAGTTTTGTGTGAATGCAATAGATACTTCCATTACCTACCATATGTATATGGTATAAAAACGAAAAGACGAAGACAATATTGTTTATGATTTAATAATCTTCAAAAAAGTAATTGTATTGTCTGTGAATGAATTATTGCACCTTCTTATTATCTGCCGGCCCTCTGCGCCGTGCTGGATGTATGGCTCCCGCGCTCCGCCAAACTGAGCGTTGCGGGTTCGAATCCCGCCATGGGCATGGGTGTTTGTATGTGTATGTGTGTTGCTGTAATAACCGGTAACAAAAACAGAAAAAAACACAGTATCATAAACTGCGTAAAACAAGGGAACTTTATAAGATACATGCTTTGAAGGATTGCTTTAATAGGAGATAAAAACGAAAAAAATAAACGTTAAAGAGATAAAACACTAAGTTATTGAATAAGGGAAAGGCAGGCAAACATAAGTGTTCGTGAGAGAAGGTGCAAAAGAGAGAATCTATTTTTTATTCAAAAAGCCAGAGTTTAATGCCTCTCCACATACACTCCAGCCCTATAATGTACACCAGTTTTGTATGTTTTGCTATTTCAAATAGGTATGCAAGGACATTTTATATCCGAAACAAAATACCATAGACCAGTCATTAGAGTCCTTTTTTTCTCATTTTGGATACCTTTTTTTATTTTTGTCATGCAGTTCCATGAATGAGCCTGGAGGCGGCACTAAGATTTTATTATTGTGCATAAATTTCTTATTACACATAAAATGGCGGGACAGTTTTTGAAAGCGATTTTTGCAAATAGAAGGGTTACAAAAACATATGTCCACTTCTATGGAAAGATATAGATTAAAGATAAAATTAAGGTATCAGTGACAATACTAGAATAGTGAATACTGGTTCGCTATATAGCTCATCACATGAGAAACTCACAACAAATAGATTTATTATAAAGGGCAGTAACACTATGTAAGAAGTGTTCGTAGTGTTATTTAAGGTCAATGGGTAGTCTTAAGGCAGTTTCTGACTGCTGTTTGTGTGCCACCTTTGATTTTATGTTTCTCAACAACTGCTTAACATAATGAAATGAAACCTTGGCAATGAATACAGCAATCATGATCCATGCAAAATTATTCATGTATGCCTAAACTTAATGCTACACACATACCTATAAGCATAATTAAAATATCCAAATTATCATGTTATGGGGGTATTCAGGTGCACCTTCCTCTAAACCTATACCTATACTTATTTTTAGTAAACTAATAATACTTGCAATTACTTGACAATTTCCACCTAAATTTGCTTCTTACTCTGAAAACATCTACCCCAAAATGTTTATATTATGAACGCAAAATTTATGCTAAATTTTACAAAATTATATGTTTTAATAAATTATGATTATAAATGTGTGGAATAATTTTAACTGCAATAAGAAGCTCTTAGACTGAAAAGTGACCAATCACATTTTTCATCCATGTATCTTAATGGGTTGCAGAGGAAAGTGCACCTAAAGTATGAAAAATACAATTTACGGTAATCTGCAATTAGAGATTAATGTGGACATAACAGCAGTGACTCGCCATATTTAAATGTCCAGTTTAAAGCCCCTAATGAATAGAAAACCCCAACATGACATATTTTGAAAACTGAGAGTTTCTAGTTTTTTAAGCATAAAACAAATATCGATTTTTGACCCAAACTGCTACCCAGTATCATTAGTAGATTTATGTGTTGCCTTAAAGGTTTATAAACAAGTCAACTTATTTTGCATTTAATGAAAGGAGGATTAAACTTCAGTTACGGCGACAAACCTGTTTGGCTCTGATGGGTAGAATCAGATGACTCTGATAGCCCTATCGAGTATAGCTGTTCTAATTCCTTCTCTCCATTGCCTTTAGGTTTTTCCCTCCTCCTTCTGTCCCTGGATTATAATACAAAGAGTTTTTGCCACCTTTCCTCTTCCATAATAAATATTAGGAGAACATATTTAATTGGATACATAAAATAGGTGAAGTAAGTCTTTGGACATAATTTTTAAATGAATATTTTAAGATTGTAATCCTAAATTGAAATTCGAATTGAGGCTTTTTAGAGATTATTTCATTTCAGAACTTCTCCTTTACAACATTCAACACACCATTAAAATAAATTTAATGAGGGAGTCAGAAAGCGCGTATAGTATTTGTCTTTCATGTGAGGTTTCCAAATTAGCTGTTTTACAAAGAAACAAGCAAATTCTTTACAATATTGCAAAGCCAAAACGTTCCTATAGTTGTGTACCACAGCAATTTTATCTGAATGCAAGCCTTAGAGTAAAAACAAATTACACTAAATTAGGAAACAAGAGATCAGTGAAAAACTTTTAGGAAATAGAAGTTTATGAATCTATTATTTGAACAAAGAAAATAGCGATGGAATTGCATGGTTATGAATGTCGGCGTAAAGGTTAATAGGTAAACATTGGAGTGTTGTAAGATGATTGTACATTTTATAGATGAAATAATGCATAGAGTATACAACACCTAAATGTGAAGAAAATGAGATTTGGAGAAAAGAAGACTAAAGTCTCAAATTGCTCATAATGAACTTTTATATATTCCATTTCCTTGTTACTACAAATTACTTAAATGGAGATGGTATAAAAGCGTAACAAAAGAAAGAAAATTGGAGTTTCTCAAGTGCATTTTTTTGCAATTTTTTGGTTAATAGTGCGTTCGCTTTGTTTTTGTTCAACAAAATCTCTAATTTAATGTCCCAATATTGTCTCCATTATGTCCCAATTTAAAAAAGAATTATCTATTTGTACTGTAGTTTCGTGAACAAAGGGATAACGCAAATCAGTAAATAAATAATTGTGTGTAGTGGATTAATAGCGGCTCAAACTAGGGCACCTACTGTTAGGCGATAATCCGCCTGATTGCTTTAGATACCTTGAAATTGAGATCAACTAAGCCGCTTCTAAACCAAATTTATACCTACTATATATTTAGGAGGTAGAGTATTCCATTTCGTCCAAAAATTCTAAACTGATATTTTACCGTAAATGATTTATGAGGCACTCTGAATAAAAAAAAAAAATATAAAAAGTTTCCTGTGCGTGTTTGTGTGTAAACGATATCTCGCACAGTTACCGAACTGGGTATTGAAGCCCAGTATCTTCCAAAGGTGTGACACGAAGACTTTCAAGAACACTCTCCACCCCAAACTACCCTTTACATGGAAGATTTATCGAAATACTTTATTTTATCGAGAACTGCTTTATCGATTTTTACAAACATATCATAATTACTTTTATTTACCTACATAACAAATAAAATGTATGTACATCTTGAATTTTCGGGCAATGGCCTTAGAACTCTTCCTCATACGGAAGGAGGTTTTTGTAATTGTGTATAAATTATAAACGTTAGGATATAGATAAACACTTACTGTACAAAAAATTGTGGATCACCTTAAAACACACAATTTATTTGAAATAAACTTTTCGTGTATCAGAAGTTTCCGGTTATCCGTTATTATTGGTTTGAAGCTTTCAACACTTCTCTTTTTTAAAGTGCTCTCGCTGTTGACTTGTTTCTCGCAATGCCATTTATGTTGAGACTGTATTGTAGAAAGAAATGTCTTTAATAAAAGTTGCTTGATATTATGGGGGAAAGTAAATGCCATTAGTCGTGTTTTATTTGCAGAACATTGTGGTCATTTTAGGGTAAATTTAATTTTTTTAAATGGGAATCTACATTTTGTATGTTGTTTTCTCATTAGAAAATGGTTTATAAAAACTGTTTATTTTGTGATGAGAATTAAGTAAACAAAATAAAAAATGTTGGTTCCCAATTTCGAAACGGAACTTGACCTTCAAATGAGCATCCATGGATGGTTCAACCATTCATTGTGCTCTTCGTACACATTCAACCAGAATTTTCGTTTATTTTTACGTTGGTGTAAGATAAACTGCAAAGTGCTTTGTACAAATGTTGTTTAGGTTTTTATTAGGAGTGAGAAAACAACATAAAAGAAGTTTGGTTCCCGTTCAAAAAAATTAAATTTACCCTAAAATGACCCAAGACAACGTCATCCAAATAAAACACGACTGACATTTACTTTCCCCCATAATATCAAGCAACTTTCATCATAGGTGTTTGTTTCTACAACGCTTAGATTTGGAGATATTGTATAGTCTCAGCTGCAATGGTCAACCTTTTATCATAAAATTCGTAGCTCTAATCACGTTATTGCGTTAAATGCTAAGATTGTTCTTTGTGTTTGTGCTTCTGTCACTTTCTCTCTTCCTCTCCCCCTCTCTTAATTTCTAGACCCAACTCCGCCTTCCCTACCCTCCCTCTCTCTCTCTTCCCATTGCCTTCGAAGAGTTTTTTCTTTCTCTCTGGGCAAGTTACACGTCATGAGAACCGGTAAAAAAAGCGCTTTTTTTCCTACTACGGTTATGACAAAATCTTCATCAAATTACTTTATTTCTCTCGGTATCGTTTCGTTAACAAAAATCTCTAAACTGGGTACATTTATAATCTATTTGCACATTAATAATGCTTCATATTTAAATGCCCTTGGGCGTTATTTAAATTGTTATTGTACTGGTAAGTTGATGGCAACATTTGTTGCCTTAAAGTTTTATAAACAAGTCAACTTATTTTGTGTTTAATGAAAGGATTAAACTTCAGTTACTACGACAAACTTTTTTGGCTCAGATGGGTAGAATCAGACGACTCTAATAGCCCTATCGAGCATAGCTGTTCTAATTCCTTCTCTCCATTGCGTTGCAGGTCTTGCCCTCCTCCTTCTGTCCCCTGGATTATAATACAAAGATTTTTTGCCACCTTTCCTCTTCCACAATTAATATTAGGAGAACAAATTTAATTAGATATATAAAAACTATGAATTAAGCCTTTGGACGAAATTTTTAAATGAATACTTTAAGTTTGAAATTCAAATTGCAGCTTTTGAGAAATTAGTTCATTTCAGAAATTTCCCTTTACAACATTCAAAACACCATTAAAATGAATTTAAAGAGGGAGTCAGAAAACGTGTTTAGTATTTGTCTTTTGAGTAAGGTTTCCAAATTAGCTGTTTTACAAACAAACAAGCAAATTCTTTACAATATTGCAAAGCTAATACGTTCCTATAGTTGTGTACCATAGCAATTTTTTCTGAATGGAAGACTTAGAGTAACAAAAATTTACACTAAATTAGGAAACAAGAGTTCAGTAAAAACATTTAGGAAATAGAAATTAATGAGTCTATGATGTGAACAAAGAAAATAGCGATTTAATTGCATTGGTATGATTGTCGCTGTAAAGGTTAATAGGTAAACATTGGAGTGTTGTAAGATGAATGTACATTGTATAGATGAAATAATACATAGAGCATACAGCACCTAAATGTTAAGAAATTGAGATTTGGGGAAAAGAAGATTTAAATCACAAATGGCTCACAGTAAACTTTAATATATTCTATTTCCTTGTTACTTCAAATTACTATCACACATTCATCTAAATGGAGGTGGAATAAAAGCGTAACAAAAGAAAGAACATTGGGGTTTCTCAAGCGCTGTAACATTTGTTGTCTGTATGGTAGTCGGTGCAACTTCCTGGTGCGTTTTCTACGCAATCATGTGTTGGAGTGATCACATGCAACTCCTTTCTTCATTGATTACATTTTGCTTTTTTTGCGTTGATAGTAACGTTTTCTTTGTTTTTGTTCAACGAAATCTCTAATTTATTAACACTCCATATTGTCCCAATATAAAAAAAGCATTATCTATTTGTACTGTAGCTTCGTGAACAAAGGGATAATGTAAATCAGTAAACAAATAATTGTGTGTAGTGGATTAATAGCGACTCAAACTAGGGCACCTACTCTTAGGCGATAATCCACGTGATTGCTCTAGACATCTTGAAATTTTGTCAACTAATACGCTTCTAAACAAATTTATGCTATATATCTAGGAGGTAGAGAAGGTATTCCATTTCGTGCAAAAATTCTAAACCGGTATTTCACATTAAATGCATTTTTGGATCACCCTGAATAAAAAAAATTATAAAAAGTTTCCTGTGCGTGTTTGTGTGTAAACGATATCTCGCAGTTACCGAACTGGGCATTGAAGCCCAAGACCTTCCAAAGGTGTGACACAAAGACTTCCAAGAACATTCTACGCCAAAAACTATACTTTACATGGAAAATTTATTGAAATGTTTTTTTCTCAAAAACTGCCTTACTGATTTTTATAAAAGTATTATAATTTTTTGTGTTTACCTATATGACAAATAAAATGTATGTACATCTTGAATTTTCTGGCAATGGCCTTTGAAGTCTGCCTCATACGGAAGGAGGATTTTGTAAGTGTGTATAAATTATAAACGTTAGGATACAGACAAACACTTACTATAAAAAAACATGTGATTCTCCTTAAAACACACAATTTATTTCCAAAAACTTTTTTGTGGCATCAGCGGTTTCCGGTTATCCGTTATTATTGCCACTTAACTTGAGACCTTATTGTAGAAAGAAATATCTTTTATAAAAGTTGCTTATATTATGGGGGAAAGTAAATGCCATTTGCCGTGTTTTATTTGTAGGACATTTTGGTCATTTTAGGGTAAATTTAATTTTTTTAAGTGGAACCTACATTTTGTATGTTGTTTTCTCATTAGAAAATGTTGTATAAAAACTGTTTATTTTGTGATTAGAAATAAGTAAACAAAATAAACATGTTGGTTTCCAATTACGAAACATAACTGGACCATCAAATGAGCATCCATGGATGATCCAACCATTCATTGTGCTCTCCGTACACAGCCATTCAGAATGTTCGTTGTTATTTACGTTGCTGTAAGATCAACTGCAAGGTGCTTTATATAAATGTTTATATAAAAGTTTGGTTCCCGTTCAAAAAAATTAAATTTACCCTGAAAGACCCAACAAAACGTTGTCCAAATAAAACACGACTAATGACATTTACTTTCCCCCATAATATCAAGAAACTTTTATCAAAGGCATTTCGTTCTACAACGCGTAGTTTTGGAGATATTGTACAGTCTCAGCTGAAATGGTCCACCTTTTATCATAAAATTCGTAGCTCTAATCACGTTATTGCGTTAAATGCGAAGATTGTTTTTTGTGTTTGTGCTTCTGTCACTTTCTCTCTTCCTCTTCCTCTCTATTTCTACACCCAACTCCGCCTTTCGCTATCTCTCTCTCTCTCTCTATCTCTCTCTTTCCATTGCCCTCAACACGTTTTTTATTTCTCTCTGGGCAAGTTACAGGTCATGAAAACCGGTAAAAAGCTGCGTTTCTGCTACCACGGTTATGACAAAATGTTCAACTAATTACCAAATTACTTTTTCTCTCTCTCTCTCTGTTTCTTTCGTTAACAAAAATTTCTAAACTGGGTACATTCATAATCTATTTGTACATTAATAATGCTTCATAATAAAATGTCCTTGGGCGTTATTTAAATTGTCATTGTACTGGTTAGCTGATAGGGAATTTCCAGGTTACCAAAGGTTGTAGTTTTCTACCAATTATGACGGTAGAGGGAGAGAAGAAGGTCATTATTCAGATGGCAGGGCAGCGTTAACATCTTGAAGTAGGAAGTCAGATGGCCTAATCGTTGCGTAAATGTTTTTGTAGTTAGTAGTAGTATTATTATTGCTTGTGCTGTGTCCAAATCTCTTTTCCCAGTAGGCAAAAGAATTACCTATTTGTACTGTAGATTCGTGAAAAAGGGATAATGTAAATCAGTAAATAAATAAATAAATAAATAATTGTGTGTAATGGATTAATAGCGGCTCAAACTAGAGCACCTACCGTTAGATGACAATTCGCCCAAATGCCTTAGATATTGTGAAATTGGGTCAACTAAACCGCTCTTAATCCAAATGTTTTCTTTCTCTACTACACATCTAGGAGATAGAGAAGATATTCCATTCCATCCAAAAATTCCAAATCGATATTTTGCCATAAATGCATTTTTTGAGGCTCCCTGAATAAAGAAAATAGAAAAAGGCCCCTGTGCGGTTTTGAATGTAAACGATATCTTGCACAGTTAGCAAACTGGGTATTGAAGCCCAGCATCTTCCAAAGATGTGACACGAAGACTTTCAAGAAAATTCTCCACTCCAAACTACCCTTTACATGGAAAATTTATCGAAATGCTTTATTTTATCAAGAACTGTTTTATCGATTTTTACAAAAATGTCATAATTTCTTATATATACCTACGTGACAAATAAAATGTATGTACATCTTGAATTTTCTGGCAATGTCCTGTGAAGTCTTCTTCATACGGAAGGAAGTTTTTGTAATTATGTATAAATTATAAACGTTAGGATATGGACAAAAACTTACTATACAAAAAAATGTGGATCCTCTTAAAACACACAATTTATTTCAAATAACCTTTTTAGGCATCAGCAGTTTCCGTTATATATGCTATTATTGATTTGAAGTTTTCGACACTTCTCGTTTTTTAAAGTGCTATCGCTGTTCACTTGTTTCTCGCAATGTCACGAAAAGAGTGTGGAATTTATAGTCAGCATAAGCTAGCAGCTTTTAAACATCTGACTATCAATCCAGTTTCCTCTATCCCCTTGTACCTAAACTAAATGTGTACTGAAACTATTTATGCAAAGATTTACCTGGATTAACATGAATAAACAGAAAAAAAGCTTTCGTAGGAATAGTTTGTAGAAGCTATATGCAAATAAACGACAGTGTACAGAGAAAGTCATGTGAATGTAACGCAACATATAGGGTAAGTCCGGCGGTAGTTTTTAAAATGTTGTATTATACGAAGTATTTGACGGGAAAGTGTGCTTAAATGGCTAAATGGGTTCTTTGAACATCAATCTTTGTAATAGTAAAAGCTCGTGACCACAGATATTTATTTTGGATGAAAAAGTGCCGAATTTTAAAACCCTACTCATTGGCCACCTCTCCCTATGAGTGTGTTGGAGATGGCCATGTTATACAGGAGTAGATGGCCAGACATTTTTGTACTCAAAGAGCATGTTTACTGATCGAATAAAGTAACAATGATTATGCAATACATGTTTTACACTTTTGTTTACCAGTTAGTAGTCAAGCGCTTGTTACTAATGGTCCCAGCAGAAAAAGGTTTTGGGAAAACTATAAAATAAATATAATTCTATTTGCTCTTTGTTATAGTATTTCAGTCGAGTTCTTCAGTGAAATTGTATGCTAGAGTGCGATATACCGCGAACAACACCTGGATTTTTTTTGTATTTTGTCAACATCTGAAAAACATAAGAATGACGGGCTAATATAAAAAGTATTTAAATTACGTAATTCACTACAACCTGGTTATACACATAGTGATAAACATTAGTAATAATGAGGAAGCGGTGTATCAGAATAAAACAACAACAAAATTGAGAATATTCCTTAAAAATACAAAATACAATGAAAATATGTCTCCGGAAAGTCTGGCCAACTCTCCAGGAAAATTGTGAGTCATCTCTCTCATTTGCAATAATTCCCCTTGTTAAATTAACCATTCAAGCTTTATCTCTCTCGCATATTGTTAATGCCTAACGTACAAAACTTCCTTATATGAGGTGCTGAAAATGGTGTCCTCCCGTGGCTAAACAGGCATCGTAACGAGAAAAAACATTTCGATTCCCACTGTTCAGTTGGGCCACTGAAATGTTTGAAAACATAAC
This sequence comes from Deroplatys truncata, assembly GCA_030765065.1. Classification (NCBI taxonomy): domain Eukaryota; kingdom Metazoa; phylum Arthropoda; class Insecta; order Mantodea; family Mantidae; genus Deroplatys; species Deroplatys truncata. Next base: position 675,188,116 of record CM060990.1, read on the forward strand.
ACACAAAACCAGTTCTTCCACAGTGTGATTACCATGCTAGCCTCTAGTCCCAAGGAGCGGGTTCAAATCCGACTGAACGCAATGGATTTTTGGGCGTAAAAATCCTTAGCATGGCTTCTTTCGGAAGGGAAGTAAGGCCGGTGATCCCGTGTCGTAGATTTATGTCACGTAAAAGAACCTCAAGCCCGATAAAGAGGCCTATGAACAAAGTTTCTGGTCTTTCACTCCCAATATAGAGGACGCTAAGGACCATAGTAGTTCAAGAGCGTCCATAAATAAAAATTAATTAATTAATTCCACTGTGTGAGGATATGTTTTTCTCCTTCAGGTTACCCTAGAAGTAAAAATCGCATACTGTTAAGTCTGGAGAACGAGAAGGCCATACACCAGCACTAATTACTCTATATTCAAACACTCCACTAATTTTATTCATGGAGATCGCTGCTGTATGAGCGGCTGGCGCATCTTGTTGAAACCATCCATATATTTTCTCTTCTTCTGTCAACTGGCATGGTAACGGAGTAAAACTGTTATATCGGTACCTCTCATCATTGACTGCTTGCTCGAAGAAGATCGGACCGATTCGCAGGCCTGAGAATTTATTTTTTTTTCTGCTGCACGGGATTAAACAGGTCTCTAAACCTAGGTTTTGTATGCTGAATTCAAATCTGTTTTCCATTTTTTCGTTTCACATACCGTTTTTTATGGCATGCAGAAAGAAAATATGTAATATTTGTGTTTATTTCTAATTTTATAAGTACAATTTAAAATGCCGTGTATCTACATATTCTACAGATGCAACAGTTAACATTGAACTAGGAAATTTCAAACATACCTTGTGATTTTATTTTCTCCTCCGCTTTGTTGAAAACGAACGCTGATTGACTTGCGTTTGTGGTCCTGACGAGGGCTGTCTCTAATTAAACACCAATAGTCAGCCATCAGGGAGACTTCCCATCGATCCTGGTACCTTGTTTCCATCTCCTTTATGTCCTGGTGGAATCTCTCTCCCTGTTCTTCACTTAGTGGAATAAACTGGGAATAAACTCCATATTTCCTGAGAAGATGCCAGAAATGTGTGGATAGAGAAGGACATTTTCAACATCTGCTATGATAAGGCATGTGCTTATTATCATTGGAATTAACTATGAGAACGTGAGGCGGTTGCGGGGATATTATAACTGTTTCGGTGGGAGACCGAGCTGTGGCGGCTGGCGCTCTAGCAGCCGTGTGGTGGCTGCAGTGTGAAGGAAAAGTGCTGTATATCACCACATCTTGTGGCTGTGTTCATAAGTCTGTCTCCTGATAAAGACTGGACAATCCATATGTTGGTGCCAACACTATACCGAGTACAGCTGACATGCTTTGAGACAGGGAATGTAGAAACTCCTGTGAAGACTGACCTTCCAAATGTATACAGAAGTTGATGGAAGTCAGTCTTTTCACACAACTAAGTGGAGAATATATTAACTTATATCTGAGTCGAAACCAGATGGGCTGTGTTACTGAACCCTGATATGGATAAAAACTATAACTTCTAAAGTAATTATGTTAGACTGATGAAACCAAATTTAAAAACATACATATTATAATTACTGTAAAGTAGTTCGTCGTCCTCCGTGGTGTAGTGGATACCATGCTAGCCTCTAGTTCCCGAGGTGGTGCGTTCAAACCCGGCGGAAGGCGATGGATTTTTTCGGGGGACGTAAAACTCCTTAGCTTGGCTTCCTTCGGAACGGAAGTAAACCCGGTGGTCCCGTGTCGTAGATTTACGGCAGGTAAAATAACCTCAAGCCTGATAAAGAGGCCTCATTCACACCGAATATAGAATGGGACGCTAAGAACCACATCAGTTAAAGAGCGTCCATAAATAAAATTCGATTTGATTTAACATATTGCAAAACAGTTCGTGATACACTATACGAGACCGAATTAAAATAATGAAACACAATTTAAAAATCAGTTCTCATTGTGTTAATCTAATTACCATATTCCAAGAGGCTATTGGCCTGTTGTGTTTGAGACATGATCGATATAATTTTTAAATGCTGAAATAACTGGGTATAATAATAGCGGTTCTTGTTAGATGATGGATTGGGTTCCTTATAATAAATGATGTTAAAGTACTTCTTATATTTAGTGTTAAAAGCAATAAATATGTCATTGCAGCCCAGATATCCAGTAATGTTTGTTGTGTTTAGATAAGATTATAATTGTCGTGATAGAAAGTCTTCGAAACTCCTTCAAAACATTTTCCATGTAAAGGGTTGTTTGGGGTGGAAGATTCTCTTGAAAATCTTCGTGTCACAACCTGACAACGAATCCTGCCCCGCGATGGTCGCCAATTTTTGAAGCCCTATCCTTTGCTTCAATGTCTACTGTTGATTCTGCTGCCGGTCGCTACAGTGGTTGGCTATGAGATCTTTCTCTCCGGGTAAGCGTGAGCGTATTTTGAACGGATAGTACCAGTTGAAATTGATTGAGAAATTTAATGTGATCTACTACTTGAGCTATTGAAGCGAGTTGCCGAGCGTTCGAAGATAAAGAATGAAAATGATTATGAATCGTAGCACTTGAAGCTGTAACAATTGAATTATTATACTTGCTAACTTGTGCAGTATCAAAGTTACGGTTTGGAATAGCCGTTTCCGATAAAAGAAACTAGAAACGTAGCTCGCCGTGAGTCGCTAAAGTGTTGCCGGCCAAACCCCTCGCGACTACCGCTAAGTAAATGATAACCCCCGCGGTCTTAGACACTACGAACTGCCGATCACCGTAAAAGACTGTAAGCTCCTAAGGCTCTACATGAAGAAAAGAACGGTAAACGCTAATTTTAGCAACACACGCTCTTTTATTACTTAAGCTTCACCTACCTTAGAACTATTCCACCAAAGTTCCCTCTCGCGCAAGGCCAATCTTAAACTCCTACGCATGTGTATCTGACATTGTTACTATGGGGTACCTCCCCGAATCTCAGAATTTCATTCCCTTTCTCTTTTACAGAATTTCTGTCTATGTGACTCTGCAAACGTACTGAACTTATAAACTTAACTGCATTCTGGGAATCTTTATATTAACGCGTTCGCTCCTCAGCTATTACTAATGACTTTGCTCGCTAATCACCTTTTTCTCCGGGCAAATCCCTTCCACCCAAATTTATTACATTGTACATTGATTTAATGTACGGAATTATTTGCTGCAATTACTTCTCTATCTTACTATTACTTTTTATTTAATTATTTATATGTTCCTGTCAATAATTACGGTATCAAACCTTGGAATATACTGGATCTAAATACCGAGTTTGATATTTGTGCGAGGTTTCGTTTTTACTTTCTCTGTCACGTATACTAGCGTGCATAAAAATGTGACCCATAATGGACTGGAGCGGATTATGTTGGTGCTGACCAAATCCAGCCGCATCCCTACCGGCGTGATTACCTCTATATTTTGAGCATAATTCTAGCCACTGAATTGGCTTTACTTTACCCCTTATGGCCGAACAGTCGAAGGGTAACATTACTACTTAAACCTTATAGTTTCATGCTACACTACCGTTTTCGTATTGCCGTTTAGTAGCGACAACAACTTTAACCTTCGTCTCCATGTCGCTGATGAAAGCTCTCATATATGTAAATGTCGTAGCTGGCGTTCAGTTTAACCACAAACGCAAATAATTCTTTACTCCTTCCTCTAGAAGGCCGAAATATTTGTAAATGGTGTAGCCTTTCCTTGTGTACCAATCGTAGCGAGACTCTTTCATGGAGGTGGTATCCGTACCACCCCTTCATTCCACATAGACTTTAAACATCATTCATTTGTTAGTTTGTAGTTCATATATTGTTTTTCAGGCTAGTCCCTGGAGAACTGATACCGGCTGGGTGGAGTCAAAAGTTGGTTACCTGAAGGTGGAAATCTTCCTGAGGGAAAAACACTGTGGCGATCTAGGGGAATGGGCCTTTTTTTATGCACGGCAGTGTACATAATAGGTAGAGAAGGTATTGCATTCCACCCTAAAATTCCGTACCGAGGTTTCACCGGAAATGCATGTTGTTAGGCCCCTTGAATCCAAAAAAACAAACCATATATATAAAAGTGTCCCTGTGTGTGTGTGTGTGTGTCTTTGAGCAGCATTACTCAATAACGAAAAGTCGGATAAATACCTAACTTGGTATTTAGGTTCAGTACCTTCCAAAGATACAACACAAAGATTTTCAAGAAAATCTCCTCACCCGAAACTACCCTTTACATGGAACATTTTTCAAAATTTTTGAATTTATAAGAAATAAATTAACGATTTATCAAAATGCCATTTATTAAAGATATTTCATGAAAAATAAAATGCATATCTTAAATTTTTGTGGAATAGCCTGTGAAGTCCTCTTCTTTCGGAAGGAAAATTTTGTATAATCTTGTATAACTCATAAACCTTAAGCGATAAACGAAAACGTACTAGACAAAACATGTAGATCTCTTTAAAACACGCCATTTATTTCAAATAACTTTATTCGTGGCATCAGCCATTTCCGATATATCCGTTATTAATGGCTCGAATTGTTCAATGCTCTTAAAGCCCTGTTGATTTTCAGCTGTTCCTCGCGATGACATGGAAAGAGTATGTCCCACTAATAAGCAATAGAGGGTAGAGAAAGTCATGTGAATGTAACACATCAGATTTTTTCATTTCTCCTTTGTGTCCTTGGCATCTTTTGTCACCACCCAATTCTTTTTCAGCAGCTAGAACTCTATCACTTCAGTTAAAGAGAGCGTCATAGGTACTATATATGGTCATTAATGTCAAAAGATAGCTATAACCATTAAAAGCAAAACAATGAGAAGATTAAGCTATTATCTACTGAGTGTAGTGCTATATTGCAGCTGTGAGTCTTATTCTTCTTTTATTGTCGTTTGAAACATCAAACGAAGGGAGATATGACTTTATTTCTGCATGATAATAAAACTTGATAATTCCGAAGCTTTCCGTTGTGTTTATGCTATACTGCCACTAGGTAAAGCAGATTGCATTGGAGTCGTCCTCTGTGGTGTAGCGGTTACTATGCTAGCCTCTAATTCCCGAGGTCGCGGGTTCAAACCCGGCGGAGGGCGATGGTTTTTTTCGGGCGTAAAAATCCTTAGCATGGCTTCCTTCGGAAGGGAAGTTAAACCGGTAAACCCGTGTCGTAGATTTACGGCACATAAAAGAACCTCAAGCCTGACAGAGGCCTCTGAGCAAAATTACCGGTATTTCACGCCCAATATAGACTGAGACGCTAAGGACCACAGCAGTTAAAGAGCATCCATAAATAAAACTGAATTTAATTTAATTTTGTGATGCGTCTGCGTCTGTCGTCCTCGTGGTCGTCTGGCGGATCCGAGTTCGAATCCTGTCGAGCCGCTCAGTCGCCCTTCAGATTGGTCTGAAACTTAAGGCCCAGAATGCTGTTTCCTAACTCAGGGTTTCTCGTGGGTGAAGGCTGGTTTGATAATTACCACTGGATAACTTGTAATAGGCATTTAATGCTCAAAAATAAGCAACTTTTAAAGGTTAACAACTGATACTAGACGCAGCCAGCAACCCTCATTGTAACTAATTGTAGTAATGTAAACCTTGCTTCCCGCCATGTGAAGTACATGTGAAGGTATAGCTAGCTAATCAAGTCACACCAATTTCCCCCGCCCCTTCAGTTCGCTGGGCAGCGTGCAGTTGCCTCGAGAAGAAATTGTGTCAAAAGGTGACGCTCCGGCATATTCTCTCCATATTTATAAAATCTGTACATGACGTCAGTTTCCACCTCGAAATATGTAACAACTATTTTGATTGGCTAAGAACGTAGCGTTGGTTACACAATATGAAAAATAAATTCGACGCGGTTCTAATGTTTAGCGTCAGTACGACATTTCTGGAATTCTATGTCTGCTCTCTTTGTTCCACACTTGATCTTCTCTGTCTAACATTCCTCGTTTGGCACACTACTTCAGCTATGTCTGACTCATTGAGAGTATTCCACCTCTCTCTCTCTCTCTCTCTCTCTCTCTCTCTCTCTCTTTCTCATGCCCTGGCTATCTCACTCGTCGCGTCTACAGCCACCTACTTGCAGTGGTTTCAGCGCTTGTTCCTAATTGCTTCGTTAGCTATGTTTGATACCAAAATGTATGACATTGCATTCTAGATTTACAATATTGAATTATGTACAATATTCTTTACATTTACTTACGTTAATATTATTCTCTCTATTTACATTGCCTTTCTATTCACTTCTTATATGTTTAAATATAATGGTTGCTCCATTATTGCAATCTTTGAGGAATGAATATTGGGTGAACCATGGCAAGGTAACGTTCGCAAAAATAGTTTAACTACACATTTTGTTGTAGTTACAAATGTGATATTTGAGAATCAAACGATATTCAAATGTTTGAAAATGGGTCGCAATATGCTGGCCTTAAAATTCCATGTTTTCTATGACAGCGCAAGAAATAACTGCATGGTGCAGCACTTCAAAAACAACTGACAAACTATTGACAAATCCAAACCAGATGTCTTAGAAATGGCTGATGCCACACAAAGTTAGATGATATAAGTTGTGTCTTTTAAAGATAGGTATATTTTTTGTAGTAGGTAAATGTTTGTCTATCTCTCTGATTTACTAGTTACGCAATATTGCACGAAATTTATTTCGAATGAACAGAACTTCTTAGGCTATTTCCAAAAAATTGAAGATACGCGTTTTATTTGCAATATAAATATTTTAAATATATGGTACTTCAATGAAAGGCATTAAATCTTTTTAGAAAAAAAAACAGATGATAATAAATATTTCATGTAAATGTTAGTTTGTGGTAGAGGGGTTTCTTCAAAACCTTTCTGTCGCAAGTTTGGAAGATATTGAATTTAAAAACCAAGTTTGTTATTTATCCGACATTTCATTTTTGAGTAATGCTGTTAATAAAACACACACACACACCGACACACACATGAGGACTTTTATAAAAATGCGCTTTTTAATTCAGGGTGCCTCAAAACACGTATTTCCAGTGAAAACTCTATGTCGAAATTTAAGGTGGAATGCAACAGTTCCACTACCTCCTAGGTAGAGTTAGGGTTAAGAGAATTTCAGCACTGCGGCCAAGGCTAGGTCTATTGCGCCTACTAAGAAAGGGATGAGGTGAGAGAGCACGCAGGACAGGCAGTTCTGACGGCGGGGTCCCTGTCGTTTCCAGACTGAGCATCCCCGGATTGCGCTCCAAGTGCCCCCTATCCGAGTGAATGGACGGACAGGTACAAGCAGAAACTTCTCTGCCGGGGAAGAAACTGTTCTCTCCTTGCGCCTCTGACCCCCGACCATCGTGCCAGGCCCTGCAACGCCGAAGATGAAAGGCCTACCAACCTGGGAAAATCACGAAAAAAAACGAAGGCCAGGGAATTGGTCCAACGGGAATCGAACATGAACGTTTCCAAATGCGAGCCTCGTCTGAGCCATCTCGGCTACATCCTAGGTACAGTCGGGTGCAAAAAAACATGCCGATATGAGGAACCGCGGTTTAAGTTGGCAATCAATAATTAACACGCCTCTGCCGCGCCTTCCATCCCTCATTCGGTTACAGAGGTTAATGTTTGAATGCCGAACCAATAAGAGCCGGACTCATTCAGGGACTAGTATGGACAGTCTTTGGGAGACATATTGTTTCAACCATTCTGTGACATACACCGATTCTCACCCCTTTCATCCCCCAGCCAGGCCTGACATTCCTTCATAGGGTAATGCTAGCGTATCGGACTTCAGCTAGAACCAATTAGAGCATGGCTCACCTAAGGCAGGCGAGGAACACAAATGATGAGGGGATTCTGCCAACATTCAAGAATGGAAAACACTAAAAGTAACCAAAAGCATCGGCACGTTCTTTTGTACTCGACTGTACGTAGCAGAGAAAATAAAATCACGTTCCTCGATTATTAACCTTTTTCCTTACGAAATTGTTACACAATAAAACAGAATAAGATGTATAATCTGGGTTGTTTACAACATTTCAATAGGTGTGATAGGTAGGTATAGGCACAGGTTTATACAACGGACGGGCACACCTCGCGTACTGCGACCTACATCGATCTATTGTGGCTACCACGCCCTCAGGAAGGGATGAAGTGAAGGAAACACAGGAGGCTACAGGCCGCAGGTAGACAGGCCACAGAGACTCGCGGAAGTCCTTAACATTTTCAGACTCGATGACTTCGACCAAACAGCCCTCTAGTGTACACAGTGAATACCCACTCTTTGAGCAAGCACCTGTCCGGCACCGCCACACACCACGAAATCTTGAAACACACCGGATAGATGAGAAGGAAACAGAATGAAGGGGAAACAATATGATCATAACCTAAAAGCTATCCAAAATCTCGTTACTGTTATTTGTTTACAGTTGCGTGAAAAAAAATGGCTCATACAGGATTTAGATTCATATTGAAATGTTTAGCTCCGACCACATAAAGTATGATCCTTCTACCGTCCCTTTTGTATAATTTAAGCCACCTATTTGATGGGTTAGTTACCTATTCTAAAAATGGGAGGAGGAAAACACCGCCAATCAGTTACCCACATACGTCCTTACTAGTTGAGTACCGTTAAGTTAATAATAAATAATAATCATAATGATAATAGGTCATTTATTTAACAATGCTATTTGAGTACCAGGATCATATGAGTACGTCAATATGTATAATAATTATACGTATTTATTATTTTCCTTTTCTTGCGTTGTCTAAATGCTTATGGACCAAAATAATTGATATCCACATTTACGTCCAAGTAATACTAACCTATTTATTGATAATATTTTCAGCAATAGGAATAGGTTTTTAGGGGTATGTCACATGATTCACCAACCCTATAAACGCAACATTCCTATTCGATGGCGGCCATAATTTTAGACTTTTTTCCCATGTCTACTTGAAATAAATATTGTAGTTTCTGGACATCTTAAAGATATGGGTAACGTTTTCTCGCCCATTCCTCCCTCTATAAGGTCAAGTCTCCAATCGTATTAGTTTCAAACTATAGTTGATCCAACCTAAGAACCGGACTTGATGTAAACAAAACAGTTTGTATCCCTCCGCGTTAGCCTCGTGTTCATATCAGCTTTAAGGAACAAATTCCTCATCATTATCGTATGCAGAAGAGAGATAAATGACGCCATACAGAATTAAACGGAAGATGCAACCTTCTTTAGTTTAACTATTCGTAGGTATTATTTATTGTTTGATATTAATACAAAGTTTTGAACTATGTTTAACATACTTCTTGAAAACTCGCAGATAATCGCGCATATTTAAGGTTGCTTTGGTTTCCGGCGGATTGCGCGTTAGTTTATGACGTCATGTGTTAACATCAAGTTGGGTTCTAAGAATAGAGTAATTATAGATACCTTTATTTATTAGCAGCAATCGTTGTAGAATTACTTTAAGTCTGGCTATTATTATCCCTCCCCCCTTTTGGTTTCACGTCACACAGTGGTTTACTTCTCCTTCTCTACTACGTATTTACAATGAGTAGAGGAAGTATTGTATTCCACCCAAAAACTGAATGTTGAGATTTCACCGGAAATACACATTTTGAGGTCCCTGAACTCAAAAGGTCGTTTTTAGAAAAAGGTTCATGTGTGTGTAACAGCATAACTCGAAAACGAAATTCCAGATAAATACCAAACTTGGTGTTTATGTTCATTAACTTCCAAAGATGTGACACAAGGATTTTTAAAATATTCCCCACCCCAAACTACCCTTTATATGTAAAATTTCCTGAAAGTTTTTTATTTTTCCAAAATAACTAACGATTTTTATTAGAATGGCTATATATTTAGGACATTTACATGCAAATAAAATCTATATCCTGAATTTTCTGGGGATAGCTTGTGAAGTCCTCTTTCATTTGGGAGGAATTTTATATAATTTCGCACAGCAGTTCAACCATAAGATCTAGACAAAAATTACAAAAAAAAAGGTAGATCTGTTTAAAGTATCTATACCTACAAATTATTTCCAATAGAATGTTCTGTGCCATCAGCCGTATCCAAGATACCCGTTATTATTGGTAGTCATTTTTAAAGTGCTGTGGCTATTCAGTTGTTTCTCGCGATGTCATGAAAGAGTATGGAATTTCAGGGCCAGCATATAGAGACATGTGACTATCGATTCCGCTTTCTGTATCTCCCTTGTGCCTTAACGTAATGTGCAAATGACACTATTTTAGAAAGGTTTATCTCGATTAACTTGTCTAGATAGAAAAATAAGCTTTCACAGGAATAGTTTGTAGGAGCTGTATACGGGTAAAGATGTGACTGTAACACATCAATTTTGTTTGGCATTTGTTTCAAGCGTGTGATAGAGAACACTAATAAAATCTGTGTGGAGTCAGGTGTTAAGTAGATGTTGGAAACTTAGAGAAGAAACATCGCTATTACGATATGGGGAATGGGCCACTTTTACTTCACACAAGGGTGCGCACGACGTTAAATTTCAGGTCATTGTTTGTTTTAACAGAAATCATTTGGTGCCAATAGTGAAATATATTATTGAAATTTTGAGAAACAATAAAAAAACTGGTCTTTTTGGAATGTTCTACTTACAAAGTAATCTGAACTTGCCTCCGATATCAACTGAACCTTTCAAAGTATTGACAGAATTTCCTCATAATCTTACAAAAATGTTTAATTCCGTTGTTGCAGCAGTTAATCTGAATATCCTAACTGTATGCAAATGTTGAGAGTGCAGTGAACGAGGTCTTATACATATTTAACAAAAGTTTTTCTAATTCTCTGAACCTGAAAGATATTTCAACTTTACGCTATAAAATGTCCTAGTCAAACGGAATGATGGAATTTATAATCTGTAGGTCGTATTTCTTTCAAGTTTTCAAGCTCTTATTGAGAAAATGTGCACTTCAAGAAGTTAGCATTGGTGCCAGAGAGGCATTCCAACTTTTCTGGACCCCCTTGAAAATCTATCAACATTACTTTAGCTGAAAACCGATTTAACAGGTGCAGCATAGGGCACAGAAATTAAATAAAGTTGTGAGATCCCAGGCGTCGCAGTAAGGCTGTTCCATAAAGTGTTCCTGAATAATTCATGGCTTAAGGTGTAAATGAAACACACATTAACTCCTTGGTATTTCTGTTACATATCGGTTTTGGCTCTGCGGTTTCTAGAATCCAAAGAAATTGCCCGGAGTAATCGCTTGCTGTTTCTTTGTGCTGAATGATTTTTTCTGCGTTCAGAAACGCCAGACTACTAGTACACTGATATACTAAACCTTAGAAAATCAAAGTATTGTATTTCTCTAGCCAAGATTATTCCATATCCTCCCCGGAATCTGGAAGAATGTATGAGAGTGCGAATGTGCGCATGACCTAATGATAAACCCCCAAAGTGCAAGAAACCCAACGACAAGCGAAAACGAGATAACACCATTGCCTTCGGTAATAAGCTCCAAAGGAAAGGCCGCCGATAAGACCAATGTAGTTGAAGACAGGGCTAAAATGGGACTAAAAAAAGAAAGCTGTTTGGCCTCTTCGCGATCCAGATCTAAAGTCATGTGGTTATTATCTGTGGGGAATCCTAGAAAACAGGGTGTCTTCATCAAATCCACAAACGCTTGACGAATTAGAAGACAAGTGTCCGGTGTGCGTTTTCCAAAGTTTTGTTTATAGAAATTCTTCGAGTGTTCAATAACGTGTTCACGTTGTCAGATTTGTACAGACGCAGAGGGGCATTGTTTCGAACATCTTTGTAATGAAAGGTATAACGTAACATTTTCATATTTTTCCATGCCGTTAGCATTATCTAGGAGAGAAATGGCAGGCCGGTACACGGATACTGCACGGACGGATTCGTATAGCAGTGGCGTGGAAGCGGCGGCCTAGCAATCGCGTCATTCAGGAGAATTCCGGTATTTGATGGAGAAATAGTGACTCTGGTGTCTTAAAAAGCAACAAAGCGCCCTGGGGAGGCGACATGCTGACCATATGACACCACCATTACTGCACCCTACCCGTAAGGTCCTGTCCTGCGTGTGGTAGGCAGAGGATGCAGCGTCATGCAATAGAGGTTGGCCCAATGGGGCTCTTGCACCACGGAGTTAGTTTTTGTTGACACTATAATTAAAATTCCGTGCATTAGGTGAATCTGCTCTCTGTTGTCCGAGGTTAATTATTCACAGCAATAGAGATTTGCCCCATTAATGCAGATGAACTGAGTTATTCCAGAAAACAACTTACTCGTGATATGCCATTTTAACAGAAAATAAACGAGTCCTTTGGGAAAAGGAAATAACTTAAAGATTACAAGTCTGAACACATAACACAAGAATTCCAGAAGTAACTTTAAATTATAAAACCGCCCTTTCAAACACAGATACATACATTTTGTAAAATTTGTAGGACCAATAATCAAACATAACCTATTTTAAATGTACGCGATAGATCGTGTCTATTTTAGTGCAATGTTGAATTTCTGACAACTAAAACTACACATGAACATTGTTTTATATTCCATTGTGACACTTAATGTGGTGTTTTCCTAAAATTTAATTAATCAAAGAAAAATTAAATTTGAGTTTTATTTATGGACACTCTTTAACTACTATGATTCTTAGCGTCCCATTCTATATTGGGCGTGAAAGATCGGAAATTTTGCCCAGAGGTCTGTTTATTAGACTTCAGGTACTTTCACGTGTCGTAAATCTACGACACGGGACCACGGCTTTACTTCCCTCCCAAAGGAAGTCATGCTAAGGGTTTCTAAATCTATCGCTCTCCGCAGGGTGTGAATCAGGACCTCGGGAACTAGAGGCTAGCATGGTGCTCCTAGACCAGGAATAAGAGATTACTTAAAGAAATTTAATAACGAAAGTATAGACTATGTTAAAACAACTTTTGTTTAACTTTTGGTTATTCTACAGGGTAGATATTCCTTGAACAAATACAGGTTATTCAAAAAGAAGGAACATATTTTAAATATTCATTTTTAATGAACGACAATACATAGGGAGACATACGACGCATCATTGAATAGAGCAAAGTTCAAAGTTTTAAGCCCCACCTGTTAGTTCAATTCAGTGCCTACAGCGGCGCTGTGTTTGTTTACGAGGAAATGGCGACGCCACAGGAAAAGTCGTTTTGTGTGCTGCATTATGCAAAGAGTGAATTCATTGTTTCATTGCAGCGTGCATTTCGTTGCCTCGTCAGAAAAAATTGATAACAATAAATTCGTAGAAGATGGTTGCGTATGCAAACGGAAAAGCACTGGACGTCCTCGCGTAACAAATGGTGCTCATTTTGAACATATAAAATAAACTTTTGAACTTTTCTCTATCCAGTGATGTATCGCATGTGTCGCCATCTATTGTCTTTCGTTAGACATAAATATTTAAAGTCTGTTAATGTATAAACCCTTAGGAAAAATGCATCCTATAATCAAAATCTCTAATAATGCTTTAGTTGTTTAGAATAAGGCTGTATATAACAACACATGACGCAACTGTTAATAAGCTCTCATTAGTCTGGGATTGGGAACTTCATCTTTTTTAATTAAAGAAGTAAACATATAAATTAATTTCTGTTTTCTATCTATTAGAAATGCAAATGATAGATATGAAAGAAACGTCTGGTAGCAAGCTCAAACCCAAATTAATTAAAGAATATTTTTTTTCTCTTCTCAGGTTCTCTTACTCCAGAACATATTTTGTAACTTGGTTCATATATTATTGTTAATTGCGTTGTATAACTTCAGTTTTTATGCGTGAAAATACATCTGCAGTCCCTTTCCGGCCCACGGTCCCACCGGGTTTCTCCGCCTAAAGTTTCAGAATATAGTATTAACATATTATAAGCTTTCTTGTTAACGTGTGAACATCTCACCAGTCGATTCTGGGGTTCACGTAAAACTAAGTAATGAAAACGTTGCACGTGGAAAATGCTCCTGCATAAAACTTAACGAGCGGGATGGCTCAGGCGGCAACGTCTGCGGCCCGCATTCGAGAGGTCCCGGGTTCGATCACCGGCTCACTTTGGCTCATGAAATTGTCGTGGTTTCCTCGGGTCAACAGGCGAATGCTGGGGTGGTTCATCTTCTAACACGACTCTCCTCCCTCTCATCTCCTGTACCCATCATTTTCCTTGTCATCTGTTTTAGGGTTGTAGGAGCAGGCGACGGTGTCCGGCGGGTTGCGGCTGGGCGGTGGCTGTACGTTCTGTAGAGTTTTTTTCTCTGGCGTCGCTGCGGGGACTGCTCAGCTAGGTCTCTCCTCCGAGTGGGCTCCGCCCCGAGGGGGGGCTGCCGGAGGTTCGGTGGCTTGTGGTTAGGACTGGGCGGCGTCGGATGCGTTCAATCTAGAAATATTAGGGACCCCGTTAGTACTTGGGTCCGTCGTCATTCGGATCTGGTCGACCTTCTCATCTCTCCCCTGATCCCTCCCTCCCTCCCTCCCTCACGAGGGTCAGTGGTAGAAGCACACGGGGCCGACTGGCCTGCGTGCGGTGCTCTGTCCCGGTTTCGGGGCCCCTCCATTTGTTCATACCTTTACCTTTACCTTAAGTAAGCTAAGTATACGCACAGACTTAATATCAGGTGCGCTCGCTTCCTAGTGCACTATGCTCAAGGCTTTTAATTTAAACCAAAACCAAATTCTGGGCAATTTATGTATGGATATAAATAAATATCATACATACCTACTATTTAGCTATGATACCCGATTTGTCATATTCTCTGAAATATGTAGTGGGATTTTAGTCACTTAACTGCTGAGGTCATTAGCGTCTGAAGTATGTGTACTGACGTGCATAAAATGTGGCCCATAATGGAACACATCGGTTTATGTTGGTACTGACAAATCTAGCCCCACCCTCTATCACCGTGACCACCTCCGAGTTTCTGAGCATAAATCTATCCCCTGGATTGGCAGGGTACTTTACCTCCCCAAAATATGGCCGAATTGTCGAAGGTAATATTACAACTTAAACCTTCTTAATCGGTTTTCTTATTGCCGATCGACAGTGGCAATAACTTTAACCTTCGTCTCGGCTCTCATTAAATGGGGTAGCTAATGTTCAGATAAACGACACATGCAAATAATTCTTCATACTTTCCTCTAGAAGTTGGAATTATGCTGAAATTGATTTAGCTTTTCCTTGTGTACCAATCGTATTGAAACTGCGTCATACAGGTGGTATCAGAACCACCTCTTCATTTTCCATCGCTTATAACATGTTCCACTTTGTGTCCCAGAATTGTTTTTCAGGCCAATCACAGAGAACTGATACCGAGTGGGTGGAGTCAAAGTTGGTTACCTAAAGATGGAAAACTTACGGAGGGAAAAATACATTTGGGCCCTACGGGAATGGGGCACTTTTTATGCACGTCAGTGCCTACTTTTTATGTTATTACATAACTCTTTAAAACTTCACCTACTATAATCTTCTGATCGATAATTTTTCCACCGTAAGGGATACTTATAAGCTGGCAGCATTACTAGAACTTGGAAGACTGTCGGGGCAACTTAATGAAGTCAGACTTTTCGGCGATGTTTCGCATGAATATCGGGGGATGTTTCTTCCGTAAGGGGGGATTCGCCACAAAAATCTTCTAGATCCTTGTACAATAATTTAATAAAAAATGGGGGAAAAGGTAAATAAAATTAATTAATTCGTCATTCGATTTAAAATTTAAGAGTGCAGCGTCGAGCAATTAGCTAGTTAATGTTAACCTGGGAAAACAGTGAGACTCAGAGACGCTTATGATGTCAGCAAACAAACAGAAACTGGAGTCAAATTGTTAAACAATATAACGGCATCAAACTCCCAGTAATAACCGTCCATTAAGCAGTTCTGCTGCAACATCATAAAGATAGAATTATATCTACAATGGATTGAACACATTTGCGATGCTGCAGGTGTCTCTATGTCATATCAGCAAATAATTACGTTCTCCAGGAGCATCATCATAAAGATAGAATTATATCTACAATGATTGTACACATTTGCGATGCTGCAGGTGTCTCTATGTCATCTCAGCAAATAAACAAGCAACTGGAGTCACATCGTTAAGCGATATAACATCAAGCTTACAATAATAACCAGTTCTGCTGCAGCATCATAAAGATAGAACTTTATCTACAGTAGATTGGACACATTTACGATGCTGCAGGTGTCACTAACGCAAGAAAGCGTCGCGTGAAGTAATCTTTACGAGGTGTTGGCCTGGTTAGTTACCTTTATGTCTCCTATCTCAAGCCGTTAGGGCAAAGAGTCGTATTACTCCGTTATCTCAGCCTTTCTCCTGGCACGTGATACGAGGGTGTTTCACATCATTGCTGAATTCAAGCAACAATCCATGGAGTGGAGGCACACAACATTCCCCGTGAAGAAGAAATTCAAACAGACATCCACTCACAAGATCATGTGCACGGTTCTTTGGGACAGACAAGTGTTTTGCTGGTTGAGTTCTTCCCCACGATTGTGACAATCAGTAGCCGAGTGGCTAGACTGCTCACCTCTCACCAAAGCAAGCCGGGGTCATTCCCAAGAAACCGCATGTGGGATTTATGGTAGACAAACCGGCGTCTGGGCGGGTTTTCTCCGGGTTATCCGGTTTCCCCGCCATTTATTCCACCAATTGGTCCATCATCATCTTTCCTTCCAGTCATCTTACCGTCATACCATATCTTCTCCTTCCTCACTCTCATACCAGACTTCGGGCTGTTCACCCATCCTGGCTGTTCTCTCTGTTCCATAGTCTGTGGTAACCGACAAGCGTCTGACCCCATGCACCTGCATGTAAGTCCTGGGGGATGTAAGCCCTAACAACGGAGAGGTTAAACAGAGAAAGAAGAAGAATGTGACAGTCAACAAAGACGTCTATTGTGAGACACCACGAAAGCTCCGTCGTACAATGCAGAACAAAAGGCGTAGAATGCTTTCGTGTGGAATCTTTTGGTTTATGACAATGCCCGGCCACACACAGCCAAATTCAAGAGCTGATCGATAATTTGGTTGGGAACGATTCGACCACCCTCCCTACAGTCCAAATTTGGCACCAAGCGATTTTTATTTGTTTCTTCATGTGAAGGAATTCCTTGGTGGAAAACATTTCAACTACGATGATGTTGCGAAAGAAGAAGTGCAGACTTGGCTTTCATCACAGGCGGCATCATTCTTTGACGAAGGCATACAAAAACTGTTTTCCCGTTACAAGTTCCTGATCATCGGCGGTGAACTATGTGGAGAAGTAGTGTAAGGTGAAAGGCAATGAATGATGATGAAGTATTCAGAAAATAATGTTTTCTGTTGTTTATTTTAAAAAACATTATCGGTACTTACTTTAAAAACACTCCTCGGAGATTATTTTACAGAGGCATCTAATATAATAAACTAACAATTAATCTAATTCATTTCTGTTTAAAACTAAGGAATAATTAAAACGGTGACGACATAATGAATTACACGACCTACGGAGCGAGTGATACGACAACTGTCCTGATTGAGTATTAAATCACGTCACTTATCATCAGGACCCGGAGTTTGCTAACCTAAAATGTTTGAAAATAACATGAAATTACACTAAAACTTTTAAAGGTGACTTAATAATTACAAAACACGATCTAAAACTGAGATTTATTTAATAGGTATATTGAAATTAGTGTATAAAGTTATAAATTTATTTATACATGGGCATAACTGCCATACAAGCAGAAAAAGTGGGGAGGTAAAGAATAGGGATAAGATGATTTAGAAAATTAATTTAAAGTATATTTGTTCTATGTTCTTGTTTGAAGAATTTGAAAAGAAAATTTAGAAAATAGTTGTTTTTGAAGATCTCACAAAGCTGCAGCATTAACTGTTTTGAGTTCTCAGATTATACAAAATTCATTGCGAATGAAGGGGACTTCACTGCCTTTGACAACAGCAACTTGACTGTACGCATTCATTAACGCGAAAAACGGAAGACTGACCTGTCTCATTCCTAGTATGAGACACGAATTCATAATTGTAATTTTACTTTTTCCCCTGACAGCCTCCCCTCCATCCACAAGCAAACCTTTCCAGCCGAACCATTAAGTGCGAATGTGCTTTTTTCCCCCAAGAATGCCAATAAAGTAAATATAATAAAGTTACTCATACTGCTCAGCTGAATAGACAAATTTCTGGTGTTTGAAAAGTTATGGTTATGTAAAACGTGAATAAAAATTCGTTATACAGGTGGACCATTTAATATGAGACTGTAAAATAGTTCCAAAACTAAGCGCTGTAGAAAGAAATGTCTTTCATAAAATTTGCTTGATATTATGGTGGAAAGTAAATGCCATTAGTCGTGTTTTGTTTGGAGGACGTTATGATGGCCAGTTTAGGGTCAATTTAATTTTTTGAAATGGGGACCTACAATTTGTGTCCATTTAGATTGACCCTAAAATGACCACCACAACGTCCTTCAAATAAAACACGACCAATGACATTTAATTTCCCCCATAATACCAAGCGGATTTTATTAAAGGCATTTGTTTCTACAACGCTTAGTTTTGGAGATATTGTACAGTCTCAACCTAAATGGCCCATTCTGTATAGTCAATGCAAATGTCTTCTTTTTTTTCAATACAGATTTCCATCACGGATGCACTTTGACCTTGGGCTTATTGTGCTACCCGTATCATTTTAAAGCCAATTCATTATGCCAGCACCCTTTACCAAGGAATACATTCTCATAACAGATATGGTTTCAAACTCTTCTGGTTCTAAAAACATTTTCCCAAAAGCAATGTATCTCCTGTGAGCCACAGCCTTACAGGAGCATATGAGGTGCTGGACTGTTTCAGTTTCTTTCTTGCACAATCTGTAATCTAAGATAACCTGAAACACTCCCATCGTGTTAAAAGATGCCCTTTTACAGGAGCATGTCCTGTGAGAAATGCAATGATTTTCTCAGCTGGAGTCTGTTACATTTAAGTAAGCTAAAGTTCTTTTCTTACATGGTTTTCTAACAAATAGTTTACAATGTTTGTTTCCTGAAGTTTTAAACCAGGTTTTATGATGTTAACTTTGGATCAGCTCCTAATAACCTCCCTTACTAAACATCGACATGTTCCCAGAGCCGGCTCTAGCCCAATAAATTGTGAATAATTGTCTTCCAAGTTTATCACCTTTTCGTTTCCCTCTATGCCATTATGACCCGGCACCCAGATGAGTTGAACTTCATTCTGTTCTGACAAGCTTGTGAGCATGTTTAGACAGTTTAACACCAGTCCTGACGTTACCTTATGACTACTTAGAGGTTAAGGCAGCCTGGCTATCTGAGAAGATAAGGATCTGTTTACCAATGTAAACTCCCCTTATGTTTTCACGTATGCATTGAATAATAGCATAAATTTCTGTTTCAAAAACAGTAGCATTCACCCAAGGGAAAAAAAAACTTTTTGCACCTTGGTCTTATGCCATATATCTACTCCGTATCCTGTTCCTGAGCCATCCTTTCAACCATCTGTAAACCACATCAACGTTTTCACAAGTTTTCAGAGTTTCATTCGTCCAACATTCAGGATCAGTAATGACCCTGAAGCTCTTTATAAAGTGTTTAATTGTAATTATATAGTCTGATGGCATTTCTAAAGATGCAATCTTATGTATTTCCTAATTCTTAGCAAACCTGAGTCTATTTCAGGAATTGGCAGTTGCTTAGCGTGTTGCAGTCTATAGAGTGCCATTCTTGCTTCCTTCGTTACAACTAAATGCAATGGAGTCAGGTTCAAGATTGTGTTTATGGCTGCAGTAGGAGTTGTTTTCATAACTCCTGTAACAGCCATACATGTTGTTCCTTGAACTTTATTTAGTTAATTTGTAGAGCCTGTTTGAAGGACCTTAGGCCACAAAATAAGTGCCCCATAGGCAGTGTAAATGTAAGGGAATTGCTAAATAAGAACTCAAGAGCCAGAAAATGACCAAATAATGACACATTGTGGATAAAAATGCTCTCAAAATATTAAAATGGCATAAATGACCAAAACGTGACATAATAAATATGTAGTTTCATAATTGGGACCCATGAAAATCTTTCATCTACACCGTCGCGCAAAAAAGTGTCCCATTCCCCTAGATCGTCATAGTGTTTTTCCCTCCGTAAGGTTAGCAACTTTTAACTCTACCCAGCCGGTATCAGTTTTCTAATAACTGGGCTGAAAAACAATACAGGGACATACAAAGTAACGAACACAGGTTTAGTTACCAAAAAAAAAAAGATACTGCACTTTTTTCTTTTATAATCTAGTTTTACTTTTATAATCTACATGTTTAATAGGTCCAGTTATTTATTTTCAGACACAAAAGGTGTCCCTGCTTCTTAAGGTAAAGTTTATCCAATCTGTTTTTAGATGTTTACAGTACATGTAGCTCATTTGTGTGATTAAATCCAAGTATCACTTCTTCTTTTTTTGTTTTGTTTAGTTTTGTTTCTATGCTAGGAATGTCTGTCTTCACACAGAATCTGATGGCGATGAAACATATTCCCCTAACCATACTTTTAGTGGCCTTCCAACACTTCCACCTCCTGCTGGTCCATGTTGTCGTGCTGTTTTAGTCAATATTGTTTCCCCTGCTCTGCCGAAGCGTTCATTCCAATGTTCCTTTCATTGTTTTACAAATTTTGTTATATCTCTTGTATCACATTTTTTATTCTCTCCATTGATGTTTTTCTTTTACTATTGTCCTTATGTTTCCGTTTTTGTTGTTCTGAGTACCTAAATGTTTAGATTTGGTGCTTTATGGTCTGCTTTCTGTTCGATACTACAACACAGGTTCAGTTTTGGTGTTTTCTGGAGTGTTTTTCTTCTATACAACGACACAAGTTCAGTTTTGGTGTTTTCTGGAGTGTTTTTGTTCGATACTACAACACAAGTTCTGTTTTGGTGTTTTCTGGAGTGTTTTTGTTCGATACAACAACACAAGTTCTGTTTTGGTGTTTTCTGGAGTGTTTTTGTTCGGTACAACAACACAGATTTAGTTTTGGTGTTTTCTGGTCTTGTTTCTGTTCGATACTACAACACAAGTTCAGTTTTGGTGTTTTCTGGAGTGTTACTGTTCGATACAACAATGCAGGTTCAGTTTTGGTGTTTTCTGGAGTGTTTTTGTTCGATACAACAACACAAGTTCAGTTTTGGTGTTTTCTGGAGTGTTTTTGTTCGATACAACAACACAAGTTCAGTTTTGGTGTTTTCTGAGTGTTTTTGTTCGATACTACAACACAAGTTCTGTTTTGGTGTTTTTTGGAGTGTTTTTGTTCGATACTACAACACAAGTTCTGTTTTGGTGTTTTCTGGAGTGTTTCCATTCGATACAACAATGCTGGCTTAGTCTTGCTGTTTTCTCGTCTTGTTTCTGTTCGATTCAACAGCACAGGTCTGATTACAGGTTTATACATTTTTATTTATTTACATTTTTCAAATATTTATTCCTCCAAATAATATCTGGTAAATAACTTTATATTTTTGCTGCTCTGTGAACTTGATGTCTAACTGCTTCAATTATACTCGTATTTTGACAGCTTGATACAGATACTCCCAAACATTTCAACTGAATTACTCGCTCAATGATTTTTCCTTTGATTTCTAACTTACACCTTAAAGGTTCTTTGGACATATGCATACATTTTGTTTTCTCCTTTGAAGTTTTGATCCTACATAGTTCTGTTGTTGTCACAAATCTGTGTTGCAAATTTTTAAGATCCTTCTTTCTCCTAGCTATAAGAGCAGCATCTGCATAAAGAAATGTGTTTATGCTTATATTGGTATCACTTTTTAAAACAATAATTACAGACAGAGTTACATAATTTAAATTATGATATTTTAGCTAACAGAGATTTATCAAAGCTCTTATTGATATTATGAAAAACCAATACTTGGGGCTATTTCCTTAAATTTATGCAGAACATATACAGAGCACATGCAACATTCAAAACAAAACATCTTTAACCATTCCTTCTAGAGCTTTGAAAATTTGTAGTATGAATTAACGACTTTGACTGAATATATCCCAAAGTTTCATAACATTTGGTCAAACAGGAAAAAGTTTGAAAATCTCCTGGGTACCCTCATAAGTATTAAATTCAGAATACATTATACTAGACGTAATTATAAGCTAATAACCCATTTTAAGGCATGTTTCCTTTATTTACGTTCCTTAATTAAGTAAGATCAACCTTCGTGTATATCGCGGAATGAACAACCAACCAACCGCAACATTTTGTTATCAGCGTTCGCCAGGTAAAATCAACCTTATAACAACAAAATCATCTCCAGTGTGTTCAAGGAGAGGAGAGTTTAGTAATCAGTGTTTGTTGTGTGGTTGAAGTATATACAAGGTAGAACTGTATTATGAATTGCTGGTATTTTAAGTGTATTTTGTTGTTTTTATATAAAACACGAGGAAGGTGTTTATATAACAAAGTGCTTGGAGTGAGTAGTAAATAGATAGATAAGGTATTTTATCGGTTTCAAATTATTGAAGTTATTAGATAAGTATTTAGTGCATGGGTCATTGATCGTACATGCATATTTAAGATACAAGGTATGGTGACAAAATAAACAACAGAAAAAGAAAACAAAAAAACAAGAAAAAGGAAAATAGAGATAAATTACTTTTGACTAACTCTACAAATTTGACCTAGTGTCGCGCACTTTAGCCAAGAAATTGGCCATGTTTTGCCAGTTCCTCTGGTCAGCCACTAGATCCCAACATGCCAATCTCTTTCTTGACGGACTTAAGGATTTTTATTTGAGTTTAATTGTTCACTGGTTCTCCCACTGAGCGCATTTCGCCAAAATATGTACCCAGTCCTCATTCAAATCACAGATTGGGTAGATTCTCCTGCCAGAATCGTGAGTCATTTTCTGTTTCCCTCCAGCCCCCCAGTTTAAACCATGCCATTCCTGATCTTTCCTTTCTTTCTAAGTTACGTATATATGCCTCTTTACCCCAATTCAATTTTATTTCATTTGCTAGATTTAGAGAAGGTTTAATTTTACAATGCGATTCTATTTCCTGTTGGTTGGTGTCTCTTAGACTTCTTTTGACATCTTTCCATATGTTTTGTCATTTGTTTCAGCTCTTTGCCATACTGACCCCATTCCTATTCTCCTCAAACCCCTTTCCAAATCAGCTGCCCAAAACTTAGGAGACAGGTTTTCTCGCTGGTATTTATAACTATTGGATCGTAGTGTGGAGTTATCCCAGCTGATACTTACCCCTTTGGTAAATAAAGCATAAAGTAATGTGATTTTACAATATTTCCTGCTCAGTGTATACAAGGAATTCTTCATAAAACAAAGACAAATGAGGCATTCAAGAAAATATAAAGTTGAAATCATAATCATCGTTTCTAAGGCATTTAAACTGAAATTATTTTCTTCTTACATTATTATTAAATGATCTCAAAAGAACCAGAGGCTGTTCAATAATACCTTTTACTTGTTAATGATATAACTATAAACATCAAATGTCAGATAGAATTGATTGCAGATGATTGTATATTTACAATAAAATTCAGAATACTGTAAATGAATCGGCGTTTCAGGGTGATTTAAATGAAGTAAGTAATTGGGCTGCTACAAGTAAAATGACAATTAATGCTAGGAAATTGGACATACACTTGGCGAGTAACGCTGGATGAGACGGCTAGGTAAATTCTGCATCTAGGAAAGCGTGGAACACATTACATTTCTTAATGAGAAAGGGAAGCACAAGGTCCAGGAAAATTGCCTACAAGTCTTGGTGCGGCCGGTTATGGAATATGGGGTGGTATGTTGGGACCCATATAGAGTTAATCAAATTGATTCGTTAGAAAAAATACAGAGAAGGGCTCTAACATCATAAAAACAGGTAAATATTTTGGGCCTACAAAAGGGGAAGAGATTAAATGAGAGCCTTTAAAAGTTCGGCGTAAGAGGCATAGGTTATGCGCCTTATTTATAGCTTTAAGCTGGTTTAAATGCATGGGTGGGCCATAGTGAAAGATTGGAGAACCCTACACATTACGGAAGCAACGATAATTTATTTAAAATTAAGAAAAGAAGGCACAGAATCGACGTAGGAAAACTTTCCTTTGTTAATAGAACCATTGAAGAATGGAATGAATTGCCTGTAGCAGCAGTTCAGAGCTGTCCTCTGTTCGTGAGGAAATTTAGGAAAAATCTGAATAGAATAAATGATGGATAATTTATTATAAAGGTTACTTAGATTATGCTTGAAATTCAATAGACTTGTTATGAACACTACTGGTAAACTTATTGGCTATACTGACTGGGTAGGTAATTAGTGAACATAAGTAGTAATATAATTAATGACTTCAAAGCTTTTAGCTGTTATGTTGCAAAACCATAAACTGGTAGCTACAATAATATGTTTTGTTGATAGAACAGTTTTATTCACATTATTATTTGTGCATTTATTTTTTGTGGTGATGTTTTGTATATTTAACTGTGCCATGGAGTAATACCCATTTGCAGTAAATAAATAAATAAATAAATAAATAAATAAATAAATAAATACACGTATATTAATGTTATAAAGAGAGAAAATGTAGTATACTTATTTGTGTTTTTGTTTGAATAGTGTCTCACGCTCGTCCTTACTACATACGTCACCACAGGCGGTGGACACTATCTATTACTCTATTTATTTTAAGTCGCTTTAACTACAGGGTCATATCACGACGGATCTGTTAGTGGATAACTCTTAGGTCGATGTGTGGTGGAACAGTTAGCCTTATAGGCCTCATCTCTGTAACCACCCGCTTCGTCACGTGTCCACAGAGACCTTAGTGCATAGCAACAGATCCTCTGCTTCCTGCAGGTGGCATTAGCGTGCCGTCCAGTCTAACTGCCGCTTTCATATAGAAACCATTTTGTAAGCGTGAAACTTCAAGTCCAGATGCAGAATTCGCCAAGTTGTGGTCGGCGAAAGCCCCAATTCTTGCGCTCGACGAGCAATTGATTTGTTTCCGTTCTCGCGTACACTCTCACGAACGGCGCCTATGTTTTCGTTGGAGCGCTTACATCGATTACGTACAGGCGTTCTTTGATCGCTGACAGAACCACTTCTTTCAAATTTATCGATCAAACGCCGAATCGTTCTCTCGCAGGGACAATTATGCACACCGTAAACTTCATGCAATACACGGAAGATTTGGCGAACAGATGATCCATTTTGATAATAAATTTTCACAATTTCTACCCGTTGCTGAATGCTGTAACGTTCCATGGCTATTTGCCAATAACAACTGTAAGCACATGAAAAAAATGACTGCTGTAACTCAATAACAACGGCAGCTACACATGTTAAAGATAGGGCACTCTTATTGAAAAACCCTTTATATGACAAAAATTATGTGTTTTAACGAGATCTACATTCGTTGTGTAGTAAACTTTGTGTATCTATAACGGTTTACCAGTTATGCAAAAGTTATTCAGAATGAAGAGGACTTTTGGGAAAATTCCCAGAAAATTCAAGATATTCATTTCATTTGCCATAAAAATATCTTAAATGTATGATATTTTAACTAAAGTCGTTAGAGCCACTTTTTAAAAATCAAAATTTTCGAAAAATATTCCATGGCGAGTTATGCAAAAGTTATTCAGAATGAAGAGGACTTTTGGGAAAATTCCCAGAAAATTCAAGATATTCATTTCATTTGCCATAAAAATATCTTAAATGTATGATATTTTAACTAAAGTCGTTAGAGCCACTTTTTAAAAATCAAAATTTTCGAAAAATATTCCATGTAAAGGGTAGTCGTGGGTGGGAAGGTTTCCTTTAAAATCTTCATGTCGCATCTTTGAAAGATACTGAGCCTAAATACTAAGTTTGGTATTTACCCGAATTTTCATTTTTGAGTTAGGGTAAAATGGGTAAAGATGCCCCACTTTTTTTCAGTACAATATTTTCCTCAATAACAACATATGAGACATGTAATAATGAATGTAACAATTCCGGTGATATTCATTACATATGTAAATAAGCGTATTTTTTGTAATTTATAATAGGATAATTTATTATAAACAAAATAAAAACATAGTGTAAAAGGGCATCTATGGCATATGATTGGTGAAAGACGCACCATTAAATATCTTATGTGAAACAAAGAATTTGAACCTAAAAAGATAAAAACAGAAT
The DNA here is from genome assembly GCA_030765065.1 of Deroplatys truncata. NCBI lineage: Eukaryota > Metazoa > Arthropoda > Insecta > Mantodea > Mantidae > Deroplatys > Deroplatys truncata. The sequence continues at coordinate 675,214,312 of CM060990.1, forward strand.
TTAAATTCCTCAAAAATACAGGTTTCTTAATGTCTTCTCTACGAATTTGTGCTATTTTTTGAGGTTTTTACACGTTTTAACACCATTTTGTTTGAACACCTTCTACCGCAGCCAATAGAAAATCCTTCAAAAATTGTGCATTTTTCATGTAGACACTTTTTACATGCAGTACACTGTATCCAGTCGCATTCTTCATTGGTGAGATAATAGTATTCTTTACACTCTTTGCAGGTGCCATCGTCTTGTTCAGCTTTGGTGTCTGCGTCCTCCGAATCACTGGCAATTCCAAATTTATTTTATCTTCTTGGAACCTTCTGGGCCTTTGATAGTTGCTTGTTTTTTACCGAAGTGTCTTGCCTTGTTTTTATATTGTCAGGACTCGTTAGAATCTGTCCATGGATGTTCCTTTTAACTTTTGTTAATTTTGGTTTGGGGACCTTTGGTGGAGGGGACAGCTTCATGAGGATTTTTGTTCGTGTTTCATTAACGGATGCGGATCGATTTGCAGATGAATCTGTATTTGAACAGGAAGGCTGTGAAAGGACATCTAAATTTGACAAGGAAGAATGAGGTTGCTGTTGTGTCTTAGTCGATTCACTTGAAGTTACATCTATGACAGTATTAGGTGCTGAAGGTTCCGGCAGATTTGAATTACTGTTGTCAGATATTGCAAATGCATAATCTGTCATGCTATTCTCATTGAGAGTATAGATTCCACTTGCCCTGAATCCATTTGTGGCATTAGAATTTGTTGCTGCTTTCCCTAGCAGTGCTCCAAACAGCAAGCGAGTAATTTTATGGCCTTGGTTAACCATAAACCAGGAATTTCATTCTTCATTGTAAAATACCTTTAACGACTTAAAAAAAGTTCTATCAAGAGGCTGCAGGTATTTGGTGGAATGCAGGGGGAGGCACAAGAGTAGGATGTCATTGTCTCTTGCGAATTCCAGCATTTCGTAATCATTGCAGTGGGAAGTGTGGCCTTCTAGTATCAAAAGTACTGTGCCCAGAGGTTTTCGAGGGAACAAATGGTCTCGCAACCAGGTCATAAAAATGGCATTATTGATGTATGCAGATTCCTTGCTCATAATGACCTTGGAACCTGCTGGTATTCCATCTTCAAATTCGGCTTTTTTGTTCACCTCTTTAAAAATGCACATGGGTGGCAGAAAATTTCCCTCCGCATTGCAGCAAGCAATCACTGATATTGTTTCCCCCTTTTCTCCACTTGTCAATCTGCAGACTTCTTTGGAGCCCTTTGTAGCGACCACTTTGCCTACCTTATTAATCATCTGAAGACCCGACTCATCCACATTAAATATATGGCCAGGCATATAAGTTAAATTGTGTTCCAACATGGTCCTCTTTAACAAGTTGAAGTACTGATGAATAGCATCCCTATTACGCCCTTGTGCTCTTGCATCCCTCTCACTGCTTAATGCTAAGATCAGGATGTCCCATAATGAAAGATCTGAACCAGTCATACCCTGCTTGTCCTTTGCTGAATTTATTATGAAGGCCTAGTTTTTTACTAAAGGAATATGCCAAGACCCTGACATCTCGGCTAGTGGGTGCAAATCCACAACTTTCAAGCCTCTTTATATGGTTAACGAGACGAATTTCACTCTCGTAACCAAGTATGCCGTAAGGCCCAAATCCTAGTTTGTTTGTTGAATTGTTAACAATTTTTCTGCGAAGAGTACGTGACGGTATTCCATATTGCCTACTGGCTTCATTGACACCCATTTTCTTGTCCCGAACTGCAGCTATAGCAATAGTCGAGATTGTTCACTCCATCTCCCTCGTTCAGAATTTACTTTTTATCGTATTTTCCCATCTGAAAACATAATGGGCATACATTACTATTTTTGTTAAGCAATTTGCTGCCGTAATAATAAGTTCAATTATCTCCATAGGGCCTAATATATGCCAATTGTTTTATTCAAATGTTTTATTACAGTTTTAGCTATGCAAATTAATGGCACACCATGTTATTTAATATAAAGCGTTTCTTGACATTTTAAAAATATAATTGAATGAAATTAATCACAAAAGCATGTGGGGCTTCTTTGCCCACTCGGTGGTGGGGCATCTACCCTGATCGTGGCGTAAAGATTCCCCGGTCGATCACGTGACTCACACGTGCATGGTCTGAGATTGTAACACAAAGGCACAGTGTACCAAAGAGTGTTCTTTCAATATACCAGTTGGTAATTACACACCGTTATTAATTTGCAATCAGTTCATGGTCAAAAATAAATTCTGCAAAACTTCAAGGCTGAAAATAATGCACGCTTATCTTGCAAACAATGCAACAACACTGTAAGGGAAACAAACGACGCGACCAACACATACACTACCTCACAACAAACTGCGCTTTCACTGGAGTGGTATGCTGCTGCCATCCTGAGTCACAATTGAAAAATATCAGAGGTGGAGCATCTATGGCACTGGGGCATCTTTGCCCATTTTACCCTATGCTGTTCACATCCACACAGACACACGGACCTTTTTTCTAAAAATGTTTTTTTTATTCAGGGGGTCTCAAAACATGTATTTTCGGTGAAATCTCGTTATCAAATTTTTGGGTGAAATGCAATACTTCCCCTACTTACTATACATAGTAGAAAAGTAAAAAGTATGTAAATACATTCCAGCAGATGAAAACTGAAATCAAATTGAATCAGTAATTTTTAAAAGAGTGTGTTACAAAACCACCCTTTTGAGAAAAACAGGGAAACATATCTACACTGTACTATACACTTTTAATTTCCCTTTACTTGCGTTTTAGCCACCAGAGGAGAAGTAGGAGGAGGTTATTCCTGAGCTACTTGTGGTGTTGGTGAAAATATAGACGAATTTTACGTTCATAGCACTTGTAGAAACTTAGAAGCATTAGCAAAATCTGACATTGTTGATTGTACAAATTGTGTACTCAAAATTCAAAAGAATACATTTTAACAACGCACTTTATTAAACCACAACTATTTCCTCGCCTTACTTAATATGTTGGTAAAAAGAAGTAATATGATTACAAATATGTTATTCCATAAGGGTGTCCACAGCTGAAATTGGTTCAACATTTCAAAAAATTCAAAAGGTAGTGTGAAGCTTTGAACCTTTAGCTTCAATTACAAACTATGACCTTTGCTCTCAAAGCCTTTTAAAGCTGCAACAAGCGACCATTTATGTGCCCATAAGCTCACGGTCTAATGGTCGCATGGCAGAGCAACGATGTGGAAACCTTGCATCATAAGCTAGTAGCCTGCGCCGTTGTGCGCTCTATTTGGGTCTGTGATCTGTTGTGGAGTGCAAATGTCTCCACTGGAAGACTGTCTGACCCTCCAATTCCATCAAAATGATAAGAAGCTGACGGTCACACAAACTTGGATAATCCTTGCCACCCATTTTTGGATACTGCAAGTTAGTGACCCGGAAAATCCAGAGACCTTCCGGGTCTTTATCCGAAAACAACGCTGGGATTGGACAATCGAACTCTCCTGTGTTTGGATCTCCCGTATTTACAGACTCCAGGTGTAAAAATGTGGAAGTTTATGCGTTTAAAACATATACATCAAATTGGAGTAAAAAACGATAAGTAGTTTTAAAAAAAAGTCTTGTTTACTTCCAATGCCTTGTACTCGAATTTGATTTTTCTTACACTTTTATGCACAAACATATTCTGTTATGTAAATTGTAACCAATCCTGTTAAAACTTATAGTAGAAACTCCGAGAGAATGAACTTAAAACCTGAATACGATTTTTGTTACACTTTTAAATTGGTCAAGATACAGGGCTTTCATTTTATGAGGGCTGCCCCAGAAGTACCCAACCTAACAAAGAAAACACAAAAATGTTGGGAAAAAATCCTTATTTCTCTACATAATCTCCTTACAGCTCGATACACTTTTCCCAACGATGTTCAATAGCTTCGATGCCCTGTTTATAGTGAGAACCGTCGAGTTCCGCAAAATAGCCATCAACTGCAAACTCCACCTCTTCAGTGTTGGAAAATCTTTTACCACCAAGCTATTTTTTCAACTCTGGAAACAGAAAATAATCAGAGGGGGTTAAGTCTGGCGAATAGGATGCATAAGGAAGCAATCCAAACTTTAACTCATTGATTTGGCCATGGCGATAATGGATGTGTGAACTGGTGCATTGTCTTGAATAAACAGAACTTTCTTTTTCGCTAAATGTGGCCGTTTTTGCTTGATTTCATCATTCAAATGCTGCAATAAGTTTGCATAATACTCTCTATTGACTGCTTTTCATTTTTGAAGTTAATCAATGAAAATTATCCCACGCGCATCCCCCAAAACTGACACCACGACCTTGCCTGCAGATGGTACTGTCTTCGCCTTCTTTGGAGACGATTATCCCCTTTCAATCCATTGTTTTGACTGTTCCTTCGTCTCAGATGTGAAGTGATAGACCCATATTTCATCCATGGTTATGAAAGACGCAAAAACTTGGCTTTATTTTACCGAAACATCGCCAAACACTCGACTGAAACCTCCTCACGACGTTGCTTTTGTTCCATTGTGAGTAAACGCGGCACCCATCTTGCGCACAGCTTTCTCATGTCTAAATTTTCAGTTAGTGTGCGATGTACACCACTTTTTGAAATGCTTACGATGTCTACTAGCTTGCGCACTTTCAGTCGACGGTCATCCAAAACCATTTTGTGAATTTTCTTCACAATTTTTGGCGTGGTCACCTCATTTGGTCGGCCACTGCGATGTTCGTCTTGGCAGCTCGTACGACCTCGCTTAAACTCTGCCACCCAACATTTTACTGTTGTAAACGAAGGATCAAACTCCCCAGAGTAGAATCTAGCTCAGCTTTAATATTAGTCGGACTAAAACCTTTCAAATGAAAGTATTGTATCGCATAACGATGGCCAGTTTTATCCATGTTTACAAATTTGCTGACAGAGATCACTATTAGTGGCTGCCAAACAATTACTAAACAACGTAGCATCGTCAAACTTCTAACTTAAACCTTTAAGGGCGGTGCTTTCTACCATAGTCATTTGTTTGAAACAACAGCCGCTATATATACGTCAGATCGGATACTTCTGGAACTGCCCTCGTATCTCAGGACCGTCACGTAGGAATTTTCCACTCGGCTGTTACGTGTGCATCGGCCGACCGTGCGGCTGTTGTAATTCCCCTGACTAAACTAACTATTCAAGCTTCATCTCTCTCATATATTGTTAATGCCTAGTGTACAAAACTTACTTATGTAAGGTGCTGAAAACGGTGTCCTCCCGCGGATACACAGGCATCGTAACAAGAAAACACATTTCGATTCACACGATTCAGTTCGGCCACTGAAATGTTTCTGACTTTGTGTGTTATGTTTTCCATCAGTTCTTCCAGTGTGTGAAGATTTGTTTTGTGGACTTTCTCCTTAAGGTTACCCCAGAAGTAAATTCGCACATTGTTAATTCTGGGGAACGAGCGGATGTCGAATCTTGTTGAAACCATCCATATGTCTTCTCTTCTGTCACTGGCGTGGGAACGGAGTAAAACTGTTATATCGGTACCTCTCGGCATTGTCTGTTTGCTCAAAGAAGAGCGGACCTATTATTCTTTTTGCGCACACCAAACTCCAGTTTTCCTATAGTAATTTCATTAATGCTATTCAGATACTCAGAACACCAGTAGCGAGTGTTCAGAGTGTTCACACGGCAATTTAGGTGGAACCACGCCTCGTCGGAAAAGAACACTAGCTGAGGATCGATTGCTGCTTCCGTCACTGACAAAAGAAGCCACTCACAATAATGCGCTCACAGTAATATGAGCGGAGGGGTAGCGACGCAGGTAATAGTCCAGTGGAAAATTCCCGGGGTAACAATGGGAGTTATAGCAGCAGCGCGGCCGACCGAAGTACTGTTACAGCCGAGTAGAAAATTCCCGGGAGACGGTCCAGATATAAAACTAAAGCCCTGTATGATAAAATATAATTCCATTATTGAGGATAAATTGTTACAGAAATTATGTATAAGGTTTAATTTTTTTCTGAAACAATCAGAAGAGTAAAAAAAGAAACAAGGTCTATACGCCAGTTTAGTATATTAGTCATTTGAATAAAGTAGGTATTATTTTTATTTTTTTCAAAATTACGATTTCTGCTTCGTGTGCAGCACCACATCAATTAGAAGAATAAAAGTAAAAAAAAATATTACTTTCTCAAAATCTATTAACTATGCAGGAAATTCGTAATAGCAGTGTGTAGAAGTTATATAAAATAAACTATAGTGGGTAGAGAACGTTGTGTCAATGTAATACATTATATTATGTCGCTGATGTTAAAGGGAATGGAAAATCATGTCTAGAAATGGTTACTTTATAACTTGTTTAAGGCATATGTTTCAAAAAAGTATGCAAACTACAAACGACATTGAAAATTTTGGGTGCGCCAGCATAGAAGTTTGAAAATGAAGCAAAAATTAAAATTGTGGAATTTTAATTAACCACAAACGGCCTTTTTTTGAATTTTTATTTATGGGCGCTCTTTAACTACTTTGGTCATTAGCGTCCCGTTGGGCGTGAAAGACCGGTAATTTTGCTCAGAGGCCTGTTTATCAGGCTTGAGGTTCTTTTACGGGCCGTAAATCTGCGACACGGGACCATCGGCTTTGCTTCCCTTCCGAAGGAAGCCAATGTAAGGATTTTTACGCCCGAAAAAAACCATCGTCCTCTGCCGAGGTTGAACACGAGACTTCGGGAACTAGAGGCTAGCATGGTAACCACTACTCCACGGAAGACGATACAAACAGTCTGCTCTACTAGACTAACGCAAGTAAAAGAATCTTAAAACATTCTACTCTACTAGACTAACGCAAGTAAAAGAATCTTGAAACATTCTGCTCAACTAGACTAACGCAAGTAAAAGAATCTTAAAACATTCTGCTCTACTAGACTAACGCAAGTAAAAGAATCTTAAAACATTCTGCTCAACTAGACTAACGCAAGTAAAAGAATCTTAAAACATTCTGCTCAACTAGACTAACGCAAGTAAAAGAATCTTAAAACATTCTGCTCTACTAGACTAACGCAAGTAAAAGAATCTTGAAACATTCTGCTCTACTAGACTAACTCAAGTAAAAGAATCTTAACGATGAGCCAGAAGTAATGGGATCTAAATGCTGACGTTGCCAATTTTATTGCTGATTAAGCTGTCGCCTGTTTGTTTTATTTATGTAAATTAAATTGCGTTTTATTTATGGATGCTCTTTAACTGCTATGATCATTGGAGTCCCATTCTATATTGGGCGTAAAATACCGGTAATTTTGCTCAGAGGCCTCTTTATTAGGCTTGAGGCTCTTTTACGTGCCGTAAATCAACGACACGAGTCCACCGGCTTTACTTGCCTTCCAAAGGAAGCTATGCTAAGGATTTTACGCCCGAAAAAATCCATCGCCCTCTGCCGGGTTTGAACCTCCGACCTCGAAAACTATAGATTACCTCTAGACCACGGAGGACGGTTGCCAATCCCAGAGTGTAAAACATTTTCAAATGTTTGTTTCAGAAGAGTTTAGGGTACAAAGTTTAGATAACTCACTCTGTATATTCTCTTCAGCACATTTCGCTTCCATTTCCGGCGGATTATATTAACGCCCTCTGTTTGCCGATATTGTTACTTTTCCTTTACCAGAGCCAGTGAATTTTTGTCTCCCAATTCCTCCTTCATAAATGTTAATTCCTAAATATATATAGTGTCGTGCTACACTAAATTCTTTTCCTACCTCTGACAACTTTTCTTGCTTCTTAACTCAACGCCTCTCTTCAAAACCATGATTTGGTTTTTCTTTTAAGTCACATTTAAAACATAGTATCCACACATTCCATATTTGCCTTAAATGTCTGTTTTGATCTTTGTGATTGGTCAGTTCCCCATCTCCAGTTCTTATGCAGAATGGATTTTTCCTGTAGAAAACTTTGAGGGTGCAAAGCAGTTGTTTGCTAACTTTGACAGTTATTTCTGTAATAATAGCAAATTTGTCCAAACTTATAGTTTAATGCTTCCATAAGTTTTTCTCTACCCCTTATTTCCACTTCGGCATACCTACATACAATATTCTCTCTGTGTCTCCTATTTTCTTTATCCACCTTGTTATACTTACTCAGGATTTCCTTTGATATTGGAAAGTAGTCTCTGTGGGTCCTGCGCCGTGGCGCAGTGGGCCGGGGCGTGGTGCTCTGGTTTCCGGCCACGGAATGCGCACCGGACTCCATCCCACCCTGGGGATGCGGAGATTAAGTCCCGGGTATAGGACCGATGCCCACTCAGCATCGTGAGGAAAGTAAGGAGCTGCGATAGGCAGCGACCCCGGTCTCGAGAGCCAACATTTCGGCTGGGGAGCATGAGCTGGCCACATCTCCTCCCCGTATCGGTTGGATGATCGCCCACCTCTGTTGTGCGTAAGTAGGCGTGAGGCCGGCAGTCGGATTGGCAGGACAAGGCGCTGCATGGGCCGTAGCGTCATAGGGTATAGTTTTAGCCTCTACGTAGGGATAGATTCATTACCCTAAGCTGAATTTTTCTAAACCACTTTATTTTTTCACAGGAATAAGTTCAGAAATCAAGGAAATCCTATCAATACTCTGAGGTGATTTTCACCGTGAATTATCGCATATGGTTTAGTGCCGTTGTTTATTCTAATAAAGCAAATTGGTCTATGGATAGGGTGAATCAACACGGCAGACCAAAACAAAGTTGTTTGCTTTAGTATCTAAACGAAAAACTTCATCTGTTCTTATATAAAAGATTCTCTAAATATACTGCGATATTAATAATTTTAATATATTTTTCCAAATCATAATGAAGCATTGCAATAAAAGCAATAATAAAAGATCTTCTTTTACCCCCAAAGAAAAACGAGGAAGGCAGACATTAAAGCAGAACCATTGAGAACCTTAATTTCAAATTTGTTTCTCTTTAGGTTGAGATGACCCTTGCTGGCAGCATTAAGATTCTTGGGTATCGATTTACTGCAACCCAACAACAATGTCAAAGTCATTTACTTCACTTGCTGGCTGGCAGAAGGATGACAACTGAAGACGTTGCTGCAATTCTAACAATGATGATATCTTCGTGCTCAACACTGGCACGAGGTATTATACGCTATCCAGGTCTGAGACCAATAACACCAAGGATGCTTTCTAAGTGGAATGTACAGAACTTTGTCTACGCCGTGAAGGAACTGGTAAGTAGGGTTTATGCAATAGAGAGGGTAGCACGCGATTAGTTTAATTTAGAAAATTCATAACTCGATACTAAGTTTGCCATAATGCAGTAACATGATCTAGTTCAACCACTTTGAGAATAACTTTGAACACAAAAATACTACGAGCTAACGTATTTATAGTTTATCTCCTACAGACATTAAACAGACCTAAATATAATGTCACGTGTACTACAAGTATAATTTAAGAAGCACGGAAAACCAATTCAAGAATACTCTTTAACTTTGTATTATCCATCGCCCTATTCAGTATTAATATTGTGTATGTTAATATCAGCCATTCAGCTATTTGTTTCAGCATAGCACTAACACTGGTAGTTCTCTCAACTGTGGACATCAGAAGAGAACCATATTTGTTTCAGCAGAGCACTAACTCTGATATTTCTCTTAAGTGTGGACAGAAAAAGGACCCTTAAATGTTTCAATATAACAATAACACTGGTATTTCTCTGAACTGTGGACAGAAGGAAGGAACCTTTCTTTTTAGTTTTGTTTTGGTTTCATAGATCTAACACTGGTAATTTTATGAACTGTGGGCAGATGAAGGGAAACTTATTTGTTTCAGTATAGCTCTAACACTGGTATTTCTCTGAACGGTGGACAGAAGAACATAAGTAGGAACGGAATGAGAGTTCCAGCCCATTTAATATGCAGAAATTTGTATTCATATGCTACTTAAGCCTCCCCCGCCCATAACACGCCCCCTGGTACCTTTTGGTTGCAGCTGCGGTCATATATTTTGTTGAGTTTAATGGAAAGCTTGACAGGTAAGCAATTAAGGTTGCCCATCACCTTTCAAAATGAACAATAGGGATAATAAATTTTGCTTTGTAACAAAGGCGGAGACGCCATTCTACCCATTCCATATCTGCACCTGCAACACCCAGCTCTAGCCGCATTGTTTGACGAACACATGCAAAGGAACAAAGGTTGTCCTTCACCTGTCAGAATGAGCAAAAGGCATAATAAATTATGCTTGTAACAATAGAGTAGGCTGGAGCCACGAAAATAAAGGAGCAGACGTTATTGTCTCAATTCCATTGAATTCCCATTCAGATGCACTTTTAGGAATGCCACCTGCAACATCCCCACCTCTCAGTCGCATTGTTTGACGAACACGTGCCAAATAACAATAGAACAGGCTGGACCCAAGCTAACAAACAGATTGAATAACAAAGGGACAGATGCTATTGTATCCCTTTCTATTGTCCAGAACAAGAGCTCGTTAGAAAGACCACCGGTATAACTCCCATTCAACTGCAACATAATAAAAGAGACAGTCTGGCATAGCGATTACAAAGAAGCTCGTGGAGGCATTATACCTGGCCCTGTCTTTGTTTGACGCTCGACCCCGCCATCATGGCGCCGGCACTGCCAGAGGGTAGTTCTTTATGAGAGCAGCAGTCTTCATGAAGACCCAGGGTATACCCGAACATAGACATGCACGTTCGTGACAAGTCTTACACATCTACCAAGCACACGAGAATCACCGAGCATAGTTATAAGGTTCTGTTTCTGCAACTATTGACTCTTTTTCAAACAGTGATATCAAAAACGTGTTTAACGTATATCATTACATATATTAAATCTCTGTGAATACTTAGATATCCCTAGGTCTGTGTTCAAATCTTACTGCAGGCAAAAGTTTAATGTTCTTAATTGCTATGGAAAAAAATTGATACTTTGATAGGGTAAAACGTTATTATATCATTACCCCGATTAATGAAAGACGTTCACGTGTATCCAGAGGTCCGAGTACGAATCTTACCCTGCGAAACTCTAATGCTTAATAAATATTAAATTACGGAGGCATGCGCGGTCAGATTAGAAATGAATTTATCAAATATAATTATTTATATTAAATCCTGGTGTATAAATAGATATCCCGATGCCTAGTCGCGATTCTTTATTTTCTTTTTCTCCCTTTTTTTTCTTTTCCCTCTTTCTTTCTTCTCGACCTGCACACATCCAAGTGTTCATATATACACGAGCACACGCACATATACACACATACAAACTCACGCGCACGCACAATGCACATACATCAAGAAACATACACCAGTGCACGCACTCATACACCTATGCACACACACGCACACACGCACCCCTGTAACATGCTTACACCTCCTCCAAACATACGAATCTGTACGAAGACCTACGAGAATCACCGAGCATGGATTTCCATGTACAATCTACTCGAAGTCTCTGTTTTTACATTAATTGTCTCTTTCAAACATAGATATAAAAATGTATTTAACAAATATAAGTATTTACATTAAACCCCGGTGTGTCACTACTGTTTTATCGCTTATATATCCTGAATGAAAAGAGATAAAACGATGAAATAAAAAATAATTATAACACTCGAATGCGACGCATCATAGTTGCATTGTTTCAAGTTGATTTATATGCCAGGGTTTGAATCCTAGGAGTGATTACAAATTCATCTTCCAATAACTCCGGAAGTAATTAAGATAAAGACGTAAAATAAACTTTATTACGTTTATGTTATTAGGTAGTTTCTTGTGAATGTATATTAAGGTACCAGGCGTCATGGATTCGATCCTTAATTTTAAAATCCCCATTATTTTAGAAACTAGCAGAGATAGGGCTGTGGATCAAAGCATGATTAATAGCTCCTATCATGGACAATTAATACTGCATATAATTGACAGTTAGTAGTGCTTAGTTCGAATCCCGATCTTGCAATGACTTCCTTAATTTTCCTCTATACTCTAGGATATATCACTTAGGTTGATGTTATAACTGTATACAGCTCTTTTAACACGTCAAACTAATAGTATAAATAATTTTGATCCTAAAGTTCAGGGTTCGAATACTGATTAAATTAAATTTATATACAAATTTAATAGCTTATGACATAATTTAGATAGACACGTCAAATAAAAAGTAAACAGAGTACCTGCTCCCGAAATATCGTCATCATGACAAACATTACTTTAAGGTACTCAGTTTGAATCCCGAAGTGGTGATTTCATATATCTTCAAGCCTATGAATCATACCAGTTTTGAGTAAAGATTATATGGTGCATGATAATGCAGGGGAGCTAAATTACTAAAAATACATTTACTAAATCATTACCAAGTTCGATTCTAGAGGCTTAAAATCTGTGTAACTCTGGAAAAAGAGAGCTCAAACAAGATACGCTATCGCATCTTTGCTAGAGGATTGCCAAGTGTTCTTGCCTGAACGCTATAATTCCTTAACCAACGAAGAGCTTGCAGAAATGCCTGGAAAATTATATAAACAATATAAGGGCATGGCAGAGATGGGGAAATTTAAGACATGTAAATTGTCTTTTATACCCGAAGCGAAGGTGTGTAGAAATGTCAAACTTGGTATTCAATGTTTTCCTATTTTCCTATGAAAAATTTCATAAATAAACCAGCTGCCTGGTTCGAGATTTTGAACTCGCCGAATCGGTAGGAAACTGCGCTCTTCAGCCATTTTGTTGAGTCTATCTGCTAATATAAAGGTAATTTATATATTAAACATCATTTATTCCTTATTCTCTTATTTTTTATACACTTTCATAGCAAACGTGAGTGACTTAAGCAATTAAATACTGATTAAGCGGTTAAACTCTGATATTTCGCTCACATCAATGACCTTATATGATGTAACATGAACATTGATGAAGCATTTAATTCATCTCTAAACTATAGCATGATAACTGGTTTGTTGTATACCACTCATGTTAATGCACTGAGCACATTAACTTCAGTCATATAACCTCACACCCAAAGACATGATGTCTGACTCTATCAAACATGTTTTAACTCTTGCCATAGCTATCTGTTTATGATGTCACACCAACAAGAGAAGTATACTCACACTCCCATTCCGTCAGATGTTGCCACTCAAAGCCTAAACCACCATCACCACCACAGCCACCAACAGCACCTATTGCACTAAAGTTAACTCCAACTCTATTACCTTATAAATATACTCCCTTGTTCAGTTAAATGCATGCATATACTGCATTATTTCGTGTTTTCATTCCCATTTCAGTTCTTACTTTCCAACCTCTCTTTATTATCCAAAGAATCAGTATAAAATATTACATTCCTGTACGCTTAATACTCGGTTATCGCAGAAAGCTATTACATTTCACAAGATTCGTATTTTTGGAGGAGGTGTAAATATGTTGCAGGGGTGCGTGTGTGCATGTGCGTGTGCGTGTGTGTGTGCACAGGTGTATGGTTACGTGAACTGGTGTATGTTTCTTGATGTATGTGCGCGTGTGCGTGCGCTTGAGTTTGTATATGCATGTGTATATGTGCGTGTGCTCGTGTATATGTGAACACTTGGATGTGTGCAAGTCGAGAAGAAAAAAAGAGATAGATAGAGGGAAAAGGTAGAAAAAGAGAGAAAAAAATAAAGAATCGTGTCTAGGCATCAGGATATCTAAGTATACACCAGGGTTTAATATAAATAATTATATGTGTTAAATACATTTTTAATCTGACCGCACATACTCACAAAGTTTAATATTTATTAAGCATTAGAGTTTTGCAGGGTAAGATTCGAACTAGGAGCTCTGGGTGCCTAAGAATACTGTGCCTTAAAACATCGTAATGATACATAAAAATTAAATTATATTTGTTAAATACATTTTAATCCGCCTGTGCATGCCTCCATAATTTAATATTTATTAAGCATTAGAGTTTCACAGGGTAAGATTCAAATTCGGACCTCTGTATACACGTGAACTTCTTCTATTTGTCAGGGTAATGATATAATAACGTTTTGCCGTATCAAAGTATCAATTTTTTTCATTAGCAATTAAAAACATTAAACTTTTGCCTGCAGTAAGATTCGAACACAGACCTAGGGATATCTAAGTATACACAGAGGTTTAAATTATGTAATGATATATGTTAAACACGTTTTTGATATCACTGTTTGAAAAAGAGTCAATAGTTGCAGAAACAGAACAGTATAGCTATGCTCGGTGATTCTCGTGGTTATCGTGCAGATTCGTGTGCTTGGTAGATGTGCTAGACTTGTCACGAACGTGCATATCTATGTTCGGGTATACCCGTAGGTCTTCGTGAAGACACTGCTGCTCATAGAGAGAACTACCCTCAGGCAGTTCCGGCGCCATGATGGCGGGGTCGAGCGGTGGTGGAATTTATGGTCTATCAGGTAAATAATGCCTGTTCCCGTGGGACCTGACCTCTCTCTCTTTTCCCCACGTCGAACAAAGACAGGGCCAGGTATAAGGCCTCCACGAGCTTCTTTGTTATCGCTGTGCCAGACTGTCTCTTTTGTTATGTTGCAGTGGAATGGGTGCTACAGGATGGTCTTCCTAACGAGCTCTTTTTCTGGACAATAGAAAGGGATACAATAGCATTTGTCCCTTTGTTATTCAATCTATTTGTTAACTTGGGTACAGCCTGTTCTATTGTTATTTTGCACGTGTTCGTCAAACAATGCGACTGGGAAGTGGGGATGTTGCAGGTGGCATTCCTAAAAGTGCACGTGTGCGGGAATTCAATAGAATTGAGACAATAACGTCTGCTCCTTTGTTTACGTAGCTCCAGCCTACTCTATTGTTACAAGCATAATTTATTATGCCTTTTTGTTCATTTTGACAGGGGAAGGACAACCTTTGCTCTTTTGCACGTGTTCGTCAAACAATGCGGCTAGGGGTGGGTTGTTGCAGGTGCGGATATGGAATGGGTAGAGTGGCATCTCCGCCTTTGTTATAAGGCAAAATTTATTATCCCCATTGTTCATTTTGACAGGTGATGGACAACCTTAATTGCTTACCTGTGAAGCTTTCCATTAAACTCAACCAAATTTATGACCGCAGCTGCAACTAAAGGGTACCAGTGGGGCGTGGCAGGGGTGGGGCGAAACCTAATTAGCATATGAATACACATTCCTGCATATTAAGTGGGCTGTAACTCTCGTTCCGTCCCTAGTAACAGAACCTTTTTAATGAAGAATTTCACTACAAAAAGTAGTATTTCATATGTCACCTTCTCCAAGGTGTTTTTAATTTATGCAACCCGTTAATCAGCAGACACAATTCACTTTCTAAAAATAGACCCTTCTTGTTACATAGGAGTGAAATTTCTAAAACCCACAATTTCAGTTTGATTCATTTGAAGTTTGAAAATAGCAAACAGCGTTTAATGTACACTGAATTTCATGCATATTTTAACTTAATTCCCCAGATAATAAGCGTTTACTATTTTTTTGCTGTTTTGTAAAACTGTTTCACACGAAGCAATTGTTTTTTAAAGACTACATATTGTATCATTACAATCCTAAACAATGTACTAATAAGTTATAGAGACTAAATTTTAATTATCCTTCTAGTTAGATAGGAAATGCAGGTTAAATATGAGACTTAACATTATTTGTGAATGATTTATAGGTATAATAAGAGTATTATTGTTTATAACAACACAACTAAGCATGTCAACAAAACTTCGTGCAATAATTTTTATTGGATGATTTACAAGGAGATACACAACGTCATTGGTATACGTATACAGGAAAGAAATACATCATGTGAAACAATTTGAAATTGAGAATGAGCGACAAATAAAAACCACAGAAAAGAGAGTTTCAAAAGTATAACGGTTTCTAACTTTATACATTTTCAAAACCATTTAGTGCATACACAGTCCCTCCTTCGTTTCCTTCATCTCCTCTGCAACTAGTTTATTTGAAAATTTCTGAGGCCTATCTTGAATGTTTGTTCACCTTAATGTGGGCAAAAAGGTATCGTTTTTACTACAATTTAATAGTAATCTAGACTTACAGACATTTAAATTTCTATATGGCATGTCCTAAGAAGTTGTATAGTTATAAAGCCTATACAGAACTAAAGCAGAAGGCTTTTGGTGTTTAATAACTCAAAAATCCATATTCATAATTTTTTACATTTTGGCCTACTTTGCACGCTGTTATCGTGCTCACACGGATGTTAGGGAAGGAGAAATTTGAGCACTATGTCACAAAGGGTTGTAAAATGTGACTTCTTAATTCTGAAGTGAAGATTCCGATTCCTTTATACCAATCTCACTTGCTGAATATGTAGAACTTTCATCTGTTGGATGGACATCTTCTATTTTGCCGGTCTATGTGTATTAGGTTTGTAGAAATGCTGCTATCATTTTCGCAATCCACAGAGCTGATGATAATACCTTCTGCATAAATTTTGTCTAAATCCATATTAAGTACCATTCTCTTCTTCCATCAAAGCATCTCGGCGGTAGTCGCGTTCTACGGATTTTACTTTGACACGCACACTTTTACAGCCGCCGTCGGTAATGTCTCATAAACAGTTTTTGGTTTTGGTTATGGTTGTCAGGAAGCGGCTCTTAAGCGGACAGTCGCCTATTGTGCTTGTGCAAATCTCCAGGAGGAAGGGATGAAGCGTGAGACACAGAGGGCGACCATATCCGGGGCAGCAGACACGGACAAAACGCCTATTTTACTTCTGGAAACATAAGGAAGCAGGGATAAACCGATGGGCATAGAGGGTGACCAGATCTGGGGCGGCAGGCTCGGACACAATCGCCTATTATGCTTCTGGAAACCTAAGGAAGAAGGAATGAAGCGAGAGACATAGAGGGTGACCAAATATGGAGCGTCAGGGTCGAATACAGTCGCCTATTATGCTTCTGGAAACCTCCAGGAAAAAAGGGATGAATCGAATGACACAGAGAACGACCAGATCCGGGGCAGCAGACACGGACACAATCGCCTATTGTTCTTCTGCAAACCTCCAAATGAAAGAGGTGAAGCGAGGGCCAGAGAGGAAGACCAGATTCGGGGCATCAGACACAGACACAGTCGTCTTGTACTTCTGCAAACCTCCGAGTGGAAGGATGAAGCGACGGATATAGAGGGCTAGCAGATTCGAGGCGGCAGACTCGGACAGAGTCGCTGTTGCATTTTTGTAAACCTCCAGGATAAGTGGTGAAGCGAGGATCAGAGAGGAAGACCAGATCCGGGGCAGCAGACACAGTCGTCTTGTACTTCTGCAAACCTCTAAGTAGGAGGCGTTAAGCGACGGGCATAGAAGGCTAGCAGATTTGGGGCGATAGGCTCGGACAGTCGCCTATTGTGCTTCTGGAAATCTTCAGGCGGAAGGGGTGAGGCGAAGGATACAGAGGACGATCAGATTCGAGGCGGCAGATACGGGAAAAGTCGCCTATTGTATTTTTGGAAACCTCCAGGAGGAAGTGGTGAAGCGAGGGACACAGAGGGCAGGTAGATCTGGGGCAGCAGGCTTGGAGATAGTCGTCTATAGTATTTCTGAAAACCTCCAGAAGGAAGTGGTGAAGCGAAGGAAACAGAGGGCGACCAGATCTGGAGTGGCAGGCTCGGTCACAGTCACCTATTGTGCTTCTGGAAATCTTCAGGCGGAAGGGGTGAGGCGAAGGATACAGAGGACGATCAGATTCGAGGCGGCAGATACGGGAAAAGTCGCCTATTGTATTTTTGGAAACCTCCAGGAGGAAGTGGTGAAGCGAGGGACACAGAGGGCAGGTAGATCTGGGCCAGCAGGCTTGGAGATAGTCGTCTATAGTATTTCTGAAAACCTCCAGAAGGAAGTGGCGAAGCGAAGGAAACAGAGGGCGACCAGATCTGGAGTGGCAGGCTCGGTCACAGTCACCTATTGTGCTTGTGGAAACCTTCAGGAGGAAGGGGTGAAGCGAGGGTACACAGAAGGCGACCGGATCCGGCGTGACAGGCTCGGTTGTCCCTGACTGCTGCAGATATTACATTCTGAAGTCGGAGAGGTCTCTCTGAGGGCCCGTCCCACACCGAATACAAGGGCAGATAGTTACACAAGGCAAACTCCACATGCCGGACCCGCGTCCACTCACCTGATCCATCGAGCTTGAAACATGATAAGGGAACAAGATGACAGGAATTGCGATCAAGAAAATTCTTGGCATTATATAATATACCCCAAGATTTTGAGTTCCAACCAGGGAAAACCGCGAAAAAACCCACAGCGGTCTGCCAACGGGGAATCGAATCCGGGACCTTACGAATGCGAGCCTCACATGTCACCATATTACTGTTAGTATATATACAAAGGTTTTAACATAATTGTTTTACCACTAAATTAAAAATGTATGAATAAGCAATTTGTCATTGATTTTCTACAGCAGAACGTGCTTATGTGATTATGCGAGAAGCTGAAGTCATCACCATTAATTGTGATTTTTCCAGACTTCTGTCCACTTGCATTCAAAATACAAGTAGTCTTATGTGTCTCTGGCCGAATTTTTTAACACTTATAAAATGTAGAGAGTCTGCAAAGTTCGCAGCATGCGGCAACCCTGCTCAGTTAAAAACGATTTTGAGGTTCTGGTACTAATACGTGAGTGGAAGAACCCGAATTACCGGAAATCTTACATTAAAATTTCACTAAATTGGTTTTTAAATTCCAAAATGACGATACAAGCTTTTCATTTCTTTTATTCCTGGATATTGGTGTAACTTCACTCAATGGAATGGAGTAGGATGTCAATATCTATTAAAAAGAGCTATCAATCTGAATTGTTAAGAGAATAACGTGAAACAATGTAAGGTGTTCTTCCCTGGAGTTATAGGTATTGTCAAAATTGTAAGGGTCCTTGAAGATTAGCTGTCAGTAAAAACCAATTATTATTTCACAATTTTTCAGGTTCCCAACATCAGCTGGGTAATAGTGCTGAACCAACTTGATAATGCACAATTTTTTGTCAAAGACAAAGAGGCATTTTTGCTCTTTTTGGATGCCTTCCGCATTGCATTTGGGAATTATGGTCCCCGCTTTCAACGCTTTCCAGTGGAAGTACTGTACGTAGAATGGACTAATCTCAACGGACAGGTAACATTAATATTTTAAATTAAAGCCTAATATGTGCAATAACTACCCAGGAATTTCTAATTACAAATATTCAAATCTTTATTATGAGAGGTAACTTTTCAAAACGCATTAAGTGTATAAACAGAAATTTTACATGAGGAGCTAAAATCAGTGTTCACTACTGTTATATAATAACTTATAATATAATTAGGGGAGTTCTGAATGTTGGATTTATGATAGGTGGGAAATGTCACTCTTTATTTAAAGCCGCTCGTGTAAAAGAAGTTTGAAAATGTGTATATTATTTTGCACAAACTAAAGTAACAAATCATGTTTAGAAAGAAATTTATTTAGAAACATTACAAGAGTATATTATTCAGCTTATATGTATTTTTGAGCAACATTAGGTAGCTAATGCACTATAAGAAATAATGAGAGGTGGATATTTCCAAGCGTTGTTTAAACTAAAGTAAACTCACAGTTGTGACATAATGCTTCTGTGAAACTTCCAAACATTATGCTACGCAATAAATGCTGTATATCCAGAAATAATAATAATAATCATAATAATAATAATAATAATAATAATAATAATTAGTATTACTATTATTGTTTTTGTTGTTATTTATGTTGCTCGAAATGCTTTACTATTTTCTAAATAATTATGAATCAAACTACTTACTGAAATTGTCAAGTATATGCTGCAATTGCCTATTTTTAGATGATTTGTTCACCAACGGGATTCGGTTCTTTTAAGTATATCACACAACTCATCAGCCCTTGCTCCACTACATCCTATTCAAAAGCAACAATAATTTTATACTTTGTCTCCATATCTAGTTCAGAAGAAATGTTAAAGATAAATATTATGGCTGATGTGCACTTTATTGTTACAATTAAGGCATACCTCAACCACCTCTACCTCTACAAGTCGAGTAGCTAGTCATACTACATTGGGTTAGCCTGGTAATACCTATCAGAGTACAACTCATTATGAGAGGTTATTTCTACCGAGTACATTGGTTCGTGTTTGTTTCTTGGAATCTTTTCAAACCAGTCATTGAAAGAAGTGTTAATGGTTTGGTGAAATCTAGTGCCAGTACAATAAATGTGGAAACGTTACGAAACATAACACTATTAGGACCTAGAAGAATGGGCCACTATTTATGCTCCCCGCTGTACCGTTCCTAACTTTACATGCAGAATGCATAAAAGAGACCAGGCGTTATAGCTGAGACCATTGTCGCCTAAACTTGAATCTCACCGACATTTTCAGTATGTCAGTATCGATTAGGGAGGATGCTGGCACCATCCTCCGTATCATTCATATCAATGGAGAAGAGAGAAGGAGCTGCAGTGAATTTGAATTATACACAATATTGGTTTGTTAATTCCACTGCTATGTCGTGTAGCCACACAATAAGACCATTGCTGCTATAGTTTGTCTCAGCTACTTTGGTCCTCATCAAAACAAACGGGACGATGTACGTTTACTGCTATAAGTATGACTGGACGCGACCATTAGACCTATTCTTGTGTGATATACATCTTCGAGAAAGAGTGCCATACGTATAAAAGAGTCAGCCATCAGATTCAAATACTCGCTTGATTATTGCTTTTATCGTGGACACAATCAAAGGTTTAGCCGCTTTTAGCCATTAATTGCACACTCATGCAACATCTAAATATGATGGCAGTATAGATGAAACCGATCCTCATGCCTGGTGAGACAAGCAGATGATGTGCTGTTTGTTATCTTCCAGATAGCGCAGCACTTGAACGAATTATTTATAATAACTCTGCTTTAATAAACACTGCGCCCTTTGTGACTCATGGTAGTGGAGAGGAATGTTAAGTTCACTGTTATAATCAGTTCTCTCTAGAACAGCCTGTTCCAACTCTGCTCGGCTGAGTGCGAGTACTCGTGCATACGCAACAACAGTGCACGGGGCCAGATGGAGGAGGAGCGTGATAGCCAATACGTCACTGTGCTAACACAGCACAAGTTCTTGCGCTTCCTCTGTCTTGAGGTTGTGTCGTTTCGCATAACATATGTCAGTATGTCAAGCCGAGGATGTCCTTTGACCATTTCGTAAGAGGAACAGTTTCTGTTTACCGTAAAGGACGGACGAGGGCAGTGTCTTGTATATCAAAAGTGCTGAACTCGACGAGGAAATGGAACGTACAGCATCATTATTCAAACTTCATTCAACCGTGACAACAGCCTGCTCCAGTACCGAGCTGCAGGCAGTCTCCTGCGAGGTGCGAGTACTCCGCTGCTCGCTGCCGTGCACCCAAGCTGGGACAGCCTGCTCCAGTACCGAGCTGCAGGCAGTCTCCTTCGTGGCGCGAGTACTCCGCTGCTCGCTGGCGTGCACCCAAGCTGGGACAGCCTGCTCCAGTACCGAGCTGCAGGCAGTCTCCTGCGAGGCGCGAGTACTCCGCTGCTCGCTGGCGTGCACCCAAGCTGGGACAGCCTGCTCCAGTACCGAGCTGCAGGCAGTCTCCTGCAAGGCGCGAGTACTCCGCTGCTCGCTGCCGTGCACCCAAGCTGGGACAGCCTACTCCAGTACCGAGCTGCAGGCAGTCTCCTGCCAGGCGCGAGTACTCCGCTATGCTGGCGTGCACCCAAGCTGCCTGCTCCAGTACCGAGCTGCAGGCAGTCTCCTGCGAGGCGCGAGTACTCCGCTGCTGCTGCCGTGCACCCAAGCTGCCTGCTCCAGTACCGAGCTGCAGGCAGTCTCCTGCCAGGCGCGAGTACTCCGCTGCTCGCTGCCGTGCACCCAAGCTGCCTGCTCCAGAGCATCTTACAGTATGGATACACAGCCAGAAACTTCAGGAAATTCCCTTAAAGGTAATCAAAGGAGATGGTGTTACAGTGCTTTAACAAACTTTTGGAAAATTATCCAAATGAGAGTATCAGAAATATTCAAAAAGAGATGAGCGAATTCTTATGTGTGGTAGTACATTCAGTACGGAGTGAAAGAAAGGAACTTAAGGATTCCGGTTTGGTGAAAATCTAGGGAAAAACAGCGTTACAAAGCGTGTTAACAAATATAATCATATTTATAAAAAGTGCTGTTAAAGGGAAAGTTCATGAACTTTCCTTCAAAAATGAACCCGAAGTTTCAACCAAGGTTATGTCATCATTAAATGTAGATTAGTACTTATCAAATTTCTCAAGATCCTCTCCTCGTAGACTGCTGATTGGTATCGATATTAAATTTGCGAGTAGGAAGAAGACAAGATATATTGAATAGGAAATATATCGCCATCTGGAGGCGTAACTATTTGCTGCGGTTGGAAAACAGTTCCTCAATTAATGACAAAAAATGTAATGTGTGGATGAGACGTGTTTAAACAAAGAGTATACCACAAAAAGGCATAGAGCGACACAACACTAAAAGCAAAAGGAAGCATTTCTGTCTGGTGTCTCTAAATATATATAGGTATATATATATATATATATATATATATATATATATATATATATATAAACAAGTAAGAATGTCAAAGGGCTTATTATAACTCATATCGGTAGTGATTTGTGTTTTGCAGAGGACAATATTGTTCTTTTTAGTCTAAAAACACCAAAATTTATCAGGAGTAAATGATTGTTGTATTTTTGAAGTAGTTTCTGTAGGTTGTCCAGAAACTTGAGTCAAACATCATTATGGTTACGGTTAATGTTAGTTATCACGGCGTCAAAGCCGAATGTGTCCAACTGTGCCGTAGAAGTTACGTAGTGTTACCGCATAGCATTCCATGTTATGGCGGATGATGAAAAAGCGCTTCATCCGGTACCAACGTAATAAGATGAAACGGCCAAACGCTCACAGACCGCGGTGTTGAGGTTGGTGCGTTGATTCCACTGTCTTCATGATCGTAGTGAAGGTCTGAGTGGGAGCACAGCTTAGAAAGTATCTTGGCCACCTTCAAAGCAGTGTAAGTCACGTGACTTTGGGGGCAAATTCAAATGTCCGTATACATGCTATGTGTATGATCAGCCATAGTCGTCCTCCGTGGTCTAGTGATCCCATACTGACCTCTAGTTCTCGAGGTCGCGGGTTCAAACCTGGCGGAGGGCGATGAATTTTTTCGGCTGTAAAAATCCATACATGACTTCCTTCGGAAGGGAAGTAAAGCCGGTGGTTCCGTGTCGTAGATTTACCTCAAGCCTGATAAAGAGGTCTCTGAGAAAAGTTTCCAGTCTTTCACACCCAGTATAAAATGGGACGCTAAGAACCATAGCAGTTAAACAGCCTCCATAAATAAGACAATTATTATTAGCAGTCATATGGCAAGGAAGAAATAGTTTGACAGTATCTGCATTATACCTTACATACATACGCACACGCGCGCGCGCACACACACATACACACACTCACGCTAACTGTGTACAATACTGCTGCTGCTAATGCTACTACTAACTACTACTAATAATAATAACAATAAAACAGTAATAATAAATTAGTTACGTATGTTTTCTGTAGGGATAAAGTCAATGTGTTTTGTTCGCATTTAAGGAAGAATTAAGTGACACTTTTTCTATCTTTTAATTATTGTTTTGTTTGCTCTTAAAGGTGATACCCAAAGCTGGAGACACGGACTGTGTAACGAACAGTATTCTAACATTTTCGAACATGATAGAATAAGAACTGATACAACTGCAGGACGTTGGTTCAGTGGCAAGATATGCGTATTACGTAATACGTATACATTTTCGTGGTTTCTTTCTTTGCTTCTTTACACAACTTTTATCTGTATACTGCATTATACTGTAGATCACTGTCATCAACTACCGAGCAGAACGGTCGGGATCTTACCTTCTCAGTACATAAGCGTGATGGGAGCAACTGAAAGAGGCACAAAGGGGAAAATGTTGGTGTCATTCCTGCCCTGCCTTAGCGCAGAGTTGGTGCTGTCGGGAGTTTTCATTTACTTTGGAGGACAGTACGTCAAAGCGTAGGTCAACAACAATGCGAGATTCAACCCTGCTTGGGAATAAACATATTTTATTACAGCTCAGTGTAATAGTGAAGTGTTTACTTTGTAATAAGACATTCAACCTTATAAAAGAGTATAATCTAGAGCGTCGTTATTCGTCTTGTTATGCGAATCAATATGAAAAATACCAAGGGGAAGAAAGATCACCTTTATTGGAAGAACTAAAATGTACAACGTTTGTGGGTGTAAGTCAAGTACATTTTATCGTACTGTAATTTATTGCTAATCTGAATTCGTTTATACCAGTCAGACTCACAACTTGTTTATTTTGTCCTCGAATATACGAGTTATCATATTTTTATTACATAATTTACTATTCTTGTTCGTATAATCCCTCCTATGATGCAATGCTCCAGTTCATCATGTCTCGCCATATTGAACAGTCCTAATTATTGTATTATACACCACCACCGCCACCACAACCATCACCGCCGCCACCACAACCACCATCACCACCGCAGCCGCCACCACCACCACAACCACCATCACTGGCAAAACCACACCATCACTGCTGCTGCCACCACAACCACCATTACCGCCGCCACCATTATCACCACCACAACCACTACACCAGGACGGCTAGGATAATTAAAGTAAATGTACTATGAAAGTAATGGAAAACATGAGAGATAGATTCTGGGAAAATCTTATAGCGAGTGAGTCTAAATCAAGATACAGTAAATTTGTCGAGGTGGAAATTTCAGCAATACTTGCTTGAGCATATCAGTTTTACATAACTGTTGTGACATGGAATTTAACAGCAAAACTGTGTTCTCTAGCCAAAGGTACTGGATTATTGTCTGTAATATTTGTCATTGTGTCACAAAGATTGCCAACGAGACGTGAATATAACCAAAATGTCAAGAAAACGCCATGGGTATGGTTCATTGTAAGAGGATGCACACCTTGATACTTAGGGAGAAAGGATTTTGAACATTATTTTAATAAAACTAGCTGTTTTACCAGGAATTGAAAGTTAGGTTTGAAAATAAGAATAGCAGTGGCCTTTGAAAGTCATGAAAAGACTACACTTTTCACTAGTAATTGAAGTGAAATTGTCCAATGGTTTGTTCATATTGGTCAAATGCTGCAAGTTTATACACCAAGTTTTAAAGGTATGAGTAGAGATAGATTTTTTGAAGTTTGAGGTATTCTATAATTTTCGCCAAATTCTATACATCAGGTACACAAATTTGTGCCCTGATTCGCCAAGCAGTGCACTTTTGTATATACATGGTTAAAGACAGAGCGTTAAGGTAGCTTTTTCAAAAACTGAGGTAGGTATTATATGATAGGAAATAAAGTTCGGGTAATTTCTGGAAGTTGTAAAATTATTTAAAAAGTTTGCTAGGTTCTGTTGAATATTTTAACCAAATACGTTAAATAGTGCATATTTCTGCACAAGGGGTTAAAATATGATAGGGGTAGTTTTTTAGATTTGTAACGAAGCCCATTTTTATTGGGTCTTATGCTATAAGTTTTGTCTAGGTAGGCCAAAGAATGTTGATTTGCACGTTAAGGATTGAAAATATGGAAGTGGACAGTTTTTGAAAGCTGAAGGGTAGTTTAACATTTTTTGCCTATTCTGAAACCTAATTGTACCAAGTTTTGTCAAAATAAGGCAAAAATACTACTTGATAGCTAAGTTAAGCAAAATGAGAGAAACATTGATATATTGTAGTACGATATGCAGTTTTTAACTTTGCAATAACTCAACTTTAAAGCATTTTAAGCCTCTCCATTTACCCCTTTGTACAAAGAGTGCCAAAGAAAATCTTCGGCGTATTTTGTATCGTTTTCTGGGGTATTTTGAGGCGTGTCTTTCATCTTATCAAAAATTGTGGTGGCTTGATAACACAGCAATAAGGGGGGAAAAAGAGGAGGTTGATGCTTTTGCTTTTTCTGGTGTTATTGAAACCAAAACATGTTTATTATCTCAGAAACAGTCATGGCGTATACAAGCGACATTACTCGTGGACGTATCGTGGGTATGAGGGAGGCTGGTTGCACTGTTACAGCAATTGCAACGGCGGTGCATGAAAGTGTTTTTGTAGTAAATTACTGGATAAAATATTTCAGGAAAGTGGGGAAGACGGTCTACATACTCGTCAGAAAGAGGTCACTCCCCGTAAAACATCCGCAGATGGTGATATTCGTTTACTAAATGCAAACTACTCTTTTCTTATAACTGACTGATCGTGTTTAGAAACTAGAGATAAATATGGTTTACCGAATATGACATACATATTATGGCAATAAAATTATATCATATTTTTGTCTGTAATCCTGTTGTATTCCTATGATCAGCACTATGTTAGTAAAGGTATATTAACCAATTGTAGTTTGAATTAGAGGGAAAACATGCTGCTTTATTTATTTATTATTTAGGTATGTTTGATTCTATGCAGCAACTTGCATTGATACCACTATGAGAATACAGTTCTGTTTATTTTTTGTTATAAAGCATTGCTATGTATTTGATGAATACCATTCAATCCTTAATTTGCAACCCCTGAAAATTTCTCACACTACACAGTCTACATTTCGCTAACCTGGGCGCTCATCAAGTTTTCCCCTTAGCTTTTAACCCTTTCAAAGGCGTGTCCGATAAGGTATGGACTACTTATCACGATAAGAGGTCTGTATGACAAACTGAATGCATTCACTGTACCTTTTTCTCTTTTAGCCAATACGATCGAGAGCGTAAACATATATTTCGTTTCTACGCCATTTTGTAACTTTTGTTGTGGTTATTAGTGTAACTATTTAGCAGAAAAAGTGGCGCGCCTTTGCACCGTGGCCTGAAGCAACCAATGAAATGACCATGTCTGCGCAAGGCCACGTACAACGATAAATAATGTGACATAGACGCGAGGTGAGATTTTATTTGGCGCTCTTTGTACAAGAAGCCATTACAGATCCGCCATGTCCAACAGAGTCTCCCGGAAATGCTCTGACTTTCAGTTTACCGTGGTGTTGAATATTTTTAAATATATTCGTATCGTATGTTTGTCCGGAAGAATAAAGTTTTACAACAGTAAAAAATCGTCAAAAACACTTGTGGTTTACGAGATCATCACAACCACGCGCGCGCGCACATAAAATATACATGTACACACATTTTCTCTCCTTTTAGGTTTTAATATTCACCCAATTAAATATAAAAGTGGTAGCGAGCATATTAAAAGGAATAAAAAGGGAAACAATACGCTAAATAAGAATAAGAAGAGAAAGAAACAAAGCACGCTAGGTAATCGCAATAAAAAGGGAACTTATCAATAAAAGAGAATAAATATTAAATTCAATATGCAGCACATTTGTAAGGACAGCAAATGTAATAAGGGTGAAGCAATATTCATTTTGGGACGGCAGGTGTCCAGACATCGAATGGTTTACCGGTAGTCAGTGACAAAAAGCGAGCACAACGGATGCATTGAACAATCCGGGGAAAATCTAGGCGCCTAAAACCAGTCAAGTTCACAGAAAATGTAATGAGGCGAGAATAATGTTCTGAAATAGGACAACCAATAAACGTGCATTAGAATTTATCACGTGGGTCAGTAAAATCAATCAAAGACCATGTGGCTAGAAAATAAACTCAAGGAAACTAGAAAATGGGCGTGAAGCAGAAATTTATCTACGGCAGGAGCTCAGTTTTGAACTATAGTAACATCGGCGCTTGGTGTTACAGAGTTGTCATGGGTATGTCTTAGCTGTGCCGGTGTGTCAGTTTGAGAAGTACAAGTGGCGAGCTTCACCGACGATTAAGTTGAATTTAGGGGAAACGGTTAGGATACGGGAACAAAGCTGACAGAGTTTAAACCATAGGAAATAGATATAACTTCAGTAAGGTTCGATTGATCGTGGGACTTGCGGGGGGTACAAGTGTTGAGAGCTAATTTTACAGCACGGTATTTGCAGGAATGGTCCCGGGTTCGATGCTAGCTCATGGATTTGCATGGATCTTGGATCTAGGGTTAGTGGTTAATACGACTGATTCATTTTCCTGTCCGTTTATTTCCCGTCACCGTTTTAAAATCTGACTCCTGATGTTACCTCGCCACACACAGGCGCGCATTTCTTTATTGTGGTGCTTCATACTATCGTCAGTATACATTTGTTTTCCGAACAACCTCCAAGGAACTACCATGAAGAAGAAGTGCGTCTTCTAAAATCTCCTGTTTCTTTATTTCAAAATTCCCATCTCCCCATTTCACTATCACCTGATTTCTACCTTCTTTCTTATTGGATGCCTAAAGCTATCGAGAACATTGACCTTTTTGTATACATCTGTATTTCAGGCGACCTAACGGTACACTAACAAAGCGTATTCTCTTCTCACTCGGTTCGAATAAGGGAAAAACAATCCCATTTCCGGTCTTCTGTTAGCACTGTCTTTTCAACCGATATTCAGCTGCAGATGTAATATTCACTTCCCAGTCTTATTTAATAATACAATTCCTACTGTTATTAATGTTTATTTTACCTATGGTTATAATTTTATATTTAGCTACTCAGAACGTACTGTTTCAGAATTGACTGACGTAAATCTTGTGTGAAGGGAGCAAGGTAAAATTGTTTTTTTCTTGTGGAGCAACATAAAAAGGGGCAATGAAGGATCATACTAGAAGTATTCATTTATCCCCTCTCCACACCTGCTGAAAGAAGAGTCTCTCCAACCTACCTCGCCGAAGCTAACCGACAATCATCTTTTATTTTCATAACTGTCTCGCCAAACTGTCTCACGACTAAAACAATCTCATATCACCTTATAATATTGGTATAGATATGTCTGTAGAGACGTCGAATATAAAGAGAAAACGGATATAAACCCGAGATCCATGTAACCCAAAATTTATCTTCTTTGAAAAAGGAAAGACCTATTATACTTATGATGTACCCAAAATGAGACTAAGACTTGAGCCCTCGAAATAAAAGGTAGACCTGCTACCCCGCTCCCGTGGATGTGGAATTAACTCTATTAGTATGGCCCATTTACTGTGGAAGAGCACATGAAAGAATGATCTTACGTAAATGTGATATTTTATTTATTTCTCAGCATTACTACTAATAAAATATCACTATTTTATCTCAAATTTTAATAGATTTAAGTTTATAGTATCTATTTATACAATAATTAAGGGATCCAAACACATCTCCTTTCATTTTGTTACAGTTTTCTTTATTGAGGCAAATTATACGGCACCCACAAGTACTCCGCCTAGGGGATTTTGCAACCCGACGTGTGGAATTGAATGTTCTCCAGGTACCTCCTGACAGAACAAACGAGAGAATACAACAATGGTTCTCACTGGATCTTTTGGAAACATTATATATGTTTTCATCTTGTGGCCTCCACTCTGAGGTTATGCAAATACTCAGGATACCCATGAATCGTTGTCCTGAAGTTCTTCTTCTTGGAATTATTCAGTTAAATTCACCAATACAAAATGTGACTCGTGAAGTCTTCACCATGCTGACTCCAGTATTGCTTGCCAGACAACCTAATTCATCTGCTGTTCTTTTTTCCGGATTGAAGCAGGTATGTAAAAATATATTGGTAATGTTGAAATAAAATTAGTGATGGGACGATACCAGTAGTTCAAGATACTCGATACCGACACTGATTTTAGAGCATCGATACTCGATGCTCATTTTTTAGAAAACTGTAAATCGATAGCTTGTTCACTGATTTATGTTCTTATTAGTAGTTTTCTGTGTATAAACGCATGTAACCAATTTTGTGTTGTATGCCAGTTTCGAAATTCTTCCTATTGGACATTCTCCAAATGGCAGCAATTTTTTCATCTTGATAATGCTACAGGTTATATACATTACCTTTAGTCAACTCTAATAATAATAATAATAATAATAATAATAATAATAATAATAATAATAATAATAATAATAATAATAATAATAATAATAATATTAATAATAATTTCTATGCTTCACTTTTATGTAACTATGTATACTTTGTGCTGAAAACTTTCTTTCAAAGAAATTTCTATCAATAGAAAAACAAATACTAGCAATTCTTCTTTATTCTGCAATCTTGAAAATATAAACTACTATATATTTTACATGAAGCTCAAAAAAATAAAATAAAGTGCGTGTTACACCATCCCACCAGTATTCACAACCATCACATAACAAGTGTAATTTTGACGTCCAGTAATAAGTAATTAGCCACATACCACTTGGAGAAACAGTGGGTTTGTGGATTAAGCCTCTCTACTACTCACCCTCATACATTACCATATACATGCTTAAAACAAAGGCATATTAGACACAATTAAAATGTTGAAGAAAAATCAAGAAGGTATATAAATTGCAGAGATATAAAGGAAACAAGGTTTTTGTTTAAGAACACGTGTATTCTTCAAAAAGAAATATTTCCATGCGCTGTATTATCTCACGTTTCAACTTCTGATTTGTTTCTGCTGGATTCCCAGAGTTTGATCACCGGAGTAGGTAAATGTAATGGCAGAGAGTGAGTCACCAAGCCAGGCTGTTGCAGAAATATGATTTAGTGCGTCAGTTAAATCAGCTTCATTCACAACTCAGTTAACGCTGCGTGTTACATGAATACCTCTACTCATTCCCCCATTGTTTTGCATGTTTTCATTTCAAGAGTGTATGAAATGTAACATTCCTAACATAAGAGTGTATGGAAAGTTGCATTTATTCACCCACAGGAAACGCAGTCAAGATCACTCAAGAATTATAGTCGAGCAACTCTTTGGGGACACGAGCAAGGCAATAACGTGAAGTCTCGACTCCTTTCATTCCTTATCTAATATAAAGTTAAACGCAACAACTTTCAATACTTCAAAACTTAAAAATTATCTAAAAGGGATCGAAGGTTTATCCCAAACTATTAGGCATACTCCGATACCATTGAGTATCGAGGTCCCATCCCTAATTTAAATGATTTAGTACCAAACTATAAAGCAATAAACATTACTAACTGTTACGACTATTGCTGAAATGTATACTCAGTAACTTATATGGGTGGACTTAAGGAATCTTGAGGTGGGATTACAAGACTTAATAAATGGGAAATTCTAAAATAAGTGTTAAATCTCCCATGAACTTCAACAACCTGCTGACCTAACACTTGTGCCATAATCGCCATAAAAGCAGAAACAACGTATTCCAAGTCATAATTTCTGGAGTAACGTTGCGGAAGTCGCTGAAACAGTCAGTGATCAGGATTGTGTGGTCAAAAGTTCGAAAACAATTATTCTAAAAGAGTTAATATTGATGTCATTCTGTGGAATCTGGTGTTCTGCAGAAGAAAGCACAAGAGTGCCCTCTATAGCTAAACGTCAGCTTTCGGTCTTGCTAGATATGCAGAAAATATTTGGACATTTCCTCTCTCATAACAAAGGAGGTAAAGTAACTGAATTCATTTCGCACCTCAAAGCGCTGTCCACATGACCTGCTGGCAGATGGTCCAGTTTTTAACTTTTTCCTGTTTGCTGATTATGAGGGGTTCAATTCTTTGGATGTATGCTTTGTCTTTGAACTGTAATGGGGTTACCCAGCCTCCTCCCGCATCACAGTGTGAAATGTAAAACAATTTCCTTCCTACTGATAATAGGTCAATACCACTCTACAATATACGCCAGTCATTAATTTGTGATATGCTCGAGCAGCTCACATTTTCCAAGAACATCTAACTTTACCCTTTGATGCTGGACATCACCATAGCAATCCACTTTCAGCATTCGCCTCTGCAGTCTAGGCCAAAGTACAAACAGCACAATTCGAAGGCACGAACTCTTCCATTGCCTGCTTTCTCAAGCAAAATAAACAGCTCGTGGTGTGCGGATCACCTGTTAATACATATAAGTTTGTTAAAGTGGGAGTGGAATATATGGGAGGAATCAAAAGCAGATCCAGGATATCTCAAAGAACTATTAGCAACAGACCTGCTGTCATTGCTCAACATCCACGTCACTACTCGTGCGGATCGATCTCACGTCCCTTACAGCCTGCAGTTGCCCTCTCTGAAACTTCTGCTGTGACCCCTACATCACTACTCGTCCGCCACACACTCACGTCCCTTACCGAATCGTAGATGTCTTCTCTGAAACTTCTGCTCTGACCCCTACATCACTACTCGTCCGCCACACACTCACGTCCCTTACCGAATCGTAGATGTCTTCTCTGAAACTTCTGCTCTGACCCCTACATCACTACTCGTCCGCCACACACTCACGTCCCTTACCGAATCGTAGATGTCCTCTCTGAAACTTCTGCTGTGACCCCTACATCACTACTCGTTCGCCACACACTCACGTCCCTTACAGAACTGTAGATCTCCTCTCTGAAACTTCTGCTGTGACAACCACACCACTACTCGTCCGCCACATCTCACGTCCCTTACAGAACTGTAGATGTCCTCTCTGAAACTTCTGCTGTGACCCCTACATCACTACTCGTCCGCCACACACTCACGTCCCTTACCGAATCGTAGATGTCTTCTCTGAAACTTCTGCTGTGACCCCTACATCACTACTCGTTCGCCACACACTCACGTCCCTTACAGAACTGTAGATCTCCTCTCTGAAACTTCTGCTGTGACAACCACACCACTACTCGTTCGCCACACACTCACGTCCCTTACAGAACTGTAGATCTCCTCTCTGAAACTTCTGCTGTGACAACCACACCACTACTCGTCCGTCACATCTCACGTCCCTTACAGAACTGTAGATGTCCTCTCTGAAACTTCTGCTGTGACAACCACACCACTACTCGTCCGCCACATCTCACGTCCCTTACAGAACTGTAGATGTCCTCTCTGAAACTTCTGCTGTGACCCCTACATCACTACTCGTCCGCCACACACTCACGTCCCTTACCGAATCGTAGATGTCCTCTCTGAAACTTCTGCTCTGACCCCTACATCACTACTCGTCCGCCACACACTCACGTCCCTTACCGAATCGTAGATGTCCTCTCTGAAACTTCTGCTGTGACCCCTACATCACTACTCGTTCGCCACACACTCACGTCCCTTACAGAACTGTAGATCTCCTCTCTGAAACTTCTGCTGTGACAACCACACCACTACTCGTCCGTCACATCTCACGTCCCTTACAGAACTGTAGATGTCCTCTCTGAAACTTCTGCTGTGACATCCACACCACTACTCGTCCGTCACATCTCACGTCCCTTACAGAACTGTAGATCTCCTCTCTGAAACTTCTGCTGTGACATCCACACCACTACTCGTCCGCCACATCTCACGTCCCTTACAGAACTGTAGATGTCCTCTCTGAAACTTCCGCTGTGACATCCACACCACTACTCGTCCGCCATATCTCACGTCCCTTACAGAACTGTAGATGTCCTCTCTGAAACTTCCGCTGTGACAACCACACCACTACTCGTCCGCCACATCTCACGTCCCTTACAGAACTGTAGATGTCCTCTCTGAAACTTCCGCTGTGACATCCACACCACTACTCGTCCGCCATATCTCACGTCCCTTACAGAACTGTAGATGTCCTCTCTGAAACTTCCGCTGTGACAACCACACCACTACTCGTCCGCCACATCTCACGTCCCTTACAGAACTGTAGATGTCCTCTCTGAAACTTCCGCTGTGACATCCACACC
Organism: Deroplatys truncata; assembly: GCA_030765065.1. Taxonomy (NCBI): domain Eukaryota; kingdom Metazoa; phylum Arthropoda; class Insecta; order Mantodea; family Mantidae; genus Deroplatys; species Deroplatys truncata. Next base: position 675,248,061 of record CM060990.1, read on the forward strand.
ACTACTCGTCCGCCACACTCTCATGTACTTGCAGAACTGTAGATGTACTCTCTGAAACTTCTGCTTGACATCCACACCACTATTTGTCCGCCATACTCTCACGTTCCTTGCAGAACTGTAGATGTTCTCTCTGAGACCTTTGCTGTGACATCACATAAGGATCATACACTTCAAAAAGCCGTATATAGATTCTTGAAACATCAATGCCTTATATCCACTCGTAACCAACAACATCATCCAACTCTCTAATATCGTTTGCTTGTAGACATGCACTGCACACATTGCTTGCTTCAAGATGCTGCTGCTCATGCTCAGAGGGTGCCCTTGTCATCATACCTATTTTCGGCAAGTCCTTATAGAGGGGTATCCCTGAACTACAGAGTGTATAACTTCCGCACACACAATGAATGCCTACTCATTTAACATGTGGGTTTATGGCAAAATATGTTTTCGACTATTCAACTGTGACATAATACTGACAAATGATGGTCAGCCTCCGTGGTCTAGGAGTAACATGGTAGCTTCTAGTTTCCGAGATCACGGATTCAAACCCAGCGGAGGGCGATGGATTGTATTGGGTGTAAGAATCCTTAGCATGGCTTCCTTCGCAAGGCAAGCAAAGATGATGGTCCCATGTCGTAGATTTACGGCACGTAAAAGAACCTCAAGCCTGACAAGGAGGTCTCTGAACAAAATTTCCCATCTTTTACGCCAAATATGGAATGGGGCGCTAAGGACCATAGTAGTTAAAGAGTGTCCATAAGTAAAACGCAATTTAATTTTTGAAAAACGGTGACTATCATTGTCCAATAAATGTATATAAATAATAGCTAGTTTTTGCTTAAATTCTAATATTTTATTTAAACCTGCATTTTGTTTCAGTGTGGCCCAACAAGTGATACTTTGCTGGAGGTTCTCTATGAGTGGTATGTGAAAGACCCTAGAAGACTGCGCTTCATTATGCATCGTGTTCGAGATGCCATGGTAGGTGTTTATTTAGCTTTATATTGCTGGAATGAAGAAAATGTGTATTGTTCCGTGTATGAGGAACATTAGGGTTAACTGTAAAATTGCTCATTTGATGCATGATTTTAATTTAACATTTTCATACCCAATTTATTTCTGGCTAAAAGCTGTATCTGAAACTTGGCGGCATATCATCATTAATTCGGTTCTTAAAAACTGCTTGCTTCCATGGCTCAGTTGAAAAGTAGTGAACAGTACTTACCAAAATACAAATGTCATGGATTAGCTAGGTTCAAATCTTCGCTGTGATGCTACCAAGTCTGTGGTAAGGGATGGGATATGCACACCTAGTATTAACTGTGACTGGTGAGCATGGTTATTCAGGGGATTTTGGAAGCATGATGACTCCTAAATTAAGTATCAACAGCACTTATAATTTTTACTTTCTTTACCACCTTCTAATGATCACAGGAAGTATTGTATTGCTGCCAAGGATTCCGTATGAGATTTACCGGAAATGCATGTTTTGGGGTACGCTGATACGAAAATAGCATTTCTAGAAAAAGGTCCGCGCATGGTTGTCAGTGAACAGCATTACTAAAACCTAAATATTCCATGAATACTTGGTGTTTAAGTTCAGTATCTTCCAAAGATACGTCACGAACCGTGACTGCGAAGCTTCTTAAGGTAGCAGCACAATAAAATACCAAGGGCAGCGTCATCTTCCACAAACGCCATGTCTAGGATAAAGCTGAAAAGGTAGAATCCCAGTGTCATATAGCAAGGATTTGAACCGCAGATCTTCAGTTTTCCGTGCCGTTGTTCTCACCGAGTTGCCACGCAATATGCCTATATTACATTAAATTCACCAAATAACTGTCATAACTTTTCCGGTAAACCACAAGGTGTTCTTGAATTCATGTCTGAGACAACATACTCCAATGGGGAGCTCGTAAGCCCCGGTCTGCGTAGTTAATCGCTATTAGGTCAACCAATGATAGTTAATTATTCTTCCAAACATGTCGTGTGTAGGCTGAAGTTGGAAAGGTAGAATCAGACTGACTAAATGCTATGGCATTGTAGACCAGGCCAAACAAAATATAGCCTCAGAAAGTGTGGGACATCCCCTCTAAATTACAATTTTAAAAACGCGTATAAATGTGACACACAAGATTAACAAACAGACAAGAAAACATAGATGACATTCAATGACACTTCAATTAAACATAATAATTAACGCACATGACCTTTTTTAAAGGTTTAACTTTCTTTAACCGAACAGGTCACATCGCATGGTGAATGAAATTGGTGAAATTATGCTCAAATAAGCCGGCTTCCATAGACCTTCGAGTTATCCAAAATTCATCTTTCAGGATAAGAAAAAAACACGAAAAAAGCCTTATCCGGGTAACCCGCACTAACCGAGATTCGAACTCGAGACCTCTTGGATGTCAGGCAGACACGTTACAGAGGTGGATTTAACACAAGTCTCTTGTAAAACGAGTAGCAAACAAACAAAATAATCGACTGAAAAATTCAATGCCATAGCCGGGAGATCGGTGGTTCAAATCCCGGGCATGGCATTGAATTTTTCAGTCGTCTGATTCTACGCTAGTAGTAATAGTCCCGGATGAGCCAATTGTTTTAACGATAATCCTGCCGCTAGGGGCGCTAGTGTCGCTAGTGTCGCTGCGTGCGACGGCGGCGGCGGTAAGTTTGAAAAGCGCCCTGAGCGTTAGGATTATCGTTAAATCGGTTGGCTCATCCGGGACGAGTTGAAAGAATTGAGGAAGTGACGTGGAGTGTTTTGATTGGTTCGTTAATTTGGGGTGGGAGATGGAGGAAGGGAGATGGAGGAGTATGGAGGTCGCGTGATGGAGAGGAGCTGGGTGGCGAGGTGTTGTCTGTGCGGAGGTCGGTACTGAAAGAGGGGTAAAGATGGGGGGCGAGGGATAAAAAGTGTAACAGAAAGTGACGTGTGAAGTTGTGATTGGTGGGAATAAGAAGTGATTTTATTGGTGGAAAGGAGCAAATGAGAGTTGTTGATTGGTAAGAATAAGAGGGATTATGATTGGTGGAAAGAAAAAGGTGTGGGAGTGGGGTATGTTGGAGGTGATGGGAAAGGTAAGTTTTGCTAGCAGCAAGATTTGCAAAAGCCTGTCGTGAACTGATCAGCAATTTTTTTGAACGTTGGATGGTAGTTTTTTCTTGAGTGGATAGAGAGATGGGGGGCGATATGAGATGCGGTGGCGAAAATGGGAACTAAACAAGGTGTTTGAGACAAGAGGTTTAAGGACGAGGAAATTTTGAGGTTAGTGGTGAACATGGCGGTCGCAAGAGGTGGGGGGTAAGGAGACGCGGTGGTGAGAATGGGAACTAAAAGAAGATGGGGGAAGCAAGAGTTTAGAAGAGTAGATTTTGAGGTTAAAATAGTGGGAACTAAAAATGGCGGAGGGTCTGCGACAAGGAGATGCGGTGAGAACTAAACAAGATGGCGGACGCAAGAGGTGGGTAAGGAGGTTTGAGGTTACAGTACCAAAACACGAAAGGATATATTCCTACGCCAAGCAGGTCCGAAAAATAATTATGCGTGTGGTACTTACCTGTTACCGGTGTGGATGCGTCACCAAAAGCGCGGCACGCGACGCGAAAAAATAAAAGCAAACTGTTTTTGAAAATGCTTAACCAGCTTTAAGATCAACCAACATCACTACGCACTGATATACCTAGGTTTTTAAAGCGGTACAGACACCCTTTGCAGAGGCGTAATTTAACTATACCAAAAACCTGGTACTGGACCATCGTGATGGTCGCTAGCGTACGTAGGAGCAGGGTTCTCAAGCCGGTCGAAAGCGGTCAAAAACGTGTACGACGTAGGTGTTCGCAGTAGCTGCTGTCGAGTCAACCGTCGAGGTGTGAATAAACGAGATCTGTTCTCGCCGGCAATTTGGTTCGGAGATGTGAGCAGCGGCGAGGTGTTGTCTGTGCGGAGGTCGGGACTGAAAGAGGGAAAAGATGGGGAGCGAGGGATAAAAAGTGTAACAGAAAGTGACGTGTGAAGTTGTGATTGGTGGGAATAAGAAGTGATTTTATTGGTGGAAAGGAGCAAATGAAAGTTGCTGATTGGTAAGAATAAGAGAGGTTATGATTGGTGGAAAGAAAAAGGAGTGGGGTATGTTGGAGGTGATGGGAAAGGTAAGTTTTGCTAGCAACAAGATTTGCAAAAGCCTGTCGTGAACTGATCAGCAATTTTTGAACGTTGGATGGTAGTTTTCTTGAGTGGATAGAGAGATGGGGCGATATGAGATGCGGTGGCGAAAATGGGAACTAAACAAGGTGGTTGAGACAAGAGGTTTAAGGACGAGGAAATTTGGAGGTTAGTGGTGAACATGGCGGTCGCAAGAGGTGGGGGTAAGGAGACGCGGTGGTGAGAATGGGAACTAAAAGAAGATGGCGGTAGCAAGAGGTTAGAAGAGTAGATTTTGAGGTTAAAATAGCGGGAACTAAAAATGGCGGAGGGTCTGCGACAAGGAGATGCGGTGAGAACTAAACAAGATGGCGGACGCAAGAGGAGGGTAAGGAGATTTGAGGTTACAGTACCAAAACACGAAAGGATATATTCCTACGCCAAGCAGGTCCGAAAAATAATTATGCGTGTGGTACTTACCTGTTACCGGTGTGGATGCGTCACCAAAAGCGCGGCACGCGACGCGAAAAAATAAAAGCAAACTGTTTTTGAAAATGCTTAACCAGCTTTAAGATCAACCAACATCACTACGCACTGATATACCTAGGTTTTTAAAGCGGTACAGACACCCTTTGCAGAGGCGTAATTTAACTATACCAAAACCTGGTACTGGACCATCGTGATGGTCGCTAGCGTACGTAGGAGCAGGGTTCTCAAGCCGGTCGAAAGCGGTCAAAAACGTGTACGACGTAGGTGTTCACAGTAGCTGCTGTCGAGTCAACCGTCGAGGTGCGAATGAACGAGATCTGTTCTTGCAGGCAATCTGGTTGGGAGATGAGAGGCGCGGTGGTAAAAATGTGAACTAAATAAGATGGCGGAGGCACGAAGTTGAGGTTAAGGAGCGGTGAGGCGTTGTCTGTGCGGCGGTTGGGGTCTGAAAGAGGGGGAAAGATGGCGAACGAGGGATAAAAAGTATAACAGAAGTGACGTGCGAAGTTGTGATTGGTGGGAATAAGAAGTGACGTTATTGGTGGAAAGGAACAAATGAAAGTTGTTGATTGGTGAGAATAAGAGAGATTATGATTGGTGGAAAGAAAAAAGGTGTGGGAGTGGGGTATGTTGGAGGTGATGGAAAAGGTGAGTTTTGCTACCAACAACATTTGCAAAAGCCTATGCAGAACTCATCAGCAATTTTAAATAACTAGTGTTTCGGGGTTTTCTCTGGTTGGTAGACGAATGCAAGCTGTTTCTGCCATACTTATATTATTCGACTTTTCCTTTTTTTTTTCGTCTTTTTTAAAAAATAACTAGTTTTTGGGGTTTTCTGCGGATGGGAAACGAATGCGAGCTCTTTCTGCTTTTTCATAGGTTTTCCCTGGTCGGTAGGCGTTTTCTGTACTGGTTGACGAAGGCGTTTCTAATTTTGGAGGTTTTCTCAGGTTTTTAGCGGTTGTCCCTGCCCGGTAGGCAAATGATGAAGTTTTACCTTGTCGGCGCACGGATACTAGGCACGTACTGGCGCGCACACACACACACACACAGAGAGAGAGACAGATAGACACACAGACAGGCACACACACACACACGGACATGTTTCCAAAAATGCTTTTTTTTTTTTTTTTTTTTTTTGATTCAGGAGGTCTCAAAACGTGTATTTCCGGTGAAATCTCGGTATCGAATTTTTGGGCGAAATGCAATACTTCCCCTACTTACTATACGTAGTAGAGAAAGTAAAAAAGTATTGAAAAATTTAAGGAAATAACAAGCAATACCTCAAAAGTGTACTATCTTGTTTTCACGGGTTTTCCAGATCGGTAAGCGTTAGAATACTCTTAGAGCTTTTTTTCAGGTTTTTTAGCGGTTGTCCCTGGCCGGTAGGCAAATGATAAAGTTTTTCTATAACGTCGTCGTTTTGGCTTGTGGCGCACGGATCCTAGGCACGTACTCGCGCGCGCGCGCGCACACACACACACACACACACACACACACACACACACACACTAAAATAGTAGCGTATAAAAAAACTGATTTGTTACACTCACATAACTTTCTCTACTCTTGTACAATCTAATTGGTAGCTTTTAAGCGATAGTCAAATATTTTAACGCTGGTTGCTATGTGGCGAATTCCATTCTGTTTGCATGTTCAGGACATAAAAAAAATGAATAAACGAATTTGAGAAAAAGTATAAGTATTGGAAAATTTAAGGAAATAACAAGCAATATCTCGAAAACGGTTCACTCAACAAAAGAAACGTATATGACATAAGTTGTGTATTTTAACGCGATCTACATTTTTTGTGTAGTAAAATTTTGTCTATCTCTTATGGTTTACCAGTTATGCAAAAAAGTCGTTCACAATGAAGAATATTTTTGGAGACATTCCCAGAAAATTCGAGATATACATTTTATTTGACATGACAATATCTTAAACATATTATGTTTTAATCAGAATCGTTAGAGCCGTTTTTGAGAAAATTAAAATTTTCGAAAAATGTTCCATATAAAGGGTAGTCTGGGGTGGGGGGATTTTCTTGAAAACCTTCGTGTCGCATCTCTGGAAGATACTGAACCTAAATACCAAGTTTGGTGTTTATCCGACTGTTCGTTTTTGAGTTATGCTGTTCACAGACACACAGACAGACACACACACGGACATGTTTCCAAAAATGCTTTTTTTTTTTTTGGATTCAGAGATTCTCAAAACATGTATTTCCAGTGAAATCTCGGTAACGAATTTTTGGGTGGAATGCAATACTTCCCCTACTTACTATACGTAGTAGAGAAAGTAAAAATGAATAACGCATTTGAGAAAAAGTATAAGTATTGGAAAATTTAAAGGAAATAACAAGCAATATCTCGAAATACGGTTCACTCAACAAAATAAATGTATATGGCATAAGTTGTGTATTTTAACGCGATCTACATTTTTTGTGTAGCAAACTTTTGTCTATCTCTTACGGTTTATCAGTTATGAAAAAGTCGTTCACAATGAAGAATTCTTTTGGAGACATTCCCAGAAAATTCGAGATATACATTTCATTTCTCTCGACATTATCTTAAATATATGATATTTTCATCAAAATCGTTAGAGCCATTTTTTAATACAAAGAGAACGGGATTTCACAAGTGAAACAGTACTGTGATAACGATACCGCTGAAACAAAAAAAAAAATCTGATGTGTAACACTCACATGACTTTCTCAACTCTTGTACAAAGTATTTTTACAAACGCTTATTCCCCATCTAGTTCATGTTAATCGAGATAAACATTTGCAAAATCTATTTTATTGCTAATTTTCTTGTATAAAAAAAAAAATCTGATGTGTAACACTCACATGACGTTCTCTACTCTTGTACAAAGTATTTTTACAAACGCTTATGCTCCATCTAGTTCATGTTAATCGAGATAAACATTTGCAAACTCTATTTTATTGCTAATTTTCTTGTAGATGTAGGGGAAAATATATTTACAAGGGGAATATAGAAAAACAGTAGCCTTTAAGCACATACATATCTCTTAATAGCTGGTTGCTATGTGCAACACCATTCTTTTTGCCACAGATTAATACTGTTTGCATATCAAAGACAAAAAAAAATGAATAACGAAGTCCCATTTGAGAAAATAAATATTGGAAAATTAACAAACAATATCTCGAAAACGGTTCACTCAACAACAAAAATGTATATTACATAAGATGTGTATTTTAACGCGATCTACATTTTTTGTGTAGTAAAATTTTGTCTATCTCTTACGGTTTTTCAGTTATGAAAAAGACGTTCACAATGAAGAATACTTTTGGAGACATTCCCAGAAAATTCGAGATATACATTTCATTTCTCACGACATTATATTAAACATACGATATTTTTCATCAAAATCGTTAGAGCCATTTTTTTTAATACAAAGAGAACGGGATTTCACAAGTGAAACAGTACTGTGATAACGATACCAACAAAACTAATTATTATTCACCCACTGAAACACATAAAAAAAAAAAAAATCTGATGTGTAACACTCACATGACTTTTCTCATCTGTTGTACAAAGTATTTTTACAAACGCTTATTCCCCATCTAGTTCATCTTAATCGAGATAAACATTTGCAAACTCTGTTTTATTGCTAATTTTGTTGTAGATGTAGGGAAAATATATTTACAAGGGGAATATAGAAAAACAGTAGCCTTTAAGCACATACATATCTCTTAATAGCTGGTTGCTATGTGCAACACCATTCTTTTTGCCACAGATTAATACTGTTTGCATATCAAAGACAAAAAAAAATGAATAACGAAGTCCCATTTGAGAAAATAAATATTGGAAAATTAACAAACAATATCTCGAAAACGGTTCACTCAACAACAAAAATGTATATTACATAAGATGTGTATTTTAACGCGATCTACATTTTTTGTGTAGTAAAATTTTGTCTATCTCTTACGGTTTTTCAGTTATGAAAAAGACGTTCACAATGAAGAATACTTTTGGAGACATTGCCAGAAAATTCGAGATATACATTTCATTTCTCACGACATTATATTAAACATACGATATTTTTCATCAAAATCGTTAGAGCCATTTTTTTTAATACAAAGAGAACGGGATTTCACAAGTGAAACAGTACTGTGATAACGATACCAACAAAACTAATTATTATTCACCCACTGAAACACATAAAAAAAATCTGATGTGTAACACTCACATGACTTTTCTCATCTCTTGTACAAAGTATTTTTACAAACGCTTATTCCCCATCTAGTTCATGTTAATCGAGATAAACATTTGCAAACTCTGTTTTATTGCTAATTTTGTTGTAGATGTAGGGAAAATATATTTACAAGGGGAATATAGAAAAACAGTAGCCTTTAAGCACATACATATCTCTTAATAGCTGGTTGCTATGTGCAGTACCATTCTTTTTGCCACAGATTAATACTCTTTGCATATCAAAGACAAAAAAAAAAATGAATAACGAATTCCCATTTGAGAAAATAACTATTGGAAAATTTAAGTAAATAACAAGCAATATCTCGAAAACGGTTCACTCAACAATAAAGATGTATATGACATAAGTTGTGTATTTTAACGCGATCTACATACTTTCGTACTCACCTATAAGATATAGAGGGTAGAGGTCGTACGAACGTAGCACTTTGAGAATCTATATTCAACAGTTGGTGTTACTCCTTAGAAAGGAAGTATCTGCTGATTTTTATTTAATTCTTTACATTTTACATAGCACGTATGCACTGGCACAACACAAAAGCACTACACACAATACTCAGTTTTAATATTTGCACTAATAACATCAGGAATAACTGAAGTCTGCAAACAGTCATTTCCCATGTGCAGCCTTACGTACAGAAAACGTGTGTGGCTGATCTATGTGTAAAAAGAGCCTGAGAGCGGATGTACGTCAGCGGTAAAATCTTTTAAATGCATTTTTATTGGCGATGGTAGAAATCGTGCAGTGGTGGATCGTGAAAATTCATATAAATGGATGTATCACCTCATAATAAGCCTCTATATACCAAGAATATTGAGTTTTTAAAAAGTCAGCAACTGTACCTGTGTTTCTATACGTGAACGTCAGATGGCAGCTTCGATACGTGTCCACGGAGACCTTAGTGCTAGGCAACTGTACCTCTGTTTCTATACGTGAACGGCAGATTGCAGCTTCGATACGTGTCCACGGAGACCTTAGTGCTAGGCAACTGTACCTCTGTTTCTATACGTGAACGGCAGATTGCAGCTTCGATACGTGTCCACGGAGACCTTAGTGCTAGGCAACTGCATCTCTGTTTCTATACGTGAACGGCAGATTGCAGCTTCGATACGTGTCCACGGAGACCTTAGCGCTAGGCAACTGCACCTCTGTTTCTATACGTGAACGGCAGATTGCAGCTTCGATACGTGTCCACGGAGACCTTAGTGCTAGGCAACTGTACCTCTGTTTCTATACGTGAACGGCAGATTGCAGCTTCGATACGTGTCCACGGAGACCTTAGTGCTAGGCAACTGTACCTCTGTTTCTATACGTGAACGGCAGATTGCAGCTTCGATACGTGTCCACGGAGACCTTAGTGCTAGGCAACTGCACCTCTGTTTCTATACGTGAACGGCAGATTGCAGCTTCGATACGTATCCACGGAGACCTTAGTGCTAGGCAACTGCACCTCTGTTTCTATACGTGAACGGCAGATTGCAGCTTCAATACGTGTCCACGGAGACCTTAGTGCTAGGCAACTGTACCTCTGTTTCTATACGTGAACGGGAGATTGCAGCTTCGATACGTGTCCACGGAGACCTTAGTGCTAGGCAACTGCACCTCTGTTTCTATACGTGAACGTCAGATTGCAGCTTCGATACGTGTCCACGGAGACCTTAGTGCTAGGCAACTGCACCTCTGTTTCTATACGTGAACGGCAGATTGCAGTTTCGATACGTATCCACGGGGACCTTAGTGCTAGGGAACTGCACCTCTGTTTGTATACGTGAACGGCAGATTGCAGCTTCAATACGTGTACACGGAGACCTTAGTGCTAGGCAGCTGTACCTCTGTTTCTATACGTGAACGGCAGATTGCAGCTTCGATACGTGTCCACGGAGATCTTAGTGCTAGGCAGCTATACCTGTTTCTATACGTCAACGGCAGATTGCAGCTTCGATACGTGTTCACGGAGACCTTAGTGCTAGGCAACTGTACCTGTGTTTCTATACGTGTCCACGGAGACCTTAGTGCTAGACAACTGTACCTCTGTTTCTATACGTGAACGGCAGATTGCAGCTTCAATACGTGTCCACGGAGACCTTAGTGCTAGTGCTAGGCAACTATACCTCTGTTTCTATACGTGAACGGCAGATTGCAGGTTCGATACGTGTCCACGGAGATCTTAGTGCTAGGCAACTATACCTGTTTCTATACGTGAACGGCAGATTGCAGCTTCGATACGTGTCCACGGAGACCTTAGTGCTAGGCAACTGTACCTGTGTTTCTATACGTGAACGTCAGATGGCAGCTTCGATACGTGTCCACGGAGACCTTAGTGTTAGGCAACTGTACCTCTGTTTCTATACGTGAACGGCAGATTGCAGCTTCGATACGTGTCCACGGAGACCTTTCGCTTCAGGTGACAAAATAACACTAGGCACTTGTGTGCCGTGGTGTAAGCCGCAATCACGGTATTGGTAGCGTGGATCTCCTTGGGGCTCTCCTCGGAGTTACCTCAACACCACGTACATGACCTGGTTCGTCACGGGTACGCAGGTCTGCACTACCACTTCCTCGGCGTTGAGCAGGCCCAGGAGGCGATCGTACCGGTACACCAGCTAGCACGTGGACATGTTATCGCGCTGTGGTGTTGCGTGTGCGAGGTATGGAAACTCAAGGACGCAAAACATGCACGACCGAGGGTTAAAAAGCAGAACAAGTAGTGACGTGGAGCGTTGTGATTGGTGTAAATAAGACGATCTCTGATAGGTGGACAAATTGAAATAACGTGATGTGATAGGCGAAAATAAAATCAAAGGTGATTGGATGAAAAATGACGAGAAGGAATTAGCGGTGAATTTGTGAACTAAGATGGCGAAGATTTTTTTTTTTTTAAAAAAAAGGATAATATAAGTACGGCAACTGTAACGGTTTACGGCAAACGCGCGCCGCGCAATGCGTCACGCCCGGGCAATAAAACAAAAATCATATTGAGCAAGATGCCCGGCGTGACGCATTGCGCGGCGCGCGTTTGCCGTAAACCGTTACAGTTGCCGTACTTATATTATCCTTTTTTTTAAAAAAAAAAAAATCTTCGCCATCTTAGTTCACAAATTCACCGCTAATTCCTTCTCGTCATTTTTCATCCAATCACCTTTGATTTTATTTTCGCCTATCACATCACGTTATTTCAATTTGTCCACCTATCAGAGATCGTCTTATTTACACCAATCACAACGCTCCACGTCACTACTTGTTCTGCTTTTTAACCCTCGGTCGTGCATGTTTTGCGTCCTTGAGTTTCCATACCTCGCACACGCAACACCACAGCGCGATAACATGTCCACGTGCTAGCTGGTGTACCGGTACGATCGCCTCCTGGGCCTGCTCAACGCCGAGGAAGTGGTAGTGCAGACCTGCGTACCCGTGACGAACCAGGTCATGTACGTGGTGTTGAGGTAACTCCGAGGAGAGCCCCAAGGAGATCCACGCTACCAATACCGTGATTGCGGCTTACACCACGGCACACAAGTGCCTAGTGTTATTTTGTCACCTGAAGCGAAAGGTCTCCGTGGACACGTATCGAAGCTGCAATCTGCCGTTCACGTATAGAAACAGAGGTACAGTTGCCTAACACTAAGGTCTCCGTGGACACGTATCGAAGCTGCCATCTGACGTTCACGTATAGAAACACAGGTACAGTTGCCTAGCACTAAGGTCTCCGTGGACACGTATCGAAGCTGCAATCTGCCGTTCACGTATAGAAACAGGTATAGTTGCCTAGCACTAAGATCTCCGTGGACACGTATCGAACCTGCAATCTGCCGTTCACGTATAGAAACAGAGGTATAGTTGCCTAGCACTAGCACTAAGGTCTCCGTGGACACGTATTGAAGCTGCAATCTGCCGTTCACGTATAGAAACAGAGGTACAGTTGTCTAGCACTAAGGTCTCCGTGGACACGTATAGAAACACAGGTACAGTTGCCTAGCACTAAGGTCTCCGTGAACACGTATCGAAGCTGCAATCTGCCGTTGACGTATAGAAACAGGTATAGCTGCCTAGCACTAAGATCTCCGTGGACACGTATCGAAGCTGCAATCTGCCGTTCACGTATAGAAACAGAGGTACAGCTGCCTAGCACTAAGGTCTCCGTGTACACGTATTGAAGCTGCAATCTGCCGTTCACGTATACAAACAGAGGTGCAGTTCCCTAGCACTAAGGTCCCCGTGGATACGTATCGAAACTGCAATCTGCCGTTCACGTATAGAAACAGAGGTGCAGTTGCCTAGCACTAAGGTCTCCGTGGACACGTATCGAAGCTGCAATCTGACGTTCACGTATAGAAACAGAGGTGCAGTTGCCTAGCACTAAGGTCTCCGTGGACACGTATCGAAGCTGCAATCTCCCGTTCACGTATAGAAACAGAGGTACAGTTGCCTAGCACTAAGGTCTCCGTGGACACGTATTGAAGCTGCAATCTGCCGTTCACGTATAGAAACAGAGGTGCAGTTGCCTAGCACTAAGGTCTCCGTGGATACGTATCGAAGCTGCAATCTGCCGTTCACGTATAGAAACAGAGGTGCAGTTGCCTAGCACTAAGGTCTCCGTGGACACGTATCGAAGCTGCAATCTGCCGTTCACGTATAGAAACAGAGGTACAGTTGCCTAGCACTAAGGTCTCCGTGGACACGTATCGAAGCTGCAATCTGCCGTTCACGTATAGAAACAGAGGTACAGTTGCCTAGCACTAAGGTCTCCGTGGACACGTATCGAAGCTGCAATCTGCCGTTCACGTATAGAAACAGAGGTGCAGTTGCCTAGCGCTAAGGTCTCCGTGGACACGTATCGAAGCTGCAATCTGCCGTTCACGTATAGAAACAGAGGTGCAGTTGCCTAGCACTAAGGTCTCCGTGGACACGTATCGAAGCTGCAATCTGCCGTTCACGTATAGAAACAGAGGTACAGTTGCCTAGCACTAAGGTCTCCGTGGACACGTATCGAAGCTGCAATCTGCCGTTCACGTATAGAAACAGAGGTACAGTTGCCTAGCACTAAGGTCTCCGTGGACACGTATCGAAGCTGCCATCTGACGTTCACGTATAGAAACACAGGTACAGTTGCTGACTTTTTAAAAACTCAATATTCTTGGTATATAGAGGCTTATTATGAGGTGATACATCCATTTATATGAATTTTCACGATCCACCACTGCACGATTTCTACCATCGCCAATAAAAATGCATTTAAAAGATTTTACCGCTGACGTACATCCGCTCTCAGGCTCTTTTTACACATAGATCAGCCACACACGTTTTCTGTACGTAAGGCTGCACATGGGAAATGACTGTTTGCAGACTTCAGTTATTCCTGATGTTATTAGTGCAAATATTAAAACTGAGTATTGTGTGTAGTGCTTTTGTGTTGTGCCAGTGCATACGTGCTATGTAAAATGTAAAGAATTAAATAAAAATCAGCAGATACTTCCTTTCTAAGGAGTAACACCAACTGTTGAATATAGATTCTCAAAGTGCTACGTTCGTACGACCTCTACCCTCTATATCTTATAGGTGAGTACGAAAGTATGTAGATCGCGTTAAAATACACAACTTATGTCATATACATCTTTATTGTTGAGTGAACCGTTTTCGAGATATTGCTTGTTATTTACTTAAATTTTCCAATAGTTATTTTCTCAAATGGGAATTCGTTATTCATTTTTTTTTTTTGTCTTTGATATGCAAAGAGTATTAATCTGTGGCAAAAAGAATGGTACTGCACATAGCAACCAGCTATTAAGAGATATGTATGTGCTTAAAGGCTACTGTTTTTCTATATTCCCCTTGTAAATATATTTTCCCTACATCTACAACAAAATTAGCAATAAAACAGAGTTTGCAAATGTTTATCTCGATTAACATGAACTAGATGGGGAATAAGCGTTTGTAAAAATACTTTGTACAAGAGATGAGAAAAGTCATGTGAGTGTTACACATCAGATTTTTTTTATGTGTTTCAGTGGGTGAATAATAATTAGTTTTGTTGGTATCGTTATCACAGTACTGTTTCACTTGTGAAATCCCGTTCTCTTTGTATTAAAAAAAATGGCTCTAACGATTTTGATGAAAAATATCGTATGTTTAATATAATGTCGTGAGAAATGAAATGTATATCTCGAATTTTCTGGCAATGTCTCCAAAAGTATTCTTCATTGTGAACGTCTTTTTCATAACTGAAAAACCGTAAGAGATAGACAAAATTTTACTACACAAAAAATGTAGATCGCGTTAAAATACACATCTTATGTAATATACATTTTTGTTGTTGAGTGAACCGTTTTCGAGATATTGTTTGTTAATTTTCCAATATTTATTTTCTCAAATGGGACTTCGTTATTCATTTTTTTTTGTCTTTGATATGCAAACAGTATTAATCTGTGGCAAAAAGAATGGTGTTGCACATAGCAACCAGCTATTAAGAGATATGTATGTGCTTAAAGGCTACTGTTTTTCTATATTCCCCTTGTAAATATATTTTCCCTACATCTACAACAAAATTAGCAATAAAACAGAGTTTGCAAATGTTTATCTCGATTAAGATGAACTAGATGGGGAATAAGCGTTTGTAAAAATACTTTGTACAACAGATGAGAAAAGTCATGTGAGTGTTACACATCAGATTTTTTTTTTTTTTATGTGTTTCAGTGGGTGAATAATAATTAGTTTTGTTGGTATCGTTATCACAGTACTGTTTCACTTGTGAAATCCCGTTCTCTTTGTATTAAAAAAAATGGCTCTAACGATTTTGATGAAAAATATCGTATGTTTAATATAATGTCGTGAGAAATGAAATGTATATCTCGAATTTTCTGGGAATGTCTCCAAAAGTATTCTTCATTGTGAACGTCTTTTTCATAACTGAAAAACCGTAAGAGATAGACAAAATTTTACTACACAAAAAATGTAGATCGCGTTAAAATACACATCTTATGTAATATACATTTTTGTTGTTGAGTGAACCGTTTTCGAGATATTGTTTGTTAATTTTCCAATATTTATTTTCTCAAATGGGACTTCGTTATTCATTTTTTTTTGTCTTTGATATGCAAACAGTATTAATCTGTGGCAAAAAGAATGGTGTTGCACATAGCAACCAGCTATTAAGAGATATGTATGTGCTTAAAGGCTACTGTTTTTCTATATTCCCCTTGTAAATATATTTTCCCCTACATCTACAAGAAAATTAGCAATAAAATAGAGTTTGCAAATGTTTATCTCGATTAACATGAACTAGATGGAGCATAAGCGTTTGTAAAAATACTTTGTACAAGAGTAGAGAACGTCATGTGAGTGTTACACATCAGATTTTTTTTTTTATACAAGAAAATTAGCAATAAAATAGATTTTGCAAATGTTTATCTCGATTAACATGAACTAGATGGGGAATAAGCGTTTGTAAAAATACTTTGTACAAGAGTTGAGAAAGTCATGTGAGTGTTACACATCAGATTTTTTTTTTTGTTTCAGCGGTATCGTTATCACAGTACTGTTTCACTTGTGAAATCCCGTTCTCTTTGTATTAAAAAATGGCTCTAACGATTTTGATGAAAATATCATATATTTAAGATAATGTCGAGAGAAATGAAATGTATATCTCGAATTTTCTGGGAATGTCTCCAAAAGAATTCTTCATTGTGAACGACTTTTTCATAACTGATAAACCGTAAGAGATAGACAAAAGTTTGCTACACAAAAAATGTAGATCGCGTTAAAATACACAACTTATGCCATATACATTTATTTTGTTGAGTGAACCGTATTTCGAGATATTGCTTGTTATTTCCTTTAAATTTTCCAATACTTATACTTTTTCTCAAATGCGTTATTCATTTTTACTTTCTCTACTACGTATAGTAAGTAGGGGAAGTATTGCATTCCACCCAAAAATTCGTTACCGAGATTTCACTGGAAATACATGTTTTGAGAATCTCTGAATCCAAAAAAAAAAAAGCATTTTTGGAAACATGTCCGTGTGTGTGTCTGTCTGTGTGTCTGTGAACAGCATAACTCAAAAACGAACAGTCGGATAAACACCAAACTTGGTATTTAGGTTCAGTATCTTCCAGAGATGCGACACGAAGGTTTTCAAGAAAATCCCCCCACCCCAGACTACCCTTTATATGGAACATTTTTCGAAAATTTTAATTTTCTCAAAAACGGCTCTAACGATTCTGATTAAAACATAATATGTTTAAGATATTGTCATGTCAAATAAAATGTATATCTCGAATTTTCTGGGAATGTCTCCAAAAATATTCTTCATTGTGAACGACTTTTTTGCATAACTGGTAAACCATAAGAGATAGACAAAATTTTACTACACAAAAAATGTAGATCGCGTTAAAATACACAACTTATGTCATATACGTTTCTTTTGTTGAGTGAACCGTTTTCGAGATATTGCTTGTTATTTCCTTAAATTTTCCAATACTTATACTTTTTCTCAAATTCGTTTATTCATTTTTTTTATGTCCTGAACATGCAAACAGAATGGAATTCGCCACATAGCAACCAGCGTTAAAATATTTGACTATCGCTTAAAAGCTACCAATTAGATTGTACAAGAGTAGAGAAAGTTATGTGAGTGTAACAAATCAGTTTTTTTATACGCTACTATTTTAGTGTGTGTGTGTGTGTGTGTGTGTGTGTGTGTGTGTGTGTGTGCGCGCGCGCGCGCGAGTACGTGCCTAGGATCCGTGCGCCACAAGCCAAAACGACGACGTTATAGAAAAACTTTATCATTTGCCTACCGGCCAGGGACAACCGCTAAAAAACCTGAAAAAAAGCTCTAAGAGTATTCTAACGCTTACCGATCTGGAAAACCCGTGAAAACAAGATAGTACACTTTTGAGGTATTGCTTGTTATTTCCTTAAATTTTTCAATACTTTTTTACTTTCTCTACTACGTATAGTAAGTAGGGGAAGTATTGCATTTCGCCCAAAAATTCGATACCGAGATTTCACCGGAAATACACGTTTTGAGACCTCCTGAATCAAAAAAAAAAAAAAAAAAAAAAAGCATTTTTGGAAACATGTCCGTGTGTGTGTGTGTGCCTGTCTGTGTGTCTATCTGTCTCTCTCTCTGTGTGTGTGTGTGTGTGTGCGCGCCAGTACGTGCCTAGTATCCGTGCGCCGACAAGGTAAAACTTCATCATTTGCCTACCGGGCAGGGACAACCGCTAAAAACCTGAGAAAACCTCCAAAATTAGAAACGCCTTCGTCAACCAGTACAGAAAACGCCTACCGACCAGGGAAAACCTATGAAAAAGCAGAAAGAGCTCGCATTCGTTTCCCATCCGCAGAAAACCCCAAAAACTAGTTATTTTTTAAAAAAGACGAAAAAAAAAGGAAAAGTCGAATAATATAAGTATGGCAGAAACAGCTTGCATTCGTCTACCAACCAGAGAAAACCCCGAAACACTAGTTATTTAAAATTGCTGATGAGTTCTGCATAGGCTTTTGCAAATGTTGTTGGTAGCAAAACTCACCTTTTCCATCACCTCCAACATACCCCACTCCCACACCTTTTTTCTTTCCACCAATCATAATCTCTCTTATTCTCACCAATCAACAACTTTCATTTGTTCCTTTCCACCAATAACGTCACTTCTTATTCCCACCAATCACAACTTCGCACGTCACTTCTGTTATACTTTTTATCCCTCGTTCGCCATCTTTCCCCCTCTTTCAGACCCCAACCGCCGCACAGACAACGCCTCACCGCTCCTTAACCTCAACTTCGTGCCTCCGCCATCTTATTTAGTTCACATTTTTACCACCGCGCCTCTCATCTCCCAACCAGATTGCCTGCAAGAACAGATCTCGTTCATTCGCACCTCGACGGTTGACTCGACAGCAGCTACTGTGAACACCTACGTCGTACACGTTTTTGACCGCTTTCGACCGGCTTGAGAACCCTGCTCCTACGTACGCTAGCGACCATCACGATGGTCCAGTACCAGGTTTTGGTATAGTTAAATTACGCCTCTGCAAAGGGTGTCTGTACCGCTTTAAAAACCTAGGTATATCAGTGCGTAGTGATGTTGGTTGATCTTAAAGCTGGTTAAGCATTTTCAAAAACAGTTTGCTTTTATTTTTTCGCGTCGCGTGCCGCGCTTTTGGTGACGCATCCACACCGGTAACAGGTAAGTACCACACGCATAATTATTTTTCGGACCTGCTTGGCGTAGGAATATATCCTTTCGTGTTTTGGTACTGTAACCTCAAATCTCCTTACCCTCCTCTTGCGTCCGCCATCTTGTTTAGTTCTCACCGCATCTCCTTGTCGCAGACCCTCCGCCATTTTTAGTTCCCGCTATTTTAACCTCAAAATCTACTCTTCTAACCTCTTGCTACCGCCATCTTCTTTTAGTTCCCATTCTCACCACCGCGTCTCCTTACCCCCACCTCTTGCGACCGCCATGTTCACCACTAACCTCCAAATTTCCTCGTCCTTAAACCTCTTGTCTCAACCACCTTGTTTAGTTCCCATTTTCGCCACCGCATCTCATATCGCCCCATCTCTCTATCCACTCAAGAAAACTACCATCCAACGTTCAAAAATTGCTGATCAGTTCACGACAGGCTTTTGCAAATCTTGTTGCTAGCAAAACTTACCTTTCCCATCACCTCCAACATACCCCACTCCTTTTTCTTTCCACCAATCATAACCTCTCTTATTCTTACCAATCAGCAACTTTCATTTGCTCCTTTCCACCAATAAAATCACTTCTTATTCCCACCAATCACAACTTCACACGTCACTTTCTGTTACACTTTTTATCCCTCGCTCCCCATCTTTTCCCTCTTTCAGTCCCGACCTCCGCACAGACAACACCTCGCCGCTGCTCACATCTCCGAACCAAATTGCCGGCGAGAACAGATCTCGTTTATTCACACCTCGACGGTTGACTCGACAGCAGCTACTGCGAACACCTACGTCGTACACGTTTTTGACCGCTTTCGACCGGCTTGAGAACCCTGCTCCTACGTACGCTAGCGACCATCACGATGGTCCAGTACCAGGTTTTTGGTATAGTTAAATTACGCCTCTGCAAAGGGTGTCTGTACCGCTTTAAAAACCTAGGTATATCAGTGCGTAGTGATGTTGGTTGATCTTAAAGCTGGTTAAGCATTTTCAAAAACAGTTTGCTTTTATTTTTTCGCGTCGCGTGCCGCGCTTTTGGTGACGCATCCACACCGGTAACAGGTAAGTACCACACGCATAATTATTTTTCGGACCTGCTTGGCGTAGGAATATATCCTTTCGTGTTTTGGTACTGTAACCTCAAACCTCCTTACCCACCTCTTGCGTCCGCCATCTTGTTTAGTTCTCACCGCATCTCCTTGTCGCAGACCCTCCGCCATTTTTAGTTCCCACTATTTTAACCTCAAAATCTACTCTTCTAAACTCTTGCTTCCCCCATCTTCTTTTAGTTCCCATTCTCACCACCGCGTCTCCTTACCCCCCACCTCTTGCGACCGCCATGTTCACCACTAACCTCAAAATTTCCTCGTCCTTAAACCTCTTGTCTCAAACACCTTGTTTAGTTCCCATTTTCGCCACCGCATCTCATATCGCCCCCCATCTCTCTATCCACTCAAGAAAAAACTACCATCCAACGTTCAAAAAAATTGCTGATCAGTTCACGACAGGCTTTTGCAAATCTTGCTGCTAGCAAAACTTACCTTTCCCATCACCTCCAACATACCCCACTCCCACACCTTTTTCTTTCCACCAATCATAATCCCTCTTATTCTTACCAATCAACAACTCTCATTTGCTCCTTTCCACCAATAAAATCACTTCTTATTCCCACCAATCACAACTTCACACGTCACTTTCTGTTACACTTTTTATCCCTCGCCCCCCATCTTTACCCCTCTTTCAGTACCGACCTCCGCACAGACAACACCTCGCCACCCAGCTCCTCTCCATCACGCGACCTCCATACTCCTCCATCTCCCTTCCTCCATCTCCCACCCCAAATTAACGAACCAATCAAAACACTCCACGTCACTTCCTCAATTCTTTCAACTCGTCCCGGATGAGCCAACCGATTTAACGATAATCCTAACGCTCAGGGCGCTTTTCAAACTTACCGCCGCCGCCGTCGCACGCAGCGACACTAGCGACACTAGCGCCCCTAGCGGCAGGATTATCGTTAAAACAATTGGCTCATCCGGGACTATTACTACTTACGCTTCCAACCTGTCCAACACATGGCTTGTGTGGAAGAACAATTAATTCCATTAATTGACCTAATAGTGGTTGAAACTATGAAGCCCGGGGCTCAAAGTACTTACAACATTGTAGGTCGCCATTGGGGTATGTCATCTCAATACAATTTGAGATATCCTTGTGGTTTACTGGAAAAATTGGAATCATTTGGGGAATTTAATGACATAATGACATGTTGCCATGGTAGTTCAGTGGTTAGAGCAACCGGACGGAGTCTCGAAGTTCCGTGGTTCAAATCTCGGCTATGGCATTGAATGTTTAGTCGTCTTATTCTGTTTCCAACCTGTGCAAAACACGGCTTGTGTGGAAGAACAATTAATTCCAAACAAACTAATATATTCCATTAAACTTGCGTCTTTGCGATGCAACAAGGTAATTGAGAACATTAATGTGAGGATTGGCACTGCTTTTCTGGCCCAAGTTTTTCAATGTACCCTCTAAGTTCTGCCAACGAAAGTCTCAGACAAGATTCTGGCGATGCACTTATTGCTTTTTGATATAGCGACTTAAAACTGAAAAAGCATATTCACACACATAGGATCACATCGCATGCGATCACTCCCTCCGTTCATTAGGAAAACAAATGTTGCTGTGGGCATTCGTCACTTTGTGTTTTTTGCTGTTGTTAGAGCATGCGCGATCAATTTCTCCATCCTTTAGGAAGCCAGATGCAGCTGTGAGCCATCGTCATTCTGTGTTTCTCTGTTGTTAGAGCATCCGCGACCATTTCCTCCATTCATTAGGAAGCCAGAAGCAGCTGTGAGTTACCGTCACTTTGCGTTTTCCTGTTGTTAGAGTATACGCGACCACTTCCGCCATTCATTAGGAAGCCAGAAGCAGCTGTGAGTTACCGTCACTTTGTGTTTTCCTGTTGTTAGAGTATGCGCGATCACTTCCTCCATTCATTAGGAAGCTAAATGGTGCTGTGGGCGATCGTCACTTTGTGTTTTCCTGTTGTAAGAGCATGCGCGATCACTTCCCCCATTAATTAGGAAGCCAAATGCAGCTCTGGGCCATTGTCATTTTGCATTTGCCTGTTGCTAAAACATGCGCGACCACTTCCTCCATTCACTAGGTAACCAAATGTTGCTGTGGGCGATCGTCACATTGTGTTTTCCTGCTGTTATAGCATGCGCGATCACTTCCTCTATCCTTTAAGAAGCCAGATGCAGCTGTGAGAGATTGTCATTTTGTGTTTTCCTTTTGTTAAAGCATGCGCGACCACCTCCTCCATTCATTAGGAATCCAAATGCTGCTGTGAGCGATCGTTATATTGTGTTTTCCTGTTGTTAGAGAATGCGCGATCACTTCCTCCATTCACTAGGAAGCCAAATGCTGCTGTGGGCGATCGCCATTTTGTGTTTTCCCTTTGTTAGAGCTTGCGCGATGACTTCCGTCATTCATTAGGAAGCCAAATGTAACTGTGTGGCGATGGTCATTTTGTGTATTCCTGTTGTACCAGAAGGCGCGATCACTCCCTCTATTCACTAGGAAGCCAGATGCAACTGAGAGTGTTCATCATTTTGTGTTTTGCTGTTGTAAAAGCATGCTCGGCCACTTCCTCCATTCATTAGGATGTAAAATGCAGCTGTGGGAGATGGTCATTATGTGTTTTCCTTTACGGACAGCATGCGGGATCAGTTCCTTCATTCATTAGAAAGCCAAATGCTGTTGTCGGCGATCGTGACTTTGTGTTTTCCTGTTGTTAAACCATGCGCGATCACTTCCTCCATTCATTAGGAAGCCAAATGCGGCTGTGAGGGATCGTCATTTGGATTTTCCTGTTGTTAGAGTATACGCGACCACGTCCTCCATTGCCTACGGAACCAAATACTGCTGTAGGCGATCGTCATTTTGTGTGTTCCTGTTGTTAGAGCATGTGCGATCTTTTCATTCATTAGGATTCCAAATGAAGCTGTGGACGATCGTCACTTTGTGTTTTTCTCTTGTTAGAGAATGCACGATCACTTCCTCCATTCATTAGAAAGCCAAATGCAGCTCTGGGCCATTGCCATTTTGTATTTACTTGTTAAAACATGCGCGACCAATTCCTCCATTCATTAGGTGAACAAATGTTCCTTTGGGCGATCTTCACTTTGTGTTTTCCTGTTGTTACGGCATGCGCGATCACTTCCCCCATCCTTTAGGAAGGCAGATGCAGCTGTGAGCGATTGTCATTTTGTGTTTTCCTGTTGTTAGGGCGTGCGCGATCACCTCCTGAATTCATTAGGAAGCCAAATGCTGCTGTGGGCGATTGTCATTTTTTGTTTTCCTGTTGTTAGAGCATTCACGATCACTTCATTCATTAGGAAGCCAAATGCTGCTGTGGACAATCGTCACTTTGTGTTTTCCTGTTAGATGATGCGGGATCACTTCTTCCATTCATTGAGAAGCCAAATTTGCAGCTGTGAGGGATCATCCTTTTGCTTTTTCCTGTTCTTAGAGCTTGCGGAATCACTTCCTTCATTCACTAGGAAGCCAAATACGGCTGTGGGCGATCGTCACTCTGTGTTTTCCTGTTGGATCATGCGGGATCATTTCTTCCATTCATTGAGAAGCCAAATATGCAGCTGTGAGGGATCATCCGTTTGTGTTTTCCTGTTCTTAGAGCTTGCGCGATCACTTCCTTCATTCACTAGGAAGCCAAATACGGCTGTGAGCGATCGTCACTTTGTGTTTTCCTGTTAGATCATGCGGGATCATTTCTTCCATTCATTGAGAAGCCAAATATGCAGCTGTGAGGGATCATCCTTTTGTGTTTTCCTGTTCTTAGAGCATGCCCGATTACTTCCTCCATTCATTAGGTAACCAAATGGAGCTCAGGGCCGTGGTCATTCCCTTTTTTCCTGTTGTTAGAGCATGCGTGAACACTTACTCCATTCATTAGTAAGCCAAGTGTTGCTGTGAGCGATCGTCCCTTTGTGTTTTCCTGTTGTTAGAGCATGCACAATCACTTCCTCCATCCTTAAAGAAGCCAGTTGCAACTGTGAGCGACCGTCAATTTGTGTTTTCCTGTTGTGGGGCAGGTGCGACTAATTTCTCCATTCATTAGGAAGCCAAATGCAGCGATGGGCCATCGACATGTTTGTTTTCCTGTTGTTAGAGCATGATGGATCACTTCATTCATTAGGAAGCCAAATGAAGCTGTGGGCGATCGTCACTTTGTGTTCTCCTGTTCTTAGAGGATGCGTGATCACTTCTTCCATCCTTTAGGAAGCCAGATGCAGTTGTGAGCGATCGGCATTTTGTGTTTTCCTGTTGTTAGAGCATACGCGACCACTTCCTCTATTCATTAGGAAGCCAAATGCAGCTGTGGGCGATCGTCATTTTTTGTTTTCCTATTTTAGAGCTTGCGCGATGCCTTCCTCCATTCATTAGGAAGCCAAATTTTGTTTTCCATTTGTTAGAGCATACGCGATAACTTCTCCCATCCTTTAGGAAGACAGATGCAGTTTGTGCGATCGTCATTTTGTGTTTTCCTGTTTTAGAGCATGCGCGACCACTTCCGCTATTCATTAGGAAGCAAACTGCAACTGTGGGCGATCGTCATTTTGTGTTTTCTTGTTTTTAAAGCTTGCCCGATGCCTTCCTCCATTCATTAGGAAGCTAAATGCAGCTCTGGGTCATCGTCATTTTCTGTTTTTTCGTTTCAGAGCATGCACGATGACTTCCACCATCCATTAGGAAGCCAGATACATCTGTGAGCGATTATCAGTTTGTGTTTTCCTGTTGTTATAGCATGGGTGACAACTTTCTTCATTCATTGGGAAGTCAAATGCTGCTGTGGGCGATCATCATTTTGTGTTTTCCCTTTGTTAGAGCATGCGATATCACTTCATCCATTCATTAGGAAGCCAAATGCTGCTGTGTGCGATCGTCACTTTGTGTTTTCCTGTTGTTAGACCATGCGCGATCGCTTCATTCATTAAGAAGCCAAATACTGCTGTGGGCGATCGTCACATTTTGTTTTCCTGTTTTTAGAGCTTGCGCTATCACATCATCCATCATTTAGGTAGCCAGATGCAGCATTGAGCGATCGTCAGTTTGGGTTTTCCTGTTGTTAGAGCATGCGCGACCACTTCATCCATTCATTAGGAAGCCAAATGCTGGAGTGGGCGATTGTCATTCTGTGTTTTCCTGTTGTTAGGGCTTGCGCGATCAATTCATTCATTAGGAAGCTAAATGCAGCTGTCGGCGATCGTCATTTTTTGTTTTCCTGTTGTTAGAGCATTCAAGATCACTTCATTCTTTAGGAAGCCAAATGCTGCTGTGGGCGATCGTCACTTTGTGTTTTCCTGTTGTTAGAGCATGCGCGATCTTTTCATTCATTAGGAAGCCAAATGCAGCTGTACGCGATCGTCATCTTGTGTTTTCCTGTTGTTAGAGCATGCGCGATCACTTTCTCCATTCATTAGAAAGCCAAATGCTGCTGTGATCGATCTTCGTTTTGTGTTTTCCTGATGTTAGAGCGTTTGGAAATGTTCAAAACAATCGAACGACCTGCTGACTGTGGAGTCGGGTGAATAACCTTTTTTGAGTGCAAAGAAATGTTGTGCCAGCAAACATTCATCGCCACTGGTTTGTGGTTTATGGGAAAACAATAATTAGTGACAATTGCCGGCCACTCACAGCCAAACAAACTCGAGATCTGATTCGATCATTTGGTTGGGAACGATTTGGTCACCCTCCCTACAGTTCAGATTTGGCACCAAGCGTTTTTCATTTGTTTCTTCATCTGAAGATATTCCTTTGTGAAAAACATTTCAACGACGATGATGTGAAACAAGAAGTGCAGACTTGGTTTTCATCACAGTCGGCACCATTCTTTGACGAAGGCATACAAAAGCTGGTTTCACGTTACCACTAGTGCCTGAATATGTGGAAAAGAAGTGTAAGGTAATGAATGATAAAGTATTTAGAAAATAACGTTATGTTATTTAAAAAAAATATTGCTATTTACTTTAAAAGCATATCTCATAATGTAGGAAAACGGTCTTTTGTTAAGCGCTTCCAGGAATCCTGGGGAGTGCCATGTTTCTTAGTTTGGAAGAAAGGATTTCCCTGAAAGATCACAAAACTCCATTTGAAAGTCAGAAAATTTATTGCTCACTTCAGTTTCCATGGGGTCGTTGAACGGTCAACGTTTCTCTTTCAAGGCATCGACATATTTGAATCTTATCTGGAACTCCTCCTTTATATCGCTTATAATTTCAAGGAACTCACTAAGATGTTATTCACTGTCTTCTGTCTTTATTTGTTGGCAAGATGGGAAGTGGGTGTATCATTTGCTTTTAATGCGTTTTGCATTACATCAAGTTTCTTGCAGAATTCTTTAATATGCCCCACAAGCTGATATATATGTTCTTTTTTGCGATTTCGTGTTTAAAGCATTGAATTGTCAAATCAGTCAGGAAGACAAGAGTTTGTATGCATTTCTTGCATTTCAGCTTATCTAAATATTGAGTCTCTTTCAGTATTTACAGTCTCTAAAATGGTTTGTTCACTTTTATATAGGCAAACATAGTTTTCTTTTTATTACAACTTTATAGGAATTTAGGCTTATAGGCAGACATGCTTTAAAATATTGTGCATCTATAAAAGTTACATAGAACTAAAATAGAAGATTTGTAGTGCCTAATAACACTGAAATACATATTTATGAATTTTGATAATTTTTGGCGTCTTTTCACAGATGGGTATCCTTAACATGTTTAAGTTAGGTAAGGGAAAATTAAAACTAATATATTTTGCGGTGGTTCTTTGGGTACTTTTGAAAAAGAATTAAATTAAATGTCCTGCAGTATTAGATATAACAATACATTTATAATTTGGATAATCAATTACTATTTGTGTGAAACCCTTCCACTCAGGTTAAAAAGAATTAAAACTAAATAATAGATGTTTTGACTCAAAACAAGTTTGAAATATTGGCCTTCAAGTTCATCACAGTAATTTAGGAGCAGTAATCCACATGACCACAAGGTATATTTGCCAAACACATCTATGTCTTCCAGCTTACAGATCTGCAACAACCTATTGCTTTCTAAGTTTTCTGCAGCTTCTTTGTATTTGTGCAGCAATTAGTACTCATTAATTAATGCCAGCACATGTACTACCTTAAAATGTATTACAAAAATTTAATTGCAGTAGAACGTGTGCACATCCCAGAAGAAGTAATCTACATCTGATTCCTGATGGTCTGTAAGGACGTTAATAGGGCGTGGCTTAAGATATCCGCTGGCGCCTCCTTCACCCTTAGTGCGTTGAAGGAGGAAGGGGGCTATAGCTTGCCTGTTTACCAACATGTACGTAAATAGCTAGGAAATGCTAATTTACATGAGGACCTATAACTGATGTTTGAGGACTAAAATGCTTACATCTCGAGAACTGACTCACATTCAAGAGCATTTCCAAACAGACATTTGCTGTATATTCGCAATTAACCTCGCGAGAGATCGAAAAAATCAGTCGCCATTCCTCACCTATACCTATTCGTAATTTGCCAGTGAGTTGACAGAACTAGCATAGGTATGCTTATTGGTGCGATACACAGCACAAAGCGCGATAGCACCTACAAGGTGACACCACCGTCCAATAAAATGAAGTCATGACGTCATGAAGTACCCTAGAAACGGTAACAAGTGCGGTTTGTCCAGGGAAGCTGTGTTGATTTCTTCATGTTGTTTCTGTACATTTAGTAAAGGGGCGATGTTTTCTGATGTATAAATACAGGAAACTAGGGGTGGATGGTTCATCTGATATAAATTCATGAAAAATGACAGTTTATGAAAATAATAAAAGCACGGAGGATCTTAATTCTTGAGCATATAAACTTAGTTCTCCACTGTGTGACTTCAGAATAGGACATCAAAACAATTTATCTATATATGAAGATAACTCTTTAATTTCTGGACTACGAATTATACAAACACAATTAGCATTTCTTTAAACTTTTAAGTGATACGCAGGATATCAATAGTAAATCCTATATTTCACTTTAATGAATATTATAACATTAATTTTAATGTTTAATCATCAGGCATAGGAATTTCTGAGCATTAAAACCAGAAAGGAAGGAGATAAGGTTGAACTGTCACTGGACTATAGACATGGAGGTCGCGCGTAACAAACCATCCCCTTTCCCTCATTAAGACTTTTGGCGTTTGCAGATAGCACTCGGAGCGGTTTTTACCTGCCTGCTGTGACCCTTGACCTTTCTTGTTTTGCATTCTTTCTAGTGATAATGATTTGAGTGTAGATAACTTGAAGCCAACTGTTTAAGAATTCCTGTGGCTGGTAATAACAATTACTTCGCATACTTGACATTGCTATACTGTACTGTCATTGTAATAAATTTCTTACATAAGGTCATCAGTTGATCTAAATGATAATAGTTGACAGAAGAATCTATTGTTGTGAATATATCTATTTCATATAATAACGAAATGGCCTGATTTGAACAAAATTTAATCTTTCGTGCATTCATTTGTACGTAAGGACTTGTTCTGTTTGTTAAAAGGTTTTGGTAAAAGGCAGGGTTATCTTTACCCAAAGGTATTATTATTTTTACATTAGCAGAACATATTGAAAATAGCATAGTCAGATGGTAAATAAGTTCAATTCTTAAATACTTTCAAGATAATTTACTACAAATTAAGAGACGAACTAAGATACGTGAGTTGCAGTAACAGGTATAAATATTAGAAATTTCTCTCAAGACTTAAAATATTTTATTGCAATCTTATATTTATTTTGCAGCTGCTTATATATAAATGGGCAATGACATCTCTCTATATAAAAAGTTTCCATTGTAGCTAAATTACCGTTTTAAAAACTATTCTTTGGTTTGTCAAATGTTTTGGTACATATTCAATAGTTGAACCACATTTTTACAAGGCAGCCACGCCAGTTTAACGCGTGCAACAACAAACTCTAAATCGGAAGGTATTTTGCTGTCAGGGCTATCACAGTAGCCATGAATGACTGAAAATAAAATGTTCAGTTGCCGAAAATCTCCTGCAATATTTGCAGTGCTGAGATTTTGTAGATGCCTGATTTTGTTGAGTTCTGCCAATGCAGAGTTCATTTCTTACATTATTACCACTCTTTCGTAAGCTCTTAATTCCATCTGAAGCACAGATTTTTCCACTGACGTTTTTGTTAGATTTAACATTGAAATCGTAGGGCACCGGGGTAGCGCAGTGTTTCGTTTACCCTCTCGTACTGAGGGTCCGGGATTACATTCCCGGCTCTGGGGTGACGATTTTAAGTCGGCCCTATCCACGCCTTCACCTCCGACTTGTTCATGTGAAGTATCCCCAAGACCCAACGCGGTTCGGAGTCCACGGTAAAAGCTGTAGGTCCTCTCATTCCACCGCCATCCTCAACATCACCCTAACATCGGAGACCATGGGTTCTGCCCGCTGGCTGCCTTCACCTCAGAAATGTGTCCAGTCGCCGCTTGGTGGAATGAAGTATTCCCCTAAGGTCATAGCTGTATGGGGAGCATTAGAAACGACGACATTGAACTGGCCTTGGCTGTATTCTCAAAATGCAAACATCAGAAACATCAGAATTGCTCTTGTTTGAGATGTGAGGTTTAGGAAAACTTGACCAAGCACTATGATGTACTCATTTGCTTGGGTCACTTTGCCTTCAAATCCCGTAAGTGTATGCAACCACTCTTCATATTTCCTCAATGCACAAATCAAGTTGTTCCGAATAGTTGTTAAACCACAAAGTTTATCCAATGCATTGTTTTTCAATGAAGTTTTCCAAGCTATCAGCACACATGTGAAGATGTTCCAAAACTTTCTTCATGCCAGTAATCGTGTTTTCAGGCTAACAGGTTTATTCTCCATTAGGTACTGTCATTCCGCTGACATATTGGAATATCCTATTTTGATTTTTCTGTAATCAGGTGAATTCTTACAGTCACTAATTCTGAGATTAGGCATGCATGGTGGCAGGGGATTAGCCTACCACCCATAGATAGCGTCATGGAAGAGAGGAAGAATGCTGCGGACGTGAAATGGCCAATAATTTTGCTCAGGGGCCTTCTCTTTCAAGGTATGAGGTTCTTTATGTGCAAATAAACATCACAGCGGCTTTACTCCCCTACCAAAGGAAGTCAATGCTAAGGAGTTGTAAGCCTGAAAACATACATTGCCTTCTATCGGATTTGAACTCGCTACCTCAGGACCCAGAGGTCATGTTAGCCACTAGACCACAGAGGACAACCTTCCGTTACGTCATCATTTTAGTTAACTGTTTGTCTATTGCTAGGATTAATACTGTATCTGTTGTGTTTGTGTCCAACTTCTTGACTTACTGTTATCCTGGTTCCTCTTTTGACTACAAAATGTAGGTAAATTGGTAAATATCAGTAAATTGGTATTGAATGATTCCAATCACCTCTGCCATTGGCACTTGCCTTTTATGCCTCACGGATTGAATGTTCTGCTCTGGATGCTTCAATGGGTAGCAAATGACAGAGCACTTCTCATTCAAAATTATGCATCTGAGTCATTCCACGTCAAATCGAATGATTTTTAACAACTGACGTCATGTGTTTGATTTTTTTAACTTCTCTACACGCTTTTTATGAGAAAAAATGTGTGTGTGCTTTAAAATACTATTTAACAGTAGTATTATGTCTGTTACTAAGTCAAGAATTTTCAGAAATAGTACCCTTCTCGATGTTTAAATACGGGTATTTCCAATGGCTTTTATGTTAGAGACTTTGTAAGTATCTCATTTGAAAGCTCAAAGTATGCAATTTCTGCCTATATTATATAAATGGCTTTAAACGAAGCACATCTAGTTATGAAAAAGCTTTTAATTTTAGAATTTAAAAATAAGCATATCAACCATTTAAAAAGTTGAAAAATCACTTTTCTTGCTGCATGTTTATTCAACAGCATGCCAAATATCACGAGGGCGTTAGTTTTGGTTCGTCTGGAATTAAATTATTTACCTAGTCGTGTGGCGCAGTGAACTCGATCATCCGGAGCGCCGCGCTGTCAAGTTAAGCTGTGAGCCACTGAGCTGGCAATGAATGGGAGGAACGATGCGCAATGCGTTCAAGTTCGTTTCAAGTCGCAGTGCTCTTAGGAAACAATCTATTGGCCTAAATCACACCTAGCGTGGTCCGTTTAAACGGAAACCTTTATTCCTACACTTTGAAACAAATACAGCTTCACTACAGCTTCAAACATGATGATAGTATGAAACAATGTATCTTTAACGTGCCTGTTATTGTTTTCGGTTTTCATACCTTGCCTCCAAAGTATCACTCTCTTGTTTGTGCTGATTAACAGTAAACTGTTAAATGTAATGTTTGTAACATGATTCTGCGCCCAAGTAAATAATTTATGAGGTATTGTGATGGGTCGTTGTCTCGGCTGGAGGATGGCTTTCGCTACTAGAATTTTTGTAATACCCCAATTTCATCACAAGGCCCCTTGCCGGGTGAAGTGGCGAGGAAATGCCATTCGACGCTAGCTCCAAAATTTTCCCTCATGAAAGCACGTATTTACAGCGCTAACGCCATGGGAAAGGTAAATTACTTTTTCCAAATATCTTATTTCCGGTTTAGATACTTGCTAACTAGTGTTGCAACAGATGAACATCATTTATATAATATTTTAATCTCTGCGATATGGCAATACAATTTTTTATGTTTTAAGCTGTTGTTTTCTTTAAGTAAACTACAATGAATGGATTTTTGTCTGGTCATTGTTCCAATGTACCCCGTGAACGGAATCTTGTATGAAAAAGTCATAGTTTTCCGAAAAATCACAAACTATAATACATTCTTTAGGTTTCAAATTTTCTTTCCGTTCAGACAAAAACGCAGACTGTTGCTGAGCTATAAGGGTATGAGTTAAAAGATCTGACAATTTTGCTCACAATTTTTCCAGAAAGTCTTCAACAGGCGATTGTATTATTTCTAAATCTGTGCGAACTACGGTTACCCACCGTATACTTTGTTTCTTTGAAAATGTCCCAAATAATATTGGCCAAGTTTTCTGTCCTTGGAGAGTTAACACATTTCCTTAAATAGCAATCTGGTGATGGGTGTTACAAATTATTTGAGAGGCAATCCTTATAATTACAAAGAACAATACCAGAACCTACAGTAAGATGGAAAATGTTCATTCCATCAAGCATAAGTTTCACATTCTCATAATGAGCGCCAAGCAGAATGAGTACCTTGGATGCGTAGAAGTGTGCAAAGAGCGCCAAAGAAAATCTCACTGCACCTCCCGTCTATGTCACATTATTTATCGTTTTAATTGGCCTTGGGAAGCCATGACCATTTTATTTGTTGCTTTAGGCCACGGCGCAAGGGTGCGCCACTCCTCCTGCTAAATAGTTGCACCAATAACCACAACAAAGGTTACGAAATGGCGTAGAAACTGAATATATATTTACGCTCTTGATGGTATTGGCTAAAAGAGAAAGAGGTAGAATGAGTGCGTTCAGTTTGTGATACAGACCTCTCATCGTGGTTGGTAGCCCATACCTTATCGGCTAGTGCAGAACATGCCTTTGAAAGGGTTAAAAGTTAAGGGGAAAACTTGATGAGCGCCCAGGTTAGCGAAATGTAGAATGTTTAGTGTCAGACATTTTCAGGGGGTGCAAATTAAAGCTTGAATTGTACAACAGGATTATAGACAAAAATATAACCCAATTTTATTACCATAATGTGTATGTCATATTCGGTAAACCATATACATATACATATTTATTTCTAGCATGTAAACATGATCAGTCAACTACAACATAATAATTGCATTTAGTAAACGAATATCATCATCTGTGGATGTTTTACGGGGAGTGTCCACTTTCTAACGAGAACATAGACCATCTTCCCCACTTTACTAGAATATTTTTATCCAGTAATTTCTATAAAACACTTTTATGCACTGCCGTTGCAATTGCTGTAATAGTGCGACCAGCCTCCCACATACCCATGATACATCCACGCGTAATTTCGCTGGTATACCGCATGACTGGTTCTGAGACAATAGACATGTTTTGGTTTCAATAACACCATAAAAAGAAAGGGTATCTACCTCCGCTCTTTTTCCGCTTATTGCTGTGTTACCAAGCCACCACGCTCTGTGATAAGTAAGGTGAAGGACACGCCTCAAAAGGCGCCATAAGACGATACAATATCTGCCGAAGATTTGATTTGGTGCTGTTTGTACCTACACCGTTTAGGTCTCAGTTGAGCAAATTTTGAGGAACCTATTTTATATCACGATATATTTATCTTTAAAACTGCGGAAGGTTTCTTTTAGATCGCACAAAATTAATCTCTTCTGTTTTTGAATTATTGTATCTCCTCCTGTAACGGAAATATGATTATTTTATACTCCATAGCGATGAGATGTAAAATCCTTTTCCACCAAGAAATATTCTAACGCTTTACCAGGTTTTACCTCTATCTGAAGCTAATATCTTTGCTACCTTATCATGCGGTTCGAAATATTATTGTCAAAATGTTCCTTAATTTGGTTGTTGACACAGACTTCTCTCTCCCCAAGCTAAATATTCTGGACTGGCTTTGTTTTTATTTTAAATCCGGAAGCGATTCAGAAGAATAACCTTGGTTAACCCTTAACAGCTGCGAATCGCCGTGCCATCCCCTCTCGTATCACACTCCAGGCCGAAGTCGCTGCCCTACATTGTCATGTGGAGGGTTCCGGCTGAAAAAAACATTTTCTTATAAATATATATGAACAAATGCCCTCCTGAAACTTTCCACGTGGATACACTACTAATAAGTGTGTATTTAAAAATACTTTTAGGTTGTCGATATATAACACAAAATCAAATTTTAAAAGTTCAAATTTCTGCGATAAATATCTAATCTGTGGAATCAAATTCATTTTAGTATAAGTTTAAAGTAGGTTCCATAAGCCTTAAAATGAGTCCAATATGGAATTTATACGAGAATTTTAATGGGGATAAAAGCGATTATGTATGGGGGGGGGGCAACCACTTTTGGTATTCAAAATATTGAAATTAGGGACCACAAAAGAAATGCGTGTCTTCCATTTCAAGGCATCAAATTCATGCAGTTTCGAACAGATTTGAGGACTGGGTGTTTGACTTGACATATAATGACCTAATTGCTGTGGGCTTGCACTTGGGAAGTAATAACAACAAAGCATGCTTATTCAGACAAGAACAGCTACATGTATATATGGAATAAACTATTGATGCTTATCCCAGCTGTAAACACTGACTGAACTATCCATTCATAAAATGGCGCATTCATTTGAAATTCTGGAAAAATACAGCGCAAAGATTCTCTTTCAGATTATGAAAATTTTGATTTTGCATAGTTTTAAGAAATCTACAATATTTGCATTATTTGTGCAAAAGGCATGTACTTCACACAAAAACGTGCATTATTGCAAATTCAAGAAATAAAGGTATTTTGTAAATGATTAAGTTAACTGGAACTGGCCACCCTGAAACAATGACAACACACCGAAGTGTTTCATGATGTCATTTGGACAGCTTATTCAAATCTACATTTCATATTGCTAAATGGCAGGTACTACTGAATCTACTCTCTAGTTAGGTATTACCATGAAAGCGGATCAATGAATACATAATCTGTTTTGTTTGTTACAGAATCTGTTTGGGGCCCACAGAGGCTGTGCATCGTCAAGTGTCGCTCGTAACTCAGGACAAGGACAATAATCTCTTGCAGGGCAGAGACAGAACACTGTCGACGAATACCACCACATTTTGATTCCAAACAATTGATTTTGTATTCAAAGTTCAAAATAAATTTTGTTCATTTGTATGTCTACATTTTATTAGCAGTAGAAACCTCCTACATAGCTTGCGAAATGAATTGGCAGTCAGTAACATTTTTGGAGTTTATTTAATATAGTATAGTATAGTATTTATTGTGCTAAGAGTTTTACAAATTTGATTGTCTACTGCATTTTGACCCTGGTCACTTATTCAGTAGACAATCACTACAGTTTATTTACATTTTAAAATCTCTTGTCACTAAATTATCTTGCTTTTTTCAGTTTTTTTGGGTTTTTTTTCATGTCCCATTTCCACTTTTTTTCACTTTCCATTTATTGATTAGTTAACCATCACACATTCACTATAGTTTTCCATTCAAAGTAAGATGCACTACCTCTTACTTTCCTCTTTCCACTGTCCAGAGCCATTTATTTTTTACTTTACACAAAAACTGTCCAATGCTTCTAGCGTCCTTGCATATCATTTCAATTATAAGTGTATTTCTATCCCCCTTCAACCACTTCTTATTAAAAAATTCTTTTCTCCAATTTTCTGTTCCTTGGCACTTAAATACTATGTGTTCAATGTCTTCATTACCACCACATATCGGACATTGGTTCTGAGGAAATACCCTGTCTTAGCCCTTTTAGTCTCCATGCTCCGGTTCTTAACCATGCAATAGATTCTCTCTCTTCTTTATTTACTATGTCTATATATTTTTCCCTACCCCATGTATTTTTCATTGGCCTATAATAAACTAATGAGCTCTTTTCGGCAATCTCACTGAACATGATTTGTATTTCTATATCTTCCAGTCTTTTCCTTGCCTTTTTCCAAAAATGTCTTACGTTATTTTCTCTCCTTCTCCATATATCTCCTAACCCATTTTTCTCCAAAATATTCCGTAATTTACTTACCCATCCATCATTCATTAAGCTCTTCTCTTGGTATTCAATACATTGTCTTAACACATTACTTTTTCCTAGATTTAAAGTTCTGAACCAAAATTTCAAAGCTCTTTCCATTATCTTCCCCTTAGTTGGCACCCTGCCCATCTCTAATTGCACTACCTGTCTTACAATTGACTTCGGTAGCCCTAGTATTTCTCTACAAAACATCCTGTGCACCACATCTATACTTTCCCATCCTCTATCTAATCCCCATATTTCTATACCATACATCACTTTTGCCTCCACAACCATCTCATAAACTTTTTCCAGCCATTTAACATTTATATTAGGTACTCTATATTTGCAGCTTCTAATTGCTGCCATCGCCCCTTTACCTTTTGCCAATGCAAGCTTCTTTTGTTTCTCCCATTTATTACCTCCATCTATTTTTACTCCTAAATAGATACAGTCACGCACTACCCTGTAATCTTTATTCTCTTCCTTCCACTTTTCATATTTGCCTAATTTCCTCCCCTTTTTGAAAACCACAATCTGTGTTTTCTCTTGATTCACTTTTAACCTCCATTCTTTACAATATACATCAATTGCTTGTAATGATTGTTTTAAACCACTTACTGTAATAGATCCTACCACTAGGTCATCTGCAAAAAGTAGCCCTGGAATTTGGATGTTGTTAATTACTGGTGCACAGTTATTATTCCTTCCAATTTCTAGTAAGACATCATCTGTGTATAAATTAAATAAAACTGGACTTAGCTTACATCCTTGCCGAAGGCCTTTCTTTTGTAGAATTTCGTTTGTTACACAGCCTGTCTCCACCCTTACACAGAAGGTGTTCTCAAAATACAGTGCTTTTAGAATATTCACCAATTGCTGACTTACTCCCTTACACACTAATTTATGCCACAGAAGTTGTAGCTCAATTCGGTCATAAGCCTTCTCTAAGTCTACAAAAGCCATATACAGTTTACCCCTTTTTTCTTTTAAATATTTTTCTGCTAATGTCTATATAATAAATAAATTATCAATTGTTCTCCTTCCCTTGCGAAAGCCCATCTGGAATTCCGAAAGGATATTATATTCTTCAACCCAAGATTGTAGTCTCGCTGCCAAAATGCCCGCAAAAAGTTTTCCTATATTCGATAATAATGCAATACCTCTGTAGTTATTAGGTTTATCGACATTGCCCTTGCCTTTATATATAGGATGGATGATAGCTTCTCTCCATCGTTTAGGTACATAACCCTTTCTAATAATTACATTAAATAAATCTAGTAAAATTTTCACTCTCCCTGTTTCATTACACCACTCCTTAAGAAACTGTTTTGGGATGCCATCAATTCCAGTAGCTTTATTTTTCTTCAGTAACTTAACTTGTTTTATTATTTTCTCACTCCTAATTTCACCATCCAATATCTCTACAAAAACATTCCTTATTTCCAAAAATTCCGTACTTCCTATACTCCTTTCTTCCCCATATAATGTTTTAAAATACTCCATCCATTGTCCTGGCTCAACACTGGGTTTAGTTACACATTTATTATAGGTCGACTTAAGAACCTGCCATACCTTATTAACATTATTTTCATTTAGACATTTGAAGTATCATTATGGTTGTTTATAACCCACGTTGTTTGTGTATGTGTGTTTACTCAACATGGTGATGCCATCTTGTGACGTGATTCATTTGTTAGGTTCGTTAGCTCCATCTGGTGTTAGCAATTTGCGGTAGTATTAGTGTTTGTTTGAAAGAATGCGACTGTTATTTGATTTAATTTTTGTTTACTGTCCTCCGGCTAGCTATTATCTTTTCTTAGGTCGAGCACTTCTCTTTATACAGGTTGTGTAAACGGAAAGGAATCTTTTATCCAAAGATAACACTGATGAAGAAATTTGTTTTACACTTTTATTGTCAAACACGTTAACTATCACATTTACACATTGATCTTGACACTCGCCAAACTGAAACTGTTATAATAACTTCATTACTGATAATTCTTAATTCGCGTACTTCAACTTTTTGTATAATTAACTTTATAATACTTGAGATTTTTCATAACTCTGTTACGCGTAACCTGCAAATTGATATCCGAAGTGTGCCGTGCAAATACTTTCGACGAACTGACGGGAATGCGACGTGTAGTGTACAAAGAATTTTGATGAACTGACGGGGTCTACCTCTAACCTACTCTTTTATACTCCTTCACCCAGATATGCCTAAAGATTATAACTGAGCTGCAATTGGCTAATAAAACGCGCCAACATTAGCGTCTATTTTAATATCGAATGAAAATTATGAATACATATGCTCTAGGGAAAGGTTCCAGAAGATTCTCAAGAAAAAACGCGCCAACATTACGTAACTTCCTCGTTTCCAATAATGATAAACAGCTCACCCCCTCGCTGCATTATTGCGCGCTATTATTGTCAGTTTCAGTAAGGCCGTATAAACTTACTTCTCAACAATAATTACAATCAATATACATCTCAAATCAATGTCACATAAAAATGCATATTCATATTACAATCATTATTTACATTTAAGTAATTTGTGATACAAATTACTGCATCATATGCCCCACTAGAAACATAATTATAAATATTTACAACTTGTTTGGAAATTTTATAATTGGGTTTTTAGTCTCCTAAATCTTGGAACACACGCTATCACTTTCACTTAACACATCACACGCATTTAACACACGACATATGTTTTTTTTTTATCTCGCCACTACTTACTGGCTCTGGTTTAATGTTTTTAGACATTAATCTGACATCACAATTTTTATAGCAAATACTGTACCCTGAAGTATTCAGTTACTGTTACAAAATTGTTTACTTTCTTATATTGTTGACAACAATTTATACATTTAAGAATTTTTGTAATTATTAAACATATTTACCAAAAATATTCACCCTCTACATATATTTAAATCTCTTAAATCTAAGTACTGTTTCACATTTTCTGTTTGCTACATAAATATTTGTTTTAATTACTTTTAACCCATTTTTGTTGTTTTGTACTGTATATTCACAATACTCTTGGAAATATATCTACGTACTTTAATAACATCATGCTTTATTTCAAATGCTGTTACAGTTACAAATAAAATGTTATTTTCCTTTTAAACATTTAGTTATGTCCAAAATTTATTTCTCCTTTCTCATGACATACATACATAATTAACCCTCTTACGTTCCAATACATTGCTCTGCATTTCGTCTTTAACTATCCAGCATTTACTATTTATCATCTTCTATCTATCATCTTTGTCTTCTGTTTCACCTTTATCGCCATTGTTGTATGGTTTCAGCATCTCAATATGGAACTTTCCAATGCTTTTTCGAGTTGTTGGATTACATAACTCATATGTATTTGTTCCATATACTTCAACAACTTCATATGGTCCATGGTATTTGAGAAACATTCGCCAATAAAGTTTATTTGCTTTATCCGACAATTTCTTGGTTTTAACCAAAACTAAATCTCCTATTTTTATCCTCCATTCCTTTCTCTTCTTTTCTTCATGTTTAATTTTTCTGTTTATGGCCTTTTTCTTCATCCTCTCGAATGCTTTTCGGAACATCTCTTCTTCTGTTTGTGGTATCGAGTGTGCATCTGGAATGGCTTCTGGAATTTTCTTACACATTGTATTGATCTTCTTTCCCAACTTAAGTTCACATGGTTTGTATCCTGTCACATTGTTTACGGTTTCATTTAGTAGATTCTGAACGAAATTCACGTATCCATACCATTGTGTTTGTTTTCGATGACACAGCACCCTTAATTAATTTGAAATTTCCTTAATTTCCCTCTCCACTGGGTTGAAGTTCGGTCTGTATCTTGACGAAAAATATTGTTTAATGCCATTTTCTTTCAGTCCGTCCATAAAATTTTTTCCTGTGAAGTACGAAGCATTATCGCTCAATACAGATTGAATAGGTCCTTCTTCTATCACATATGACTTGAGTAGTCTATTCAAACATGCTAAACCTGTAGGTTTTCTCAAAGGGTAAATTCTTACATATTTGCTGAATATATCATAACAGACAAATATATATTTATTTCCAAACTGACTTGGAGGCATCGGACCATGAATATCGATACTAATTACACATCTCGGCTTATCCCTTATAACCGAATTAGTTTCAAATGCATATGCTGCATTTATTTGCTTTGCCTTCTGACACAGGTTGCAGCATGATATAAATTTTCGAACTTTCTGACGCAATTTGGATATGTATAGATTCTCTAAAATCATAGAAGTTGTCCGGTCCGTCCCTGAGTGTGCTAACCCTTCGTGAAAATTCTTAATTAGTTCCTTTTCCATGCTTTTCGGAACCATTACCTTCCAACTAGGCATTTCTTTTCCATGCTTCTTGTATAATGTCCCATCCCGAATTGCTACAATTTCTTTCTTTGCCTCTTCAATTAGTGGTGCCTTTTCTTTAAGTTCTAATAATTTTGCATCCTCATTTTGAATTTCCCCTATATTTTTCAATTTTCTAATCATTTCTTTGCTTAAAGGAATTTCAATTGTCAATATTTTGACTTCATTTCTAGGCCTTTCAATATTTTCGGGAATTTGTGGGTTGTAGTTAAATCTTATTAGCAAATCACTGAAGGTATTATTTTTGCCAGGAATGTGTATAATCTCAATATCGAATGCAGATATTGCATGAATGTATCTAGCAAGTTTTCCACTACATAATCTACACCGTTGTATGGAAGTTAAGCTGATGTGGTCTGAATATACTTTCACCTTTTGCTGATAAATATAGGTTTTAAAACGAATTAATGAGAAATATAGTGCTCCAATTTCTAGCTGAGTCACTGAAGAATTTCGCTCAATATTTGTAAGTCCTCTAGAAGCTGTACTAATGACGTGAAAGTCATTGTTGATGTCTCGCTGTCCTAAAATTCCGGCGTATCCTTGCATTGATGCGTCGACATAAATCTCATATTCCAAATCTTCTCTGGGCCTTTCGAGTAATATGGACTTGGCAAAGAGTTCTTTTACTCTCTCAAAACATTTTTGATGATCCTCTGTCCATTTCCACTTATTGTTCTTTCGGAGTAGCTGCCGCAGTGGTTCTATTTCAGCCGAATATCTTGGTACGAACTTACTCTGAAAGTTCAATACCCCTAAGAGACGTCTAATTTGTTTTACGTTCCTTGGTGGTGGAATTTTCATTATTGCTTCTATTCTCTTCTGATCAGGTCTTATACCTCGTTCATCCACTACATAACCCAGAAAATTTATTTCCTTGACACAAAATTTTGATTTTTGTATGTTTACAGTCATACCATGTTGTTGCAGTTTGTTTAACACATAATGGACATTATTCATGTGTTCTTCAAATGTTTGACTAATGATTAGGAAGTCGTCAATATACTTTATTAAGAAGTCATCTGCAGAATTTCCAAAGATACTGTGAATGGCTCTCAAAAATCCACTTCCTGAGTTCTTTAAACCAAAAGGATTTACACAAAAACGATACTGGATCCCCGAGTATTGAAATGAAGTGTAATCACGCACTTGTGGATCTAATTCCACTTGCCAATATGAAGCAGTGAGTTCAATGGATGTCAGAAATCTCCCTCTTGAAAGTTTCGTAATTAGTTGTTCAATTCCCTCACTTTGAAAATGATCTGGCGTCATATACTTGTTGACATATCTAACGTCTAAAGTTAATCTCAAACTACCATCTCGTTTAATACTCCAGCAGATTGAATTTATATACTGAGAATTACTTTGCTCAATAATCCCATTTTCTAACATGCTATTTATTAGTTGTCTAGCTTTGTCTCGAAGACCTATAGGTAAATTGTCATACTTGTGCCTATATGGTGGTACGTCTTCTACTTGAAATGTATGCTGATATACATTACATCTGCCTGGGATATTACTAAATGCTGAACTATTGTTTATCAAAACATCATGAAGGATTTGTTTTTGCGTTATCGTAATATTATAAGCTTCTTCACACTTGTGTATTATTTCCTCATTTCTCTTCTCTTCCCAGCTGTTGTCTGTCTCGCTCACATGGTCGTCTTTTGTTTGGATTGTAAGTTTCTCTACTTTCTCTGGCATTTCTGCTAGCTGTTGAAAATATGGCGTGGTATTCCCTTCATATTCTGTGACTACCTGCTTTATCTGACTATTTGTATCAGTCTCTGTTATTTGCACAAAAAACTCTTGGTCACAAAGATTTTTCTCATCCTTTGTCATCTCAATCACAGAAACTTTCTCTTTTATAAAAGGTACCTTTATTTCTCTATCTTCTTTTGTTATTTTTAACTCTTCATGTTTAAAATCTATACGTGCTTCATATTCATGTAGGAAGTCACATCCTATAATTATGTCACAAATCAAATGGTTTACAATTAGAAACATAACCTCAAAATTCTCTCCGCCGATAAGTATGTTAAGTAGAGCTTGTGTTTTTATGACCTGTGTCGTTCTTCCGATTTCAACACGACAAACTAAATTACTAGTGGGAAGAGCCATAATTTTGTTACCTTCATTAATCAAATTTATGTAAAATTTCTGTGAGCAAATTGAAGCTGACGAACCAGAATCTATAGTTGCAATGATCTCTTTCTTCGCAATTTCCATCCTAACATGAGGTGATCCAAAATTTTCTCCCTTATCTTTTGTTGCTGTAATCTTATTACAGGGTGTGTGTGTAGGCATATTATTTGTATTGGTAATGGATACTGAATTATTAAAGACGTCCTGAGAACCTACTGCACAGGAGTCTATTAACAGTTTTCCTGGTTACTTCCATGTTCACGTACGGGACTGCCATTCCTAACAGGAGCTAAATCTATCTCATTGTCGCTACCATTGTTTTGAGTTCCCCTTCCTCGAGTTCGAAATCCTCGATTTCTGAAATTATGTCCCCTTGGCACGTAATTTTCTTGCCGTTCCTCAGATCTTTCCCTGTTATTGTTTTCCCTCCAGTGAGTGAAATTTCCCCTTTGTCTAATGTACCGCCTTCCATAATTTTGCCCTCTTTCAGGCAATCTTTCTGTCCTGACATAATTTATTTGTTCCTGTCGACCTGGTCTCCCATCTATCCTCGATCTTTCAAATTGTGGAACGTATGATTGATACCGTTGTCTGGTATTATTTTCATGACGTCTGTCTTGTCCTCTACTTTGCTGATAACTACCTTGGTAATTTCGTCTATCTCGCACATCTAAAAATCTATGCTCCCACTCTCGAGATATATCTTCTTCCTGTTGTTCCAAAGCTGTCATTAATTCTGTCATCTCATAGATGCTACGTGGTTTTGCAATTAATAAGTAATTTTGTATCCTTAAAGGATAATGCCTTGTGAGCAAACTCACAAAATCTTCCTCATTGATTGGAGGTGACAAGTTCCTAACCTGACTTGCATGTTTCAGTAAGTAATCAGTCATTGATATTCCCTCTCGTGGATCAAATTGACCATGACTAAGCATTGCTCGAATTCTGTGCTGTACCGTAACATTCCAAAATCTGTTCATGAATAACCTCTTAAAGGATTCATATGAAATTTCACCCCCTGATACCATTTGTAACCAATCTAGAGTTTTCTGGTCCAAACATCTTTTGACAACTATCATTTTTAATGCTTCAGGTATCTTTTTAATTTGAAAATACTCTAATAAACTGTACTGGACTGGAGTTTTCATTAAATTTTGGAAGTGGAAAATCACTTAAGATATGATTGTAATTTTGCAAATTCCCTACTCCCATATTTAAATTCTCTAGTGTTACTTGTGCACTCTGAGTTTCAGCATTAGCTATAGATGAAGCTGCCGCATCACTCACATTATTTGTCATACCTGAGGAACTACCTCTATCATTATTTTGTACATCTGATACATTCACATCACATATATTTGCCCTTGAATTCAATTCTAACCTATTTACAGTACCTTGCAGATTTTCTATTGTCTGTTCCAATTTTTTATTATTCTCATTTTGAACAGCTTGGTGTTTGTTAATTTCAGAAGTTAGCTTT
Source organism: Deroplatys truncata (assembly GCA_030765065.1). Taxonomy (NCBI): domain Eukaryota; kingdom Metazoa; phylum Arthropoda; class Insecta; order Mantodea; family Mantidae; genus Deroplatys; species Deroplatys truncata. Next base: position 675,291,934 of record CM060990.1, read on the forward strand.
TGATTCAAATCTTCAGACAATTTATTTCTCTGTGTTTCTGACTCCTTCTGAATTTCAGATATTTCCCCTCTGAAATTAACTTGCACCTGAATTAAATCTGCATTTGTAGCCTCCATCATCTCTCTTAACTCATTTGAAATGCTACTCATTCGGCTACCTAATTCTGTACATTTTACATCAACATGTTCTATTTTATTATTAACCTCACTTTTTTGGTTTGATATTTCCCTGCTCATTTCTGACATTTTCTTTGAAACTTCACCTATTTCGTTTGCTATTATTTCCTGATTTTCATTTCTCATTCTCATCATACTACTATCTAGCTCCATGAATTTCTTTTCAATTTCTTCCCTGTTTTGTTCTAAGCTTTTACCAATATCTTCCCTTAATTCCCTATGACTCTTTTGCATATCTTCCCTGTTTTGATCTATTTTCTTTTCTAATTTCTCATTATTTTTACCAATATCTTGAGTTAGTTTTTCTAATTTCTCATTATTCTTTTGCATATCTTCCCTGTTTTGATCTATTTTCTTTTCTAATTTCTCATTATTTTTACCAATATCTTGAGTTAGTTTTTCTAATTTCTCATTATTCTTTTGCATATCTTCCCTGTTTTGATCTATTTTCTTTTCTATATTCTCATTAGTCTTTTTCATATCTTCTCTCAATTCCCTACTCATATTTCTCAGCATTTCCATCATCATACTAGCATCAAAATTTACATTTCCTGTGATGCGGTATTAATGTTACAAATTGTATGTTGCAAATAAATGTTTGTTTACATAACTTTAACTGCCCCACGTATGGGAGCCAATATGATGTGGTGTTAATGTTACAATGTGTTTAACATTATTATAGCACCACGTTTTGATGCCAATTTGCAACGGTATTACAAATAATGTTGTGTGTTTGTGATGTTTATGCATGTGTGTTTACTTCACGCGTTGCCATCTTGTGACGTCACTCCTTTGTCTGGTTCGTAGCTCCCTCTGGCGTAGCAATTTGTATCAATTAGTTTCTGAAAGAATTTAAGGTTATGTATATTGTCCTCCGGCTAGCTATCATCTTATCTTGGTAGAACTTGTATCTCTTGCAGGGTGTGAATCGGAAAGGAATCTTTTATCCAGAAATTATACTGACGAAGAAATTGGTTTTATAACTTTTATTGCCGAACACATTCACAAACACTTTTATAAATTAATCTGGATACTCGCCAAACTGAAACTGTTTGTAATAACTTCTTATTTATCACTTTTAACTCGCATACTTCAACTTTATGTATTTTTTTAACTGTATAATACTTTATAAGAATTCTCTTAATTCTGCTGCGCGTAACTTGACAAAATGAAGGACTGGCTGACGATGTGTAGTGTACACGAAATTTTGATGAACTCAGGAACCGACGTGTAGTGTGTTGAGAATTCTGTTAAACTGGGGGACACTCTACCTCGAACCTGGCTTATTTATAGGCCTGCATCAAGATACGCCTAAAGATTATAAATGAACTGCTATTGGCTAATAAAACGCGCCAACATTAGCGTCTATTTTATTATCCAATGAAAACCACGAATACATATTGCTTTAGGAAATGTTCTAGAAGCTTCTAAACGGAAAAGGCGCGAAACATTACGTAACTTCCTGGTTCCCGGTAATGATAAACAACTCACCCCCTCGCTGCATTATTGCGTTATTGTTGACAGTTTCAGTAACGCCGTATATTATTATTTACCAATAATAATTACAATTAATAAACCTCTGAAATCAATGTCACATAAAAATACATATTCATATTACAATCATTATTTACGTCTGAGTAATTTGTGATACAAATTACCGTATCACCTGCTATTCTATTCTCACTTTCTGCACTAACATTTCCTCCCTCAAATCCTACATTGTTTGGACTATTTTCTGTAACCTGTATTGAATTACAGCTAACTGTTACACTATCCCCCTCCATAATTATTTCTTCTGTATTATTAGTGGACATTGTTTTCTTTATCCTACCGCTCCTAAGGTACATTTAAATTTTTTACCTTTTTTTTTTAGAATTAACATAACACTTTTCTAACCTTTCTGGTGCTATCTGCTGATGTAGCTTTGATGTCCAGCTTTCTGCCCCTCTCTCCTAGATTATATGTTGCTTCTGCGTTGTATTACGATGAATCTACGTCGTTTTGGTGTTTTGTAGTTGAATTCCCCCGTTGCCTTTTAATCTCGGAATTACGATGTCCAATCATCCGCGTAGTCTGTCGTCCCTTTTGTTGTTTCTGGAATCTGCGTCTTGTAGTTCAGTTCACTTCTCCATTCGCCCCTTCCTGGTTATCTCACTTCTTCCTGGTTAATTCTGCCCCTTCCTGGTTATTCTGCCCCACGTTGGGCGCCAATTTGAAGTATCATTACGGTTGTTTATAACCCACGTTGTTTCTGTATGTGTGTTTACTCAACATGGTGATGCCATCTTGTGACGTGATTCATTTGTTAGGTTTGTTAGCTCCATCTGGTGTTAGCAATTTGCGGTAGTATTAGTGTTTGTTTGAAAGAATGCGACTGTTATTTGATTTAATTTTTGTTTACTGTCCTCCGGCTAGCTATTATCTTTTCTTGGGTCGAGCACTTCTCTTTATACAGGCTGTGTAAACGGAAAGGAATCTTTTATCCAAAGATAACACTGATGAAGAAATTTGTTTTACACTTTTATTGTCAAACACGTTAACTATCACATTTACACATTGATCTTGACACTCGCCAAACTGAAACTGTTATAATAACTTCATTACTGATAATTCTTAATTCGCGTACTTCAACTTTTTGTATAATTAACTTTATAATACTTGAGATTTTTCATAACTCTGTTACGCGTAACCTGCAAATTGATATCCGAAGTGTGCCGTGCAAATACTTTCGACGAACTGACGGGAATGCGACGTGTAGTGTACAAAGAATTTTGATGAACTGACGGGGTCTACCTCTAACCTACTCTTTTTATACTCCTTCACCCAGATATGCCTAAAGATTATAACTGAGCTGCAATTGGCTAATAAAACGCGCCAACATTAGCGTCTATTTTAATATCGAATGAAAATTATGAATACATATGCTCTAGGGAAAGGTTCCAGAAGATTCTCAAGAAAAAACGCGCCAACATTACGTAACTTCCTCGTTTCCAATAATGATAAACAGCTCACCCCCTCGCTGCATTATTGCGCGCTATTATTGTCAGTTTCAGTAAGGCCGTATAAACTTACTTCTCAACAATAATTACAATCAATATACATCTCAAATCAATGTCACATAAAAATGCATATTCATGTTACAATCATTATTTACATTTAAGTAATTTGTGATACAAATTACTGCATCACATTTTATCAAATTCCTTTCATTGCATTCCCTCCAGTCCTTTTTCTTTTGCTCTAACAATAAATTATGTGAATTCCTCCCTTGCATATAATCGTCCCTAGATTATCTATCACCTAATTCTCTCCACCTAACCAACAGTTATTTTACTTGTCTTTTTGATACCCTACATTCTTCGTCAAACCAGTCCTTATCATATATGTAAACCCTCTTTTTTGTTTTCATTTCCTCTCTCGCCCTTTGCATAACTTTATTAAGGATATCTATTGCATTCTCAATTTGATTATTCTTAACCATGAATGTTACTCCACATAGACATATCTTTCCATAATTCGAGTCAAGAGTCTGTTTAAATGTGTCACAAAATTCTTCTTTCCATTTATAGCTAATATACTCTTTTTTACAATAGCTTTCCACTCTTATATTGTGTTTTACTCGTGCAGCGTGCATCATAAAATCCACAATCAGTGGATAATGCCCGCTAGTTGAGCTTAAATTTAATACCTTAAAATTACTTAAAATATGTCCTAAATTCAGAGGCCACAACACAAAATCTATTACACTCTGCCCATTATTGCTAACAAAGGTAAATTCTCCTTGTTCATCTTCTCCACATTTTCCATTCAAAATTTCTAAAGCATTCAACTCACAAAAATCAATAAATTTTTCACACTCTTTATCAACAAATTTGTCCTTGCTTTGCCTAAGTTTCTCACTTTTAAACACAATTTCATCACTCATCCAATCATTTCCAACGTATGTATCACTTTCCCCAATCCTGATATTAAAGTCTCCCATTAGTATTACCTCTGCAGTTACAAATTTCTCCTTCAGCCTATCTATATCTTTTCTTATTTGATTAAGGAGATCAGGATTATGAAACCGCGAGAATGCAGGGGTGTTATATATTATTCCTACACAGAGTATATACTTAACATCCATTATAACCCACAGTATTTCTTTACTACTAGACCATGTTTCTTTAATTTCCTTACTTAAGCTGTTCCTTATAAAGAAACCTATGCCTCCAGATACTCTTCCCTTTCTAGCTATCACCTCTCCTTTCCTACCAATGTATTCAAAGTCCTTTATATTTATCTGTTCCTCTTTTAACCACGTTTCTACTACCGCTAAATAATCCACTTTCGCCAACAGCTGTTTCAAAACTCCCACATATAACTTATTTTTTAAACCCTCCCAGTTCCAGAAGCCCAATCTCCTTGTTGTCCCTTTTTCCTATTGTGAACCTGCTCTGTATCTAAAACCATCTAATCTTTTCCTACTTCTTAATTCAATTCCTTCTTTCGGCATTAACATTTTATTTTTATCTGATACCACAATGCTCCCATGTTCGGATGAAACAATATTATCCTCTTCTCCCTCTTCCGTATTCTCCCCACTACCTTGATACCATATCTTCCTTCTCCCCTCCGTTAGCGCGCACGCAACTTCTGCCTCTCCCCTCCTTGGTGAAACAATTCTCTTGGGTGACGTCACTTCTCTGGCTCCTCCCTTCGCCACTGTTGTCGCCACCATTGCAGTCCTACCGCGCCGAGCTGTTTGGGCCATCCTTCCATTTGACGTCATCACAAGGTCATCAGTTCCTTGCTCTCTGCTGTTGTCCACGCTGTTTGGAATAGCCTCGCGATTACGTACTTCATTCTCCATGTTTGCTGCAAATTGTCGAGTTGTGAACTTTGATCTTCCTGTTTCATTTCTTGAAGCTATCGCTGACACCTGTTGATTCATTTCCGCCCTTTCATGTCGATTTTCTCTTGAATCTATATTGTCCGTATCATCTACCCTTTGCGGCGGTATTATTGTTTGTAGTTGGAAGATGTTTCATTTCTTATCTGCCGCACGTATGGAATACAATTTGTTGCGGTCACTTAGTGTTATCTTTTGCTGAGCGCCTGTTATTGTATTTAATTTTGGGTCCACTGTCCTCCGGCTAGCTATGATTTCTCGGTCAAGCACTTATCTTATACAGGTGTGTAAACGGAAAGGAGTTTTTATCCAAAGATAACACTTGATAAAAGAATTTGTTTTACACTTTCATTGTCGTAACACATTATTCACTTTCACCTATTAATCTTGTCACTCGCCAAACTGAAACTGTTATAATAACTTCTTTACTGCCCATTATTAATTCGCGTAGTTCAACTTTTTGTCTAATTATCTTTACGACACGAGAGATTTTTCACAAATTTGCTACGCGTAACCTTGAACTGCGTGCGATGCATACTCCATGAATGCCTTCGTTGAACTACATGAAACTTAACCCTGACACTGAATTTATACTTCCTCGCCCCAATATGCCTAAAGATTATAACCGAGCTGCTATTGGTTAATAAAACGCGTCTATATTTATATCCAATGAAAATTACAAAAACATATGCTCTGGGGAAAAATGTTCCAGCAAATTCTAAAAAAAACGCGCCACTCTGACGTCATTTGCTCGTCTTTAATAATGATAAACAGCTCACCCCCTCGCTACATTATAGCACGCTATTATTGTCAGTTTCAGTAAGGCCGTATAAACCCACTTCTCGACAATAATCACAATCAACAAACATCTCAAATCAATGTCACACAACAATGCATATTCACACTACAATCACTCTGACATTTACATAATTTGTGATACAAATTACTGCGTCATATGCCCCACTAGAAACATAATTATAAATATTTACAACTTGTTTGGAAATTTTACAATTGGGTTTTTAGTCTCCTGAATCTTGGAACACACACTATTTATCACTTTCACTTAACACTTCACACGCATTTAACACACGACATATGTTTTGCCGTTATCTCGCCACTATTTACTGGCCCTGGTCTAATGTGTTTATATATATATATATACATCTAACATTACAATTCTTTTATAGCAAATATTGTACCCTGAATTATTTAGTTACTGTTACAAAATGGTTTACTGTCTTAGGTTGTTGACAAAAATTTATACATTCAAGATTTTTAACCTGTTTCATTTTGTCATAATTGAACACATTTACCAAAATATTTATCCTCTACACAAATATATTTACAACACTTAATTCCAGACACAATTTCACATATCTGTGTGCTACATAAGTATTTGTTTTAATTATCTTTACCTTTTTTTATTAAACATTTATTTTTGTCCTGAATTTATTTCTCCTTTCTTATGACATATATAAATAGTTAACCCTCTTACATTCCAATACTTTGTTTTGCAGTTCATCTTTAAGTATCCTGAATTTACTAGCTTTTTAGCAGGCATTGCTATTTCCCCTCCTGGATCAAATTGTGTATGCCTAAGCATTACTCGTAGCTGTATCGTAACATTCCAAAATTTATTCATGAATAACCTCTTTATGGATTCATATGAAATTTCAACCCCTGATACCATTTGAAAACAATCTAAAGTTTCCTGAACAACACATCTTTTAACAACTGTCATTTTCAATTCTTCTGCTATCTTTTTAATTTGAGAGTACTCTGACAAATCTGTAATAAACTGTACTGGATTGAAGTTTTCATTTTGAACAAGTTGGTACTTGTTAATTTCAGAAGTTAGTTTTTGATTATTTATAGACACAGCTTTAACTTCTTCAGACAATTTATTTCTTTGTGTTACTGACTTCTGAATTTCAGATATCTCCCCCCTGAAATTAACTTGCACCTGAATTAAATCTGCATTTGTTGCCTCCATCATCTCTCTTAACCCACTTGAAGTGCTACTCATTCGGCTACCTAACTCTGTACATTTTACATCAACATGTTCTATTTTATTATTAACTTCACTTTTTTGGTTAGATATTTCCCTGCTCATGTCTAACATTTTCTTTGAAACTTCCCCTATCTCATTTGCTATCATTTCCTGATTTTCATTTCTCATTCTCATCATACTACTATCTAGCTCCATAAATTTCTTTTCAATTTCTTCCCTGTTTTGTTCTAAGCTCTTACCAATTTCTTCCATCAATTCCCTATTATTCTTTTGCATATCTTCCCTTAATTGATCTGTAATACTCTTACTAATATCTTCCCTTAATTCTTTCTTATTCTTTTCCATATTCTGAGTTAGTTTTTGTTCTAATTTCTCATTATTCTTACTAATATCTTCCCTTAATTTCTCATTACTCTTAACAATATCTTTCAGCATTTCCATCATCATACTAGCATCAAAATTAACATTTCCTGCTATTCTATTCTGACTTTCTTCACTAACATTTCCTCCCTCAAGTCCTACATTATTTGAGCTATTTTCTGTAACCTGTATTGAATTACAGCTAACTGTTACATTATCCCCTTCCATAATTGTTTCTTCAGTATTATTAGCAGACATTGTTCTCTTAATCCTGCCACTCCTCAAGTACATTTGATTGTTACAATTCTTTTTTAGCATAAAAAATTACTATTTTCTAAACTTTCTGATGCTCTCTGATAATGTTGCTTTGATGTCCAGCTTCCTGCCCCTCTCTCCTAGATGTATATGTCGCTTCTGCGTCGTATTATGATGAATCTATGTCGTCTCGATGTTTTTGTGTCCCTTAGTTGAATTCCCCTGTTGCCTTTTAATCTCGGAATTACGATGTCCACTCATCCGCGTCGTCTGTCGTTCCTGTAGTTGTTTCTGGAATCTGCGTCTTGTAGTTCAGTTCACTGCTCCATTCGCTCCACGTCCTGGTTCCTTCGCCCCTTCCTAGTTATTTCACTCCTTCCTGGTTAATTCGCCCCACGTTCTCGGTGCCAAAATATGCGGCGGTATTATTGTTTGTAGTTGGAAGATGTTTCATTTTTTATCTGCCGCACGTATGGAATACAATTTGTCGCGGTCACTTCGTGTTATCTTTTACTGAGCGCCTGTTATTGTATTTAATTTTGGGTTCACTGTCCTCCGGCTAGCTATGATTTCTCGGTCAAGCACTTATCTTATACAGGTGTGTAAACGGAAAGGAGTTTTTATCCAAAGATAACACTTGATAAAAGAATTTGTTTTACACTTTCATTGTCGTAACACATTATTCACTTTCACCTATTAATCTTGTCACTCGCCAAACTGAAACTGTTATAATAACTTCTTTACTGTCCATTATTAATTCGCGTATTTCAGCTTTTTGTGTAATTAACTTTACGACACGAGAGATTTTTCATAACTTTGCGACGCGTAACCTTGAACTGTGTGCGACGCATACTCCATGAATGCCTTCGTTGAACTACATGAAACTTAACCCTGACACTGAATTTATACTTCCTCGCCCCAATATGCCTAAAGATTATAACCGAGCTGCTATTGGTTAATAAAACGCGCCAACATTAGCGTCTATATTTATATCCAATGAAAATTACGAAAACATATGCTCTGGGGAAAAATGTTCCAGCAAATTCTAAAAAAAACGCGCCACTCTGACGTCATTTGCTCGTCTCTAATAATGATAAACAGCTCACCCCCTCGCTACATTATTGCACGCTATTATTGTCAGTTTCAGTAAGGCCGTATAAACCCACTTCTCGACAATAATCACAATCAAAAAACATCTCAAATCAATGTCACACAACAATGCATATTCACACTACAATCACTCTGACATTTGCATTATTTGTGATACAAATTACTGCGTCACCTTTCATTGTCAATCCACAGCTGAAAGTTTGTAATATACGCCATTTTTTCCAAAGCTCTTGCTTCTTTCATTTTCTGAATTAAATTTCGTTGTAATGCTCTCTTATTTAGTGAAAGGTCTTTGTTAATAAAGATATTTGTTCCTTTCAATTTTTTGGCTCTCCTAAGCACTTCATGCACTAACTGTATTGTTGCTAGCTTCACCATTATTGCCCTCTTTCCAACTTGCCTCCCAAATCTAAAAGCCTCAACAATTAAGAAACATTAGCCTGTCAGGATAAGGACAATCATCTTTTGCAATGCAGAGAGAGGAGAATATCGAATAACACTACATTTTGATTCCAGACAATTGTATTTGTATTTAAAGTGAAATATAATGGTTTTTCATTTGTACATCTACATTTTATAAGCAGTAGAAAACTGCTATATAGCTTTCAAAATGAATTGGGAGTCAATAACATTTATTGGAGTTTATTTCATATAAGAAACATCAGCCTTAGAGGGCAAGGACAATCATCTCTTGCAAGGTGGAGACAGGCAATGTCGAATAACATTACATTTTTATTCCAGTATACTTAAAGTGAAAGATGTTTTGTTCATTTTTATATTAAATTTTGTAAACGGTAGAAAACTGTTATATAGCTTGCAAAATGCATTGGCAGCCTCAAAGTAACATTTTTGGAGTTTCTTTCATGTAAGAAACATTTTACTTTATGACAAATATACATGTGATGATTAATATGCCATTATTGTTATATGCATAATGTATAAATAAAATAAACTTTTGAAAAATTAATCAGAGATTCGTTGATTTGTTTTAGTTATTGTTTTGTAGTGAGAGTCTCTGAATAATGTGATTGAAGTGCTGATGCAAATTGAAGCAATAAGATCCGCCCGAAAACAAATAATAATAATGATAGGGATAATAATAAGAAAGAAGAATAAAGATAGTATGAAGGATTAGGAAAGGGGGGAATAAAAAGCATAACAACTGAGTTAAAGAAAAGAACAAAAACTAATAAATAAAATGAAGTTAAATAAAATAAAACATATGAAAATAAAATTGTGAAATCGCGTATTTCAGAGCGAAGAGAGAGACTAGCGAAAACTGTAGAAATTGGAAATGTTTCACGAACAAACAGGCGAAGACATTAGCGAGCACTTAAGTACATAGAATTTGTGAAGGCCGGAAGGAGCCCACAGAAACGAATACAACAGACGGGAAATCAGATGCAGTCATCCGCATAGAAAAGTTAATCAAGCGAAAATAAGACGTTGATGTCAGACGCGGTGAAGAAAAACTGTAGAACTTTAGTAAACCAATTGGAAGCGAAGTGAAATTTATAAAATTGTCCAACGAAAAGTTATAAAAGTCACGTGCATAGAAAAAAGGTGGAACGAAAATAGAAACTAGGCGGAGACTAGAAAATTATTTATGACAGGAGAGGAGATCGAGAGGTGTGTAACATGGATCACTCTGTGTCGAACAGTGGATCAGACTTCGTGTAAAATTTTGTGCCAAGCTAGTGTCGGGGTGATCGCGTCATTCCGCGCGCGAATAGGTGCGCAGAAATGGATATAAATTAATGGCGACGAAAACAGTAACTTTAGAGTTTTTATCTTCAGAAGGGGAATAGAAAGGGGGAAACACGCGAATGTAAGTTAAGAATTGTAGACGGGATCATGAAGGCAAGTCTTGTGTGACGGGGATTCGGGAAGACAATCAAACAGTGTGGATTATCACAATAAAGGGGCTAGTGAAGGATAAATTCAAGTGTTATTAAGCTGCTACCCACACACCCTGAGAGAATATCTCATAACCCAACCAGCAATTAATCCTCTACTTGAGCAGCCGGCAGAGTAAAGCCTTCCGTGAATCAGGAACCCGCCACCAGGCCAAACGACCATAAACAATTTCCACTACAAAATGGCACAAAACGTGTCATTCACCCACATATAGTACCTTTCCTACCCACCATCAACATCATATCTGTGCAACGAAGAACGTCTCGCAGGATTATAGAAGCACGTAGCCCATCACAGGACAACACCAGCCCACCATGAGGTAAACCAGGACACAACGAGTAAGTACATTACAATTTACCGGCCCAACTGCGGTGTACAACTACACAGTGGACAGTGGATGTTACTCCGTAGTGGGAAATCCTTGCACGACACAATGGAGGACGCCACTACAGAGAACAGACGCTTACGGCGTCCTATCAGCAGGAACAAACTCCTGGAACCCTTTCCACCATAGAATCAATGCTCCAACAGATGCTCACGCAATTTCAACAACTAGAATCTCGCATTACCTCCCAAGCTGAAATTTTAGTCACAAATTACCTCCCGATGTCAGACACTAAACTCCCAAATTACCTCCTAAGGTGACACACTAAACTCACAAATTACCTCCCAAGGAGAGACACTTTCACAACTGACATCACAAGGAGAAGCAATAAACTCCCAATTAGCAGCACAGATGGAAAACCTAACCCAGCTAGAAAGTAGATTAATGACCCACGTGCAAGAACAACTAGCAGCTCAAAGGGAAACACTAGAAACACAAATTTCGGACAAAGTAACTGCAAAATTCCAGGAACACCAAAACCAACTACAAGAACACGTGAACAAGCAGGCACACCAGGTAGAAGCTATTAGCTTAGGGCAGACCTCATTAAGGGCGGAGGTAATTACCATTTGCACTGACGTTCAAGATGCATGTTCAGAAATTCAATCCTTAAAGGGGAGAGTCATCCAACGGTCTACTGACCATGTAAACAAAGATCGGCTGAGTTGTGTTCTGCGAGCGGCCTGTGAGGAAATAAACGGAAATATTAATGTAGAATTCCCTGCAATCAGAGAAACGGTACAGAGCACAGCATCACAGGCAGCAGCAGCGCACAACTCAGCATTACAACAAATAGAAATACACTCGCGTGAGTTGGCACAGGTGAAATCAGTTATTGAACAACGTCAAAATGCCATAATAAATCAAAATTCCAGTTGCCATGCCACATCTCGCGAGGGAGGTACAGCGGGAGCGCAAAACGCAACACGTTTGCCGCTTGCGTCACCGCAAACACAATATTCCAATATAGCTCATGAGGAGTCAACATACTCAAATGTGCATGCTTACCCGATACATTATAACCTATTGAACGAAATTCCTGTACCATAATTTAATGACGTTATGGACAATGCCAAACGATACATTATGGACCTAGATTCATATTTCGAGCTCAAACAGGTACCAGAAACCTTGAATCTACTCATTGTCAAAAAGGGGCTCCAAGGGCGGGCACTCTCTTGGTTTCGCTTAGCGATCGACGACCACGCCAACTACAGAGAGTTTTAGAACTTATTCTTGTCGAAGTACTGGAACACAACAACCCAATACGCGGTCCGTATCAGAATTAACAACGGAAAATATTACCAGGGCGTGGACAACATTTTAGTGATGTAGTGTAACAACCTTCAACACTCTTTATTTTAAATTATGACGCATCACTGTTACTAGATTCTAAATCTTCCAAATTAGTCAACATCTAATAGATTACTTTCTAGACCTGGCATAGCAGAGTTTGCTGTTAGTCCCACCCATGGAGGAAACTGAATTTGTACAACTCATTGCCGGGCACTTCCCAGATAACACTAGAAACAACCTAATAGTAGCAAGGGCGACAACAATCGCAGAAACACTAGAATTTTTAACGGCGTTACAGGTACAACAGAGCGGTAGCTCTGAAACTAGAGCACCGACTAACACTTTCAGTCGGTTGAGGGCACAACCCACATATCGGAATATAAGGGGACCGTACTATCACCATCATAATAGGTAAGACGACAGGGACAAATACTACGCCAGCCACAGGGGCGACAACCCCTCTCCCGAGGGCCCACCAAGAGACAACTACAGACAACATTGCATAAACTATGTGCGCGTAAAGGGACAACGCCGACAACGCACACACTGGGGAGGCAACCCCTCAGAACACCAAGATTACGAACCACACCCGGACATCAGACAGAGACCCTCGAGAGGACAAACACAGAATACACAGGGCCGACCAGGGTACAACGTGGGCGCACCACAATGGCCATACCATAACCTTCGCCCGCCAGTAGATAACAACCCGCGAGCGAACAACACAAGAAATGAAAGCTCACAAGGACAACAAACGGGCGCCATTAAGAAACAAACATGGTTCAGCCGTGACAACAATGGGACAACGGAGCAGGATAGTATGCGCGGTAGCGCATCTGGTTCAGGCAACACACAGCATTAAACTAGAACGGGGTCACGATAAATTCCCGTCTGTGGTTCCCCTAGCTATTTGCAACACAGGGAATAATAATAATAATAACAACAATACGGAAGACAGACAGGGTGACACTAGACTCACCACAAGTAACATTATACATAGGCGGCGAAGCATTTAAGGCTACCGTGGATTCCGGAGCCATGGCTTCCTAGTGCAGCCTGGAATGTAATAATCATATTCTTAAAGTGCTGTCGCTATTCATTTGTTTTCCGCGATGCCATGGAAAGAGTATGGCCTATTAAAATTATTTCACTATTCAGTTATTCCTCGAGATCCCATAGAAACGGTATGGAATTTTAAAGTGTTGTCGCTATTTACTTATATTGCGCGATGCCATGGAAAGAGTATCGCATTTTAAGTGCTGTCGCTATTCATGTATTTTTCGCGATTTCATTGAAAGAGTATGGCCTTTTAAAGTGATTTCGCTATTCACTTATTTCCCGCAATGCCATGGAAACAGAGTGGCACTATAAAGTTTTGTCGCTTCTCACTTATTTCTCGCGAAGCCATGGTAACAGTATGACCTTTTAAACAGCTGTCGCTAGTCACCTATATTTAGCGATGCCATAGAAACATTACGGCATTTTAAAATGCTGTTGCTATTCACTTATTTGTTGCGATGGCATGGAAAGAGAAACGCCTTTTAATGTGTTGTCCCTATTCACTTATTTCTCGCGGTGCCATGGAAAGAGTATCGCCTTCTAAAGTATTGACGCTATTTACCTATTTCTCGCGATGCCATGAAAAGCGTATTGCCGTTTAAAAGCTGTCGCTATTCAGTTATTTCTCGCGGTGCTATGGAAAGAGTATGGCCAGTTTAAATGCTGTCGCTATTCAGGTATTTCTCGTGATGCCTTTGAAAGTATACGGCGTTTTAAACTGCTGCCACTATTCACTTATTTCTCGCGATGGCATGCAAAGAGTATCGACTTTTAAGGTGCTATCGCTATTCAGTTATTTCACACTATGCCATGGAAAGAGTATCACCCTTTAAAGTGCTGTCGCTATTCACTTATTGCTTGCGATTGCCATGGAAAGAGTATGGCATTTTAAAATGTTGTCGCTATTCACCTATCGCTCGCGATTCCATGGAAATAGTAAGGCATTTTAAAGTACTGTCGCTAATCAGTAATTTATCGCGATGTCATGGAAACAGTGTGGCAATTTAAAGTTATGTCGCTATTCACTTATTTCTCGCGTAGCGATGGAAACAGTATGGCATTTTAAAGTGCTGTCGCTATTTAGATCTTTCTCCCGATGCCATGGAAACAGTATGGCATTTTAAAGTGTTGTCGCTATTCACTTATTTTTCGCGCTGCCATGGAAAGATTATGGCAGTTTAAAGTGATTTCGCTATTTAGTTATTTCTCGCGATGCCATGAAAACACTGTAGCATTTTAAAGTGCTATCGCTATTAACTTATTTCTCGCGATATCATGGAAAAGGTATGGTCTTTTAAAATGCTGTTGCCGTTCGGTTATTTTTCGCGATGTCGTGGAAGAGTTTGGCTTTTTAAAGTCCTGTCGCTATTCACTAATTTCTCGGGATGTCATTGAAACGGTATAGCATTTTAAAGTGCTGTCGCTATTCACTAATTACTTGCGATGCGATGCAAAGAGTATGGCCTTTTAAAGTGCTGTCGCTATTCAATTATATCCCACGATGTCTTGGAATCAGTATGGCATTTTTAGTGCTGTCGCTATTCAGTAATTTCTCGGGAAGCCATGGGAAGAGTATGGCCCTTTTAAGTCGTGTCGCTATTCAGTTATTTCTCGCTATGCCATGGAAAGAGTGTCGCACTTGAGACAGTAACTATGGTTATATATGCCATATATACATTAATGTAAATTATAATGTAAAATAATATTAATAATCAAAATACTGGTTTCAGTAATAGAAGATAAGGCATAAGTTTTATGTATGTGCAAGTGCAGCTGGAGCTGTGGAACCCTTGTTAAAAGCCGACAAACATATCTTTGTGTTAGAATTAGGGCCCAGGCAAAAAGGACTGGTATGGGAATGTCATAAAAGCCAGACATTGAGTCTTTGTGAAATAGAAAAGGCGACAAGCGAACACAACATATTTTGTAGAGAGGCCACATGTTTGCAAACGTCGAACAATAGCCGGGTAAGTCTTCTGGAAGGTTCCAAGATGAACGAAGAGAGACAATGAAATTTTAAGGAAGAATATGTTTAAAATCTTTAAGTACAGAAATGTTAGTTCTAGCGACCCCATCAGCCAGGGCGGTCGAGTATAAAGTGCTGCAATGTGAATAGCATACATGCAAGCACTCAGAAGCAGGCGTTATGAGTTACTTCTTATAATGTAGTAGGAACGGTGAAATGTTATCAATTTAAAACTCCATAGGAACGTGTGATAAATACTACAATTATTTCTAGAGCACGTATACAATACTTGATTGCTCAGCGACCGCAAGTTTGGCGTACGAACGTGGTAAGGCTCGACCGTTCTACAACTCCAACTAACTTAAGTAACTGTGTAGCTTATTACTAAAGCAATAAATGCGTGTGCCATTAAAGCATAGTGTTCTTCATTAACTTAATCTATTGTTAGAGTTGTTACTTATTACCTTCCTTCCCGTATCACACCCTGCAAAGCTATACAAGCTCTACCAAAAACCTAAATAACAGCAGCTGTGGCAGGAAATAAAAATAACACTTTAAGAGTAACAACTAAAACACAAGATAATTATCAGCATCACCATATTTCATATATTAACTCATATATTAATATATATTGGACATGCTGCGAGTTATGCTCTCTCACCACGGTTATACCGCAAGTTTGTCGCCCGATCGTGGGGCCCGACGTAGCAAGTTTGGCGCCGGAACGCGGGGCTAATGTAGCAAGTTTGACATTTGCGGTATACTCGTGGTGGGAGAGCATAACTCGCAGTATGTCCAATATATTAATATATGAATTAATATATGAAATATGGTGATACTGTCTTAGTAACAATCTACAAAGTTCTTAAGTTAGTTGGAGCTGTAGAACGGTCGAGCCCTACCACGTTCGTAAGCCAAACTTGCGGTCGCTGAGCAATCAAGTATTGTATACGCCCTCTAGAAATAATTGTAGTATTTATCACACGTTCCTATGGACTTTTAAATTGATAACATTTCACCGTTCCTACTACATTATAAGAAGTAACTCATAACGCCTGCTTCTGAGTGTTTGCATGTATGCTATTCACATCGCAGCACTTTATACTCGACCGCCCTGGCTGATGGGCTCGCTAGAACTAACATTTCTCCCCTTAAAGATTTTAAACATATTCTTCCTTAAAACTTCATTGTGTGTCTTCGTTCAGCTTGGAACCTTCCAGAAGACTTACCCGGCTATTGTTCTACGTTTGCAAACATGTGGCCTCTCTACAAAAATATGTTGTGTTCGCTTGTCGCCTTTTCTATTTCACAAAGACCAATGTCTGGCTTTTATGACCTTCCCGTACAAGCCCTTTTTGCCTGTGCCTTAATTCTAACACAAAGATATGTTTGTCGGCGTTTAACAAGGGTTCCACAGCTCCAGCTACACTTGCACATACATAAAACTTGTTCCTTAACTTCTAATTGTACAACAAGTATTTTTCTTATTAATACCACTTCTTATTACAATTCACATTATTGTATATATGGCATATATATAACCATAGTTACTGTCTCAAATATGCCCTTTTTAAACATATTCAAAATTTATATGTATACGTGTAAATTTTTATATTGTTTAATATCTCATGAATATATTTGTAATGCCAAGGGTGTCTAGTGTTCTTGGCACACGCATTTACTGAATCAGTATGGGTCTCCTACCTGACTTCATACTATACAATAACATCACACCCTTCACTGCACTTTGTATTGTGTTTTCAGCCAAGTCATTATAGTTGTTTACCCGGGTTAAGTTTACAAACTCCACTGCTGCGTGTAAAACACGTTCTTTCACTATCCTTTTAGTATAAACAATTACAATGGACATTGACACGTATTAACTTAATTGAACAAAAACATGTTGAATAATATACAATCCAGACACATTCATTTATGTATATCAGATTGTAATCTGACATATATAAAAAAGACATAGAAAATGGTTACACATACATAAAACTGAAAAACAATTGACATTTGCTCGCTATATATTTTAGGTTGTTCTAGTGTTTGAACTATGGCATAATTATTGTATGAGTTAATTCTCACTTCTATCTATTTACATTACCATATTTACATACAGTCTACGGCAACTACAGCCTTATGAGATCTTATCATTTGTGTTTTCTGTTGACTATTACACTTATATATATATATATATATATCAAGTACATTGAGGATAATCAACTATATAATTTTATATACACACACATATATAGTTTACCTATTTTTACAGGTCTCAAACATACTTATTTCATACTCTTACTCCTTACATTTACAATTATTTACAAGGATATCCACTCTTACGATCCGTACCTTTTCTCTTTATTTTTTTATTTCCCAATATTCTTCTTATAAGCCTACTTATTATTTTTCTTCTTTATCTTGTTCTGCAGCCTTTCTGGTTTTATACGGTTTAAGCATTTCCTTATGGTATTTCCCTAGTATTTTCTCAGTTTGCGGATATTGTACTTCAAATGTATCAGTACCATATTTATTTATCACTTCATATGGACCATGGTAGCTTAGAAATAGTCTCCAGTATTCTTTTTTTAATTTATTTGATAATTTTTTGGTTCGTACTAGGACTAAATCACCTACGCGTAGCTGCCATACTTTTCTCTTTTTAGCTTCGTGCTTTATTTTCCTTTTTCTAGCCTTCTCCCGTATTCTTTCTAAAGCTAATTTAAACATTTCTTCTTCCTCAGGTATCTATACGTTCGCATCACTGATTGCTTCGGGAATTTTACTTGAGAGAGTATTGAGCATTTGTTCTTTATGTAGCTCAATAGGTTTATATCCTGTCACTAAATGGATTGTTTCATTAAGTAGGTCATGTATTGTGTTTATATAAGAGTACCAGCTGCTTTGTTTGTGATGACATAATAATTTAAGATACGTAGCAATTTCTTTTATCTCGCGTTCCACTGGATTTGCATTAGGTCTGTAGCGTGACGAGAAGTATTGTTTCACTCCCTGTTATTTAACACCGTTCATGAATTTGGCACTGGTAAAAATGGATGCATTATCACACAATATCGCCTCAAGTTTCCCTTCCTCCTGGAAATAGGATCGTACCAATCTATTCAAACAGGCGGCGCTGGTTGCATTTCTTAGTGGGTAGATACGAACATATTTGCTAAATACATCATAGCAATTAAATATATATTTATAGCCATATGAGCTCTGGGGCATTGCGCCGTGCAAATCACAACTTAGTAGACGTCTGGGCCTATCTCTAACTACTAAATTGGTTGTATATTCATATGCTACGTTGATCTGTTTTGCCCTTTGACACAGATTACAGCATGCAATATATTTGCTAACTTTATGTCTTAGTTTTGGTATGTATAAATTTTCAAAAATAGTAAGTGTAGTCTTATCAGTACCCGAATGTATCACTCCTATTTGAAAGTGTTCTATTATTTCCATTTCCATACACTTTGGGATATAAGTTTTCCATTTTTGTAAATCTTTACCATGCTTTTGTATAATACGTCGTCCTTTAAAGCTAATGATCCTTCGGTACTTTCATCCATGTCAGTTAACTTTTCTCTTAAACTTGAGATTTTAATATCCTTACACTGCAATTCCCTAACGTTTTTGAATTATTGGATAAGTTCCTTTCTTAATGGTATGTCTATCTTTAATACTCGAATTTCCTGATGTGTCCTTGAACAACTTTCAGGTATGTGCTGCTTGTGGTTTAAACGGGATAATAAATCACTTAAAGTATTCTGTTTTCCAGGTATATGAAGTATTTCCAGGTCAAATTCCGAAATTGCATGTATCAGTCTAGCCAATTTTCCACTGTATAGCCTACACTTTTGAACAAACGTTAGGCTTATATGATCCGTATAGACCATAACCTTCTTCTGAAATATGTATGTTTTGAATTTGAGCAACGAGAAATATAGTGCTCCTATTTCCATCATAGTAACTGAAGAATTTCTTTCGGTCGCAGTTAAACCTCGTGATGCAGTACTAATTACATGGAATGTTCCATCTTCTTCTTGCTGTCCTAGTATGCCTGCATATCCTTGGCATGAAGCATCGACATACATTACATAATTCAAATCATCTCTAGGTTGCTCTAACAGTATAGCATTGGCAAATACTGTTTTTACATGCTCGAAACATTTCTGATGGTTCTCCGTCCATTTCCATTTGCTCGACTTTTTAAGTAATTCTCTTAGTGGTTCAACTCGTGCAGCATACCTCGGTATAAATTTACTCTCATAGTTTAATATGCCAAATAAACGTCTTAACTGTTTTATATTTTTGGGTGATAGAATCTTCAAGATGGCTTCAATTCTTTCTTTATCCGGACGTAAACCAGATTCATTAACTATGTACCCTAGGAACTTAATTTCTGGTACACAAAATCTTGACTTTGACCTAATCACAGTCTACCATGCTGTTGCAGTTTATTTAAAACATAATTTAGGTTTTCCAGATGTTCCTCAAAAATTTGACTTATTATAAGGAAGTCATCTGTATACCTAACAAGAGAGTCATCTGCAGTATCTCCAAATATGCTATGAATGGCACGTACGAACCCACTAGAACTGTTCTTTAGGCCGAAAGGGGTTTACACAGAAGCGGTACTGGACCCCAAATATTTGAAAGGCTGTGTAATCTCTCACCCTGGGATCTAATTCTACCTGCCAGAAGGATGATGTGAGGTCTATCAAAAATAAATATTTTCCACGGGATAATTTTGCAATAATCTGTTCAATTCCTTTATTATGAAAATGGTCTGGTAGCATAAATTTATATTTATGTTTGGTCCATCTATATTAAACCTTAAGGTGTTGTCCTTTTTTACCGACCAGCATATTGCATTAACTATTTGGGAATTACTTAATTCTATGATGTTATTCTCGAGCACTTTTGATATTAGCTTTTTAGCTTCGCCTCCAAGAGCTATGGGTAAGTTATCATATTTGTGCCTGAATGGTTGTATGTCGTTGTTCCTTCCATGTGTTCAGGTAGCTTTTTTTTTAACTTGTAATAATTTTCACAATGTTGTTTTCCAAATTTGTAACTTGATGGATTTTTACACAAGTTAATGATAATGGCCTCCAAGCTTGCTACATTATTTCCACCAAGATGAGTGTGAGACAGTAACTATTGTTATATATATGCCATATATACAATAATGTGAATTGTAATGTGAAGTGGTATTAATAAGAAAAATACTGGTTGTATAATTAGAAGTTAAGGCACAAGTTTTATGTATGTGCAAATGTAGCTGGAGCTGTGGAACCCTTGTTAAACGCCGACAAACATATCTTTGTGTTAGAATTAAGGCACAGGCAAAAACGACTTGTATGGGAAGGTCATGAAAGCCAGACATTGAGTCTTTGTGAAATAGAAAAGGCGACAAGTGAACACAACATATTTTTGTAGAGAGGCCACATGTTTGCAAACGTAGAACAATAGCCGGGTAAGTCTTCTGGAAAGCTCCAAACTGAACGAAGACAGACAATGAAATTTTAAGGAAGAATACGTTTAAAATCTTTAAGGGGAGAAATGTTAGTTCTAGCGACCCCATCAGCCAGGGCGGTCGAGTATAAAGTGCTGCGATGTAAATAACATACATGCAAGCTCTCATAAGCAGGCGTTATGAGTTACTTCTTATAATGTAGTAGGAACAGTGAAATGTTATCAATTTAAAAGTCCATAGGAACGTGTGATAAATACTACAATTATTTCTAGAGCACGTATAAAATACTTGATTGCTTAGCGGCCGCAAGTTTGGCTTACGAACGTGGTAGGGCTCGACCGTTCTACAGCTCCAACTAACTTAAGAACTGTGTAGATTATTAATAAGACAGTAAATGCGTGTGCCATTAAAGCATAGTGTTCTTCATTAACTTAATCTATTGTTAGAGTTGTTACTTATTACCTTCCTTCCCGTATCACGCCCTGCAAAGTTATACAAGCTCTACCAAAAACCTAAATAACAGCAGCCGTGGCAAGAACTAAAAATAACACTTTAAGAGTAACAACTAAAACACAAGATAATTATCAGTATCACCATCGTTCATATATTAACTCATATGTTAATATATTGGACATGCTGCGAGTTATGCTCTCCTACCACGAGTATACCGCAAGTTTGGCGCCGGAACGTGGGGCCCGACGTAGCAAGTTTGGAGCCCGAATGTTGGGGCTAATGTAGTAAGTTTGACACTCATCCTGGTAGTTTGGAGGCCAACATCGTGTGACTTGTAAAACATAAAAGCTACGCGAACGCAGGGAAGGAACAACGACGATCCATCGAAGAGCCCAGCAGAGACACACATCGAGGAGCCCAGCAGAGAAATTCAGCGAAGAGCCCAGCAGAGAAACCCAGCGTAGAGCCCAGCAGAGAAATTATCAAGGTGCAAAGTAAAAAAAAAAAAAAAAAAAATCTACGGGTACAAGAAGATCTTCAGACTGCCAACAGGACATCAAACAACGCAGAACGTCAAGAAACGACGAACACATCCACAGCATCTTAGGTATACTACAACACGTTATTCATGAGAGAGGGGCACAAACTGCGGACAGCAAGACTACACCTCAGCTCTACGTTTGGTCACCGTAAGATCACAGCAAAAAGGTCAGGCAAAACTTTATACAGTAATAGTGATAAAGTTTCTTTGTAAATGTGTATTGTGCATGGTATAATTTAATGCGAGTGTAAATGATACTTAGAAGTGGTAAGATTAGTAGGAGATACTCAAGTAGTAATATCCAATTAAATAGACACTCTACAGAAATGGAAGGGGAAAATTCAAATGAAAGCATTTTAATTTCGTTGGATAGAGATATATCCGATGTAACCAATTTTAATGATAACATTCAAAATAGAGTAACAGAAACAGATAATATGGAAGTTCAACATTGTGTAAGGGCAGAAATACCGTTAAGTACAGAACAGGGCCAGGCAACAGAAACGAGAATGAACAACAAACATACAGGGTTACATGATAATGCAGTCCCTCAGAAAGACAATACAACTCAAAGGGAAATATCCGAGTTAGGTAGTAACGATCAGCTTAATCTGATGACAATTCTTAAGGCTATATCAGACCATAAAACTGACATGGACAATAAATTAGATCAATATAATAAAGAATTGGATAAAAAGCTAGGTAGTAATAACAAGGAAATTGAGAGAAAATTTGAGATACTGGGGCAAAGTAATATAGCACTAGATAAAAAGCTAGATCAGCAAAGCCAAGAAATAGGTAGACAGATTGCAAATAACTTAAAGGAAAACAGGTCTGAAATTAAGAGAATAGAAAGGAAACTAAACGATACTAGTAGAGCAATGCATGCTGAAATGGAAGAACAGATTAATAACCAGTGTAAAAGGCTTGAAGGTAAAATTGCTAGTCAGATTAGCATAAATAGTCAAGAAATGAGTACTAAGTTGGATTGTCAGACAACTGAACTAAGGGAAATTATAGACCATACAAATGCAGACTTAGTGCAAATTCAAATAGACATAAGGGGTTAAATTACAGAAATTCAAAACAAAGGTAAAATAATGCAGGAAAAGTTTGAATCTGTAATGCAGGATAGCAATAAGAAATTTGAGAAACTAGAATATAGCTTGAATTCAATCATGAATAATAGAACTAGGGTAGACAATAGTACAATTACTGATGATGTGAACCATGTAAATATGCATGAAAATAATGTAACTGAAAGAGGTACAATAACCTCTGGTTTCAGTAGTTCACGAGGTGCTTCAGCTTCTCCTATAGCAGCTGCACTATCTCGTAGCCAACATGCAAATTTAGAATCCAATACTAATGTAGCTAATAACTTAGCAGGATATCACATGGTACTTAACGAATTACTTTTACCTAAATTCAGTGCTACCACCAGTCCGGTCCAATTCATTAATGAAATAACTGAATACTTTCAATTGAAAAGCGTTGATGATCGTGGTCAGAAAATGCCTTGACAACAAAATTTTGGAATGGCTACATATGATGGCCGACGGCGAGTTAAATTTCGAAACTTTCAGAGTACTATTTCTTAATAATTTTTTTAATTCCACGGTCCAGCACCGTACAAGAGCAAATTTAAGTCATGGTAATTACGAGAGCAATGTAGGATTGTCTATGTCAGACTACCTCATAAAACAAGCAGTTTACGTAAGATACCTTACCCTAGCCATGCAAGAGGAGGATTTTATCAACCTAATAACGCGACATTATCCCTTGCATATTCAGAACTACCTTCTCATAGCACGTCCGAGATCTATTTTGGAAATAACTGAACTAATATCTGCCTTAGAACAACAAGAATCAGACAATTCTAGAATTTGGAACCCAAGTCATAGAGATAGACATATGCGCCGAAATAGACGCGATGATAGACCATATAATTCACGAATGACACCTGACTACAGAGCTAACAACCACTACCGGGTACGAAATACATATCCAAATTATGTGCCAAATGCCAACAACGCTAGGCCACAGGTATGACAAGAGAACATTAACTATGTTAGGACTGAAAGGCAACATTATAGACGACAAAATACACATGGAGGTCGCATATACCAAGTGAGAGGAAATACAAGAACAGGTAGAAGTTATAGGTCACCAGAAAATTCTGACAATGAAGGTACCAATAATTTCGTAAGAGGTGGAATGAATAGTCGTAGATGTGGAAGCAGATCTAGGGGGCGTGACACCCAACATTACGAGAATGAACACGAGATTACAGTCGCTGCAATGCGAAATGGTAGTCCCGTGTATACGGAAAATAACGCTCCGGAAAACTAAGTATTTTTTCACTCGACGTAGGTGCATGTGAAACAGGTTACTAGTCTGCAATAGTAGGCAAAATTAATTATATACCTACAGTCGATAACTGCAACAGGATTATTAAATATGACGACAATTTAGATGAGATATACGATTCGCCATATATTAAAGTGATAGCAGCAGGTAAAGAAATTAATGTAACTTTGGATTCAGGGTCAACATCCTCCATATGTTCTAAAAACTTTTACAATCAGCTGATCATGGAAGGAACAAAAATTATGTCTGCACAGGTGAGCAATTTAATTTGTCGTGTAGCTATCGGGAAGAAGGCACAAACCATAAACATGCAAGCATTATTAACCGTTCGGATTGGAGAAGAAGAAATAGAAATAATGTTCCTAGTTGTCCCAAATTTAATATGTGATGTGCTTTTCGGGTGTGATATGCTTCAAGAGTATGCTGCCATTATGGATTTCGAAAAAGATGAGGTACGGCTACATATAGCGAATAAGGAAATTAAGGTACCATTCCTTATAGAAAGTAAGATTAAAGTGCAACGAATGGCTCAAGAAGAAGACGTATACAATGAAGAATTCTTTTTACAAATCGTACAGACGCAGAGACCAGAAGAAAGAAAAAACTTCATATCAATTGTGAATGCAGGTAAAAAGGACAACGACCAACATGTTTCCAACCCAGAAGAGAGCGACCGTAAGGAAACCAGCTGTGTAACAAAGGAATATGGTCACCCACCCCTACTAGAAGACGGATTGCAGGAAACTACCCTGAATGACATACAAAAACATAAGCTACTTAAAGTGTTGGAAGACAACAAACAGGTTTTTGGCGATATTCCTGGCAGATGCACCACATATGTACACTCGTTCACATTGGAAAACATACAACCATTCAGGCACAAATATGATAACTTACCCATAGCTCTTAGAGGCGAAGCTAAAAAGCTAATATCAAAAGTGCTCGAGAATAACATCATAGAATTAAGTAATTCCCAAATTATTAATGCAATATGCTGGTCGGTAGAAAAGGACAACACCTTAAGGGTTTATATAGATGGACGATACATAAATAAATTTATGCTACCAGACCATTTTCAAAATGAAGAAATTGAACAGATTATTTCCCGTGGAAAATATATATTTTCGATAGACCTCACATCATCCTTCTGGCAGCTAGAATTAGATACCAGAGTGAGAGACTGCACAGCCTTTCAAATATTTGGGGTCCAGTACCGCTTCTGTGTAAACCCCTTTCGGCCTAAAGAACAGTTCTAGTGGGTTTCTACGTGCCATTCATAGCATATTTGGAGATACTGCAGATGACTTTCTTGTTAGGTATACAGATGACTTCCTTATAATAAGTCAAACTTTTGAGGAACATCTGGAAAACCTAAATTATGTTTTAAATAAACTGCAACAGCATGGTATGAATGTGAATAGGTCAAAGTCAAGATTTTGTGTACCAGAAATTAAGTTCCTAGGGTACATAGTTAATGAATCTGGTATACGTCCGGATAAAGAAAGAATTGAAGCCATCTTGAAGATTCTATCACCCAAAAATATAAAACAGTTAAGACGTTTATTTGGCATATTAAACTATGAGAGTAAATTTATACCGAGGTATGCTGCAGCAGTTGAACCACTAAGAAAATTACTTAAAAAGTCGAGCAAATGGAAATGGACGGAGAACCATCAGAAATGTTTCGAGCATGTAAAAGCAGTTTTTGCCAATGCTATACTGTTATAGCAACCTAGAGATGATTTGAATTATGTAATGTATGTCGATGCTTCATGCCAAGGATATGCAGGCATACTAGGACAGCAAGAAGAAGATGGAACATTCCATGTAATTAGTACTGCATCACGAGGTTTAACTGCGACCGAAAGAAATTCTTCAGTTACTATGATGGAAATAGGAGCACTATATTTCTCGTTGCTCAAATTCAAAACATACATATTTCAGAAGAAGGTTATGGTCTATACGGATCATATAAGCCTAACGTTTGTTCAAAAGTGTAGGCTATACAGTGGAAAATTGGCTAGACTGATACATGCAATTTCGGAATTTGACCTGGAAATACTTCATATACCTGGAAAACAGAATACTTTAAGTGATTTATTATCCCGTTTAAACCACAAGCAGCACATACCTGAAAGTTGTTCAAGGACACATCATGAAATTCGAGTATTAAAGATAGACATACCATTAAGAAAGGTACTTATCCAACAATTCAAAAACATTAGGGAATTGCAGTGTAAGGATATTAAAATCTCAAGTTTAAGAGAAAAGCTAACCGACATGGACGAAAGTACCGAAGGATCATTAGCTTTAAAGGACGACGTATTATACAAAAGCATGGTAAAGATTTACAAAAATGGAAAACTTATATCCCAAAGTGTATGGAAATGGAAATAATAGAACACTTTCAAATAGGAGTGATACATTCGGGTACTGATAAGACTACACTTACTATTTTTGAAAATTTATACATACCAAAACTAAGACATAAAGTTAGCAAATATATTGCATGCTGTGATCTGTGTCAAAGAGCAAAACAGATCAACGTAGCATATGAATACACAACCAATTCAGTAGTTAGAGATAGGCCCAGACGTCTACTAAGTTGTGATTTGCACGGCGCTATGCCACAGAGCTCATACGGCTATAAATATATATTTGTTTGCTATGATGTATTTAGCAAATATGTTCGTATCTACCCACTAAGAAATGCAACCAGTGCCGCCTGTTTGAATAGATTGGTACGATCCTATTTCCAGGAGGAAGGGAAACTTGAGGCGATATTGTGTGATAATGCATCCATTTTTACCAGTGCCAAATTCATGAACGGTGTTAAAGAACAGGGAGTGAAACAATACTTCTCGTCACGCTACAGACCTAATGCAAATCCAGTGGAACGCGAGATAAAAGAAATTGCTACGTATCTTAAATTATTATGTCATCACAAACAAAGCAGCTGGTACTCTTATATAAACACAATACATGACCTACTTAATGAAACAATCCATTTAGTGACAGGATTTAAACCTATTGAGCTACATAAAGAACAAATGCTCAATACTCTCTCAAGTAAAATTCCCGAAGCAATCAGTGATGCGAACGTAAAGATACCTGAGGAAGAAGAAATGTTTAAATTAGCTTTAGAAATAATACGGCAGAAGGCTAGAAAAAGGAAAATAAAGCACGAAGCTAAAAAGAGAAAAGTATGGCAGCTACGCGTAGGTGATTTAGTCCTAGCACGAACCCAAAAAATATCAAATAAATTAAAAAAAAGAATACTGGAGACTATTTCTAAGCTACCATGGTCCATATGAAGTGATAAATAAATATGGTACTGATACATTTGAAGTACGACATCCGCAAACTAAGAAAATACTAGGGAAATACCACAAGGAAATGCTTAAAACCTATAAAACCAGAAAGGCTGCAGAACATGATAAAGAAGAAAAAGAAGAAGTAGACTTATAAGAAGAATATTGGGAAATAAACAAAAAAGAAAAGGTACGGATCGTAAGAGTGGATGGCCTTGTAAATAATTGTAAATATAAGGAGTAAGAGTATGAAATAAGTATGTTTGAGACCTGTAAAAATAGATAACTATATATGTGAATGTATATAAAATCATAAAGTTGATCAACCCCAATGTACTTGAGATATATATAAGTGTAATAATTAACAGAAAACTCAAATGATAAGATCTCATAAAGCTTTAGTTACTGTGAACAGTGTGTAAATATGCTAATGTAAATAGATAGAAGTAAGAATTAACTCATACAATAATTATGCCATAGTTCAAACACTAGAACAACCTAAATACATAGCAGGCAAATGTCAATTGTTTTTCAATTTTATGTATGTATAACCATTTTCTATGTGTTTCTTTTATCATATATGTCAGATTATAACCTGATATACATAAATGAATGTGTCGGGATTGTATATTATTCAACACGTTGTGTTCAATTAAGTTAATACGTGTCAATGTCCATTGTAATTGTTTATACTAAAAGGGTAGTGAAAGAACGTGTTTTGCACGCAGCAGCAGTCTTTGTAAACTTAACCCAGGTCAAACAACTATAATGACTTAGCTAAAGAAAACAATACAAAGTGCAGTGAAGGTTGTGTTGATATTGTATAGTATGAAGTCAGGTAGGAGACCCATACTAAAGAACTGTAACAGAGTGAGAAAATACTCACAGAGGTATATAAGGTGTGTCAAGGACACTAGACACCTATTACATGACCAATATATTCATGAGACATTAAACGATATTAAAAATTTACATGTACATATATACATTTTAAATATGTTTAAAGGGGGCATATTTGAGACAGTAACTATGGTTATATATGCCATATATACATTAATGTAAATTATAATGTAAAATAATATTAATAATCAAAATACTGGTTACAGTAATAGAAGTTAAGGCATAAGCTTTATGTATGTGCAAGTGTAGCTGGAGCTGTGGAACCCTTGTTAAACGCCGACAAACACATCTTTGTGTTAGAATTAGGGCCCAGGCAAAAAGGACTGGTATGGGAAAGTCATAAATGCCAGACATTGAGTCTTTGTGAAATACAAAATGGGACAAGCGAACACAACATATTTTTGTAGAGAGGCTACATGTTTGCAAACGTCGAACAATAGCCGGGTACGTCTTCTGGAAGATTCCAAGCTGAACGAAGACAGACAATGAAATTTTAAGGAAGAATATGTTTTAAAATCTTTAAGTACAGAAATGTTAGTTGTAACGACCCCATCAGCCCGGGCGGTTGAGTATAAAGTGCTGCGATGTGAATAACATACATGTAAGATCTACGAAGCAGGCGATATTAGTTACTTCTTATAATGTAGTAGGAACGGTGAAATGTTATCAATTTAAAAGTCCATAGGAACGTGTGATAAATACTACAATTATTTCTAGAGCGCGTATACAATACTTGATTGCTCAGCGACCGCAAGTTTGGCGTACGAACGTGGTAGGGCTCGACCGTTCTACAACTCCAACTAACTTAAGTAACTGTGTAGCTTATTACTAAAGCAATAAAAGCGTGTGCCATTAAAGCATAGTGTTCTTCATTAACTTAATCTATTGTTAGAGTTGTTACTTATTACCTTCCTTCCCGTATCACACCCTGCAAAGCTATACAAGCTCTACCAAAAACCTAAATAACAGCAGTCGTGGCAGGAAATAAAAATAACACTTTAAGAGTAACAACAAAAACACAAGATAATTATCAGCATCACCATAGTTCATATATTAATTCATATATTAATATATTGGACATACTGCGAGTTATGCTCTCCCACCACGTGTATACCGCAGTGCAGTCGCTATTCAATTATATCTCACGATGTCTTGGAATCAGTATAGCATTTTAGTGCTGTCGCTATTCAGTTATTTCTCGGGATGCCATGGAAAGAGTATGGCCCCTTTAAGTCTTGTCGCTATACAGTTATTTCTCGCTATGCCATGGAAAGAGTGTCGCACTTTAAAGTGCTGTCGCTATACAGTTACTTCTCGCAATGCCATTGAATAAGTATGACATTTTATAGTGCTGTTGCTATTCAGTTATTTCTCGTGATGCCATGGAAACAGTGTAGCATTTTAAAGTGTTGTGGCTATTCCCTAATTCCTCGCGAAGCCATGGAAACAGTAAGGCCTTTTGAAGTGCTGTCGCTATTCACTTATTTCTCGCGATGTCATGGAAACGGTAAGGCATTTTAAAATTCTGTCGTTATTCACTTATTTCTCGCAATGCCAAGTGAACAATATGCCATTTTGTAGTCTGTCACTATTCACTCATTACTTGCGATGCCATGGAAACAGTATGGTCTTTTAAAGAACTTTCGCTTGTCACTTAGATTTAGCAATGCCATGGGAACATTATGGCATTTTAAAGTGCTGTGGCATTCAGTTATTTGTTGCGATGGCATGGAAAGACTATCGCCTTTTAAAGTGCTGTCGCTATTCACTTATTGCTCGCGATGCCATTGAAAGAGTATGACATTTTAAAGTGCTGTTGCTATTCAGTTATTTATAGCGATGTCATGGAAACAGTGTAGCAATTTAAAGTACTGTCGCTATGTTTAAGGTAGAATGTGTTTTATATAGGTTAGATAGGAAACCAAGGAGAGATACACAGCTAGACAGGGGGCAGGGGGGAATCGCTTTATGAGAGGTAGGGATACGAGGAGAAATGCTAGACTAGACAGAGGTTGAGAGTAGAGTATGCGTTTGTATTTATGAGAGGTATAGGAACGGGAGGAGAGGTGATAGGCTAGACAGAGGTTGAGGAGTAGAGTGTGGTTTATATGAGAGGTATAGGAAAACGAGGAGGAGAGGTGTTAGGCTAGACAGAGGTCGAGGAGTAGAGTATGGTTTATATGAGAGATATAGGAACAGGAGGAGAGGTATTAGGCTAAGGAGTTTGAGTATGCGTTTATAAGGTGAGACGAGAAAACGGAGACAGATCCTATGCTGGTATAGACAGGTGTTAAAGGTAGAATGTGTTTATATGGGTTAGATAGGAAACCAAGGTGAGATACTCAGCTAGACTGGGGACAGGAGGGGAATGCGCTTATGAGAGGTAGGGGATACGGAGAGAGATGCTAGACTAGACAGAGGTTGAGAGTAGAGTATGGTTTATATGAGAGGTATAGGAACAGGAGGAGAGGTGTTAGGCTAGACAGATACTGAAGGAGTAGCAATATGGGTTTATATGCAGGAGAGATAGGAAATAGGAGGTCCTTCAAGCTCTTTAAGAACGCCATGTTTGGAAAAACTATGGAGAACCTGCGTAACCGTATAGATATACGACTGGTGACAAATGAGAAGACTCTGGAAAAGCTGATCGCCAAGCCTAAGTTTATCGATAGGACGATATATGCTGCTAATCTAGCTGCTGTACATATGGCCTCTCGTCAGATTGTGTTCAACAAGCCTATATACATTGGTATGAGTGTGTTGGACATCTCCAAGACATTAATGTACCACTGTCATTATGATGTGTTGTTACCATATTACGGAGCTGAGAACCTAAAGCTTATGTATATGAACACTGATTCATTCATTCATTCATCGTGTGAAGATGTATACCAGGACAAGCTACGTTTCCTTGAGCATCTGGATACAGCTGATTACCCTGTCAACCATATATGCCATTCAGCTATAAACAAGAAGGTGCTTGGAAAATTTAAAAATGAGGCTAATAGCAAAATTATCCTACGCTTTGTTGAACTACGACCTAAGATGCATGCCTTAGATATTCAAGGTTCGATGATAAAAAAGATTAAAGGTATAAAACGTAGCGCTATTAAGCAGTACATTACGTTTGACAGCTACACAGACTGTCTTAAAACCTGTGAAATCATCAGAACGCCCATGAATCTAATCCTATCACGAAAGCACGCTGTTACCACAGTGCAAGTGAATAAAATTACATTGAGTCCCTTTGATGATAAAAGAGTAATTACCGAGGATGGAATAACTACCTATGCGTATGGACATTATAGTATTACAAACAGTGCTTGAGAGAATGTAAGTCGAAGATGAAGATTTTCTCGTGAGTCTACAATCTTAAAAAATGAAGTTTATCCGTGTGCAGTGTATACACTTAGCAGACGCTTGATGAAGAAAGAAGAAGATGGAAGGGGAGGTGTTAACCCTGCCATTAGGAGCAATCCTAGTGCTAGTCTCAAGCCTAGATAAAAGGGGAGAGGCACGGACAACGAACTAAAATAAAGGTATGTTGACGCAAAGTTTTTCGGTTTGTAAACCATATACAGTTTATCCCTCTCCACCTCGCACACTAACAGTTTAACATATAAAAGGTTTGTAAGATTTAGAAAAAGTTATATAAATTGTTGTGACGTTGGATGAGAAATGTTATAATCTAATTACTCTCTATATTACCATGAATACCTGTGATACTATCTGAATTATCTGTAAAAATTACTTAAATACCTGTGATACTACCCTAATCATGTGAAAATACCTTAAATAGCTCTGATACGAATTCCTGATCGAAATTAACACTAGCACCTGTGATACTATCTGAATTATGTGTTAAAATGACTCAAATGCCATTGATACAACCTGAATCACCTGCAATTACCTCAAATAGCTGTGATACAAATCGCTGATCAAAATTATCACTAATATCTGTGAAACTATATCGATTACCCAAATACTTACGATATTACCTGAACTACCTGTGAAATATGAAACTATGTTATAACCGAGCCTGGAATCTATCCTCCTGTGATACTAGCTGAATTAGCCTAAATACCTACGATACTAGCTGAATTACTTGTGAAATTATGCACAGCTATGATGCAGTTAGCCTCTGGAATCTAGCCTCGTGTGATACTAGCTGAGTGACTCTAAACACCTATGATACTTGAATTATCCTAAATACCTATGATACTATCTAAATTACCTGTGAAATCATGCACAGCTATGATACAGTTAGCCTCTGGAATCTAGCCTCCTGTGATACTAGCTGAGTGACTCTAAACACCTACGATACTTGAATTATCCTAAATACCTATGGCACTATCTAAATTACCTGGGAAATCATACGGAACTATGCTATATCCGCTTTCCGGAATCTGTCCTACCCTGTGATGCTACCTGAATTACTTACCTTTTTCCCTGAGTGGGTTACGGGTTGCAGCTGTCTAGAATTTATGTCCTAGCATTGACAACAAACAGCTTTCCAGGAAGTTCTCGTCTAAAGTCGCTTTCAAAGTCTAGCACCTCCCCTCCTATTCCCTATCTCTCCTGCATATAAACCCATATTGCTACTCCTTCAGTATCTGTCTAGCCTAACACCTCTCCTCCTGTTCCTATACCTCTCATATAAACCATACTCTTCTCTCAACCTCTGTCTAGTCTAGCATCTCTCTCCGTATCCCCTACCTCTCATAAGCGCATTCCCCTCCTGTCCCCAGTCTAGCTGAGTATCTCACCTTGGTTTCCTATCTAACCCATATAAACACATTCTACCTTTTACACCTGTCTATACCAGCATAGGATCTGTCTCCGTTTTCTCGTCTCTCCTTATAAACGCATACTCAGGCTCCTTAGCCTAATACCTCTCCTCCTGTTCCTATATCTCTCATATAAACCATACTCTACTCCTCGACCTCTGTCTAGCCTAACACCTCTCCTCCTCGTTTTTCTATACCTCTCATATAAACCACACTCTACTCCTCAACCTCTGTCTAGCCTATCACCTCTCCTCCCGTTCCTATACCTCTCATACATACAAACGCATACTCTACTCTCAACCTCTGTCTAGTCTAGCATTTCTCCTCGTATCCCTACCTCTCATAAAGCGATTCCCCCCTGCCCCCTGTCTAGCTGTGTATCTCTCCTTGGTTTCCTATCTAACCTATATAAAACACATTCTACCTTAAACATCTGTCTGTCCTAGCATAGGATCTCTCCGTTTTCTCGTCTCTCCTTATAAACACACAGTCAAACCCTCCTAGCCTAATACCTCTCCTCGTTTTCCTATATCTCTCATATAAACCATAATCTACTCCTCGACCTCTGTCTAGCCTAACACCTCTCTAATATAAAAGACATGCTCTACTCCTCGACCTCTGTCTAGCCCTACACCTCTGCTCGTTTTCCTATACCTCTCATTTAAACCATACTCTACTGCTCAATCTCTATCTAGCCTAACACCTCTCCACTATCTCTTCCATATAAACGAATTTCCCTCCTTCAACACTCGTCTAGCCTAGTATCAGTTGCCGTATTTCCTATGTCTCCCATATAAACCCATTTTCCTCCTTGAACCGCCCCATCTAGCCTCGTTTTCCCTATGCTTTCCCATATATGCCCAAAAAAATGGTCTCGAATTCCTCTAATGTACCTACTTGTAGTGTTTTAAAGTTCTGTAGCTATTTACTTACTTCTTGCGAAGCCATGGCAAGAGTACGGCATTTTTAAGTGCTGTAGCTATTCATCTATTTTTCTCGATGCCTTGGAAAGAGTATTGCCTTTTAAAGTGATTTCGCTATTCAGTTATTTCTCCCGATGCCATGGAAACAGTATGGCAGTTTAAAGTGTTGTCGCTTCACTTATTTTTCGCGCTGCCATGGAAAGAGTATGGCATTTTAAAGTGCTGTCGCAATTCATTTATTTTTCGCGATTTCATGGAAAGGGTATGGCACTTTAAAGTGATTTCGCTATTTAGTTATTCCTCGCGATGCCACGAAAACACTGTAGCATTTTGAAGTGCTGTCGCTATTAATTTATTTCTCGCAATGTCATGGAAACAGAATGGCTTTTTAAAGTACTGTCGTTATTCAGCTATTTCCCGCGATGTCCTGGAAAGTTTTGGCTTTTTAAAGTCCTGTCGCTATTCACTAATTTCTCGGGATATCATGGAGAGAGTATTGCCTTTTAAAGTGCTGTCGATATTCACTTATATCTCACGATGTCATGGAATCAGTATGGCATTTTATAGTGCTGTGGCTATTCAGTTATTTCTCGCTGTGCCATAGAACGAGTGTCGCAGTTTAAAGTGCTGTCGATATACAGCTACTTCTCGCAATGTCATGGAATCAGTATGGAATTTTATAGTGCAGTTGCTATTCAGTTATTTTTCGCTATGCCATGGAAACATTGTGGCATTTTAAAGTGTTGTTGCTATTCACTTATTTCTCCCGATGTCATGGAAACGGTAACGCATTTTACAAGGCTATCGCTATTCACTTATTTCTCGCAATGACAAGTAAACAGTATGCCGTTTTAAAGTCTGTCGCTATTCACTTATTACCATCGAAGCCATGGAAAGAGTATCGCATTTTAAAGTGCTGTCGCTATTCACCTATTTCTCGCGAAGCCATGAAAAGGGTAACGCCTTTTTAAAAGCTGTCGCTCTTCAGTTATTTCTTGTGGTGCCATGGCAAGAGTATGGCCATTTTAAATGCTATCTTATTCAGCCATATCTCGTGATGCCTTTGAAAGTGCCTTTTAAAATGCTGTCGCTATTCACTTATTTCTCGGGTAGTCATGCAAACGGTAAGGCATTTTAAGATGCTGTCGCTATTCACTTATTTCTTGCGATGGCATTGAAAGAGTAACGCCTTCAAATGTGTTGTCCCTATTCACTTATTTCTCACTGTGCTATGGAAAGAGTATCGCCTTTTAAAGTGCTGTCGCTATTCACCTATTTCTCGCGATGCCATGAAAAGGCTATCGCCTTTTTAAAAGCTGTCGCTTTTTAGTTATTTCTCGCGGTGCCATCGAAAGTGTGTGGCCAGTTTATATGCTGTCGCTATTCAGCTATTTCACGTCATGCCTTTGAAAGTGTACGGCGTTTTAAAGTCGCTATTCACTTATTTCTCGCAATGCCATGCAAAGACTAGCCACTTTTAAGATGCTATCGCTATTCACTTATTTCACACTATGCCATGGAGTATCCCCTTTTAAAGTGCTGTCGCTATTCACTTATTGCTCTCGAAGCCAAGGAAAGAGTATGGCATTTTAAAGTGTTGTCGTTATTCAGTTATTTATAGCAATGTCATGGAAACAGTGTAGCAATTTAAAGTTCTGCCGCTATTCACATATTTTTGCGTAGCGATGGAAACAGTATGGCATTTTAAAGTGCTGTCGCTTTTCAGTTATTTCTCGCGATACTGTTGAATTAGTGTGGTGTTTTAAAGTGCTGTCGCTATTTACTTATTTCTCGCGAAGCCATGGAAACAGTACGGCATTTTTAGTGCTGTAACTATTCATCTATTTTTCTCTATGCCGTGGAAAGAGTATTGTCTTTTAAAGTGATTTCGCTATTCAGTTATTTCTCCCGATGACATGGAAACAGTATGGCATTTTAAAGTGTTGTTGCTATTCACTTATTTTTCGCGCTGCCATGGAAAGAGTATGGCATTTTAAAGTGATTTCGTTATTTAGTTATTGCTCGCGATGCCATGGAAACACTTTAGGATTTTAAAGTGCTGTCGCTATTCACTTATTTCTCGCGATGTCATGGAAACAGTATAGCTTTTTAAAGTACTGTCGTTATTCAGTTATTTCTCGCGATGTCCTGGAAGCGTTTGGCTTTTTAAATTACTGTCGCTATTCACTAATTTCTCGGGATGTCATGGAAAGAGTATGACCTATTAAAGTGCTGTCGATATTCACTTATTTCTCACGATGTCATGGAATCGGTATGGCATTTTAAAGTGCTATCGCTATACAGTTACTTCTCGCAATGTCATGGAATCAGTATGGCATTTAAAAGCGCTGTTGCGATTCAGTTATTTCTCGCGATGCTATGGAAAGGATATAGATCTTTAAATTCTTGTCCGCTATTCACTTATTTCTCGCGATGCCATGGAAACCGTATGGTATTTTAAAGTGCTGTCGCTGTTCACTTATTTCTCGCGGCGCCAAGGAAATAGCATGGCCTTTTAAAACGCTGTTGCTGTTCAGCTATTTCTCGCAATGTCATGCAAGGAATATCGACTTTTAAGGTGCTGTCACTATTCAGTTATTTCACACTATGCCATGGAAACAGTATGGCCTTTTAAAGTGCTGTCGCTCTTTATTTATTTCTCACGATGTCATGGAAGCAGTATGGCCTTTTAAAGTGCTGTTGCTGTTCAGCTATATCTCGCGATTTCATGGAAGAGTATGTCTTTTTAAAGTCTGTCGCTATTCACATATTTCTCGCGATGTCATGGAAACAGTACGGCATTTTAAGGTGCTGTTGCTTTTCACTTAGTACTTGCGATGCCATGGAAAGAGTATTGCCTTTTAAAGTGCTGTCGGTATTCAGTTATTGCTCACGAAGTCATAGAAACAGTATGGCATTTTAAAATGTTGTCGCTATTCACCTATCTATCGCAATGCCATGGAAATAGTAAGGCATTTAACGTGCTGTCGCTATTCAGTTATTTCTCGCGATGACATGGAAAGAGCGTGGCCTTTCAAAGTGCAGTCGCTATTCACTTATTTCTCACGTCATGCAGTCAGTATGGCATTTTATAGTGCTGTCACTATTCAGTTATTTCTCTGGAAGGTTTGGAAAGAGTATAGACACTTAAGGTGTTGTCGCTATTTAGTTATTTCTCGTAATGATATTGAAGGCGTGTGGTCCATTAAAGTGCTGTCGCTATTCACTTATTCTTCGCGATGTCATGGAATGAGTATGGCATTTTATAGTGCTGTCGCTGTTCAGTTATTTCTCGCGATGCCACATAGTAGAGTTAAGCCTTTTTAAGTGCTGTTGCTACTTAGTTATTTCTCAGGACTCTTTGGAAGGAATAACGACATTTAAGGTGCTGTCGCTATTCAGCTATTTTTCGTGATGCTATTGAAAGATTGTGGTGTTTTAAAGTACTGTCGCTATTCACTTATTTCTGGCGATGCCATGGAAGAGATTGGAGTTTTTAGGTGCTGTCGCTATTCAGTTATTACTCGCGATGTCATGGAAAGAGTATGGCCTTTCAAAGTGCAGTCGGTATTCACTTATTTCTCACAATGTCATGGAGTCAGGATGGCATTTTATAGTGCTGTCGCTATTCAGTTATTTCTCGCGATGCCATGGATACAGTTTGGCATTTCAAGGTGCTGTCGCTATTCATCTATTTTTCGCGATGCCTTGGAAAGAGAGATGGCCTTTTAGAGTAATTTCGTTATTCAGTTATTTCCCCCGATGCCTTGGAAACAGTATGGCATTTTAAAGTGTTGTCGCTATTCACATATTTTTCGCTATGCCATGGAAAGAGTATGGAATTTTAAAGTGCTGTGGCTATTCATTTATTTTTCGCGATTTCATGGAAAGAGTATGGCCTTTTAAAGTGATTTCGCTATTCAGTTATTTCTCGCGATGCGATGGAAACACTCTTGCATTTTAAAGTGTTGTCGCTAATCACTTTTTCCTCGCGAAGACATGGAAACAGTATGGCGTTTTAAAGTGCTGTCGCTATTCACTTATCTCTCGCGATGTCATGGAAACAGTATGGCATTTTAAGATGCTGTCGCTATTCACTAATTACTTGCGATGCCATGGAAAGAGTAGGGCCTTTTAAAGTGCTATCACTATTCACCTATTTCTCACGATGTCATGGAATCACTATGGCATTTTATATTGCTGCCGCTATTCCCTTATTTCTCGGGATGTCATGGAAACAGTATGGCAATTTAAAGTGCTGTTGCTGATCAGCTATTTCTCGCGATGCAACGGAAAGAGTAATGCCTTTTAAAGGGCTGTCGGTATTCAGTTATTTCTCACGAAGTCATGGAAACTGTATGGCATTTTAAAGTTCTTTGGCTATTCACTTAATTCTCCGGATGCCATGGAAAGAGTATGAACTTTCAAAGTGCTGTCGCTAAGCAATTATTTCTCGCGTTTCCATGGAAAGAATATAGAACTTTAAATTGTTGACCGCTATTCACTTATCTCTCGGGATGTCATGGAACCACTATGGGCTTTTAAAGTGCTGTCGCTATTCCCTTATTTTGCGCGATGTCATGGAAACGGTAAAACATAAAATTATATCGCTATTCACTTATTTCTGGCGATGCAATGAAAAGAGTATTGCCTTTTAAAGTGCTGTCGCTATTTACTTATTTCTCGCAAAGCCATGGAAACAGTATGACATTTTAAAGTGCAGTCGCTAGTCATTTATTTTTCGCGATGCCATGGGAAGATGGCCTTTTAAGGTGCTCTCGTTATTCGGTTATTTCTTGCGTCTCTTTGGAAACAGCATCAACATTTAAGGTGCTGTCACTATTCAGTTATTTCTCGTGATGCTATTGAAAGAGTGTTGTGTTTTATAGTGCTGTCGCTATTCACTTATTTCTCGCGATGCCATGGAAAGAGTGTGGCCTTTTAAAGTGCTGTCCTATTTACTTATTTCTCGCGAAGACATGGAAACAATATGGAATTTTAAAGTTCTATCGCTATTCATTTATTTTTCGCAATGCCATGGAAAGAGTATGGCCTATTAAAGTGATTTCGCTATTCAGTTATTTCTCGCGATGTCATGGAAACGCTATTGCATTTTAAAGTGTTGTCGCTATTCACTTATTTTTCGCGATGCCATGGAAAGAGTATGACATTTTAAATGATGTCGCTATTCATGTATTTTTCGCGATTCCATTGAAAGAGTATGACCTTTTAAAGTGATTTCGCTACTCAGTTATTTCTCGCGATGCCATGGAAACAGCGTGGCATTTTAAAGTGCTGAACGCTCTGCACTTATTTCTCAAGATGCCATGGAGAGTGTATGGCATTTTAAAGTGCTGTCGCTATTCACTTATTTTTTGCGATGCCATTGAAACCGTATGGTATTTTAAAGTGCCGTCGCTATTCACTTATTTATCCCGGTGCCATGGAAACATTATGACATTTTATAGTGCTATCGCTATTCACTTATTTCTCGGGGCACCAAGAAAAGAGTATGGCCTTTTTAAAAGCTGTCGCTTTTCAGTTATTACTCGCAGTGCCATGGAAAGAGTATGGCCTTTTTAATTGCTGTCGCTATTCGGTTATTTCTCGCGATTCTTTGGAAAGATAATTGACTTTAAATGTGCTGTGGCTATTCGGTTATTTCTCGTGATGTCACTCAAATGGTATACGGTTTTAAAGTGCCTTCGCTATGCACTTATCTCTCGCGATGTCATGGGAAGAGTATCGTCTTTTAAGGTGTTGTCGATATTCAGTTATTTCTCGCTATGCCATGGAAACGGTTGCCATTTTAAAGTGCTGGCGCTTTTCAGTTATGCCTCGCGATGGCATGAAAAGTGTATTGCATTTTAAAGTGTAATCGCTATTCACTTATTTCTCGCGATGCCATGGAAAGAGTATGGCATTTTAAAGTGCTGTTCCCCCAGGGGCTCACCTTTTGTGAGTACGGGTTTTGGCATACCCGGGGTGCCCGAGCCACTCATCACCATCATCTTCCCTCCACCCTCGTCGAGGTGGATTCGTCCTCGTGACCGGGGGACTCAAGGTAGGCTCTCGTGTGTCCTTTGCATTTCGTTCCATGCCAACCCTCGCTTTCGTTTCTTTCTTGTCTAGTCTCTTTCCGAACATTTCGCACCACTACCATTCATTCAAACATCTCTTTTCCTTTTCGCCGGCCTACCTTGCGTGCGAAACGCCCACACAGTTTTATTCATTTTACGCTTTTCTTTTAATCCTCCGTGGACACTGCCTGATGGATACCCGCGCACTGGGTGCGCAGTTCGGTGAGTGGGTAATGGCGTCATCCCCACCACCCGGGGTCGTCATGTAGGGTATGTTTTCGTATCCGCTGTTGCACTGCAGATCCGCGGGGGGGGGCCATTGCATGAGCTGCTGACTTCCAACGGCCTTTGGGTCCCTCTGCCTATGTTCTGGTAGGTGTGACCTTGGGGTGAGTGTGGTATAGATAGGCCACTCGCCCAAGGCGGGGTAACGCCCGGTAAGTCAGAGCCCGAGGTCGGAGACGGTTGCAATGGGGGAGGATTTCTTTCGCTATGGAGCCCCCTATCTGCATTATTAATAACAAGCGCCGAAAAGTCATTGCAACAGAAGTAGCACCACCAGCAACTAGTTGTTACTTAGTCATTACGCGAACAGAGGAAGGCCAATCGTTTGAGAAGGTGAAGCCTTTTATAGTACAGAAGGGCATTGACTCTATTGCTGGTTCGGTTCATTCCTGCACTCGACTTCGAAACGGGTCATTATTAGTACAAAGCAAGTCCGATCAACAATCTAAGAACTTGTTGCGCGCTACGCTTCTCCACGGTTATCCCATCCGTGTTGAGAAGCACCGCACTTTGAATTCCTGTCGAGGCGTCGTTACCACGCATATCCTTGATGGTATATCGGACGATGACCTAGTCGAATATCTTTCAGATCAAAAGGTGACAGCAGTGCATCGAGTACAGGCCAAACGCGACGGAGTATTGGTACCCACTCGTACCCTGTTTATAACTTTTGATGGCGTCGATCTGCCCACGACATTTCAGCGGGGTACGAACGTATTGCGGTGAGGCCTTATATTCCTAGACCTCTGCGTTGTTATAAATGCCAACGTTTTGGGCATACGCTAGTCTCATGTAAGAGTGCCGTTACCATCTGTGCATCATGTAGGCAGCCCTCACACGAAGGTACCTGTTCAACAGCCCCCGTCTGCGTTAATTGCAAAGGGTCTCTTTCTGCGTCATTTGCCGGCTGTCCGCGGTACTTGGACGACAAGGCGATCCAGGAAATCCGAGTAAAGGAGAAACTCTCCTTCGCTGAAGCCCGGAGGCCTTACCATGCGCGCCAACCTTCGCTCCTATGATCTGTTACATTTAGTTCTGTTGTTGCCTCGCCAGTACCCCGAAAGGATGCCGAAGCACAGACCTGGGCCATGACTGCATTGACCGCCACTACCATCCGGCCGTTCGTCTCTAGCACGGTTATCAAGGCATCTAAAGCTGGTCCTAAGGTTCTCAAGTCTCAAGCCACCGAAAAGAAGCCAAAGCAGAAACTTCGTAGGGAAGATTTTCTTAAAGACCCTCCACGTGCGCGTGGTAAGAAAAATTCACCTTCTCCTCGAAGATCGCAGTCCCAGGATGCTCCTGGGACCAGCCGTGCTCAGCAGAACCCTTCACCCGTTGCCACCCAGAACCGATTCTCGGCGCTTGAATCGGTTTCTGGCGCTGAGCGCGTGGGCCCTCCTTTCGAGGAGCCTATGGAGTCTGACCAACTCCATACCAAAAGCCCGAGCCACAAAGTTAAGCAAAAGGTTATTTTAAGCCGCCCTTCTAAGTAGACACTTTATCCCTTTTATTCATGGCTATCCTGACCTGGAATTTACGTGGTGTACGATCGCATATGGCGGAACTGCAACTTTTATTACGTTCCCATTCACCTATGGTCGTGTGTTTGCAGGAGACTAAGCTTCGCCCTCACGATCCTTTTGATCTCCGAGGGTATACTCCGGTTCGCTACGATCTTGAACTGGATGAGGATACTCCTGCTCATGGAGGTGTCATGTTGTTAGTGCGTATCGACGTTCATTTTCAAACTCTCACTCTTACGTCCGACTTGCAAGCTGTTGCCGTTAGGCTTCAATTACCCGGCTTTTTCTTTTCTGTTTGCTCTGTGTATTCACCTCCATTGTCTCCTCTCACTAACGCGGACATTCGAGATCTCCTGTCCGCTCTCCCAACACCATTTCTTCTGTTGGGAGATTTTAATGCCTCGCCAAGGGCTTGCGCGAGGGAACTCTTCTTTCCGACATTTTTTCTCAGTTCAACCAATATGGGAATATTGTTGAGCCCCCTTTTTTTGACGCCAACGGGTCGAAGATCTAGTCGTATAGGTTCAGGTGGGGGCGGGTAGGAAATCAAGGTTACGGGACCCACTGTGATACTAGGTTTATTGACCAGAAGAACGAAATAACATACTTTGCCTAAATGATGTTCCGATAGGCACGAAATTGCCTAACACTTAATGCACACGTGTATATACGCGTGGATACATATATGCAGTCATTTGGCGCGAATGTTAGCTTGGCGCACTCACAACGTATTTAATGTAGGGACATAATACCAAGCACTGCCGGGATCTAACCTCGGCTGCTCTCTTCGCGTGACTATTACTACCACAACAAAGACTTGCTCCTTCCCAGCACTCCTGAACGAGTCATTGTTTTCTCCGGACTGAAACGTCAACAAGGACTAGTATGCCTTTCAAATTCACCAAAATACTGTCTCAAAATGTCCCCACT
Organism: Deroplatys truncata; assembly: GCA_030765065.1. Classification (NCBI taxonomy): domain Eukaryota; kingdom Metazoa; phylum Arthropoda; class Insecta; order Mantodea; family Mantidae; genus Deroplatys; species Deroplatys truncata. Next base: position 675,334,954 of record CM060990.1, read on the forward strand.
GTTAGTATTTCTAATCATATTTATTTAATGCTGTTGGTCACACTGTTATCTCTCCCAATACCTTCCCTGAATTGTATTGTCCTGCTGCAATTATTTCTGACAACGTGTCTGCGCTCGTTTCCAGGTACAGACAATTGTTTGTCTCGGAGTCAATTTGTATCCCACGTGACTAGTAGTGGAACTTAAATACCACTGTTTAAAGTGCATTGAAAAAATGAAAAATGTTAAATATCAAAATAATAATAGGAATGAAGTCCAGAACTTCACTATTAAACGAAATTCCGTTTCATTCTTATCTTTTTATGTTTATTTTAGAAGCACTATCCTTGTTAGCATGAATGCCATTCACATCATTTTTGCAGTGCAATTTGGGTATTTTGGGTGTAAATTACATTTATTACTCAGAGAATTAACATTGCTTCCAGAATTTTATTTAACAATTGTATAATAATGTAAACGCATGTGAGTACCTGGGAAAATTATCGAAAATAGAGAATATTATTAATAAATACATGTCCATAATGACACCACGAGACTACTTAAGGGTTAATTCAACATTCGAATCCGCGGAATTAGCTTATTACTGTGATATTCTGTTCGCGAGAAATTCTCCAGGCAAGTGCCGCGGATTTTGCGTCGCTTACATTTCGAGTGCCTTAACTTAATATTTTAGTCCCTTTATATTCTACACTCACTACTCTAGGCCCAGCATGCTAAACACCTCTCATTGGCTATATCTTTAGGGGCCTCGAATCGTGGAATTTCAATTCTGTGCAGCATAGCTTAAACTTATATATCGTATATTACGTTACGCGAGATTTTACTGAGTTACGCGCGAAGTTTCTTCTTCCTATGACCTCGGAAACATCATTTCTTGCTAACAAAGACATAAAAGAAATCCTCCTGCTATTTGACAAAGGACTACAACCAAACAGAGTAATAAAGTGTGCTGCTTTTCCCCAGTCTGTACAATTTCTTGTCCTTTACTCTCGTCTTTCCAGGAACGTGTTTCCATACAGAAAAAATATAGATTACAAGAAATGATAATTACAAATAAATGATTAATAAAAACCAGATAAACATAAATGTCAAATCAAACTTAATATAAGGGGCTATCAAATGATACCAAAATGAGGCGGCGGGCAAATCCTGATCTCCTTAAAATACACAATTTATGTCATACACATTTTTTATTGTCGATTGAACCATTTCCGAGATATTCCTTGTTATTTGTTTGAATTTTCCAAATACTTATACCTACTTTTTCTCAAATGGTAATTCCTTATTCGTTTTTTACTTTCTCAAATAGATACGTAGGAAAAGTAGGGGAAGTATTGCACTCCACCCAAAAATTCGATATCGAGATTTCACCTAAAATACAAGTTTTGAGGACCTCTGAATCCGAAAAAATCATTTTTATAAAAAGGTCCTTGTGAGTGTTTTACTGATGTGTGACTGTGAACAGCATAACTTAAAAACGAAAAGTCTGATAAATACCCAATTTGGTCTTTAAGATCAGTATCTTTTAGAGATGTGACAAGAAGATTTTAAAGAAAATCCCCCAACACAGGCTACCCTTTACATGGAATATTTAACGAGAAGTTTCATTTTCTCAAAAATGGCTAAAACGATTTTGATTAAAATACTATATGTTTAAGATACTTTCATAGCAAATGGGATGTATATCTTGAATTTTCTGGGAATGTCCCCAAAGTCGTGTTCATTCTGAATGAATTTTGCATAACTGATAGACAATTTTTCTACACGCAAAATGTAGATCTCGTTAAAACACACAATTTATGTCCTATACATTTTTTTGTCGAAGGAACCATTTCCAAGATATTCCATGTTATTTGTTTAAATTTTCCAATACTTATACTTTTTCGTTATTCGTTTTTTACTTTCTCTATTACTATAGTAAGTAGGGGAAGTATTGCATTCCGCCCAAAATTTCGATATCGAGATTTCACCGGAAATGCATGTTTTGAGGCGCTTTGAATCCGAAAAACCATTTTTATAAAAAGGACAGTGTGTATGTGTGTGTTTCTGTGACAGCATAAGTCAAAAACGAAAAGTCGGATATATACCAAACTTGGTATTTAGATTCAGTATCTTTCAAAGATGCGACACGAAGCAATTCAAGAAAATAACCCAACTCCAGACTACGCTTTACATGGAAGATTTTTGAAAATTTTGATTTTCTCAAAAATACCTCTAACGATTTTGATTAAAATATTATGTGTTTAAGATACTTTTGTGGCAAATGAAGTATATATCTTGAATTATCTGGGAAAGTCCCTTGACGCTGACCTTTGACACATCTGTGTTGTTCCTTACTGTCGCTTCAGGAGACTCAGAGCCCCGGGTTCGATTATTGGATGGCAGGGATTAGGAACTTGTTCTGGTAGAGCTGAGGTTCTGGTTTTCAGGGGTGGTGACACTGCCTTGAAAATATTAATAATGCTGCCGGCGAAGATTGAGTTATTATTCCTTTATTTTGTCACGCAGATTCCTATCTGGTCGACCTGCCACCTTCGCCGTCGAAACTACTGTTATTATTGTCGTCACTTTCGAAGTCGCTACTTATATGTTCCTCCGACTAGTCCTCGAATTGCCTAGATTTCACAACTTCATTTTCACACTTCAAACTTTCGGATTATTTTCTTCTTATTTTGGTTTCATCAACCGTCCTCGTGGTTAGTTTGTACCGGAATGTGTGCTCGGCGTTTCTTTTCTTTTTTTTCGTCTTTCGCCAAACTTAGAATTTCCCCCCACCTTTCTTATGTTTCGTTCCGTTTTAAGTTCAAACGTATCATGTGATGTATACGCGATCTTTGATTGGCTATCATTTTTGTTTCATGATTACATTATTGGCTACCCCCATTTTGACAACTTTCACGTCTGCTTCTTACAGCTTATTTTGAGTTTTAAAATCTTCCCACGAATATTCTTAGATCGTAGATAAGACACGTATACCTTCTGACCATGCTAAGCTTTGAAACCATTGTAAACTACACGTCCGAGCCAAAGTACAAAAGCGAAAATTCCGGTAGACTTCTTGTCGCCGATAGCAGGTACATCTGCTTTCGTTTCGAGGAAAACAAAAATTGTTTTTCTGCCATTTCAACAAAACCCCTTTCTAGTGTGAATTTACAGAGCGGGCGTCTTTTTATTTTATAAATTGATTCCCTTTATATCCTTTATCTCTTTTCGGTACATTTTTGTCGTTATGTTTGATTTCGATCGTATATTATTATTTTTATTAATATCTTTATTATTATTATTATTATTATTATTATTATTATTATTATTATTATTATTACTATTTTCCCTCCTGGGTCTCGATAACCGGCTTTACCCTAAAAGTCCATTTCACTCTGAATGAATTTTGCATAGCTGGTAAACCATAAGAGACAGACAAAAGTTTTCTACTCAGAAAATGTAGATCCTGTTAAAACAAACAATTTATGTCATATACATTTTCTTTTATCCAGTGAACCATTTCCGAGACATTCTTTGTTATTTGTTAAAATTTTCCAATACTTGTTCTCAAATGGGAATTCGTTATTCGTGTTTTCCTTTCTCTACTACGTACAGAAAATAGGGGAAGTATTGTATTCCACCCAAAAAATTTGATATCGAGATTTAACCGGGAATGCATGTTTTGAGGCCCCCTGAATTTAAAATAGGCATTTCTATAAAAAGGTCAATGTGAGTGACTGTGTGGATGTGTGTCTGTGAACAGCATGTCTCAAAAACGAAAAGTCAGATAAATACCAAACTTGGTATTTAGGTTTAGTATCCCTTAAAGATGCGACACAAAGATTTTCAAGAAAATACACCTCCCCAGACTACGCTTTACATGAAACATTTTTCGAAAATTTTGATTTTCTCAAAAATGGCTCTAACGACTTAAATAAAATATCATGTATTTAAGATGCTTTCATGGCAAATGAAATGTATATCTTGAATTTTCTGGAAAAGTCCCCAAAAGTCGTGTTCATTCTGAATGAATTTTGCATAACGGCTAAACCATAAGAGATAGACAAAACTTTTCAAGACATAAAATGTAGATCTCGTTAATACACACAACTTATGTCATACACATTTTTCGTTTTTGTTCAGTGAGCCATTTTCGAGGTATTCCTTGTTATTTGTTTGAATTTTCCAATACTTATACCTTTTCTCAAAAGGAAATTCGTTATTCGTTTTTTACTTTCTCTAATAGTATAGCAAGCAGGGGAAGTATAGCAATCCACACAAAAATAAGCTATCGAGATTTCACCGGAAATACACGTTTTGTGGCCCCCTGATTCCAAAAAGGGCCTTTTTATAAAAAGACCCGTGTTTGTGTGTGGATGTACCTGTGAACAACGTAGCTTAAAAACGAAAGGTCAGATAAATACCAAAATCTGTATTAGGTTCAGTATCTCTCAGATAATGGACACGAAGATTTTCAAGAAATCCCCCCCACCCCTGACTATCGTTTACATGACACTTTTTTTCGAAACTGTTTATTTTCTTAAAATGGCTCTACCGATTTTGATTAAAATATATGGGTTTAAGATAGTTTCATCGCAAATGAAATGTATATCTTGAATTTTATGGAAAAGTCTCCAAAAGTTGTGTTTATTCCGGAAGAATTTTACATAACTGGTAAACTGTAGGAGATAGACAAGATTTTTCTCCACACAAAACATAGATCTCTTTAAAACACATAATTTATGTCATATACATTTTTTTGTCGAGTGAACCATCTCCAAAATATTCGTTGTTTGTTGGAATTTTCCATTACCTATACTTTTCCTCAAATGGGAATTTATTTATTTTTTACTTCCTGTGCTACGTATAATGAGTAGGGGCGGTATTGCATTCCACCAAAGAATAAGATATCGAGATTTCACCGGAAATACAATGCTTTGAGGGCCCCTGAATCCAAAAAAGGAATTTTTATAAAATGATCTGCGTGCGTGTCTGTGGTTGCGTGCCTTTGAACAGCATAACTCAAAAATATAAACTCAGATAAATACCAAACCTGGTATTTAGGTTCAGTATCCCTCAAAGTAAACGACACTAAGATTTTCGAGAAAACGCCCCAAACCACAGACCATCCTTTACATGAAACTTTTTCGAAAATTTTGATTTTCTCCAAAAATGGCTCTAGCGATTTTAATTAAAATATCATGTGTTTAAGACGATTTCGTGCCAAATAAAATGTATATCAAGAATTTTCTGGGAATGTCCCTAAAGGTCGTGTTCATTTTGAAGGAATTTTGCATAATTGGTAAACCGTTAGAGATAGACAACATTTTTCTACACACAAAATGTAGAACTGGTTAAAACACACAATTTATGTTATATACATTTTTCTTTTTTGTCCAGTGAGCCATTTCCGAGGTATCCCTTGTTATTTGTTTGAATTTTCCAATACTTATACCTTTTCTCAAAAGATAATTCGTTATTTGTTTTTTACTTTCTCTACTACGTATAGCAAGTAGGGGAAGTATAGCATTGCACACAAAAATAAGATATCGAGATTTCACCGAAATACATATTTTGAGGTTCCCTGAATTCCAAAAATAAATTTTATAAAAAGGTGTCTGTGTGGACGTTTGTCTGTGAACAGCATACATTCGAAAACAAAAAGTGGGATAAATTTCAAACTTCGTATTTAGGTTTAGTATCTTTCAAAGATTCGACACGAAGGTTTTCAAGAAAATCCCCACGACCCAGACTACCCTTTACATGGAACATTTTTCGAAAATTTTGATTTTCTCAAAAATGGCTCTATCGATTTGATTAAAATATCATGCTTTCATGACAAATTAAATGTATATCTTGAATTTTCTGGGAATGTCCCCAAAAGTCGTGTTCATTCTGAACGAATTTTGCATAACTGGTAAACTGTAAGAGAAATAAATATTTTTACACACAAAATGTAGATCTTAAAATACACAATTTATGTCAGCTACATCCTTTTCGTCGAGTGGAGCATTTCCGAGATATTCCTTGTTATTTGTTTGAATTTTCTAATACTTTTACTTTTCATCAAATTGGAATTATTCGTTTTTTACTTTCTCTATTACGTATAGTACGCAGGGATGATGTTGCATTCCACCAAAAAGTAAGATACCGAGATTTCACCGGAAATACATGTTTTGAAGTTAGCTGAATCAAAAAACTTCATTTTTATAAAAGGTCCGTGTGTGTGTGTGTGTGCGTGTGTGTGTGTGTATCTGTGAACTACATAACTCAAAAACAAAAAGTCGATTAAATACCAAATTCGATATTAATGTTCAGTATTTTTCAAAGATATGACGCGAAGATTATCAAGAACATAGCCCACCACAGACTACTCTTAACATTAAACGTTTTACGTAAAATTTTGATTTTGTGAAAAATGGCTCTAACGAACTTGATCACAATATCGTCTGTTTAAGATATCTTCATCGCAAATGAAATGTATATCTTGAATTGTCTGCTAATGTGCCCAAATGTGTTCATTTTGAACGAATTTGCATAACTGGTAAACCGTAAGAAATAGACAAAATTTTCTACACACAAAGTGTAGGTCTCGTTAAAACATAATTTATGTCGTATACTTTTCCTTTTTTGTCGAGTGAACCATTTCCAGAGATAATCCTTGTTATTTGTTTGAATTTTCCATTACTTATACTTTTCCTCAAATGGGAACTCGTTATTCGTGTTTTACGTCCTTTACTACGTACAGTAAGCAGGGGAAGTATTGCAATCCACCCAAAAATTGGATATTAATATTTCACCTTTAATACATATTTTGAGGTCCTCTGAATTCAAAAAACGATTTAAGAAAAATTTCGTGTGGTTTTCTGTGGATGTGTGCCTCTGAACAGCATAATCCCCAAAACGAAAAGTCAGATAAGTAGCAAACTCGGTATTTAGCTTTAGTATCTTTCAAAAATGCGACAAGAAGATTTTCAAGAAAATCCACCCACCCCAGATACCCTTTACATGGAACAGTTTTCGAAATATTTGAAGTTCTCAAAAATGGCTCTAAAGATTTTAATTAAAATACCATGTAGTTAAGATGTTTTATTGGCAAATATGTATATATTGAATTATCTGGGAAAGCCCCCAAAAGTCGGGTTCATTCTGAATGAATTTTGCAAAACTACTAAACCATAAGAGATAGACAAAACTTTTAACACACCAAATGTAGATATCGTTAAAACACAACTTATGTCATATATATTTTTCTTTTTGTTCAGTGAGCCATTTCCGAGATATTGCTTGTTATTTGTTTGAATTTTCCAATACTTATACTTTTTCTCAAACGGTAATTTGTTATCCGTCTCTTATTTTCTCTTTTACGTGTAGTAACTAGGGGAGTATTGCATACCAACCAAAAACTTGATATCGGCATTTCACCAGAAATACATGTATTGATGCCACCTGAATCGAAAAAAAAACATTTTTATAAAAAGGTCCGGTTGTGTTTTTCTTTGTGGATTTGCGACTTTGAACAGTATAGGTCAAAAACGAAAAGTCGGATAAATACCACACTTGGCATTTAAGTTCAGTACCTTTGAAAGATGCGACACTTAGATTTTCAAGAAAATCCCCCCACCCCAGACTACCCTTTACATAGAACTTTTTTAAAAAGTTTTTATTTTCTCAAACATCACTCCACCGATTTTAATTAACATATCACGTGTTGAACATACTTTCATGACAATAATATGCATATCTTGAAATTTCTTGATAAGTCCCCAAAAGTCGAGGTTCATTCCGAATGAGTTGCATATCTGGTTAACCATAGGAGATAGAAAAATGTTTCTACACAGAAAATGTAGATCTCGTTAAAGCCCACAATTTATGCCATATACATTATCTTGTGTCGAGTGAACCATTTCCGAGATATTCCTTGTTATTTGTTCGATTTTTCCAATACTTATACATTTTCTCAAATGGAAATTCATTATTAGTATTTTTACTTCTTATACTACGGTTAGTAAGTAGGGAAAGTATTAAATTCCACCCAAAAATTCGATATCGAAGTTTCACTGGAAATGCATGCTTTGAGGCCCTCTGAATTCAAAAAGGCATTTTTATAACAAGATCTGTGTGTGTCTGTGGTTGCGTGTCTTTGAACTGCATAACTCAAAAAGGAAAAGTCGGATAAATACCAAACTTGGTATATATCAGGGTTGTGACAGGAAGGTTTGCAAGAAACTCCCCCCACACTAGACTACACTTCACATGGAAACCTTTTTCGATAATGTTTATTTTCTCAAGATGGCTTTACTGATTTTGATTAAACTATCATGTGTTTAAGATACTTTCAGGAGAAATGAAATGTCTATCTTGAATTTTCTGGGAGTGTCACCAAAATTCGTGTTCATTCCCAACGAATTTTTCATAACTGGTAAACGGTAAGAGACACAATTTTTTTTACACACAAAAATGCAGATCTCGTTAAAACACAATTTATGGCATAAACATTCTTTTTTGTCGATTGAACCATTTCCGAGATATTACTTGTTATTTTTTTGAATTTTTGATACTTATACTTTTCCTCAAATGGGAATTCGTTATTCGTTTTTCTCTCTACTACGGATAGTAAGTAGGGTAAGTATTGCATTCCACCCAAGAATAAGATAACGAGGTTTCACCGGAATACATGTTTTGAGGCTCCTGATCCAAAAAGGAACTTTTTAATAAAAAGATCCATGTGTGTGTGTGTGTGTGTGTGTGTGTGTGTGTGTGTGTGTGTGTGTGTGTGTCTTTGAACACTATAACTCAGAAACTAAAAGTCGGATAAATACAAACATGGTATAACGTTCAGTATCTTTCAAAGATGCGACACGAAGATTTTCAAGAAAATCCCCCCACTTCAGAATGCCCTTTACATGAAACATTTTTAAAAAATTTTGATTTTCTCAAAAACCAACTTTATGAAAGGAGATGCTGAAACTGGCCACCGTCGTTGTCCATACATTTTTGGCACCTCTTTAAGAAGCTATTCATCACTCGCCGTAGTTCACGTTGAAAAATGCTGGCAATTTCCTGGCAGATATTTTGTTTTAATTCTTCCAGGGTGTGTGGGTTTGTCTTGTACCTTTGTTTTAAGTTACCCCAGAGATAGAAATCGCAGGGGGTTAGGTCTGGGGACCGAGGAGGCCACAAATCTCTACTAATAATTCTGTTCTTGAACACACTTTCATAAAGTTGTTAAGTAAAGCCTTTAAAAGTAGTTTTGAAAATGTTGTATGGTTTCATCCGCGCCTTTCTATGATAGCGGCAGACGGCAACGAGCGCCGAGAACGCGGACAGGAAAAACACCGTGCAGCCGGTTCGTAGTCTTTTGGCTCTCTCTGTATTGCCACACTCAACTGAAATTAAGTAACAATATAACGTGAATGAAGCAGGGTTTGTGTGCCCAGGACAAATGTTTTAGTAAAAATCTGGACAACTGTATAGTTTATACTTTTTGCAAAAGCGAACTGTTTGTGATGGAAGTCGAATATATCAATAGATTGCTTTGAAGAAAAGAATATTTTAAGTTATATACAACTTTACTTATGTATATTTTTAACCACTTCAGGTGCCTAATGTAGAACAGCTTCTTATAATGTTTATAAGAAAACTGCTAACATTCTACACTCTACATTAGCCAGTTTGTAGCATTCTTTATTTTCCTGCAATAAAATCTTTAGCACATTGTATCAATTATACCAAAAATTCTGTGCATTTCTTTGTTTTAAATCTGACGTAAGCGTTATAATAATTAGTTGCCTTCCTTTCATACCATTTGGCAAAAATGAGTGATAAGTATTGAAAAATATAATGAAAACAGATTACTTTTAAGGGCAGAGAGGTGGTTTTAGATTCCAGAACTGCACTTCTGTGTTGGCTGGTACCTTAAAAATTTTAGTATAGCGCCATCCATCACATTTAAAATTTATTACTGCCTAAAATCTGTATTTTCAAAATTTGGTAAATTTTCACAGGTTGGTCCCCTTAATGCGTGAAGGAAGAGTGGGAGGGAAGGTAGGAAGGAGAATCTAATGGATATGAGAAAAAAGTTTATTCTTTAACAGTAATTTTGAGAAAACTTCATATTTTACAATTTTTTAAACACTTCTTTCATTTTCTACTCCCATCTAAATGTATTTAACATTTTACCAAAGAGTGTCTCTGTGGAATGGTTCATGTGCTTGGAGGACGTTTAGTGATATATTTTAATAGATGGCTCATAATGGTTTAGAAAAAGGGTTTTATTTTTAGGGAGAAACGGGTTTACAACCCTAACATCATTAAGGCAAAGGATCACTGAAAACTGTGAAAAGTTATGAAAAAGTGCATTTTCTGGTTTTTCTTCTTCTTCTTTGGATATTAGCTTTCAGAAAATCTCCCAGTTTTTGCCCTCCAATTGTTTTAGGGTACAAATACTCCTCTTGTAAGTTTTACAAATTACACACCAGGAATTTAAAGTTTAGTTCATCCTTGTTTGCTCCATTTCAAGTTTTTTGAAATTCTGATATGTGGAGGATTTGAAATTAAACTTTTCTAGATTTTTAGGCGACGTGTGCTTTTAATTTGTAATTCCTTCCGGATTATTTACTGAAATCTGAACTGCATTAGCAATTGGAAAATGTTTTTGTAAGGAAATGTCTATAAAACACACGGGTATGAAATTTGACCGCTAGAGAGCATTTCAATAACTGACATGTTTAGTTTACTTCTTCAAAATCCACAGTATATATAACAGTTTTATACAGCATTAAATCAATTAAATAAGTTATAATTAATTGTACATTATTTAAAAGCGAAGATTCAGAATTGGCACAGCATTACTTGCGTAGTTAGGAGCATATAGCCAAATTTTCAGCAATTTTGTAACTATCCCTAGTCCTAAATATGTATATTGCATTGCAGATGGAGTACATTACGATACAAATATGGCTTTCTTTATTCTCGGGTATACAGTTCCAGTTATCTTGAGCTATGGATGGTGTGACGAGTGGCTGCGGAAGGTTAGTTTACTGCAGATGCTTCCTGCCACATAAAACTGGTCTGTAGCTTGCAGAGGTCTTAAAAACATGAGTTGCCAGCAATTTTCAACCAGAACCTCACAAGACAAAACAAGCACTGAACAGGTAAGCTGTTTTGTGTCAATAAAATGCCGCCAGTGCGACTTGGTGACGGTCTGCTCTCCCAAGAATAGCCATAAAGTTGTTTCCTTAAAACGTGACTTCTGCGGGTTTGCAAAGTCAAAACAAATACCACGCACTGTTCATTCACATAAGCTGTTTCTTTGTCCCGAGTAAGCCGAGCTAATTTTAGGGAGAAATATATATGTATATATATATATATATTGTGTTACATTCCTATACATTTCCCTACTCACTGTCGTTTATTTTATACTGCTTCCACGCGCTATTCTTTAGTTTCCTTACTAGTTTCGTTGTAGATACAAGGGATATAGAGAAAACCGGATGGATGGTCAGATGTTTCAAGGCTATTCCACTCCTTATCACCTGAACTTAAGAATTTAACGTAAACACTAATTAATTATCGTTGTAGTCACAATGTCTGGTGTTAGTTTTTATTTACTAAATGCTAGTTCTTTCTCAAGTGCATCCAGGAGAGCATCACAAATGTTACGTTTAATTATTAAATTCTCACCTAGAAATCTAAGCCGGTATAACGTATTTCTAGCTTTTATGCATAACTTTATGCCAGAATATTGAATTCCAAACACAAAAGTAATAAGAAGGGAAGGGGTGTATAGCTAAACTGCTATGTAGGATACGAACTGGAACTTTCATAGCATAAGATGAATGCATAATAATAATAATAATAATAATAATAATAATAATAATAATAATAATAATAATAATAATACCACTCAGCTATTTCATACCCCGGCACTATAGTGCATTTGCTTTAAGTTGAAACATGGGAAGAAGAAAGAGATAGCACTATATTTCACACGAGCTTTAATCCTTAACCGCCTAGTCTCAAAAATTTTACTATTGAAACTTACTATTTAAAATCTGGGTTAGGTTGAAACATGAGATTTAAGAGAACAACCAACATTCGCTTGTAACAACACGAAAGCCAGCGAAGCAAGGACGGCCGAAGATATCAGGATATTTTCCATATTTCACTGCCAAAGTGCAATGTCAACAACACCACAGCTGATACTGAGAGACTGACTGTGGCAGGGTTTCTCAGTACTATGACCGTGATTAGCGCACCCCTCTCCTAGACCGGTCAGGTAGAGGTTTCAACTTAAACCTTACGTGCTGTAGGCGTTTTTAAATGTTCAAGTCTAGCTTTTGTTGCAAAGTTTGTTCCCGCTTCCAAACTTTCCTTGTATTTTAAAACTTTTTAGCATAACTTTAAGCGTCTATTGGATTAGTAGTGCCGATCTAACCCCTAGGAAAAAATATTTATACGTTGTGTTACATTCATATAAATTTCCACCCCCACTATCGTGTGTTTTATACTCCTTCCACACACTATTCTTACCAAAGCTTATTTGTCTAATTCATGTTACTCGGGATAAACATTTGCAGAAATAGCTTCATTACTCATTTCGTTTTAGGTATAAGGGGAATAGAGGAAACCAAATCTAAAGTTAGATGTTTAAAAGCTAGTCATATGCTGGCCTTGAAATTCCACAGATTTTCCATGATATCGATAAACAACTAAATAGTGCCTACACTTGGAAAAATACAAAATATTTAAAAATTCAAACTAATAATAATGGCTATTCCGGAAATGGCTGATGCAATAATAGTTATTTATTCAATGATCCTATAATAGGAATTAAGACGGGGGTGACGAGTAACTTTCGTTGCGAGCGAGCGTGTAAAACTTCACGAGCGTCTTAATAACCATTATTAGAGAGTTGCATACAATAGCTTTTTTACGACATTTAGATATAGGTACAATAAATATTTAATATTTAGATGCACACGAAAGAAAATAAAAGTGCGATAAATCAATTTCTCGATACGTGTTTTAGATGCGCTTCGATAAGAAGTGAATATCGATTCAAGGTCCCAGGTGTTGATTTTACAAGATGGAGACAGAAATGTTTATTAGCGAATTTGAAGAGGTGGAATTCAGCTCCACACCTCCTGATATCCTGGTGGAGGTGAGGAGTGTAACTAAGAATTTACCGCAATTATGCTCTAGTTGTGGCCCGCACAGCGATGACGATGATGTATATTTCCAACAGATGTCACTCTATGCAAAACACTAGCTCAACAGATGTCACTCTATGTCACACGCTTGACTAACACAATACTGCCAACATATGAATAATTTATGCCACCAAAGCGCCGCAACTTAGACCACAGGGCGTAGCCGAGGGATATTATATAACCTTAGGTTTATGAATTCACGGAAGATTACGTTTAGGTTACGTTTTTTTTATTTATATAACCTTACGTTTCTGAATTCACGGAAGTTTACGTTACTTTTCTTTTAATATAAGCTTAGGCTTCTGATATACTTTTATAGGTTAGGTTTAGTTTTTTTTATATAAGCTTGTTTTAATTAGTTACCAGTGGTTACATCAAAGCACGCGAGCGTGCCTTCCTAAGCTTACATTTCTGGTTCACGGGAGGTTAGGTTAGGTTTTTTTTTTATATAAGCTTGTTTGAATTAGTTACCAGTGGTTACATCAAAGCACGCTCGCTTCGCTCGCGTGCGTTCCTAACCTTACGTTTCTGGTTCACGGTAGGTTAGGTTAGGATTACTTGTTTTTATATAAGCTTACGTTTCTGAATTCAGGGAAGGTTAGACTTAGGTTAGGGTTTTTTTTATGTAAGCTTGCGTTAACTATCTACCACTGTTACGGTAAAGCAACTTCTTTATTACACTGTTATTACAATCGAAATAACCTCTTAATAAAATATAATTTGACAAAAACTATTACAAAAACTTTGGTGCATATTCTTTTGCTGCTTTCAATTAGTGCATGGTGCAGCCAGTCTTTGAATGCGTTACGTTTTCTCAGCGGGAATAACACAAGAAGAAGAAGAAGAAGAAGAAGAAGAAGAAGAAGAAGAAACACTACTAACAACTGCGCATCGCATTTCTGGTGGATTTTCATTTATGTTGGCAGTTCCCACTATACCTCTTCTTCAACGAAAAAATGGCTACGTTTGTTTTGTTTCGTACGCGATTCGCCTATGTAAGTAACACACCGTCGAGGGGCGGGTAGTTGGGCACAAGCTATTGAACAGACCACATCTACTTCTAAACTCACTCACAAGGTAAATTATTCGCTTTTCTTTGGCTAATTTAAGCTACTTCGACGGGCCACAACTAGAGTAGGAATTTACTTCCTGAAAAATCAAAGAAAATGTATGAAAAGTTGTATGACAAGGTCATGGTTTGGCGAGCAAGAAAAACTAACTTCATTGTCAGAAGATGTGCTCATAGTTTACTTTGAAGAAATGTCAAAAACAATGAAATCCCCAACCTTGTGGACAAATTATTCGGTAAACTACTACTCTAAAACATGGAACTGATATATCCAAGCATAAACAGTTGTATTACCTGTCAAAACAAAAATCGGTAGGGTACGGACGGAAAAAAAGAAAAACATTTTCGACAAATGAAATTAAAACCTTCATTGATGTAGCACCTGACAATACGTATCTACTGATAAATGTATGTAAATATGACTATTTCAGTGGCTCTGAGTAGGACAGCGCGGAAATGCAGAAATCTGTATTGAAATGGACTTCATTTCGATACAGATTTCTAACAGCAAATGAACACATTTAAGTACAGGAGACGAAAGAAATATATTTGAAATAAATTGTGTGTTTTAAAGATATCTACATTTTGTTTTGTGTGAAGTGCATTTTTGTCTCTCTTATGATGTAGCAGTTATACAAAATACCTTCTAAATGAAGAGAACTTCGCAGGTAAAAAATATTCAAGATATACATTTTAATTGTCATATGAATATCTTAAATATAGCTATATTTTAATTAAAATAGTTAGAGCCATGTTTTAAAAATCCAAAATATCAAACAAAGTTTCCACGTAAAGGGTAGTTTGTGGTGGGGACATTTTCTTGAAAATCTTCATATCGCATCGTTGGAAGATATTGAACTTATATGCCAAGTTTGATATTTATTGATCACTTGGTTCTGGAGTTATCAGCTTCCAGACACCACAAACGCATGCACAGACCTACTTTGTAGGTATAGACAAATTAAAAAGAATATGTATCTAGGAGACACTCAATCAATTTTGAGAATTATCTTCACCATTGTAAAGCACTTTTCTTCCGGAGGACATAGGCTGTAAACTATATCAAAGCATTAAAACTGTTTGTTTAAGCAGCTTTTCATATTCATGTCACTGAATTTCAATTCGGTTTTGGAATGTGAATATTAAGAGTATATATTCTGTCACTTTATTTGCAAACATGGCAAATTTTAATGATTTCCATCATGTAAGGATGATGAATGGACAGCTTAAAATCTACAGTTTACTGTTAACGTTCCTTTTTTTAACATATATTTATGCTTTTTAATAATCCTGTATTTTAAAAATCCAGAAAAAAAAGTTAATTTTACATTTCTATAACACCAGAATTAACTACTATAAAATTGGCTGCCTGATACTTATAAAATTTATTAGCTAACGGGTCCAAAGAGTTTATAAAGTATGGTAAAATTGTCGTCATTTCCATATTCTTAACATTCTATATGATTCTATAATATAACATTTCATCATAATGGGAAGTGCAAGAGTATGGCTAATGTGCAGCAATAACTATTCATCACTAAAGCCATTGAGACATTGAATAAAGGGAATTTAATTTGAATTTTCCATTTTGGGAATCTTGGACTGATACATGCACCAAATTCTCTTTTGATATAGCTCCGTTAGATAATGTAAACATATTTTTGTTGCATCCTATAGTAACATACCTGCTTCTTTCATATGAAAACAGGTCCCTTTTGTATGAGTAAGGCTTTTATAGTCCTGTTTTCAACTTTTCAACACTTTGGAGGTGCATTTCTTTGACATTGACAGAATCCATAGAGGAACAACAGCACTTTTATAGAGGACATGAGGTGTTTTTTTGATTGAGTTTTTTATTTATGATGATATAAACCATATATTGGCAGAAACATTACAAGGGAGATGAGTGTTCTGCAAGAAAACACAAACTTGAATGTAAAATCGGAGAAGGGACATTACAAAAAATACCCCCATGATAATTTTCATAGAAAGTTAATTTTTTGAACATCTGGGTTTTACGAAATTTTTTTGAACATCTGGGTTTTAGGAAAGTAACAGAAGTGTTTGTTTTCCGTTTTGAATGAAATCTTCGATATCTGAAATAGAAATATACATTTGTTTCAGTAACATTTGTGCCTTGACTTT
Organism: Deroplatys truncata; assembly: GCA_030765065.1. Taxonomy (NCBI): domain Eukaryota; kingdom Metazoa; phylum Arthropoda; class Insecta; order Mantodea; family Mantidae; genus Deroplatys; species Deroplatys truncata. The sequence continues at coordinate 675,351,364 of CM060990.1, forward strand.
TTTTCTACATGTTAATAACAAACGTACCCTTTTTAGGAACAGCCTCTATTTTGAAATAAAGTAATGTTTTACCAGAATAAGAGTAAACAATGAATTTCCCTCTGATTTCGCTGAAGTTCGATATCCAGGAGTATTTTAGTATGGCTTAGATGAAACTTGAGTTTAAGAATCTACAATTTTTAATCCCTGCACTCTTAAAACATCTGCTGAAAATGTTCTACAATTATACTGTAGGGGCCAACAAAAACCATAGGTTACGGTACAACTTGCAAAAACCATCCAATCTTTACTTTCAATCATATAGTAGCTCAAAATTTCTAAAAATTGCACTTTACTTTGTTTTCTACCCCTATTATACCTACTACATAGCAAATTTGTGCACTTGAGCTTTAGGACTCTTTTTTATTTATTTATGAATGACCTTTAACTGTTGTGGTTCTTAGCATCCCATTTTATATTGGGCATGAAAGACCGGTAGTTTTGCTCAGAGGCCCCTTTATCAGGCTTGAGGTTCTTTTACGTGCTGTAAATCTACGACATGGACCACCGACTTTACTTTCCGTATCAGCATACACAAACGTCCACTCTCAATTTTTGACCACTCCATAATCGATGAAACCTCAGCCGAAGAAGTTCTTGAATTCCTAAACAGCTTAATCCAGTGAAACTCCCATTGATTACACATTGCCAGTAATAGTACCTTCAATTTCAGAAGCACACAACGATCACTCTTCATCTGCAGCCAATCCCCTGCCAATGGCAGAGTCAACACCACGAACAGCGCAGCAGGAGCCTGCAGCCCACCGGCCACCCAGCCTCGGACCTGCAGACCAAACCACGGCAACTGACGGTAAACCTCACCACATCATCCATTCCGTACACCACAACCTTCACATACTCGCACCATCTCATTTAGATATAAGCCATAGTTCTAAACGTATCTCTTACCACTATCACCAATAGCTCACTTCAAACACTAACCAGTCAGGCTTGTCATGGCTGGTGCAGGGTAACCACACTGACATGCTTGCATGCCGCGCATTAGTAGAACTAACCGATACTACCTGGGTTGCTTCCTCGGAACTCGAACACCTTCCCCACTACACCTCCACCATGCACTTGCACGCAACTACTAACAAAGCACCCCCACCTTATTCTGCAAGTTTAGCCACCAACGGCATGTGCATGGGGAGACGATGTAGATTCTGAGGATGATCGTCACTGGGGCGGGGGGTTTGGGGCAGCCCCCACCAAAAAATATTCCAAAGGAAGCCATGCTAAGGATTTTTACTCCTGAAAAGATCCATTGCCCTCCGCCAGGCTTGAACCCGCTACCTCTGGAAATAGAGGCTAGCATGGTAACCACTGCACCACAGAGGACAATGCTTTAGCACTTGGCAAAAGTTATAGGAATATTACAACTTCAACAAACTATCCCTACTCATACATTCATACCCTTACGTTGAAATATGTTTCCAAATTTGATCAATCTTGTTAAAATTTTAGATCCTTCACCCTAGGTATGAGTGAAAATATTAAGCTACTCATGACCTTTAAAACCAACCCTGTCCTTTATTTCCAACTCCTTACTAGCAGAATAAATACATGCAATGCTAGGTAAGACACCTAGTGTATATATGAACTAATTTACTGTGTCCTCTGATAGGAAAATAATGTATGCTAACATAATAGTGATAATAGAATAACTACATAACAGAAATGTTATGTCTTTTAAGCAATACAGGTTTAAAATTAATAACGCTAAAATTAACTATAGCAGAGAGAGTAACGAAATGTCTTGAAATAAGAGGAAAGTAGCCTCGGACATAATTTTAAGACTGAAGCCAATAGGAAAGGCAAAATAAGTGTTTCACCTGAAAACTTAATTAATTACTCCAGTAGCTGTGATAGTTATTAGATATTCAGGATAAAATCCAGAATGATGGTATTTCTCTTAATGAATACTCAAACAATAATAGGTTTTTTTTCTAAATTCAAGCTTAAATGGAAGGAAGTGAGACCTGAAGATATTTTTAGAATTGTGGTAAAGCTGAAATTCTGATAATAAAGACATTTATGATATGCCTAACAGGTTTCTAAAGCAAGTAGTCATTAATATTGCACAACCACTAACTTTTTGTAACCATTACTGTTTACAAGACTGTCATTTCTCAAGAAGCTTAAAACTTACTATAGTTATTGTAGTATTTAAAAACGGTTCTACTGGGTACCCTGCCAGCTACAGACAAATGTCTTTAGTTCCAGTGGTAAGTAAAGTTTTGGAATATGTTATATTAGAGCACTTAAATCCACATTTTTTTAACATTTTGGTCTGTTTAGTAATAGTCAATATGGATTCAGAAAAGGCAGATCTACAATAGCTGCCACTGAAAAATTTATACATAGCATTCCACTCACTTTTGAAAAAGGAGAATATGTAAATGGTACCTTTTTTACTAAGACTCCCAACTGTATAGATCATTCGTTATTGTTAGAAAAGTAAACCTTTATGGGAGATACTATATTGAACATTTTCTTTTCAGTCCTATTTATTAAACTGCAAACAAGTTATAAAGGATGAATCTTTCTCCTATGAGACAATTGTTACATCTGCCACATCTCAGGGCTCTGTTTTAGGAACATTTTTATTGCAGTAAATGTTTTGCCAAGTAATTTTCAAGCTGCAGTATGTATTCTTATGATAAAAGTTTGTTAGTTCTGATAAGAGCCTTGCTAAACCCTTGGAAAAATATGAAGACAATAGCCTTATGTTAAATAAGAAAAAAAAACTGCCACGATTTTATTCACGTTGAAGCCAATTTTGGAAATCATACCTCATACTGACAAACTACATTTTTAGGGTCATCCTCCGTGGTCTAGGGTTACCATGATAGCATGAGTTCCCGAGGTCTTGGGTTCAATCCCGACGGAGGGCAATGGATTGTTTCAGGGGTGAAGCATGGCTTCCTTTGGAAGGGAAGTAAGGCCAGTGGTCCTGTGTTGTAGATTTACGGCATGTAAAAGAACCTCAAGCCTGATAAAGAGGCCTCTGAAGAATATTTCCCATCTTTCACGCCCAATATAGAATGTGATGCTAAGGACCACAGTAGTTTAAGAGAGTCCACAAATAAAACTCAAATTAAATTTTTACATTTTTAGGTGTTAATGTAGATAGTCAATTAAAGCAAGATATACATATTGTCAATATATCAACAGGGTTAGCCAGGGTATTTTACCTAATCAAGAACTCAACATACTGTTTGTCGGCACCATATACGAGATGTGCTTGTTTTGCATTGTTCCAATCAGTTTCAAGATTGTGGCAGTATTAATGTTTGTAATTGAAAATGCTACTGTTTATTTGCCACACGTATAAAAGACAATTTGTCGCAGTCACTTCGTGTTATCTTTTACTGAGCGCCTGTTATTGTATTTAATTTTGGGTTCACTGTCCTCCGGCTAGCTATGATTTCTCGGTCAAGCACTTATTTTGTACAAGGTGTGTAAACGGAAAGGAGTTTTTATCCAAAGATAACACTGATAAAAGAATTTGTTTTACACTTTTATTGTCGTAACACATTATTCACTTTCACCTATTAATCTTGACACTCGCCAAACTGAAACTTTTATAATAACTTCCTTACTGCCCATTATTAATTCGCGTTCAACTTTTTGTGTAATTAACTTTACGACACAAGAGATTTTTCATACATTTGCTATGCGTAACCTTGATGAACTGCGTGCGACGCATACTCCATGAATGCTTCCGTTGAACTACGTGAAACTTGATTCTGACACTGAATTTATACTTCCTCGCCCCAATATGCCTAAAGATTATAACCGAGCTGCTATTGGTTAATAAAACACGCCAACATTACCGTCTATATTTATATCCAATGAAAATTACGAAAACATATGCTCTGGGGAAAATGTTCCAGCAAATTCTGAAAAAAACACGCCACTCTGACGTCATTTGCTCGTCTCTAATAATGATAAACAGCTCACCCCCTCGCTACATTATTGCACGCTATTATTGTCAGTTTCAGTAAGGCCATATAAACCCACTTCTCGACAATGCTTACAATCAACAAACATCTCAAATCAATGTCACACAACAATGCATATTCACACTACAATCACTCTGACATTTACATTTTTGTGATACAAATTACTGCGTCAAGATATGGATTCTTACTATGGGGTGGCTCAACTAAAATACATGGCATTCTTTTATCACAAAAGAAAGTCTTGAGAATATTAAAGAAATGTGATTACAGGTCTTGCTGCAAACCTCTTTTCATTGAGCTGGAAGTTTTCACAGTTGCAAATGTATATTTGCTTGAGTTATTATTGTATGTTCATTGTAATATTCCTGGCTGTTATTTAAGAAAGGATGTACATGATCATAATACTAGGTATTACAAACCCTAAACTTACCTCGATTTACACTCAGTAATTCAACTAATTCTCATTTGTATTTGGGCCCAAAGTGTTACAAATTGTTGCCTCCTAATGTTAAAAGCTAGGGCAAACACTAGTTTTAAAACAGATTATTTAAATGGCTGGTGAAGACAACTTTTATAATTTGGATGAATTTTGAAACTAGCATGCCAGTGGCGTTGTGTTAAAACAACGTTATTTCTGTGTATTGACAAAATATTTACTGCTTTTTGACACTGTCAGTGCATGTGGCATCTGACAATAAATATGAATATGTGTATCAAATTTCCAAATGTTGCAATTTCCAATTTAAATTGCGTTATGAATATTCTTTATAAATAGATAATTAGAACTTTGATCAGTATTTCAAATTAGCCTGCTTAAAATTACCTATTTCCAGGTACAAAGATTTAGTCATGAGCAAACAAATTTATGGATGTGAAAATCAATTCAACACTAAATTGAAAACTGAAAAGTTGAAGAAGGTTTTGGTGCATAATAAATTAAGTAAACTTGAAGAATTGTTTTAGGTAATAATATTTGCTTTATGTAGTTCGTAACCCGCTTTGGGCATTGGTTTAGAATTTGATGCTTACGTAATATTACTTATGTATGAATTTGCCTCGGCTGCGTCAGTCTTACTTTATAGTCATTTGTCTTGGGTAGGGTACGGTATGACAATTATTGTAGACATCACAGAATTAAACTTTTTAAATTAACTTCTTTTATTTAAAATTCTTGCACATATTTACAAACCACTACACTTTTTCAAGAACTGTGAGGAACTTTTATACATTCACTTAGTGCGTATATCTGTTTTTACTAATCACCAGTAGAGAACAGATTTTTCCATCTATACTCTACCAAGTCTCGCCAGCAACTGAGTAACCTCAACGGTCAAAATCCTTAGGATTTAGTATTGCAAGTCCTGATTGGCTAATCTAGTCCAATAGAATATGTGCACTTAACTTAAAACTTTTCTTTGCTGTTGATTGGCTGATTTTCAAACTGTTAGAGAAACTATGTCATTGTCACTTTAATCATGACCAGCCCATTTCCAACTCTTAAACACATTATTGCCACAATTACCTCATTATTACTCATTGTTTGCAACCTAAAACTTATTATTGTCACAGTTCTTGCATTATGAGTGTATGTAATGTATTCACATAACATTATTAAAATATGTTTATAATAAAAATAAGCATTTGCAATGACTGTTACATACAATTTAAATAATTATTACATACATATTGTTTCATGGTGGGCTGTAATTGAATTTACTTACTATAAATTACAATTGAAATTTTTCCGGTATTAAAATACTGCCTCAAAGTGGTATTATGAAAGGACTGTCTAAAGATATATGACTACTTGGCAAACACACCAATGATCTTTACGTCACTCCCAGCAAGTATTCATACAAGATTTTTTAGATACTCGCTCGAACATCCCCATTGTCTTTATATTTTAAACTGAATAAAATTGATGATTCAATCTCTCGCACTTTTATATAAATCTCGCAAAATTATGATGTTACAGACGAGAAAGAATTAGATACTGAAGGGTATGTGGAAAATTTCATAGTAAGCAAGAAAAAATTTTAAACAATATCTATTCTAGGAGAAAGGGAAATACAACCAAGATGATAAAACTTGTTAAGGATAGGAATGAAATTCAGTATTCGCTTAAAGAACACAACTGTGCCCTGTGAGAAAAATATAATGTAAGTATGAAATCTGCAAATGTAATTTCCAACTTAAAGAATTGTGTTGTAAATATTTGTTATAATTAAGTAGTTGGAATTTAGATTATCAGCATTTTTAATTTCTCTGCTTAAAATTATCCACTTTAAGGCACGGACGTATAGTTTTAAGCACGTAAGTTTATGGATGCGAAAATCAATGACATTTGGATACTAAATTGACGATTCAAAAGTTTGATTATGAAAAGACCGTATTACTACTTGGCAAAAAAGGCAATGATCTTTATAGGACTCCCAGCTTACTGATACAGAAATATAAGCACACATTAGCACCGTATCCGCAACATCAGTATGTCTTGCTTTGTCATTATAGGATCATTGTGAGAAAAGGCTCATATGTTAGCTGAGAACCATTCCATTGAGTTAAATATAAAGTATAGTTGCATGCATATGCTTAAAGTAACTCAAAGTAAATGTTAAGTTGGAAACATTGGGAAGATTCTCCTCTCACCACACCTAAGTTATATCTATGGTTGTGCTACCAAGATGTGCTGATAGTGATGATGGTAATGGTTGTGGTAATGATGAAGATATTAATAATTTGGTCAGCTAATTAAGAATGTTTAATGATGCCCATTAAAGGGTCCACTTCAAGCTTTAAAATATCATCTATAGGTATACTGCACCCTTTTAATTGCCTTTGGAAATTTGACTTTGTTAATTGTTCGTTTTGACATTATTGTTTTCTTTATAATTATTGATACTATGCCTTATACCTTTTCGATGCATTTTATTATGCTTTATGTGATTACTTTTGTACTTGTCTCCTTGTTTACTATGTTTCATTAATTTGTTGTTTGTTATGCTTTGTCTTGATGGTAGTCTCAGAATGAGAAAGCAGAAAGTCTTTTCTTTCAAAATAAATAACACAATAATTTGACTCTCCATCATAAATCAGACATATGAAGATGTTAGTTAATTGTTTGGACTTCCATATCCGAAGCTGTGCTTAGTATAGGGACGAATGTTAAAGCAGACAGGTCTATAATGAAGATGTTACGAATTCGTATACCGCTCCCATCTGCAGAGCTTTATATATGTAATATACTTTGCTGTACTTATGTAAACACACCTATAGTATGTGCAGAAGAACCACAATTTGGAACTGATTACAATTTGTACCACGCTTGAAACGCCTGCAACATGCAACCAACATTACCGGCACAGCATGCATAATTACGAGATATTAATTCAATAAGAGGATGGGGATTCGGGTCATATATACTTTCACACATAATTTTTCACTCAAAGATATATCCTATTCTTTACCTTTCGTTGTAAGCCTTCAAATTGTAACAGGAACCCCCCGCCACCACCCCTCCCCACTATTTTACATAAAGCAAAATACACAATGGGAACAAGAAAATTTAAAAAGTGGTATATATTTTTGTACTTCCACTTAGCATAGAACAGGGAAATATGATTAATTTGTTTGCTTGAATGGAAATTTAAGGTACTAAATACTCCAATGTATACTTCTGAAGGATACCTGTTTAGAGGATGTTGCTTTGTTGAAAATAGGAAACCGCAATTGTGTTCATACAATTAAGTATCTTTTCTTTTTAGCTGTATTTACACAGGCTGACTTGTGCCTAGTTTTATAGGGAATGTATCGTAGACTGCTGGGAGTGCACTGTATAAACATTCTTTAATCAGCACCATGTACACTTGGGTGCAAAAAGCGTTCAGATATAATCAATTGTGCATTAAATTGGTAAGGCATTCCTCGCCATTTATAGTCATCCTCTGTGGTCTAATTGTAACATGCCAGACTGGGTTCAAACCTGGCGGAAGTCGATGAATTTTTTGGGGCATAAAAATCATTAGCGTGGCTTGCTTCAGAAGAGAAGTAAAGCCAGTGGTCCTGTGACATAGATTTATGGCATGTAAAAGAACCTCAAGCCTAATAGAGAGGTTCTGAGCAAACTTTCTGGCAATTCACATCCAATATAAAATGGGACGCTAAGAACCATAGTAGTTAAAGAGCGTGTATGAATAAAACTCAATTTTTCACACACACATTTTTAAAAAAATGGTTGCTTTTTTGAATCAGAGGTCCTGAAACATGTATTTTTATTGAAATCTCGGTATTCAATTTTTGGGGGAATGCAATATTTTCTCTACCTACTGTGTACATAATAGAGAAAGCACTATTAATATAACTTCGCAATTACATTACAGCAGAAAGCCTGACATGTTTTCTTCACTTTCTTCCTCTCACTTGAGAACACTAAATGAAAGGAGTCTGTTTCCTTTCTCCAGGCCTAAAACTGGCAAATGAGATCGTTCAGCTATGCGTGTAGCATTCTTGACTATAATGTAATTATATATAAGGGCAATGGCTAACGTGCGAGGTTCGCATTACAACCATGGGCTTCTTCGTGGTTTCCCTGGGTCAGTAGACGAATGCTGGGGTGATTCCTCTTCTACTACGAATTTCATATCCCCTCATTCCCTATCATTTAATTTTCCTTTTCATGTTTTAGGTGAGCTTTTGGCTGTGCAGTGTCAGTCGGTGTTGGGTAGATGGCTCAGATGCTTGCTCTTTGGTATATTCTCCTCCGCCTAGCAGATGCTAGCCTTCTTTGAGCTGTCTATGGTGGGTCGAGTTCTCCCCGACTCCGACAGAGGGAAGCCTTCTTTGTACAGGCCAATGTGTGATCGACTCTTCAAGCTTGGAATCGTTAGGCACCTCTGCACATCTCGGTCACCGGGATGCCTGCAGCATATAACCTCCTACAGTTTCTTCATTTCATCCGTGGCTCCTGGGAGTTGTAGCCACAAAATATCCACCTTGGGTAGAGGTAAGCGAAGAGGTGTCATCCCATGAATGCATTTTATAGTCTAGAAGAATTTAAGTATTGGGATATGTAAAACCTGTATATATGTATATAAAATTGTTTTTGATGTGTCCTTGAAATCTTGTGTTTAAAGGATGAATAAAAGTATCTTAGCTTATCTTGTCATAGTCAATTATATAAAAATGATCTTATTCCTTGATAGGCAGTTACGCTGATCCACTTTACATGTTAAAACCTTATAACTAGTGTCAGGTAAGGCAAAATTCTCAAGAGCAGAATGCATTTTCATGCCAAGGACATCCTTACTTATCTAATGAATCAGTCACAGGGTGATGAGGGTGAAATTGCTACATGGTTGAGCTATAAAAGGTAATTCAGAACATAAAGGCAGCTTCCAAAAGTTGGTACCTAATAGAATTTTTGGCAATGTCTCTTTGAAAAACTATAAGTACGTTAAGGAGTAATGTAAAGCAGTTTTTGAGGTACATTATTATTATTATTATTACTTTTACGTTTTGGGAAGTTGAATCGGATTGAAAAAATTCTCTACTGTAGTCCAGATTTGGACTACAGATTTTCAGCATACCATACAGCTGCTCTGACCAACTGAGTTACCATGGCAACACGCCAGCATGACATTGCATTCACCAGCTGACTTACATTTTTCTCAGCACACTAAAAGGCATTCTCAAACTCTCTTTGAGATTACATACACCAATGGTGACTTACAATCTCGTAAATACTTTAAGTCCCGGGTTCATAGACAATCACTGTTAGGTGATTCATTTTTAATTGTTCCTTCACACAAGTCATGTGTAGGCTTAAGTTGGTAATAATGAAACAAATTCATTATTTGATCTAGTTGGTAATGTAGAATCAGATTTATTGACTACCGAATAGTGTTTAACTATGAAGTCCGGATGAGATTATTTGTTGCCATTTGGGTATTTTATCTTAAAATAAATTTTAGAATCCTTTGTGGTTTACCGGAGAACCGTCAAGGGATGTCTGGGGATGCTGAATTTTGAAACGTTAGGCACACTGCTGTGCTGCACCTGCTGCCATCAAATTTGGCAGCTCTTCATTCTCTCCTGCCTTCTCTTGCATGATCATTTTGATTCTATGTATTATTCTGTGTTGCTAAGTATACAGCAACACTTAGGTTTAATCTAAATTTGCTGTTATACAGTGTTTTTGGTACATGATGGAAAATTATTTTGTGTACGTATTTTCAAATTAACGCTATAAAACACAGCCAAATTTAATCACATGTATTTGTCAAAAGTAACACTTTTTGACACAGAATTAAGACAAGAGGATAATATATGAATATACTTCTATCACAAATTACATATTACTTGAATGTAGTGGATGCTGTTGAATACAGGTAAACCATATGGTATTTTACAGAGAGAAATGAAGCTTTCATGGAATGGAAAAGGATATTCGAAGTGAGTACCATATAACATACATTCTGCTGCTAAGATTATTTCTGACCCTAACTTTCAATGTGTAGGTAAGAGCAGCTTTATGGAATGACAGTGAAATTCAGCTGTCCTTCATCAAGTGAGTAGTTTAATGTTTGTATAGTGCACATTAGGACAAATTAGACCAAGGGTTTTATTACTTCTCTTTATAATGCTTTAGTGTGGCAATGAATAGTTACGCGTGTGTGTTTGTCATTATTGCAGTGATGCCATTTGGAAAAATTTCCTTTCAATTAGCCAAATTTTAGAAGTTCTTTCATCCTCTATCCTAATGTAAGTTTAGCAGTAAGCATGTAGTAAAATAACCAACTATGGAAAACCTTAAAGTTTTTATGGGTTATTCATAAACATATTGTGTTTTATGTTTTTTGTGTATGGGTTTGTTTTGTTTTGTTTGTTTTGTTTGCTAATGCAGGTCAGTTGGCAGGGACGATTTATTTATGCATCAGTGTCTGGTTTGATTTTAATGATGCCATTGGCACAAAGGTGTCCTCAGTGAATGACCTTGCTTCTCTCACTGAGACTGGGGTATACAACATGACTGTGATGATATACTGAGTGTTTCAAAATGCATATTTCCCTAGGTTGGATAAGTACCTCTGGGCAATATTTGGGATAATTTCACACAAGGATTGATTTTTACTGGAATTTCAAAATTAAATTGTTGCTTTTCGTAACTTTGTATGAAGTTCTGCCATATATTAATTTCTTCTGCATTACTTATAGTGTTAATCTAATTTTCCTAGCTGTGCTATTTTTTGATTTGTAAAAATGAGCACTTATTGCTCATTTAATTGTTTGCTTATATTTTATATTTTTTTAAAAATTTTATCATTCTTATACTTGAGCTTCTCTATATTTTTCTAATACACATATTGTCACATTCAATCCATGAAATGTGTCTGTCACAATTGGAGTTGCCCTATAAAATTTTTTCCATTCTCCTCAAAGAGAGTTATTCACTGGAAAGTTGAACTTTTAAAGATAGTTGGTTCAAGGATTTCTCTACAGCTTGAGTTAAAGCCAAATGGCTTTTGTATAATTATGTTGCAGGAATGAAAATAGGTGTCCAAGAGCAGCTTGAAGGTATATTTCAAACACTGGAGCCATGATGTGTCAGCAGTGTCGCAGACGCATTTTAAGCCAACAAAGTGGTTTATGGGAGTTGCTTCACCATGGTTCATGGAATTTAAAAAAAATGCTTTATAAGCAGCAGTCTGTCACCAAAATATTGAATAACTTTTCAATTGGTAAGTTAAGTATTATCAGACAATGTGTAATAATAATTAATAAAGCTTTGAGTCACTCAATAACAGTAGTAGTGATAGTAGTAATAATAATAATAATAACAATAATAATAATGATGATGATGATGGTGATGATAATAAATGTCCAAAGACTGCAAAAGTGTGAGAAAGGAGGATAACTATATCCTTCCAGAGATTCTAGATCGAATATGAACCACAAGTTAACATTATAACATACTTATTTCCAATCACTCGTAAACATTATAGTAACCATTATAAAATATAACAGCCACCTTGCTTGGCTTCAGACAAGTTCCTGTTGCTTGCTCTCTCACACACACAGCACTCACTACCACACACCTATACATCTCTATGTATGGATGTTGCTAGCTCCGTAACATGAATTTACCTATGTTCCAACATGCCTCCTTAAATTCATATTACAGTCCAATATTTACTATTATCAATTACTTTACATTTAAAATATTTCTAAGCTTTTCAAATTTGTTTTGTCCTAAAGACTTAGTAAAAGTATTTGCAATGTTTCCTTCAGAATTCACTTTTACAAAATCACTTTCACCATTAATACAACTTTCATTTACAAAGTGGTAATAAGTTTCTATATACTTTGATTTCTTAGTAAAATTACCAAACTTTACTATATCTATCGCACCAGAATTATCTTCATAAATTTTAATAGGATCAAAAATTTCCATATCAACATCAAGCAAAATATCTTTTACAACCTTTAATTCACTCACACACTCAGATAGATACATATTCAGCTGATGTGGAGGAATTTGTTACACTGTTCTGGTTCTTTGATTTCCAATAAATTACAATTCCATTTAATTTAATTACATAACCAGTTGTTGATCTATCAGTAACATCACCTGCCGAATCAGTGTCCACATGGATCTATAATGTCAGCATTTGTATTATTATTATTAAATTGATTCATCACTTGCTGATAGCGCAGGTCCTAACTTCAAATTTTGCTCCATAGGAGTAACATACAAATTGGTATTTGCAATATCATACTTCATTTCTAATGACAAGATATGAGGAGCATCGTTTCAAACCCCATTATGTCCAAAAAGCAAAATTTTACAGGAAATCCAAAAAATGTAATACTCCTAAACTATAAGTTGTACTGAAATTTTGAAAAAAATCTATAAATATATAGTTTTTATTTATAAGGTGTAAGAGTTGAAATCACTTTTCAAATGCATTTCATGAAAATGGGGAGGGGATTGTTTACATAAGATGGTGTGAAACAACCACATGGAAAATTTAATTTGTAGAATAGTGAATGATTTATTTTTGTATATTCTTAACATAAGGCAGCGCCGTGGCCGAGTGGTTAGACCGCTCGCCTCCCACAGAGGCGGACCGGGTTCAATCCCAGGGACCTGCATGTGGGATTTGTGGTGGACGAAGCGGCGTCTGGGCGGGTTTTCTCCAGTTTCTCCAGTTTCCCCCGCCATTCATTCCACCAACTGCTCCATCATCACCTTTCCTTTCATCCATTTCACCAACATTTCGCTTCATCCACTTCCTTCATCCCATACCAGGCATCGGGCTGATCACCCATCCTAGATGTTCTGTCTGATCCATGAGTGTCTGCTCCTTGACGGGCCTCTGACCCCAGGCACCTGCCTGTAAGTCCTGGGGGGTGTAAGTCCTACATAAGAGGAGGGTAAACAGATAATGAATGAATGAATGAATGAATATTCTTAACATAAATACATTGAGTAAATCTTGATAAAATATGGCATGGATTTAAACAAAGGAAGTACATCATACGATTATGAGAATTTTGAAATTACATATATTATGAATTAAACATAGAATAACACAATGAGATAATAAGAATTCTGAAAGTACTTGAAATCAGCAATTATTTAATTATGAATTTTACAAACTCACATAATACATTCGAACATCTTTTGCAATCCATGCATTCCACATTCTTCTTCTAAACAGTCACACAGTTCACTATTCTGGTCAGTGACGTCTTCTGCAAGGATGGATGTAGAATTCAAGATGTTTTCAAGGAACTTCAAAACTTTGTCATTTCTCCAGTCATTTCTGAATCTCTTTATTAGTAAGCCTTCTACATCATTTTTCTTTTGTTGAGTGATCCTGCACCTGGTGGTAGGTACAGCTATAGGTTCTACAATCATCTGTGCCACATTGCCTCGTTTCAACATTGGAGAAAACTGTTTGGAAGGGTCATCAGTACGATAGGATAGTTGCATCTTATAATGCACTGGGCATTTTCCATCCTTTGTTTTCTGAAGGATTATGCATTTCATCTTGCTGATCCAATCACACTTCTCAAAATGTTCACTCAAAGATTTGAAATTTTTTATAACCCAATCTTTTCCAAGAGCATGTAGTGAACCTATTTTCTCATAAATTGTGTGGTAATCCCTTGGTGTCAAAAACTCTGAATGCTTTCTTAGATTTTTTTCAACGGCTCCGAACACCCTGTCTGCTGTCAGGAAAAAATGTCCTCTTACTGGGAAGACGAGAGTAATAGTTTTCAAATGATTATGGGCTTTATTGCGGAGGTAATAAGCAAGGGAATGTACAACATGCACATTCCATGCATATTGTTCTTTCATCATTTTGTGAAATGTTTTTGCTTGCAGTTTGTGGGCGCCAATCTCAGCTAGAACCATGTATTTCTTGTTCCCATACATGTTGTTCAATTTATGCTTCATCTGGAGGCAGTAGCTGCAAGTATCAGTTGCGGGAGTAGCGAAACCTAGATTAAATTTCGCGCTAAAACTTTTCTTGAAAAACCATTTTCTCACTTGAAGTTCTTGTGGCACATTTGCATTGTACAATTTAAACAACTTATTGATACTGACTTCTGAGGAAAGATAAAGCTGTTGGCTCTTTCTTCTATTATAATGGCTTTCATTGGCTTTTAGATTGGAAATGAAACTGATGACCTTCTCTCTTCTGGCTTTGTATTGGTCCTTCTTGCAGTTGCCGCCCTTGTGCTATTTGCATCCTTCTCCTGATTTAATGGATTTAGCAACTTTTTTAATCGGCACTGTCCACATTCAAAGAGTCTTCCAAAAATCTTGGAACATATTGGTTCTGTTCTACCATTTACTGGAATCTGCAATACTAATACTAATACTAATAATAATAATATTCATTATGAAATTACACAGTTTTCAAGAGGAGCTTGTGCTACTCTATGAATAGAGTGATGTAAATGCTTTCAAAACCATTCACAAGTTTATATTTGTTAGTATCGCATTACACTAATCTGATACTTTGCAGTCATAGAAGTTGCTGCCCTTTTTACTTCACCCCTTGGCCTGCGCCTTTTTGGTGATGACACCTGAATCATTAAAGAAAGGCGACAGTCTTGCTCCCATTTGCTTTTGCAGGCGAATACTTTATCATTGGCCTTGGAAAGAAAATGAGTGGGAATGCTGCAACAATGGAATCTGCCTTCCTTATGCTCACATGGCGGTACAAACCCTCTCAGGTCTGGATCTTTATTGTGATTTCTAGTGAAAAGAAGAAGAAAAGTAAATTCTGTTAACATAAACTGGGGAAGATATAACCCTATAAGTATGCCTTCATATCTTTCAATATAAGTGCGCCTTGGCAAACATAATGCTATTATAACATACTTCAGGATATTATGTAGCTTTATTAGAATAATATATAATTACAGAACTTACTTTTCCTCAGATTGAAGCTGTCACCTTGCTATCCGTTGCTTCTGTCTCCTTTGACTACCCTTTGAATTACCTCCAACCAAAACACCTTCATTCATTTTTAAGCAGAACAATACTATTATTCATTGACAATATGCCACACTGATAGGCCAGCAATAATTATGTACGAGTATAACCAACACAAAGCAATTAAATACCAGGGCATGCATACGTTGATAAAGGAGGACAAAACTGAATTTGCACCGGCCAGTAATGTGGACATAATGGGATATGAAATGACCACCGCATTTCAAGGTTAATTTTACACAGGGACTAAACAAGATTTGGACCGATTTAAGTTTATAGATTGAAAGATCACTTAAGAAGCAAGGCAAAATGATGTCAAACTCAATTTTGTCCAGGGATGGACATAATGGGGTTTGAAACGACGCTCCTCATATAATCTCTTTGATCTAGGGTCATTTTGCATTGACTAAAATCATGATTAATATTAATACCTAAATTGGTTTTTATTTTACCCAAATCTTTTATTTGAAATCTTTCTAGTAATAAATTTTTAACAAAATCTTTACAACATGGGTAGATCATCTACAAATAGAATTAGATAAACATTACGTATGTATTGTAATGAAAAGAAGCTAGAAACAGTGATGTGTATTGAAATTATTTAAAGGCGAGTCGAAATTGTTACACTAACATCACTTAAGTTTACTCACTTAACATGTTTCGGGAAACCGTTGTTCCCATCCTCAGAAGGTTAACTCGACTGGCCCATGTTGTTGGTGTTTCCGTTTTTTGGACTGGATCCTGTGGTGGCATCTTGTGGTGGAGAAATGTACTTCCAGAGAGGATTTGGTGGCGGCAAATCAAAATTCATTAGATAAACATTGTTTTTATTCTCCTTGTCATTAAATATATATAAACAGAAATCATTTTCACTTCTTTCAAACCTAAACTACTCAAATAAGTATCAAAACATTCATACCAAGCTCTCAGGCTTTCAACCATTCTAGTACTCTATGTGTACCATTCTCATAATCTTGTGGCTATTTTGCATAAACTTCTGATTTATCTTTACCATTCAAAAAGCTATCTCTGCATCCATTTGTTCAATTTTTAACCATTTTGGCAACAATATGCCATTAAAACATTTAAAGGTTCCATTCTTGTCCCCGGAGAGTGAATGTCAATTAAATTATTCTGTTGATATCCTCTTACTACTAATCTAGCTTTATAGATATCATCAATCTTTTTTCTATAGACCCACTTTACATCTAAAATCTTCTTGTCATTTGTTCTTTACAAACATCAAAGTTTTATTTAAACAACTCATTTCTTTATTCATTGCATTTCTCCATTTTTCAGAATCATTACTATTAATAACATCACTATAAGAAATAGGATTTTCAGTATCAGCATAATTTGCATAAACAACATTATTATATACAAAATAATATTAAATCTTGCAAGCCCCCTTTTTTGTCTGGTTGATCTTCACAGCCCTAATTCTTCATTTTCATCATTTAAATTCTCATCACTATTATCATGTCCATTTTCACTTTCTTTTTTATCATGAGCCCCTCTTGACTCATTTTTAAAGCATATATAAAGCAACATGCAACCATTATTACCGGCACAGCATGCATAATTACGAGATATTAATTCAATAAGAGGATGGGGATTTGGGTCGTATGTACTTTCACACATAATGTTTTTACTCAAAGATTTATCCTATTCTTTACCTTTCATTATAAGCCTTCAAATTGTAACAGGAACCCCCCGCCGCCACCCCTCCCCACTATTTTACATAAAGCAAAATACACAATGGGAACAAGAAAATTTAAAAAGTGGTATATATTTTTGTACTTCCACTTAGCATAGAACAATGAAATATGATTAATTTGTTTGCTTGAATGGAAATTTAAGGTACTTAATACTCCAATGTATACTTCTGAAGGATACCTGTTTAGAGGATGTTGCTTTGTTGAAAATAGGAAACCGCAATTGTGTTCATACAATTAAGTATATTTTCTTTTTAGCTGTATTTACACAGGCTGACTTGCGCCTAGTTTTATAGGGAATGTATCGTAGACTGCTGGGAGTGCACTGTATAAACATTCTTTAATCAGCACCATGTACACTTGGGTGCAAAAAGCGTTCAGATATAATCAATTGTGCATTAAATTGGTAAGGCATTCCTCGCCATTTATAGTCATCCTCTGTGGTCTAATTGTAACATGCCAGACTGGGTTCAAACCTGGCAGAAGTCGATGAATTTTTTCGGGCATAAAAATCATTAGCTTGGCTTGCTTCAGAAGAGAAGTAAAGCCAGTGGTCCTGTGACATAGATTTATGGCATGTAAAAGAACCTCAAGCCTAATAGAGAGGTTCTGAGCAAACTTTCTGGTAATTCACATCCAATATAAAATGGGACGCTAAGAACCATAGTAGTTAAAGAGCGTGTATGTATAAAACTCAATTTTTCACACACACATTTTTAAAAAAATGGTTGCTTTTTTGAATCAGAGGTCCTGAAACATGTATTTTTATTGAAATCTCGGTATTCAATTTTTGGGGGAATGCAATATTTTCTCAACCTACTATGTACATAATAGAGAAAGCACTATTTAATATAACTTCGCAATTACATTACAGCAGAAAGCCTGACATGTTTTCTTTACTTTCTTCCTCTCACTTGAGAACACTAAATGAAAGGAGTCTGTTTCCTTTCTCCAGGCCTAAAACTGGCAAATGAGATCGTTCAGCTATGCATGTAGCATTCTTGACTATAATGTAATTATATATAAGGGCAATGGCTAACGTGCGAGGTTCGCATTCCAACCATGGGCTTCTTCGTGGTTTCCCTGGGTCAGTAGACGAATGCTGGGGTGATTCCTCTTCTACCACGAATTTCATGTCCCCTCATTACCCATCATTTAATTTTCCTTTTCATATTTTAGGTGAGCTTTTGGCTGTGCAGTGTCAGTCGGTGTTGGGTAGATGGCTCAGATGCTTGCTCATTGGTATATTCTCCTCCACCTAGCAGATGCTAACCTTCTTTGAGCTGTCTATGGTGGGTCGAGTTCTCCCCGACTCTGACAGAGGGAAGCCTTCTCTGTACAGGCCAATGTGTGATCGACTCTTCAAGCTTGGAATCGTTAGGCACCTCTGCACATCTCGGTCACCGGGATGCCTGCAGCATATAACCTCCTACAGTTTCTTCATTTCATCCGTGGCTCCTGGGAGTTGTAGCCACAAAATATCCAACTTGGGTTGAGGTAAGCGAAGAGGTGTCATCCCATGAATGCATTTTATAGTCTAGAAGAATTTAAGTATTGGGATATGTAAAACCTGAATATATGTATATAAAATTGTTTTTGATGTGTCCTTGAAATCTTGTGTTTAAAGGATGAATAAAAGTATCTTAGCTTATCTTGTCCTAGTCAATTATATAAAAATGATCTTATTCCTTGATAGGCAGTTACGCTGATCCAATTAACATGTTAAAACCTTATAACTAGTGTCAGGTAAGGCAAAATTCTCAAGAGCAGAATGCATTTTCATGCCAAGGACATCCTTACTTATCTAATGAATCAGTCACAGGGTGATGAGGGTGAAATTGCTACATGGTTGAGCTATAAAAGGTAATTCAGAACATAAAGGCAGCTTCCAAAAGTTGGTACCTAATAGAATTTTTGGCAATGTCTCTTTGAAAAACTATAAGTACGTTAAGGAGTAATGTAAAGCAGTTTTTGAGGTACATTATTATTATTACTGTTACATTTTGGGAAGTTGAATCGGATTGAAAGAATTCTCTACTGTAGTCCAGATTTGGACTACAGATTTTCAGCATACCATACAGCTGCTCTGACCAACTGAGTTACCATGGCAACACGCCAGCATGACATTGCATTCACCAGCTGACTTACATTTTTCTCAGCACACTAAAAGGCGTTCTCAAACTCTCTTTGAGATTACATACCCCAATGGTGACTTACAATCTCGTAAATACTTTAAGTCCCGGGTTCATAGACAATCACTGTTAGGTGATTCATTTTTAATTGTTCCTTCACACAAGTCATGTGTAGGCTTAAGTTGGTAATAATGAAACAATTTCATTATTTGATCTAGTTGGTAATGTAGAATCAGATTTATTGACTACCGAATAGTGTTTAACTATGAAGTCCGGATGAGATTATTTGTTGCCATTTGGGTATTTTATCTTAAAATAAATTTTAGAATCCTTTGTGGTTTACCGGAGAACCGTCAAGGGATGTCTGGGGATGCTGAATTTTGAAACGTTAGGCACACTGCTGTGCTGCACCTGCTGCCATCAAATTTGGCAGCTCTTCATTCTCTCCTGCCTTCTCTTGCATGATCATTTTGATTCTATGTATTATTCTGTGTTGCTAAGTATACAGCAACACTTAGGTTTAATCTAAATTTGCTGTTATACAGTGTTTTTGGTACATGTGGAAAATTATTTTGTGTACGTATTTTCAAATTAACGCTATAAAACACAGCCAAATTTAATCACATGTATTTGTCAAAAGTAACACTTTTTGACACAGAATTAAGACAAGAGGATAATATATGAATATACTTCTATCACGAATTACATATTACTTGAATGTAGTGGATGCTTTTGAATACAGGTAAACCATATGGTATTTTACAGAGAGAAATGAAGCTTTCAAGGAATGGAAAAGGATATTCGAAGTGAGTACCATATAACGTACATTCTGCTGCTAAGATTATTTCTGACCCTAAATTTCAATGTGTAGGTAAGAGTAGCTTTATGGAATGACAGTGAAATTCAGCTGTCCTTCATCAAGTGAGTAGTTTAATGTTTGTATAGAGCACATTAGGGCAAATTAGACCAAGGGTTTTATTACTTCTCTTTATAATGCTTTAGTGTGGCAATGAATAGGTAACATTATAACACACTTATTTCCAATCACTCGTAAACATTATAGTAACCATTATAAAATATAACAGCCTCCTTGCTTGGCTTCAGACAAGTTCATGTTGCTAGCTCTGTAACATGAATTTACCTATGTTCCAACATGCCTCCTTAAATTCATATTACATTCCAATATTTACTATTAATTACTTTACATTTAAAATATTTCTAAGCTTTTCATTTTTGTTTTGTCCTAAAGACTTAGTAAAAGTATTTGCAATGTTTTCTTCAGAATTCGCTTTTACAAAATCACTTTCACCATTAATACAACTTTCATTTACAAAGTGGTAATAAGTTTCTATATACTTTGATTTCTTAGTAAAATTACCAAACTTTACTATATCTATCGCACCAGAATTATTTTCATAAATTTTAATAGGATCAAAAATTTCCATATCAACATCAAGCAAAATATCTTTTACAACCTTTAATTCACTCACACACTCCGATAAATACATATTCAGCTGATGTGGAGGAATTTGTTACACTGTTCTGGTTCTTTGATTTCCAATAAATTACAATTCCATTTATTTTAATTACATAACCAGTTGTTGATCTATCAGTAACATCAGCTGCCGAATCAGTGTCCACATGGATCTAAAATGTCAGCATTTGTATTATTATTATTAAAGTTGACTTTAAGCCTTTGGTTAAGACTAAGTATTTTAAAATTCTCAAAGAATACCTACAATGACTACTACCATGGCCATTCTGAAATTTACTTAAATAATTCACACTGAAAATTAATTCAGGTCTTGTTCCTGAACTAATACACAAAAGAGCTCCAATTCAATTTCTATATTTGATTCATTACTTGCTGATAGCGCAGGTCCTAACTTCAAATTTTGCTCCATAGGAGTAACATACAAATTGGTATTTGCAATATCATACTTCATTTCTAATGACAAGATATGAGGAGCATCGTTTCAAACCCCATTATGTCCAAAAAGCAAAATTTTACAGGAGATCCAAAAAATGTAATACTCCTAAACTATAAGTTGTACTGAAATTTTTAAAAAAAACTATAAATATATAGTTTTTATTTATAAGGTGTAAGAGTTGAAATCAATTTTCAAATGCATTTCATGAAAATGGGGAGGGGATTGTTTACATAACATGGTGTGAAACAACCACATGAAAAATGTAATGTTGTAGAATAGTGAATGATTTATTTTTGTATATTCTTAACATAAATACATTGAGTAAATCTTGATAAAACATGGTATGGATTTAACCAAAGGAAGTACATCATACGATTATGAGAATTTTGAAATTACATATATTATGAATTAAACATAGAATAACACAACGAGATAATAAGAATTCTGAAAGTAATTGAAAGCAACAATTATTCAATTATCAATTTTAGAAACTCACATAATACATTCGAACATCTTTTGCAATCCATGAATTCCACATTCTTCTTCTAAACAGTCACACAGTTCACTATTCTGGTCAGTGACGTCTTCTGCAAGGATGGATGTAGAATTCAAGATGTTTTCAAGGAACTTCAAAACTTTGTCATTTCTCCAGTCATTTCCAAATCTCTTTATTAGTAAGCCTTCTACATCATTTTTCTTTTGTTGAGTGATCCTGCACCTGGTGGTAGGTACAGCTATAGGTTCTACAATCATCTGTGCCACATTGCCTCGTTTCAACATTGGAGAAAACTGTTTGGAAGGGTCATCAGTACGATAGGATAGTTCCATCTTATAATGCACTGGGCATTTTCCATCCTTTGTTTTCTGAAGGATTATGCATTTCATCTTGCTGATCCAATCACACTTCTCAAAATGTTCACCCAAAGATTTGAAATTTTTTATAACCCAATCTTTTCCAAGAGCAAGTAGTGAACCTATTTTCTCATAAATTTTGTGGTAATCCCTTGGTGTCAAAAACTCTGAATGCTTTCTTAGATTTTTTTCAACGGCTCTGAACACCCTGTCTGCTGTCAGGAAAAATTGTCCTCTTACTGGGAAGACGAGAGTAATAGTTTTCAAATGATTATGGGCTTTATTGCGGAGGTAATAAGCAAGGGAATGTACAACATGCACATTCCATGCATATTGTTCTTTCATCATTTTGTGAAATGTTTTTGCTTGCAGTTTGTGGGCGCCAATCTCAGCTAGAACCATGTATTTCTCGTTCCCATACATGTTGTTCAATTTATGCTTCATCTGGAGGCAGTAGCTGCAAGTATCAGTTGCGGGAGTAGCGAAACCTAGATTAAATTTCGCGCTAAAACTTTTCTTGAAAAACCATTTTCTCACTTGAAGTTCTTGTGGCACATTTGCATTGTACAATTTAAACAACTTATTGATACTGACTTCTGAGGAAAGATAAAGCTGTTGGCTCTTTCTTCTATTATAATGGCTTTCATTGGCTTTTAGATTGGAAATGAAACTGATGACCTTCTCTCTTCTGGCTTTGTATTGGTCCTTCTTGCAGTTGCCGCCCCTATGCTGTTTGCATCCTTCTCCTGATTTAATGGATTTAGCAACTTTTTTAATCGGCACTGTCCACATTCAAAGAGTCTTCCAAAAATCTTGGAACATATTGGTTCTGTTCTACCATTTACTGGAATCTGCAATACTAATACTAATACTAATACTAATAATAATAATAATCATAATAATAATAATAATAATAATAATAATAATAATAATAACAATAATAATAATATTCATTATGAAATTACACAGTTTTCAAGAGGAGCTTGAGCTACTCTATGAATAGAGCGATGTAAATGCTTTCAAAAGCATTCACAAGTTTACATTTATTAGTATCGCATTACACTAACCTGATACTTTGCAGTCATAGAAGTTGCTGCCCTTTTTACTTCACCCCTTGGCCTGCGCCTTTTTGGTGATGACACCTGAATCATTAAAGAAAGGCGACAGTCTTGCTCCCATTTGTTTTTGCAGGCGAATACTTTATCATTGGCCTTGGAAAGAAAATGAGTGGGAATGCTGCAACAATGGAATCTGCCTTCCTTATGCTCACATGGCGGTACAAACCCTCTCAGGTCTGGATCTTTATTGTGATTTCTAGTGAAAAGAAGAAGAAAAGTAAATTCTGTTAACATAAACTGGGGAAGATATAACCCTATAAGTATGTCTTCATATCTTTCAATATAAGTGCGCCTTGGCAAACATAATGCTATTATAACATACTTCAGGATATTATGTAGCTTTATTAGAATAATATATAATTACAGAACTTACTTTTCCTCAGATTGAAGCTGTCACCTTGCTATCCTTTGCTTCTGTCTCCTTTGACTACCCTTTGAATTACCTCCAACCAAAACACCTTCATTCATTTTTAAGCAGAACAATACTATTATACATTGACAATATGCCACACTGATAGCCCAGCAATAATTATGTACGAGTATAACCAACACAAAGCAATTAAATACCAGGGCATGCATACGTTGATAAAGGAGGACAAAACTGAATTTGCACCGGCCAGTAATGTGGACATAATGGGATATGAAATGACCACCTCATTTCAAGGTTAATTTTACACAGGGACTAAACAAGATTTGGACCGATTTAAATTTATAGATTGAAAGATCACTTAAGAAGCAAGGCAAAACGATGTCAAACTCAATTTTGTCCAGGGATGGACATAATGGGGTTTGAAACGACGCTCCTCATATAATCTCTTTGATCTAGGGTCATTTTTCATTGACTAAAATCATGATTAATATTAATACCTAAATTGGTTTTTATTTTACCCAAATCTTTTATTTGAAATCTTTCTAGTAATAAATTTTTAACAAAATCTTTACAACATGAGTAGATCATCTACAAATAGAATTAGATAAACATTGTTTTTATTCTCCTTGTCATTAAATATATATAAACAGAAATCATTTTCACTTCTTTCAAACCTAAACTACTCAAATAAGTATCAAAACATTCATACCAAGCTCTCAGGCTTTCAACCATTCTAGTACTCTATCTGTACCATTCTCATAATCTTGTGGCTATTTTGCATAAACTTCTGATTTATCTTTACCATTCAAAAAGCTATCTCTGCATCCATTTGTTCAATTTTTAACCATTTTGGCAACAATATGCCATTAAAACATTTAAAGGTTCCATTCTTGTCCCCGGAGAGTGAATGTCAATTAAATTATTCTGTTGATATCCTCTTACTACTAATCTAGCTTTATAGATATCATCAATCTTTTTTCTATAGACCCACTTTACATCTCAAATCTTCTTGTCATTTGTTCTTTACAAACATCAAAGTTTTATTTAAACAACTCATTTCTTTATTCATTGCATTTCTCCATTTTTCAGAATCATTACTATTAATAACATCACTATAAGAAATAGGATTATCAGTATCAACATAATTTGCATAAACAACATTATTATATACAAAATAATATTAAATCTTGCAAGCTCCCTTTTTTGTCTGGTTGATCTTCACAGCCCTAATTCTTCATTTTCATCATTTAAATTCTCATCACTATTATCATGTCCATTTTCACATTCTTTTTTATCATGAGCCCCTCTTGACTCAGTTTTAAAGCATATATAATTCGTACCATCTTCAATTATATATACATGTCTTGCTACAACTACCCTGTTATTAATCAAAACTCTATAACCAACATTTTCATAGCCTAACAAAATACCTAAATTACCATTTTTAATTTCTTTTCTGTTCAGGAACTCTGACAAATAATTTACTTCCACAAATTCTTAAATGTTCTACATTAGGTTTTTTTTCTCTGAACATTATTTCATAGGGTGTCTTTTCCTTTACTACCATATTAGCCATAATTCTATGTTTTAAACAAGCTGCTGTTTTAACTACTTTAGGCCAGAATATTTTATCTACTTTAGCCACTGCCAATTTACCTCTAGACATATCCATAATATCTCGATTGTATTTTTCTGCTCTGCCATTCATTTCATGTACATAAGGTGGACAAGGTTTAATAGATATAACCTTTTCCCTAGCAAAATTATATGTGTATATATTTATGTACTCCTTACCGTTATCAATTTTTTACCCTTTTTCTTGTCTCACTTTCAATTAGATTAACATTATCACAAAACAACTATATACTTCACTGTTTGATTTCATAAGATAAACTTTAGCTATTTTACTGTAGTCACCAATAAAGGTTAAAAAATATTTTTCCCCATTTAAGCCAGTGGTTTTATGTGGTCCATTCAAATCGGTATATATACAGAGCGCCGATGAAATTCTTCAGTGGATTTTGTATCGTTTTCTGGGGTCTTTTGAGGCATGTCCTTCACCTTACCTATTGCAGAGCGTGATGGCTTGATAACACAGTAATAAGGGGGAAAACCAATACTAACTGGGTGATTCCGTGGAACCCGAACACCTTCCCCACTACACCTCCACCATGCACTTGCATGCAACTACTAACAAAGCACCCCCCATTAGCCTGCATGTTTAGCCACCAATGGCATGTGCATGGGGTGACGATTTAGCCTCTGAGGAAGATTGTCCGTGAGTTGGGGGGGGGCACCCCCACCAAAAAAATATTCCGAAGAAAGCCATGCTAAGGATTTTTACTCCTGAAAAGATCCATTGCCCTCCGCCGGGCTTGAACTCACTACCCCTGGAACTAGAGGCTAGCATGGTAACCACTGCACCACAGAGAACAATGCTTTTGCACTTGGCAAAACTTATAGGGATAATACCACTTCAACAAACTATCCCTACTCATAAATTCATACCCTTACATTGAAATATGTTTCCAAATTTAATCAATCTGGTTAAAATTTTAGATCATTTACCCCATACCCCCGCCGCTGAATCTTTGCACTTGACAGTTCGTGTGGCTTCGCGTAACGTTGGCTATATTGTGGTTGCGACATTGCCAGAGTGGCTAGTAAATAACAACAGCTGACTGTTCTTCTTCCTATTGTGTGTAAGCCGCTAAGTGTACGTAAGCAGCAAACGTCAATGAATAATAACTATTTTCTTATATTGTTCTTAACTAAAAATAACTCTGCACAAACATTGCAGCATATGTAGAATAAATTACGCACTTTTGAGAATATAGAAACAAATAATGCAATGTTGGCTGATCCAATGAGGAGAAATAAAACAAATTATAAGTATGCGATAGCAAAGTTATTGTCAGTCACCAATTTAAAACTGCAATAGCTTAATTCCATCCAAATCCCCCTCATCATCCTCGTCATCATCATCATCTTCACCAAGGCATATCATTAATGGTTCACACTCACTAATAATTCCATTTATTTGTTGTGCTTAATTCTTTAGCTTATTCACATGATCTACTTTCTTCTTCCACGAAGCCACATCCACCATCGTCACACCTTCCTGCAAAAGCCTTTCCACCTCGGTAATGGTAAATGACTAATTGTTCTCCCTCACATAAGCCTTAATGTCGCTCCACAAATTCGATAGGGTTGAAGTGGCAGTGTACGGCTTTATCAGCAGGAATAGAGGGATGGCCATGAAGCTTCACGTACTCCTTTTCCTGTTCAAAGAATTCCCGAGTCCTCCTTAGTAATTCCAATGCCCGATTATTAAGTGGCACACCTCGGCCAAAGGATTTTTCACTTCGTGAATCATCACTCGGCGATCAACATTTTCAGACATTGTCACACTTAATCTTGTATAAATAAATATGAATGAAATACATATAAAATAGATAAATATAAATAAAGGTAGGCACCAGCTGTTGAAGAGATCACATCTACTACTAAACTCACTCTTAAGGTAATTTATTCACTTTCCTTTGCTTTTATAAGCATTCTCAATAACAACACTCTAAGTGCAGAATAGCCATAGCTTGCAAAGAACAACTAGACGCTCATGCTAGAGATTCACAAACTGAAGCAAATGGTTGGGAATAGCTACATCCAGCAAAAGAGCTGCTTTCAGTTCTTGTTCCACTTTGTCATCGACCATCCAGAATGCCTCCTTGTGATTGGCTTAGGAAGTCAAATGTTTAAATCTTTTCATCTGTTTTTTGCGAGTGTACCAACTTAAATGCTAGCAGTCAAGTGCAGCATTACAGCGGGAAGGGGGTGTTAGGTATGAGTGAAAATATTAAGATACTCATGACCTTCAATACCAACCCTGTCCTTTATTTCCAACTCCCTACCAGAGAATAAAAATGTGTAATGCTGGGTAAGACATCTAGTGTATATATGACCTCTCTTACTGTGTCCTGTGTGACGAATACAATTTAGGGATATTTTTGATGTGAGATGTTTCTTGTAAGCCCCACATTTTGCGCGCCAATTTGCGGGAGGTTTTTGGTTACGTAAATATTATTACGATTATGTAATGAAGATACACTTTGATGTTGTTTAATTTTTAGGACGCCAACATTTATAGTGAGGATGATGCTTGTTTTTACATAATATTATTATAGTTATTTGTCTCGCTGCTTTCAGTCGCACTATAGAAACACGGGTTCTTGTAGGGTTGTGATAAGACTCAAATTATAAGACACCACACAATTTACTTTTTAATTTTTTACTTCTTTTTATTTCACTTTATATTTGCACATGTTATAAACACAACACTTTATAAAATAAAACTGTGAGCAATTAATACATTTTTGGCGGAGAACACAAATTTTATCTTTTGTACTTTAAGACATTTTTACCCACGAATTTCACATCTACTCTCTACAACTTCATGTCCGCAACTCTTACATCTGCTGTTTACTACATCTTGCCTGCGACTTTCACGTCTGCTCTGTCTAATATCTTGCCCGAGACTGACTAGATTCAATGGTAAAAACCTTTAACTTTGGTAAATCCAGTCTCTTATTGGCTAATTCTAGTCCAATGGAATTTAAATATTTAAACTAAAAATCTCTCTTTACTTTTGATTGGCTAATTCCAAACTGTAAGCGAAATTACGTTATTACCGATCTTTTCATAACCAGTTTTTTTAAAACTCCAAAATTACATTATTGCCTCATTATTAACATTATAAAGAACATTATTCTCACAGTTTTTACACTATTAGAGTATATAAACATTTACTTGATATTAACAAATACGTTTACAATAAAATAAGTATTTATAATGACTTTACATACAATGTGAATAATAATTATTTACATACTGTTTTCAAGGTGGGCTGTTATTGAATTTAATTAATAAAAAATACAATTAATATCATTTAGGCATTAAAATACTGCCTGAAATTGCCCCCTTTTAGAAATATTTAAAATTTACTCTTTTTGTTGATTCTTTTAAATTTTCAAATATTTTCTAAGTCTCCTGAAAGAAAGAAACATAACTTTTATTTTGCACTTTTTATCTTTCACTGTCACTTTCTTACTTTTTCTTCAACACTCGTTTGTCACAACACTCGTGTATAGCTGAACACTTCCTATTCACTTGCGTAGCACTTTCAAGGTTAATGACCCTGTATAAGATTAATGACCTGAGCTAAGTTTGCTCATTCACAATCGCTTTTACTAGTAAACACTTTATATGCTTTACATAAAATTATACATGTTAACATTTGTTACCCTTTGTTTACAATTTGTTTCCTAAATTTTAATTTATAATATAAATGTAATTGCTACTTAGATTTTCTACTAACAATGGATTTTTTTTAATACTTCTGTTTCTAAACTTTCTTTTGTTATTTATTACTTGTTCTATTTAGTAAAACAAATTACTTACATAGTACTTTACAATTTTAAATTACATTGCTTTCCTTTTATGTTCCAGATACATTATTTTGTTCTTCTCTTGTGCTACACATAACCTGTAAACTTTACTTTCCCTTTCTTTTTGTTTCTCAGATTGTTTACATTTATTTTCTCTTTCATTTTATTCCTATGCCACACATAATTTAAATACTTTATTTTTTTTTCTTTTTATTTCTCAGACTGTTTACATTTAATTTCTGTTTCTTTTTGTGAAAGATATACCCTACATACTTTACTTTTTTTTCTCAGACTGTTTATATTGTTCTTATGCCACAGACTTTTTAGCTTTGTCCTAGTTTTATGTTGCACAGTTGTGTTTGACATGAAATTTGGTACATGTATTTGAGTGTTATCATTCATGTTGCGTGTTTGAGATGTTGATGCTAAGGAAAAAGCAATTGCATCTCTTGTTTTGTTTGTTAACAAAGTTGCTACATTTCTCTCTGTACTTGTATTACTAACATTCATTTGTTTAGCATTTACAAAACTAGTTACATCTGTATTTACCTTTGGTACTGTTACATCCATTTGCATTTGTACAATGTTTACGTTTGTGTTTCCTACTTCTTCAGTTTCCTTACTAGTTTCTTGTACTTTATTTAACTCTGTTTTTAACTCTGCACTAGCTTCATTTAACTTATTGTTAGTTTCCTTTCGCAGTTCTGTACTAGTTTCATTTGATTTACTATTAGTTTCCTTTCTCAGTTCTGTATTAGTTTCAGTTACTTTATTACATGACCCTACTCTGATTTCTTTTATCTTATTATTAGTTTCAGTGAACGTATTGTTTAAATCTTTAATTAACCCTTTCCTCAGTTCTGTATAACTTTCAGTTATATTATTATTCAAGTCATTTATTGCTTTTAGAAGACACAAAAATTGTGGTTCTGAGAAGTTTCCTTGCCCTTGTTGGCTAGATGTGTATGGGATAGCATCTGTTTGTTTTGTTTCTTGTACTGATATTTGTAAAGGTGATTGACTTTGTATGCAACTCTATCTGATTGACTTTGCATACTATTGCTATCTCTTTCAACATCTACTTTTGAATTTTCAGATAACTGTTCATCCATTTCTAAATTACAATCTGTAATATCTGACCTAACCTCAACTACATCCATATTTTCTTTATTTATAGCTTCCATTTTATTGTTTCTGGTAACTTTTGAACTATTTAACTTAACTTTTCCACTTCTTAACAGCATGAATTTTATTTAAATTTTACAATATTTTATAAATTTTATATTTACAACATAAAAAAATTTAATGTTCTGACCTTCACTTTGTAGTTGTTATTTAATTTCAATACTCAGTGTTCCTGCGTAATTTGTTGTTAAGATGTTTACCACGTGCCCCTTACTCCTTAAGAATTGTTGTTATCCTGGATTCCTTTGTCAATTTGGTGCTGATCTTGAAGTTCCAAGCTGCAGTTTTGCTGTAGGTTTGTTGTTTCTGGCCGCCCTGTTGGATTCCCTTCTGTGACATCATTAATTCTCATCGTATTTGTAGCCACCACATTGCAGCGCCAATTTGAAGAACGCAATTTAGTGATGTTTTTGATGTGAGAAGTTTCTTGTAAGCCCCACGTTTTGCGCGCCAATTTGCGGGAGGTTTTTGGTTACGTAAATATTATGAAGGTTATGTAATGAAGATACACTTTGATGTTGTTTAATTTTTGGACGCCAAACTTTATAGTGAAGATGATGCTTGTTTTTATGTAATGTTATTGAAGTTATTTGCCTTGGCTGCTTTCAGTCGCATTATAGAAACACGAGTTCTTGTAGGGTTGTGATAAGACTCAAATTATAAGATGCCACACAATTTACTTTTTAATTCTTTACTACTTTTTATTTCACTTTATATTTGCCAATTTTATAAACACAACACTTTATAAAATAAAACTGTGAGCACTTAATACATTTTTGGCGGAGAACACTAATTTTATCATTTACACTTTACAACATTTTTACCCATGACTTTCACGTCTACTCTCTATAACTTCATGTCTGCAACTCTTACATCTGCTGTTTACTACATCTTGCCCGCGACTTTCACATCTGCTCTGTCTAATATCTTGCCCGAGACTGAGTAGATCCAACAAAACCTTTAGCTTCGGTAATGCCAGTCTCTTATTGACTAATTCTAGTCCAATAGAATTTAAGTATTTAAACTAAAAATGTTTCTTTACTTTTGATTGGCTAATTCCAAACTGTAAGCAAAATTACGTTATTACCGATCTTTTCATAACTAGTACTTTTAAAACTCCAAACACATTATTGTCACCAAAATTATATTATTGCCTCATTATTAACATTCTAAAACACATTATTCTCAAAGTTTTTACACTATTAGAGTATATAAACATTTACTTGATATTAACAAATACGTTTACAATAAAAATAAGTATTTGCAATGGCTTTACATACAATATAAATAATAATTATATACATACTGTTTTCAAGGTGGGCTGTTATTGAATTTAATTAATAAAAAATACAATTAATATCATTTAGGCATTAAAATACTGCCTCATGTGATAAGAAAATAATGTATGCTAACATAATAGTGATAATGGAATAACTACATAACAAAAATGTTATGTCTTTTAAGCAATACAAGTTTAAAATTAATGAGGCTAAAATTAACTATAGCAGAGAGAGTAACGAAATGTCTTGAAATAAGAGGAAAGTAGCCTCGGACATAATTTTAAGACTGAAGCCAATAGGAAAGGCAAAATAAGTGTTTCACCTGAAAACTTAATTAATTACTCCAGTAGCTGTGATAGTTATTAGATATTCAGGATAAAATCCAGAATGATGGTATTTCTCTTAATGAATACTCAAACAATAATAGGTTTTTTTTCTAAATTCAAGCTTAAATGGAAGGAAGTGAGACCTGAAGATATTTTTAGAATTGTGGCAAAGCTGAAATTCTGATAATAAAGACATTTATGATATGCCTAAAAGATTTCTAAAGCAAGTAGTCATTAATATTGCACAACCACTAACTTTTTGTAACCATTACTGTTTACAAGACTGTCATTTTTCAAGAAGCTTAAAACTTACTATAGTTATTGTAGCATTTAAAAAAGGTTCTACTGGGTAGCCTGCCAGCTACAGACAAATGTCTTTAGTTCCAGTGGTGAGTAAAGTTTTGGAATATGTTATCCTAGAGCACTTAAATCCACATTTTTTTAACATTTTGGTCTGTTTAATAATAGTCAATATGGATTCAGAAAAGGCAGATCTACAATAGCTGCCACTGAAAAATTTATACATAGCATTCCACTCACTTTTGAAAAAGGAGAATATGTAAGTGGTACCTTTTTTACTAAGACTCCCAACTGTATAGATAATTCATTATTGTTAGAAAAGTAAACCTTTACGGGAGATACTATATTGAACATTTTCTTTTCAGTCCTATTTATTAAACTGCAAACAAGTTATAAAGGATGAATCTTTCTCCTATGAGACAATTGTTACATCTGCCACACCTCAGGGCTCTGTTTTAGGAACATTTTTATTGCAGTAAATGATTTGCCAAGTTATTTTCAAGCTGCAGTATGTATTCTTATGAAAAAATTTTGTTAGTTATGATAAGAATCTTGCTAAACCCTTGGAAAAATATGAAGACATTAATGCTACAGCTTCCTCCTTGTTTAATTCCAATAGCCTTATGTTAAATAAGAAAAAAAAAACTGCCATGATTTTATTCACGTTGAAGCCAGTTTTGGAAATCATACCTCATACAGATAAACTACATTTTTAGGGTCGTCCTCCGTGGTCTAGGGGTACCATGCTAGCATGAGTTCCCGAGGTCTTGGGTTCAATCCCGACGGAGGGCAATGGATTGTTTCAGGGGTGAAGCATGGCTTCCTTTGGAAGGGAAGTAAGGCCGGTGGTCCTGTGTTGTAGATTTATGGCATGTAAAAGAAGTTCAAACCTGATAAAGAGGCCTCTGAAGAATATTTCCCATCTTTCACGCCCAATATATAATGTGGTGCTAAGGACCACAGTAGTTTAAGAGAGTCCACAAATAAAACTCAAATTAAATTTTTACATTTTTAGTTGTTAATGTAGATATTCAATTAAAGCGAGATATACATGTTGTCAATTTATCAACAAGGTTATCCAGGGTATTTTACATATAATCAAGAAATCAACATACTGTTTGTCGGCACCATATATGAGATGTGCTTGTTTTACATTGTTCCAATCAGTTTCAAGACATGGATTCTTACTAATGGGGTGACTCAACTAAAACACATGGCATTCTTTTATCACAAAAGAAAGTCTTGAGAATATTAAAGAAATGTGATTACAGGTCTTGCTGCAAACCTCTTTTTATTGAGCTGGAAGTTTTAACAATTGCAAATATATATTTGCTTGAGTTATTATTATACATTCATTGTAATATTCCTGACTGTTATTTAAGAAAGGATGTGCATGATCATAATACTAGGTATTACAAACCCTGAACTTACCTCGATTTACGCTCAGTAATTCAACTAATTCTCATTTGTATTTGGGCCCAAAGTGTTACAATTTGTTGCCTCCTAATGTTAAAAGCTAGGGCAAACACTAGTTTTGAAACAGATTATTTAAATGGCTGGTAAAGACACCTGTCATAATTTGGATGAATTTTTAAACTTGCATGCCAGTGGTATTGTGTTAAAACAACGTTATTTCTGTGTAATGACAAAATATTTACTGCTTTTTGACACTGTCAGTGCATGTGGCATCTGACAACAAATATGAATATATGTATCAACTTTCAAATGTTGCAATTTCCAATTTAAATTGTGTTATGAATATTCTTTATAAATAGATAATTGGAACTTTGATCAGTATTTCAAATTAGCCTGCTTAAAATTACCTATTTACAGGCACAAAAATTTAGTCTTGAGCAAACAAATTTACGGACGTGAAAATCAATTTAATACTAAATTAAGAACTGAAAAGTTGAAGAAGGTATTTTGGTGCGTAATAAGTTACGTAGACTTGAAGAATTGTTTTATGTAATAATAGTTGCTTTATGTAGTTTGTAGTTTTGGGCGTCTGTTTAGATTTTGATGCTTACATAATATTACTTATGTATGAATTTGCCTCGGCTGCATCAGTCTTACTTTATAGTCATTTGTCTTGGGTAGGGTGCGGTATGACAATTATTGTAGACATCACAGAATTAACCTTTTTAAATTAACTTCTTTTATTTAAAATTCTTGCACATATTTATAAACCACTACACTTTTTAAAGAACTGTGAGAAGCTTTTACACATTCACTTAGCGCGTATATCTGTTTTTACTAATCACCCGTAGAGAACACATTTTTCCATCTATACTCTACCAAGTCTCGCCAATAACTGAGTAACCTCAACAGTCAAACTCCTTAAGCTTGAGTATTGCAAGTCTCTGATTTGCTAATTCTAGTCCAATAGAATATCTGCTTTTAACTTAAAACTTTTCTTTGCTGTTGATTGGCTAATTTTAAAAGTGTTAGAGAAACTATGTCATTGTCACTTTAATCATGACCAGTACATTTCAAACTCTTAAACACATTATTGCCACAATTACCTCATTATTACTCATTGTTAGCAACCTAAAACTTGTTATTGTCACAATTCTTGCATTATTAGTGTATGTAATGTATTCACATGACATTATTAAAGTATGTTTACAATAAAAATAAGCATTTGCAATGACTGTTACATACAATTTAAATAATTATTACATACATATTGTTTCAAGGAGGGCTGTTATTGAATTTACTTATTATAAATTACAATTGAAGTTATTAAGGTATTAAAATACTGCCTGAAAGTGGTATTATGAAACGACTGTCTAAAGATATATAACTACTTGGCAAAAACAGCAATGATCTTTACGTCACTCCCAGCAAGTGTTCATACAAGATTTTTTAGATATTCGCTCGAACATCCCCATTATCTTTATATTTTAAACTGAATAAAATTGTTGATTCATTCTCTCACACTTTTATATAAATCTCACAAAATTATGACGTTAGAGATGAGAAAGAATTAGATACTGAAGAGTATGTGGAAAATTTCATAGTAAACAAGAAAAAAATTGCAAACAATGTCTATTCTAGGAGAAAGGGAAATATAACCAAGATGATAAAACTCGTTAAGGATAGGAATGATATTCAATATTCGGTTAAAGAACACAACTGTGCCCTGTGAGAAAAAAATAATGTAAGTAAAAATTTGCAAATGTAATTTCCAACTTAAAGAATTGCGTTGTGAATATTTGTTATAATTAAGTAGTTGGAATTTAGATTATCAGCATTTTTAATTAATCTGCTTAAAATTATCCACTTTAAGGCACGGACTTCAATATGCCTTGCTTTGTCATTATAGGATCATCTATCCTAATGTAAG
The DNA here is from genome assembly GCA_030765065.1 of Deroplatys truncata. Lineage (NCBI taxonomy): Eukaryota > Metazoa > Arthropoda > Insecta > Mantodea > Mantidae > Deroplatys > Deroplatys truncata. The sequence goes on from CM060990.1 coordinate 675,386,879, forward strand.
TTTAGCAGTAAACATGTAAAATATCCAACTACTGAAAAGCTTAGAGTTTTTATGGGTCATTTATAAACATATTGTGTTTTATGTTTCTTTTTTTTTGCTAACACAAGTCAGTTGGCAGGGACGATTTGTTTATGCATCAGTGTATGGTTTGATATTAATGATGCCATTGGCACAAAGGTGTCCTCAGTGAATAACCTTGCTTCTCTTAGTGAGACTGGGGTGTACAACATGACTGTGATTATATACTGAGTGTTTCAAAATGCATATTTCCCTAGGTTGGATAAGTACCTCTGGGCAATATTTGTGATAATTTCACACAAGGATTGATTTTTACTGGAATTTCAATATTAAATTGTTGCTTTCCGTAACTTTGTATGGAGTTCTGCCATACATTCTAATTTTCCTAGCTGTGCTATTTTTTGTTTCCTAAAAGTGAGCACTTATTGCTCATTTAATTGTTTGCTTATATTTTATATTTTTTTAAAATTTTTATCAGTCTTATACTTGAGCTTCTCTATATTTTTCTAATGCACATATTGCCACATTCAATCCATGAAATGTGTCTGTCACAATTGGAGTTGCCCTATAAAATTTTTTCCATTCTCCTCAAAGAGAGTTATTCACTGGAAAGGTGAACTTTTAAAGATAGTTGCTTCAAGCATTTCTATACAGCTGGAGTTAAAGCCAAATGGCTTTTGATTATTTTGTTGCAGGAATGCAAATAGGTGTCCAAGAGCAGCTTGGAGATATATTTCAAACACTTGAGCCATGATGTGTCAGCAGTTTTGAAGAATTATTTTAAGACAACAAAGTGGTTTATGGGAGTTGCTTCCCCATGGTTCATGGTATTTAAGAAAAATGCTTTATAAGCAGCAGTCTGTCAGCAAAATATTGAATAACTTTTCAATTGGTAAGTTAAGTATTCTCAGACAATGTGTAATAATAATTAATAAAGCTTTGAGCCACTCTATAACAGTAGTAGCAATACTGGTAATAAAATAACAATAATAATAATGATGATGATGATGGTGATGATAATAAATGTCCAAAGAGTGCAAAAGGTGTGAGAATAGAGGACAACTATATCCTCCCAGAGATTCTACATCGATTATGAACCACAAGTTAACATTATAACACACTTATTTCCAATCACTCGTAAACATTATAGTAACCTTTATAAAATATAACAGCCTCCTTGTTTGGCAACCGACAAGTTCCTGGTGCTTGCTCTCCCACACACACACAGCACTCACTACCACACACCTATACATCTCTATGTATGGATGTTGCTAGCTCCGTAACATGAATTTACCTATGTTCCAACATGCCTCCTTAAATTCATATTACAGTCCAATATTTACTATTATCAATTACTTTACATTTAAAATATTTCTAAGCTTTTCAAATTTGTTTTGTCCTAAAGACTTAGTAAAAGTATTTGCAATGTTTCCTTCAGAATTCACTTTTACAAAATCACTTTCACCATTAATACAACTTTCATTTACAAAGTGGTAATAAGTTTCTATATACTTTGATTTCTTAGTAAAATTACCAAACTTTACTATATCTATCGCACCAGAATTATCTTCATAAATTTTAATAGGATCAAAAATTTCCATATCAGCATCAAGCAAAATATCTTTTAAAACCTTTAATTCACTCACACACTCAGATAGATACATATTCAGCTGATGTGGAGGAATTTGTTACACTGTTCTGGTTCTTTGATTTCCAATAAATTACAATTCCATTTAATTTAATTACATAACCAGTTGTTGATTTTCTATCAGTAACATCACCTGCCCAATCAGTGTCCACATGGATCTAAAATGTCAGCATTTGTATTATTATTAAAGTTGACTTTAAGCCTTTGGTTAAGACTAAGTATTTTAAAATTCTCAAAGAATACCTATAATGACTACTACCATTGCAATTCTGAAATTTACTTAAATAATTCACACTGAAAATTAATTCAGGTCTTGTTCCTGAACTAATACACAAAAGAGCTCCAATTCAATTTCTATATTTGATTCATCACTTGCTGATAGCGCAGGTCCTAACTTCAAATTTTGCTCCATAGGAGTAACATACAAATTGGTATTTACAATATCATCCTTTTTTCTAATGACAAGATATGAGTAGCATCGTTTCAAACCCCATCATGTCCAAAAAGCAAAATTTTACAGGAAATCCAAAAAATGTAATACTCCTAAACTATAAGTTGTATTGAAATTTTGAAAAAAGCTATAAATATATAGAATCAGATGATTGAAAAATTTAATGCCATAGCCGGGATTTGAACCACGGATCTCCAAGTCTCCGTCCGGTTGCTCTAACCACTGAGCTACCATAATGGTGGATCAGTGGTTAGAGCAACCGGATGGAGACTGGGAGATCCGTGGATCAAATCCCAGCTATGGCATTGAATTTTTCAGTCATCTGATTCTACCTTTCCAATCCTGTCCAACACACGGCTTGTGTGAAAAAACAATTATTTCCTATAAATATATAGTTTTTATTTATAAGGTGGAAGAGTTGAAATCACTTTTCAAATGCATTTCATGAAAATGGGGAGGAGATTGTGGACATAACATGGTTTGAAACAACCACATGGAAAATTTAATGTTGTAGAATAGTGAATGAATTATTTTTGTATATTCTTAGCATAAATACATTGAGAAAATCTTGATACAATATGGTATGCATTTAAACAAAGGAAGTACATCATAGGATTATGAGAATTTTTAAATTACATATGGTATGAATTAAACATAGAAAAACACAATGAGATAATAAAAATTCTGAAAGTAATTGAAAGCAACAGTTATTCAATTATCGATTTTAGAAACTCACATAATACATTTGTACATCTTTTGCAATCCATGCATTCCACATTCTTCTTCTAAACAGTCACACAGTTCACTATTCTGGTCAGTGATGTCTTCTGCAGGGATGGATGTAAAATTTAAGATGTTTTCAAGGAACTTCATAACTTTGTCATTTCTCCAGTCATTTCCGAATCTCTTTATTAGTAAGCCTTCTAGATCATTTTTCTTTTGTTGAGTGATCCTGCACCTGTGGTAGGTACATCTATTGGTTCTACAATTGTCTGTGCCACATTGCCTCATTTCAACATTGGAGAAAACTGTTTTGAAGAGTCATCATTACGATAGGATGGTTCCATCTTATAACGCACTGAGCATTTTCCATCCTTTGTTTTCTGAAGGATTATGCATTTCATCTCGCTGATCCCATCACACTTCTCAAAATGTTCACCCAAAGCTTTGAAATTTTTTATAACCCAATGTTTTCCAAGAGTGTGAAGTGAACCTATTTTCTCGTAAATTTTGTGGTAATCACTTGGTGTCAAAAACTCTGAATGCTTTCTTAGATTTTTTTCAATGGCTCCAAGGACCCTGTCTGCTGTCAGGAAAGAATGTCCTCTTGCTGGGAAGATGAGAGTAACAGTTTTCAAATGATTAGGGACTTTATTGCAGAGGTAATAAGCAAGGGAATGTACAACATGCATTTTCCTGTTTTCCCCTGCACAACCATCTGCAAAAAGCCTTAAATGCTACACATCTTGTTTGAATTCAAATTTTGGAAGGAAATCTCAAAGAGCTGATGATACTTCAAGGGAAACTCATCCAGCCTCATTCTCTGTTCATACCTAGAACTGGGGGTTTGTATTGGTTATGTCTGTGCTACAGAAAGCATATAATCCAATCTAATGAGAATAGTAGGATTCATTGATGGACAACTTCGGAATAGGTTGCACTTGCTGCAAATCAAAGCAGAAAGTTGTAGAATTCGGAGATTGTTCCTTCATCATTTTGTAAAATGTTTTTGCTCGCAGTTTGTGGGCGCCAATTTCAGCTAGAACCATGTATTTCTTGTTCTCATAAATGTTGTTCAATTTATGCTTCATCCGGAGGCAGTAGCTGCAAGTATCAGTTGCAGGAGTACCGAAACCTAGATTAAATTTCATGCTAAAAATTTTCTTGAAAAACCATTTTCTCACTTGAAGTCCTTGTGGCACAATTGCATTGTACAATTTAAACAACTTATTGATACTGAGTTCTGAGGAAAGATAAAGCTGTTGGCTCTTTCTTCTATTATAATAGCTTTCATTGGCTTTTAGATTGGAAATGAAACTGATGACCTTCTCTCTTCTGGCTCTGTATTGGTCCTTTTTGCAGTTGCCGCCCCTATGCTCTTTGTATCCTTCTCCTGATTTAATGGATTTAGCAATATTTTTAATCGGCACTGTCCACATTCAAAGAGTCTTCCAAAAAACTTGGAACATATTGGTTCTGTTCTACCATTTACTGGAATCTGCAATAATAATAATAATAATAATAATAATAATAATAATAATAATAATAATAATAATAGTAAACATATTCATTATGAAATTACACAGTTTTCAAGAGGAGCTTGTGCTATCTTATGAATAGAGCGATGTAAATGCTTTCAAAACCATTCACAAGTTTACATTTATTAGTATCACATTACACTAACATGATACTTCGCAGTCATAGAAATTGCTGCTCTTTTTTCTTCCCCCCTTGGCCTGCACCTTTTTGGTGATGACACTTGAATCATTAAAGAAAGGCGACAGTCTTGCTCCCATTTGCTTTTGCAGGCGAATACTTAATCATTGGCCTTGGAAAGAAATTGAGCGGGAATGCTACAACAATGGAATCTGCCTTCCTTATGCTCATATGGCAGTACAAACCCTCTCAGGTCTGGATCTTTATTGCGATTTCTAGTGAAAAGAAGAAGAAAAATAAATTCTGTTAACATAAACTGGGGAAGATATAACCCTATATGTATGTCTTCATATCTTTCAATATAAGTGCGCCTTGGCAAACATAATGCTATTATAACATACTTCAGGATATTATGTAGCTTTATTAGAATAATATATAATCACAGAACTTACTTTTCCTCAGATTGAAGCTGTCACCTTGCTATCCTTTGCTTCTGTCTCCTTTGACTACCCTTTGAATTACCTCCAACCAAAACACCTTCATTCATTTTTAAGCAGAACAATACTATTATTCATTGACAATATGCCACACTGATGCCCAGCAATAATTATGTTCCAGTATAACCAACACAAAGCAATTAAATACCCAGGGCATGCAAACGTTGATAATGGAGGACAAAACTGGGTTTGCACCGGCCAGTAATGTGGACATAATGGGATATGAAACGACCACCTCATTTCAAGGTTAATTTTACACAAGGACTAAACATGATTTGGACCAATTTAGGTTTGTAGATCGAAAAATCACTTAAGAAACAATGCGAAATGATGTCAAACTCAATTTTAACCAGGGATGGACATAATGGGGTTTGAAACGACGCTCCTCATATAATCTCTTTGATCTAGGGTCATTTTTCCTTGATTAAAATCATGATTGATATTAATACCTAAATAGATTTTCATTTTACCCAAATCTTTCATTTGAAATCTTTCTAGTAATAAAATTTTAACAAAATCTTTACAACATGAGTAGATCATCTACAAATATAATTAGATAAACATTGTTTTTATTCTCCTTGTCATTTAGTATATATAATCAGAAATCATTTTCACTTCTTTCAATTCTAAACTACTCAAATAAGAATCAAAACATTCATACCAAATGCATAGGCTTTCAAACCATTTTAGTACTCAATCTGTACCATTCTCATAACCTTGTGGCCATTTTGCATAAACTTCTGATTTAACTTTACCATTCAAAATAGCTATCTCTGCATCCATTTGTTCAATTTTTAACCATTTTGGCTACAATATGCCATTAAAACAGTTAAAGGTTCCATTCTTGTCCCCGGAGAGTGAATGTCAATTAAATTATTCTGTTGATATCCTCTTACTACTAATCTAGCTTTATAGATATCATCAGTCTTTTTTGTATAGACCCACTTTACATCTAAAATTTTCTTGTCATTTGTTCTTTACAAACATCAAAGTTTTATTTAAACAACTCATTTCTTTATTCATTGCATTTCTCCATTTTTCAGAATCATTACTATTAATAGCATCACTATAAGAAATAGGATTTTCAGTATCAACATAATTTGCATGAACATTATTATATACAAAATAATATTAAATCTTGCAGGCTCCCTTTTTTGCCTGGTTGATCTTTTCAACTCTAATTCATTTTCATCATTTAAATTCTCATCACTATTATCATGCTCATTTTCACTTTCTTTATTATCATGAGCACCTCTTCACTCATCTTTAAAGCCTATATAATTCGTACCATCTTCAGTTATATATACATGTCTGGCTACAACTACCCTGTTATTAATCAAAACTCTATAACCAACATTTTCATAACCTAACAAAATACCTAAATCTGCTTTGCTATCCCATTTTGAATTTCTCTTCTGTTGTGGAACTCTTTCAAATACTTTACTTCCATAAATTCTTAAATGTCCTACATTAGGTTTTTTTTTTTTTCATTATTTCATACGGTGATTTTTCCTTTACTACCATATTAGCAATAACTCTATTCTTAAATAAGCTGCTGTTTTAACTACTTTAGGCCAGAATATTTTATCTACTTTAGCCACTGCCAATTAACCTCTAGATGTATCCATAATATCTTGATTATATTTTTCTGCTCTGCCATTCAGTTCGTTACATAAGGTGGATAAGGTTCAGTAGATATAACCTTTTCCCTAGCCAAATTATATGTGTATCTATTATGTACTCCTTACCATTATCATACCTCAATCTTTTTACCCTTTTTCTTGTCTCACTTTCATTAGATTTACATTGTGACAAAACAATTATATACTTCACTCTTTGATTTGATAAGATAAACTTTAGCTACTTTACTGTAGTCATCAATAAAGGTTAATAAATATTTTTCCCCATTTGAGCCAGTAGTCCATTCAAATTTATATGTATACAGAGCACTGAAGTAAATCTTCGGCGGATTTTGTATCGTTTTCTGGGGTCTTTTGAGGCATGTCCTTCACCTTACCTATCGCAGAGCATGTTGTCTTGATAACCCAGTAACAAGGGGGAAAAGAGGAGAAGTTGATGCATTTGCTTTTTCTGGTGTTATTGAAACCAAAACACGTTTATAGTCTCGGAACCAGTCATGCTGTATACTAGAGAAATTATTCATGGACATATTGTGGGTATATGGGAGGCTGGTTGCACTATTACAGCAATTGCAATGGCTGTGCATAAAAGTGTTTTTATAGTAAATTACTGGATAAAAATATTCCAGGAAAGTGGGGAAGATGGTCTACATTCTCGTCAGAAAGTGGGCACTCTCCGTAAAACATCCACAGCTGATAGTATTCGTTTACTAAATACAAATTATGCTTTTGTTATAATTAACCGATCATGTGTAGAAAAACTGTATGTATATGGTTTACTGAATATGACATACACATTATGGTAATAAATTTGGATTATGTTTTTGTCTATAATCCTGTTGCATTTCTATGATCAGTAATTTGTTAGTAAAGATATACTAACCAATTATAGTTTGAATTTGAGGGAAAACTTGCTGCTTTATTTATTTATTATTTAGTTATGTTTGCTTCTATGCAGCAACAAGCATTGATATCACTGTGAGAATACAGTTCTGTTTATTTTTTGTTATAAAGTGCTGCCTTGCTATGTATTTAATGAATACCATTCAAGTTTTAATTTACATGCGCTTAAAACCTTCTCACACTATACATTCCACATTTTGCTAACCTGGGCACTCATCAAGTTTTCTCTTTAACTTCTAACCCTTTCAAAGGCATGTCCTGCACTAGTTGATAAGGTATGGGCTACCAATCACGATAAGAGGTCTGTATGACAAACTGAATGCACTCACTCTACCTCTTTCTCTTTTAGCCAATATCATTAAGAGCATAAACGTATATTTTGTTTGTATGCGATTTTCTAACCTTTGTTGTGGTTATTGGTGTAACTATTTAGCAGAAGGAGTGGTGCACCGTTGCTCCGTGTCCTAAAGCAACCAATGAAATGGCCATGGCTTCGCAAGACCATGTATAATGATAAACAATGTGGCATAGATGGGAGGTGCAGTGAGATTTTCTTTGGCGCTCTTTGTACTATCTTTAATATTTCCTTTGCTCTTTCTCTTTCAGCTTTAAATGGCAAATTATGCATTTTATTTTCCAAGCAATTCCCACACATAAAATCATTACGCTCCAATTTTTTTGCAAACTTTCAAGCATTTGCTTGTTACATATTGTTTTCAAATAATTAAAATTTACACGCCCCGGTGTCCTATGTAATTTGTCTTTTTCAGGCAATTTACCATTTGTTATCACATTTGATTCACTTACTATAATTTCATTTGTCATGTGATACAAATCATTTTTGATAGGCAAAGCAATTAAATCTCCATTTGGGTCATAAATGTTTGACATGTTTGCAACCGACACAATTATATTAAACTTAGTTACTTTTCAATAACTTATTAAATTCCTGTCCATATCTTTGACATAAAGAACATTTTTATTTTATTTATTTTACTTTGGCCATAAACATTAAACTTATGCAAAATATTTCCCACTTCATTGCCTTTAAGGAACAACCATCTCTGATTTTTACATTTATCGGTTCTTTAAGTCCTACAAATTCATAAAAATATTTATCATTATTCACAATATGTTAAGAGCAACCACTATCAAGTAACCAATCTACTTTACTTACATATCTATTTACTTCAACATTCGGTTTTCCTAAACTGGGCCTAGCCTCAGTTTCTGTATTAAAATTACTCGCTTTACCATCATCATTTAGCTGTCCTTGATTTTGCTGCCAACCACACCTCGGCAATGCTGACTCCAACCTCGTAGCTCCTCGGCCGCAAAGATGTTGCCAGTGTTGGTAATGTTGCTTGCACCCGCCTCCCTACTGTTGTGCACAGACTCTGGATTTCCACAAATTTTCACTTGGCACCTTAAAATGTTCAAACTTGCAGCACTTGAAGCATACTTTATCCTCTTTACTATCAGTCTTAAATGCACTCAAAGTGTTTTTGCTTCCTTTTTCTTTTTCTTTTAATTCAACAATTTTTATTTTAATTTTCATATATTGCACAGTCTGACACTTTCTTTCAACACATCAATTAAGTCACCAACGTAACTTAATGAACTTGAAAGCATTTTAATCATATAACTTAATTTTTCCTTTTCACTAAAATTTCCTCTTGCACTTTTCAAATAATTAATTAACTTTTCAAACTCAGTAAAAAAGGCGGTTGATCTTCAAAGTCCTTCAGCTTCAATTTTTCCAATTCTTATGCATAGGTATTTGCAGTGCAGTAGATTCCTTTAAATTCATTTCGTAGAACTTTTTCATAATTTCATATGCTATCACTTTGTCTTTTATGAACTGTAGCTGATCAATCGAAATACCACTATATATATATATATATATATATATATATATATATATATATAACATTTATAACATTAAAATCTTTTTCTGTCAAATTGGGCTCTTTATCTGACATCACATTTTCTCTTGTTGCTACTTCCTCACATTTCTTTAGCTTTAAAATCATTATGATTCGTCTTTTCCAGCACTTATAGTCCTTGGTGTTGAAAACAGCAATTTTAACTTCATCCACCATTTTTGGTGCTTTTCCTTTCCTTAAGATTTTCTTCAAAATTACACCATTTTAAAATAACTATGTCTGTTATTTTTCTTAGCATAACTTTTATCAAAAGTTTCACTTTTTGCTCAACATCTTCATGAGTAGCAAATATTTAATACCTGCATGTGTCCTTCTATCCCCATGGCACCCCAAAAGCCCACGTGGAATTAAGTAGAAAAAAGACTAAAAGCCACGCATCTCTTCTACCATGTAAGAATAGAGGATAACTATATCTTCTCAAAGGTTGTAGATTGATTAAGAACCACAAATTAACATTATAACACATTTATTTCCTATCACAGGTGAACATTATAGTAACCATTATAAAATATAATAGCCTGATTGCTCGACAATGACATGTGCCTGGTGCTTTCTCTCTCACACACACAGCATCTCACTACCACACATCTTCTTATCTCTATGTATAGATAGTGTTAGCACTGTAACATGAATTTGCCTATATTCCAATAAAAGGATTGTATTCTGTAGAAAAAAGAAGGAAAAATAATGGAAAAATAATGGAAAAACTGTTTAAGACAATATTAGGTATTTTAAGTGCTTTTCTCTATTTAAATCTCTAAAACTTTTAAAAAATTGTATCTAGTAACACATGTTTAACTTTATCTAAAAACTCAGAACTACTAAAACATGCATATTATTTTCTCCCTGTCCCAAAAGTTGCTAACTAAGAAGCAGCAGGAATATCATGATTCTTATTTTGCTGCCTAGTGACTTTTCTAAATACAGGAGTGAACAAAATTCTTGATAAATACTTGGTTTAGTATAAATAGGCAATGAGAGAAAGTTGTTTGCATTTGACTCCCTTTAGTTTTGAAATTTGTAGTCTTTCTTTGGTGTTTTTAAGCCTCAGAGTATTTGATTACTATAGTTATTCCATATTTTTGAATTTCTTAAAATTTGAACTGAAGATAAACAACACTTCACTTGGCAATGAACACTTGAAACAACACAACTCACTCACTTAACTGGCCTTCTGTAAATCAAACAAAAGGACCACAACTACTGGCCACTGCCCCTTCACTAAAACATACCCTAATTAGGAGATATTCCTTCTTACAGAGAATTAAAACTTAATTCTTTTTGTTACTGGAGGTTTCAGGTTTTAGTGAACATCTTAGCTATCTGCTGCAAGGTGACAGGGCAGTAGGTACTCCCACACCATTTGGATTTCATTTGGTTTGAAGAAAGTGCATTTTGGCTATCTTTGAGGATGAGAATTTGTTTACCCTGAAAACCTTTCTCAAATCTTATATAAGCACAGCTTGTGATAGCAAATACTTCTGTCTGAAAGACTGTGCAATGTTTCCAAATGTTTATTCTAGTGTTTGTCCTTGGAGATAAACTATATATGTCTGCACCCAATTGTATTCCCATTTGGGTCTGTCTGTGAACCACACAAGTTGGTAATGTTCTTTGTCAGCTGTGATTTCTTCCATCTAGTATTCTCAAGATCCGGTGGTTAATTCAAATGTAGGTTGAGAACAATACTGGATATTCATTAATTCAGACCTCATACTCAATACTGGAATATCCAGCAAATTTAAAATGGAGGTGTATCCAAATTGTTGAGCAATTACTTCTCCAATTCCCTGTTTGCTTTAAGTTGTAGGCAGAAAGCCTGGTCTCCACTTGGAAGTAAAAGTCCATGAGAGGGAGACCCAACAATCTCCAGTGCAATAGTTGGAGTACATATAAAGGCCCCTGTAATGCAGAGACTTGCTAATTTCTGTAGCTTAGTAAACTTGCCTATTATAGTATTTTGTAATGTTTTCTACCACCAAACAATGGTGCCCTAAGATATCATTGCATCCTATGGCCAATGGCTAATGTGTGACTTTAGGCACAGGTTACTTCCATAGTACATTTTATGGTTTCAAGAGACCACCTGGGTCTGAAGAATACTGTGAATATGATAATTTCAGGTCAGCTTCTTATCCAGAACAAGGCCTAGATATTTCCAGCTGTTAATGCCATGTATTTCATGAAGAGTATGATTTTTTACTTTACTGCCCACAAGGCATTTTAATAAAATTACAAGGTATTTCAGAGTATTTGATTATCTCATTTCTATATTTATTAATCATGATATTTATTTCCGCAAAAATATGTTTTCAGTCCTCACTAGTGCTCAACCTTTCTATGATATTATGGTTTACAAGGAAATTAATGTATGAAAACATTTTGCTTGCTTTGAGGCAGATGGTGTATGGAAGAAATACAATTGCTAGGTGTATTGCAAGCACTGATAGTGATGACCATATTAAATTATTAGAAAGTAGCTTTAATTTAACTGTACTATAATTTATAATGCAATATCAGGTTTCTTTTTATTCTTATCCATAATACTGGGTACTACAGCTTGTGTTTTTAAATGATAATGAAGCATTTTAACTGACATACTAGTTATATTTTTCATAAAGTAAACACTTCAAGCAACACTTTATTCACCACATTGTTTCATGCATGGCATCATCAACTGCTTGTTGACATTATAGTAGAGCAATTACTCTGCCAGTCATGAAATTACAATAGTTATATTAACGTATGAATGCTGGATTACGCATTTCAAACACAAAAGTTGCATACCACCACTGTACTGAATGAATTATCTATTCCTGCTCTCCGCGCAGTTGAAGGTCACGATAGGTGATTCAGTGGCAGCAATGAGCAAGGTCACACTTTCTGCTTTACCCAAAGAGCAACCAGTTGGTGATGCCTGGACCAATGCAGCAGTGGCAGAAAGCAATAACTCCAGAAATGAACCTGGCTTCGTGGAAGTTCCTTTTCCCCCGACAAAGTCAGCAGTTGAAACGACTTGCATTTTTTGTGGCTTGCATACCAAATGTGCTTCCTTTGGCCATTCTTTGGTCATTATTTCAAAAACCTTTAGCTTGATTTTGCCTTTCAGGAACAAACATATTTACTTCAACTCCGTTCTCAAGTAAATGAAAGGAAAAATAGAAGTGCTGCTGACCAAAATTAAAAGATAAAGTGTGCATAGACATAGCCTTACTAACTACAAATGCAAAAAGTAGCAACAAATCTTTGCATTGTATTATGTATTGGTAAATCTAGCCAAATCAGCAAGAAAGTGTAAAAATATAGAAATTATTATAAAAGTTAAAATAGGTGCTAAAATATTCCAATAATAAATGCACAAAGCTCAAAAGTGATGAAGCAAAAGTATTTCAAATTATTGTAGATATTTATTAAAACTAATCGCCCTTAGAAGTTAAAACAGGTAAAATAATGTACAATAAGTATATATGAAATAATTAATCCTAAATAATACATCAATATTATTAAGTAAACGTTATGTGATCTAGTTTTAAGTGTTAGGCATGCTGCCTATTTTTATTGCTTCATATGTTTGCTAAGCAGGAAATGTTACTTTGTTGCTACTCCACAATATGCAGTATGATCATTTTTTGGAAAAGGATTGATTTAAAACAAAGTATTGCATATCATATTTACAAACACATTACCTGAATGTTGCAAGAAAAGGTACAGTACATTTACAAACCTACCGTAAGACAAAAAAATACCAAATTCTCCTGTAATAATGATTTACATAATAAACAGCAGTTGCAAAATTAATTCTTAACTTTTACTGGTTAGATTAAGAATGGTTCTCATACATTGTCAGTGAAAATCCTATGCATTATACTTGCATGACTTTCTTTACCCATTATTGTTTGTTTTTATAACTTCTACACAGTACTCTGTCCAAAGCTTATTTTCCCATTTTAATTTATGTTAATGGAGATGAACTTTTGTATAAATAATTATAAATTTCGTTATAGGTGCAAGGGGACAGAGGAAACCGAATCAATACTAATCAGATGTCTAAAAGTGAGTCACTATATGCTGGTCTTAAAATTTCATACTCTTTCCATGATATCGTGAGAAACTACTGAAAAAATGACAAGTATTGAAAAATTAAAACCAGTAATGAATATCTCAGAAATGGCTGATGCCACAAAAATATTATAAATAAATTGCATATTTTAAAGAAATGTACATATCTTTTTTTGCTGTGCATTTTTGTCTATCTCATAAGATTTATCAGTTGTACACAGTTGCATAAAATTCGTTCCGAATGAACGCTATTGCCAGAAACTTCAACATATACATTTTTTTTTGTCATGCAAAAACACTTAAATATATAGTGTTTTGATTAAAGACGTCTGAGCTGTTTTTGAAAAAAATAACATTATTTCGAAAAATGTCCCATGTAAAGGCTAGATTTGGGTGGTGGTATTTTTTTTAAAGTCTTCATGTTACAACTTGGCACTCGATACTCAAAAACGACATTTTGAATAAATACCAAATTTGGTATATAAGTTCAGCATCCTCCAAAGATGTAACACAAACATTTTAAAGAAAACACCCCTACTCAAACTATCCTTTATAGGGTAATTCCGGGGGAGGTGGCCAATGACTCTCATTGTCGCAGCTGTGGTATGAAGATTTTGAAATTCAGCTGGTGGTAGCATTTCTGACAGTTTATTTCTGTTACTTTACACCTGCTCAATTATTTTTCCGTTGTTGAATAAAGTTAGTGAAAACTCAATGTGATTTCAAGACAGCAGTTGAAAGCTTTCTGCATATATTGGGTATTTTACTGTTATTGCCTACACTATTATACATTATTATAATTATTACCCATACATATGGGAGAGCTGACCAGCCTTTCTAGAGAGATATTCTCATTGCTATTTTGTATTTAGTCTCCATCTCATTTGTTTTTTTTATTCCGATATGCAGCTCATTAATTTTTGCTAATATGTATTACTGGTGTATAACCAGGTTGTAGTCAAGTAGATAATTTAAATGATTTTCATATTTGCAGCCTATCTTATGCTTTTCATATGTCGAAAAAATACAAAAGAAAGCCAGGTGATGTTCGCGATATTCTGAAACATTCAACATACCAAGAAAGCCTCAGGAATAAAGGATGAAAGCTGGCAATGTCTCAAAAGAACCAATGGATCAAGTAGTTACTTGGGCAGCGAAAATGGAGAGAGGCTGGTGCGACATATTAAGAAAATGCATTAGCATAATTTTTCTCCAACAAGAGATGTTATGCACACTCTAGCATACAATTTCACTGAAGAACTTGGCTTGAAACACTAAAAAAACAAAAATTGAAAACCATACACTACTGCTTATGAAAACTGTAACACCATGAAAGAATTCCCCGAATAAATCCAAATATGGTGGATGTGTAGAACAGTGTGCGAGCAATAAGTGATTAGGATTGTAGAGAGATGGGGTACGCGTAGGCCCAGCAGTCCCTGTCGTATTTCTGATAAGGTCAAATTGAATTGAGTTTCATTTATGGATGCTCTTTAACTGCTGTGGTCCTTAACGTCATCATCATCAACATCATCTTTCATTGTGTAAGCCCTTTGGCTTGGTCCGGCCTCATCATTTAAACTGATCCATCCATCTTCTTTTAGGTCTGCCGATGTTTCTTTGGCCTTTTGGTGTATATCTTAAAACCAACTTCGTATAAGGGTTATCATCCATCCTCTCCACATGTTGTTTTGATTTTCTTTAATTCTTTCTAGTAATTTGAAAATTCTTAATTCTTTATGTATGTCTTCACTTCTCCTGTCTTTTAATGTATATCCTGCTACATGTCTTAAAAAGCGCATCTCTGCTGCTTCTATCTTTCTTTCCATTTGTTTGGTCATTGTCCAACATTCGGATCCATACGTAAACACTGGAACAGCAATCACTTTGTAAAATTTTTTTTTTTTTTGCTCTTTCTTGGTATATTTTAAATTTCGTTTGAGGCTGCCGCATATTTGGTTGAATTTATTAATTTTATTTATTATGTCATCATTTTTTATATATGAAACGTTAACAACCTAAGTAATTAAAACAGTTTATTTGTTGTAATATTGTCTCTTGTATTACTATTTTTGCTCTTAATGTTTTGGCTCATCTGAGAGCCAATGTTTTACTTTTGTGTTGTAATATTTTTATTTTGTAACCTTGGCTTATTTTGTTTAATTGATATAGAGCTTTTTGCATATTTAATTCTGAGCCACTTATTAGGACCAGATTGTATGCAAGTTACATTACATCTAAAATAATATTAATTATCTTAAAATGTGCATTTAAGCTTTTCTGCCATTATCTGACAATGTCATCTATATATAAATTAAATAACATGGGTGACAATGGGCAACCTTGTCTGATACCTTTATTTATTGTTGCTGTATTCTTTGGACTATTTTGTTCAGAATCGATCATTATTGAGTATGGGTCTGCGTATTATTTTCACAGCAGACATATCCGTTGAGGTCTTCACACGTAACCCTGTAGCAGGTACTTCACACCAGGCCAGTGTGACCTGGAGCTAGCGAGGGAAGGGACGTTACCCCCTTTGGAGAGACTACCTTAAAAAGAATTCTCTCCGGGAAAATGAGAATCATTTGGGGAATTTAATGATGTGCTAGCATGTTGCCATGGTAGTTGAGTGGTTAGAGCAACCGGACGGAGTCTGGGAGATCCGTTGTTCAAATCAAGGCTATGGCATTGAACTTTTCAGTAGTCTGATTCTACCTTTCCAACCTGTCCAACACACGGCTTGTGTGGAAGAACAATTAATTCCAAACAAAATAATATTCCATGAAACTTGAAGTCCTTGTGATGCAACAAGGTAATTGACAACATTAATGTGAGGATTGGCACTGCTTTTCTGGCCCAAGTTTTTCAATGTGCCCTGTAAGTTCTGCCAACGAAAGTCTCAGACAGGATTCTGGTGATACACTTTCTGCTCTTTGATACAGCGACTTAAAACTGAAAAAGCACTTTCACACACATAGGATGTACTTCCAAATAATGACAATGCTTTGGTTTGCAAATTTATGTACGAGGCGTGTTGTTAAAGTAAGTACCGCTTTATCTTTTGCCGCTGCAGTCGCGATTTTGAGCACGGGGGATCACTTCCTCCATTCATTAGGAAGTCAAATGCAGCTGTGGACGATCGTCATTTTGTGTTTTCCTGTTGTTACAGCAATCTCGATCACTTCCTCCATTCATTAGGAAGCTGTGAACGATCGTCACTTTGGGTTTTCCTGTTGTTAGAGCATGCTCGATCACTTACTCCATCCATTAGGAAGCTGTGAGCGATCGTCACTTTGGGTTTTCCTGTTGTTAGAGCATGCTCGATCACTTACTCCATCCATTAGGAAGCTGTGAGCGATCATCACTTTGGGTTTTCCTGTTGTTAGAGCATGCTCGATCACTTACTCCATCCATTAGGAAGCTATGAACGATCGTCACTTTGGGTTTTCCTGTTGTTAGAGCATGCTCGATGACTTCCTCCATCTATTAGGAAGCTATGAACGATCGCCACTTTGGGTTTTCCTGTTGTTAGAGCATGCTCGATCACTTACTCCATCTATTAGGAAGCTATGAACGATCGTCACTTTGGGTTTTCCTGTTGTTAGAGCATGCTCGATAACTTCCTCTATCCATTAGGAAGCTGTGAGTGAGCATCACTTTGTGTTTTCCTGTTGTTAGAGAATGATCAATCACTTTCTCCATCCATTAGGAAGCTATGAGCGATCGTCATTTTGTATTTTCCTGTTGTTAGAGCATGCGCGATCACTTCCTCCATTCATTAGGAAGCCAGACGCAGCTGTGGGCGATCGTCATTTTGTTTTTTCCTGTTGTTAGAGCATGCGCGATCACTTCCTCTTTTCATTAGGAAGCCAAATGCAGCTGTAGGCGATCGTCATTTTGTGTTTTTCTGTTGTTTCAGAATGCGCGATCACTTTCTCCTTTCATTAGGAAGCCAAATGCAGAAGTGGGCGATCGTCATTCTGAGTTTTCTTGTTATTAGAGCATGCACGATCACTTCCTCCTTTCGTTAGGAAGCAAAATGCAGAAGTGGGCGATCGTCATTTTGTGTTTTCCTGTTGTTTGAGCATGCGCGATCACTTCCTCCATTCATTAGGAAGCCAGGCGCAGCTGTGAGCAACCGTCACTTTGTGTTTTCCTGTTGCTAGAGCGTTTGGAAATGTTCAAAACCATCGAACGACCCGCTGACTGCGGAATCAGATGAATAATTCGTTTTTTGAATGCAAGAAATGTTAAGCCAGCAAACATCCATCGCCAATTTTGTGAGGTTTCTGGGGAAACAATAATGAGTGACAATACCCCGCCACACACAAGCAAATAAAATCAAGATCTGATCGATCATTTGGTTGGGAACAATTCGACCACACTCCCTACGGTCCGGATTTCGCACCAAGCGATTTTCACCTGTTTCTTCATCTGAAGAAATTCCTTGCATTTCAGCTTATCGGTCTCTTTCAGTATTTTCAGTCTCTTGGATGATTTGTTCACTTTTATATAGGCAAACTTATGCTTTCTGCTTATTAAAACTTTGTATAGGCAGACATACTTAAAAAGATTGTGCATCTATATAAGCTGCATAGAACTAAAATAGAAGGCTTGTAATGCTTCATAACACTGAAATCCATATTTATGCATTTTGGTAATTTTTGGCCTTTTTTCACAGATGTATAAGTTAGGTAAGAAAAAATTAAAGCTTATACTTGTGATGGTCTTTTGGGTGCTTTTGTAAAAGAATTAACATTAAAAAATGTCCTGCAGTATTAGATATAACAGTACATTTATAATTTGGATAATCAAATTACTATTTGTGTAAAACCCTTCCACTGAGATTAAAAATAATTAAAACTAAATAATAGATGTTTTGAATCAAAACAAGTTTGAAATAATGGAATTCAGGTTCATCACAGTAATTTAGGAGCAGTAATCCACATGACCACAAGACATCTTTGGTAAAACATATCTATGTCTTCCAGCTTACAGATCTGCACCAACCTATTCCTTTCTAAGTTTTCTGCACTTTATTTGTATTTGTGCAGCAATTAGTAATCATCAATTAATGCCGGCACACGAACTACCTAAAAATATATTACAAAAATTTAATTGCTGTAGAACGTGTGCACACCCCACAAAAAGTAATCTTCATCTGATTTCTGATCGTTTTTAAGTACGTTAATAGGGTGTGATTTAAGATATCCGCTGATGCCTCCTTCACCCTTAGTGTGTTGAAGGAGGAAGGGGGCTATAGCTTGCCTGTTTAAGACCATGTAAATAGCTAGGAAACGCTAATTTATATGAGGACCTATAACTAATGTTTGAGGACTGAAATGCTGACATCTCGAGAACTGACTCACGTTCAAGAGCATTTCCAAACAGACATGTGCTGTATATTCACAATTAACCTCTCGAGAGATCGACAAAATCGGTCGCCATTCCTCACCTATACCTATTCGTAATTTGCCAGTGAGTTGACAGAACCAGCATAGGTATGCCTTCACCTCAGAAATGTGTCCAGTCACCGCTTGGTGGAATGAGATATCCCCGAAGGTCATAGGCCGTATGGGGAGCATTAGAAACGACGACATTGAAATGGCCTTGGCTGTATTCTCAAAAAGCAAACATTAGAAACATATCAGAATTGCTCTTGTTTGAGATGTGAGGTTTAGGAAAACTTGACTGAGCACTATGATCTACTCATTTGCTTGGGGCACTTTGGATTCAAGCGTTTTTGCCTTCAAATCCCGTAAGTGTATGCAAGCGCTCTTCATCATTTCTTAAATGCACAAATCAAGTTGTTCCGAATAGTTGTTAAACCACAGTTTATCAAATGCATTGTTTTTCAATGAGGTTCTCCAAGCTATCAGCACACATGTGAAGATGTTCCAAAACTTTCTTCATGACAGTAATCGTGTTTTCAGGCTAACAAGCTTGTTCTCCATTCAAATGAATTTCCCTTCTAAACTGTCTTTCACTCCCTTTATTGGTTAACAGTTACGTTCTGTCATTTTGCTGACATACAGGAATATCCTATTTTGATTTTCTGTAATCAGGTGAATTCTTACAGTCACTAATTCTGAGATTAAGCATGCATGGTGGCAGGGGATTAGCCATCATGGAAGAGAGGAAGGATGCTGCGGGCGTGAAATGGCCAATAATTTTGCTCAGGGCCTTCTCTTTTAAGGTATGAGCTTCTTTATGTGCAAATGAACATCACAGCGGCTTTACTGCCCTACCAAAGGAAGCCATTGCTAAGAAGTTTTAAGCCTGAAAAAATACATTGCCTTGTGTCGGGTTTGAACTCGCAACCTTCCGTTCTGTAATCATTTTAGGTAACCGTTCCTGTATTGACAGGATTAATACTGTATCCATTGTAGCATTTCTGTTCAACTTCTTGACTTACTGTGATCCTTGTTCCTCTTTTGACTACAAAATGTAGGTGATAATTCAAATAACAGTCAATTGGTATTGATTGATTAAAACCACTCTGCCATTGACACTTGCCTTTTATGCCTCACGGATTGAATATTCTGCTTTGGATGCTTTAATGGATAGCAGATGACAGAGCACTTCTCATTCAAAATTATGCATCTGAGTCATTCCACGTCAAATCCAACGATTTTTAACAGTTGACGTCATGTGTTTAATTTTTTTAACTTCTCTACACGCTTTTTATGAGAAAAATGTGTGTGTGTACTTTAAAATACTATTTAACAGTAGTATTATGTCTGTTACTAAGCCACGAATTTTCAGAAATATTACAGTTCTCGACATGTTTAAATGCGGATAGTTCCGGTTCCTTTTATGTTAGAAACTTTGTAAATATCTCATTTGTAAGCTCAGAGCATGAAATTTCTTCCTATATTATATAAATCACTTTAAATGAACCATATATAGTTTAAAAGAGCTTTTAATTTTAGAATTTAAAAATAAGCATATCGACCATTTAAAAAGTTAAAATCCCTCTTCTTGCTCCATCTTTTTACTACTAATGTTCATTCCATCAAGCATATGCTTCACAGTGTCATAATAAGGGCTAAGCAGAATGAGTACCTTGGGTGCCTAGAAGTGTACCTACACCTTTGGTTTCAGTAACACAAGAAAAAGCAAAGTCATCAACCTCCACACTTTGCCCCTTATTGCTGTGTTATCAAGCCACTACGCTCTGCGATAAGTAAGGTGAAGGACACGCCTCGAAAGGCCCCAGAAAACGACACAAAATCTGCCGAAGAATTGCTTTGGTGCTGTTTGTACCTACACCGTTTAGGTGTCAGTTGAGCAAATTTAGAGGAACCTATTTTGTATCACATATATTTATCCTTAAAACTGCGGAAGGTTTCTTTTAGATCGCACAAAATCAATCTCTTCCGTTTTTTAATTATTGTCTCTCCTCCTTTAACGGAAATATGATTATTTTTCCCGCCATAGCGATGAGATGTAAAACTAATTATCTTTCCACCACGGAATATTCTAACGCTTTTCCAGATTTTACCTCTATCTGAAGCTAATGTCTTTGCTACCTTATCATAGGGTTCAAAACATTATTGCCAAAATGTTCCTTAATTTGGTTGTTGACACAGACTTCTCTCCCCACAAACTAAATATTCTGGACTGGTTCTTGCCGTGATAAGGGTTTGTTTGTATTTTAAATCCGGAAGCGGTTCAGAAGAATGACCTTGGTTAACTCCTAACAGCTGCGAATCGCTGTGCCATCCCCTCTGCTATCACACTCCAGGCCGAAGCCGCTACCTACATTGTCATGGGGAGGGTTCCCTCTGAAAAAAACATTTTCTTATAAATATATATGAACAAATGCCCTCCTGAAAATTTCTACATGGATACACTACTAAACGGAGAATACGTGTGTATTTAAAAATACTATTAGGTTGTCGATATACAACACAAAATCAAATTTAAAAAGCTCAAATTTCTGCTATAAATATCTAATTTGTTGAATCAAATTAATTTTAATATGTGTTTAAAGTAGGTTCCATAAGCCTTAAAATGAGTCCAATATGGAATTTATACGAGAATTTTAATGGAGATAAAAGCGATTATGTAGGGAAGCAACCACTTTTTCGAAAATTTTGGTATTCAAAATATTGAAGTTAGAAACCACAAAAGAAATACGTGTCTTCTATTTCAAGGCATCAAATGCATGCAGTTTCGAAGAGATTTGAGAACTGAGTGTTCGACGTGACATAGAATGACCTGATTGCTGTAGGCTTGCACTTGGGAAGTAATAACAACAAAGCATGCTTATTCAGACAAGAACAGCTATGTGTATATATGGAACAAACTATTGATGCTTATCCCATCTGTAAACACTAACTGAAGTATCCATTCATAAAATGGCGCATTCAGTTGAAATTCTGGCAAAATACAGCGCAAAGCTTCTCTTTCAGATAATGAAAACTTTGATTTTGCATAGTTTTAAAAAACCTGCAGTATCTGTATTATTTGTGGAAAATGCACGTACTTCACACAAAAATGTGCATTATTGCAAATGCAAGAAATAAAGGTATTTTGTAAATGATTAGCCTAACTGGAACTGGCCACCCTGAAACAATGACAACACAACGAATTGTTTCATGGTGTCATTTGGACAGCTAATTCAAATCTACATTTCAAATTGCTAAATGGCAGATACTACTGAATCTTCTACTCTCTAGTTAGGTATTACTATGAAAGCGGATTAATGGATACATAATCTGTTTTGTTGTTACAGAATCTGTTGGGGCCCGCACAGGCTGTGCACCGTCACCTTGTCGCTTAGACGCGGGACTTTCAGAAAACAATACAACAGGAATTTAGAATAGAGAAACCACAAATGATACAACCAAAACCCTTACCCTTAAGCCAAGAAAAAGATTTACATTTTTTAACGAACACGTGGAGGTCCAAAAACGTTACATTTTAGTGAAAAAACATTTTGCAGTTAAAAATCTCAAAAATATCCGGCCAAAATACTCGGCGCCTCACACCAATATGCCGTGACCTCTAAACAACTCGCTCAATGGGGTAGAACACTCGCTACTAAGGTACCAGGAAGTTTACAAATTTAAATAAGGCGAGGTCACGACAAGGGACGCAGCTAATTGAATATGAAAAACATTATAGGATAACTACTAAAAGAATACCTACATGGTTCAGAATGGAAGAAAGGAGCTTTATAATATGGTAAATGAAACAGATAAGGCCCGGATGGTACCATGTTGTATTACTGAAAGGGTTACATTACCTCCTTGACCACGCGTCGAGGACGTAATAACACGACCTGTCCGGTGCGCTCCTACTCACTGACTGACTAGCCAAAACAACCCAAGCCACGCTTACTGCGTACCGCGTGGGGGACGCCAACTAAACTACTACCCCCACCACTCTTACGTAATCTCCAATCCAGGTGACCAAGGACACGTATGCACTAACAATGCCTGCATACGCCACAATATGCATAATGTATAAATAAAATAAAGTTTTGAAAAATTAATGAGAGATTTGTTGAGTTGTTTTTGTTATTGTTTTGTAGTGAAAGTCTCTGTATAATGTGATTAAAGTGCTGATGCAGATCACCTAGAGTTTCTCAATGCTTTAAGTTGCCTGGAATTCATCCTCTTAGGAAAATATTGGGTAGCACTGTCACAATGCTTCTCGCAATCAGAAATTGAAAAAAAAATGGATGTATGCTTTGGAACACCGTATTCTTTCGTGGTCACCAGCAGTTTGGGTTGAATTATTTTTCCCTCCTGCCATCTATCCCTCTCCCTCTCACTCCCTCTCTAATTTGTGCTAACTCAAAGTCCGATTTTAAAACCTCCATTTTTGGTTTCAATATATGGCATACATGACACTTCGATTAGCTTTAACGACTAAGAGGAATTACAAACAAAACTTTAAATCATTGGGAACTAAAATGAGGAAGAAATACTTGTTAGTACCTGAGCAAGGAAACTCAATAATATTGAAGTGAAGTAGGAAAAAGCGAAAATGTCTTCACTGATGGGACAGTCAATAGACGCATTGTGTACTCTTAGGTTCACTGGAGCCCCAATGCATGGTGTAATATTTTCGGAGACCAGGTCATCAACCCTGCTTCTTCCAGAATTGTCTGACTAACATGAGATTTCGATATATCTTACTGAGGAAGCTAACACCAGCAAATCTGTTGGAGAATTGTTGCACTGGCAAACCGTTGGCTTCAAAGCGCACCAACTCCCTATTCAGGGAGACGCATATTTTTTTCAAGTGGTGGAGAAGAATACAGTTACGTGCTAACCTCAGCCCCGATGGGAGTCGGAGACTGAGATTGTGGGACTCCCATCCAAAGATGGCCATACCCGCTAAAAAAAACTCCTCCACCGGATTAGGAAGGAAAAGGTTTGTTGCGGTACAGCCTTAACCACTCGCGCATTTCGAGCCGCAGTGCGATCACCAGGGGAGTAAGGATTGGGTGCTGGAAGACAGGCTTGACCAAGGCCCAGCCAACCCCCTAGCAGAGTTTAGGTGAGGGTAAGAAGGAATTCCTGATGGTAGTGATAGGGATTAATGTCGGCAGGATTTTCTAGGATTGGATTGTGGTGGTTGTCTGGAAATGGATTGAGGTGAGTGTGGTACCACGTGGGATTCCATGAATGTGTGTATCAGTGTGTGGCCTTCTTGGAGATGGAAGAAGTGTGTCTGAAGTTGCTGGAAGTTCTGGGCGATGGTGTTTTTGGCTTGTGCTTGGAGCTCTCGTATTCCCACGACTGTGACCTCAAGGGGCCCAGCCGCGTGGGTCGGTCGTCGCTGCCGTCTGTTGGTTCGTCCGGTTCTACGAGATGGCACTCGATGCGTTCCAGCTTACTCTGGACCAATACGAGCGGCCCATCGTCGTCCTGGGGATCTGTCTGGAGAGGGCGCTGATTACTCTGGCTGAGGTCTGCTGCTTGGCCTCCAATACCGCAAGGCGTGTGTTTGGTGCACGACGTAACCCAGCCAGCTGAGAGGCAAAGTCCTTAATTTCTGCCTGTATTGTAGACAGGGTGTCGTGTAGTCTCTGGAGTGTTGTGATGTAAGTAGCCGCTTGAACAGGTTTAGCTGTTCCACAGGGTGGCGTCAGTTTAATGGGTGGCTGCTAGGTAGTAACTGGTGGTGGCGTAGGTTCGGGTTGTTGTATACTCCGGGATACAGGGGGCATTGAGCATGTCCTATAAAGTGTGTCCGGAGCAGGTGGCGCAGAAGCGGCGGAGGTTATGGTTGGTGCAGGCTGCTGTGAGGGAGCCTGCCCCGCAGTAGTGGCATCTAGGTGCGGCGTTGCAGGCCTCCGCTGAGTGCCCGATAGCACAGCAGCGGCGGTGGAGCACCGGCACTTTCACTCCATCTTCACCACGACCACTACAATTACCAGCATTAGCACCACAACCACCAGTACTACCATTACCAGCATCACCACCATTACCAGCATCATCACCACCATCATCATCACCATCGACACCACCACCAGTTATCACCAACTATCATTACCAGCATCATCATCACCACTAACATTACCAACATCACCACTACTACTACCGTTACCAGCATCACCACTACCACTACCATTACCATGCTAGCCTCTAGTCGCGGGTTCAAACCGGCGAAGGGAGGTGGACTTTCCGGGCGTAAAAATCCTTAGCATGGCTTCCTTGGGTAGGGAAGTACAGCCGGTTGTCCCATGTCGTAGATTTACGGCACTTAAAAGAATTTCAAGCCTGATAAAGAGGCCTCTGAGCAAAATTACCGATCTTTCACGCCCAATATAGAATGGGACGCTAAGAACCACGGCAGTTAAAGTGTAATTTACCACTACCATTAGCAGTGTCACCACCAACACCATCACCACTACCATACCATCATTATCGCCACCACCATTATTACGATTAATTCAATAGAGATTTCTAGAACATATTTCATCTAACTGCTTAAGTTCGAAATACATACATAAACAGTCATCAATAATTTTGTTTTCCATCTTTATTTTCGGTTTGGAATATAAAGAAAAAATGAGCATCAGTCATGCAAATATTTGCAAATTAATTGTAAGTGGTTAGAATAAACTGCTATTTGCTGGCCTCGACAGGACCTCAATTTGGATTAAACATACTCTATGTTTATTACCTCACATTAGCTAACAGTGCTGAGAGATTAAGTGGAGTTACGAGTAGGCAGACGGAGGGACCTCCAGTAGCTAGTGCACAAAACCGCAAGTAGGCTATAGTGGGCCGTTAGCTTGCAACGTGACCACTGGGAGGAAGAGCTGAAAGGGAGAACCAAAGGGCGACCAGATTCGGAAGACGATGTGCGCTAGCAATGACGGAGTCCCTAACAACTCCAGCATCACACAAATCTAGCTCTGCCTAAGCTACTCGTAACCCGGGGGTCCCATGGCAGTCGAGACAGCTTCAAGGAAGGGGGACCTAAGCAGTCCCGCAAATCGCCAGGGAAAAATCTTTCCACGTTGCAGATTCCACCGTCTTGCCGCAACTCACCAACGGCGTGGTCCCACAACCCTGACACTGAAAAGGTGAACAGATGAAAGGAAATGATGGACAGGTAAGTCGTGGAAAGAGGGGGAAGCAGCCATCTCGCTCGGCTAGGAAATTAACTTTTAAGTGTTATCTAAATAGGTCGTAATTTCACAAAATGTTCAGACTAATTTATTATTTCTTGAATTGTGGTAATTAATTGATTTAAATAAACCAATTGGAACTAAGAATCATCCTAGTTTGAGTTATGTTGTTAATTGTTGTGCTCGGTTTAACACATATCTTAGGGACGGCCGTGTATAAATAATAAATCAGACATCTCACCAGGAGGTAAGCGCAGCTGTTTGATGGTAATGCATAAGACAACGCTCGTTAGAGACATGATAGATTCATAAGCACCTATTCTTGTCGTGTTAATGAGTTCTCTTTGATGCTAATGATTAAGATGAGGTTGGTTAGAGAACATGATCGATTCATAAGTACCTATTCTTGTCGTGTTAATGAGCTAAATCCCTGTGGATTTTATTACGATCGTTAACTCTTACGCTGACAATGCTAAGAGTGATGCTTGCATTATTAGGTCAATAAACCTTGATAACAATGCATAATGCAGAAAGTGAAAAGTGAGAGTGCACAGCAGTAAATGCATTAACAGAGCGATCCTTGAATGTTATATAGCAGAAGGTGAGGTTAGAAACATACCTTGTGCTTCGGTGGGAAATTACAGCATAATCTTAGCAAGAGCACCAGCTACTCTGTATTTTATTAAATCATTTTACAATGTGATTTTATTATAGCTGTGTTGCAACTTAGATTTCTCTTCGAAAACGTACACTGCGGTGCAGAAAATATGATCCATTCCCCTAACTCGCAGCAACGTTCTCTCTCTCTCCCTATTAAGCTTTTCAATTTTACTAAGCTAACGCTTGACTTCAATAGCCCCTATCACTTCTCTCTATGACGGGCTTAAAGTAAAAGAAAACAAAAGTGAAGCAATGACCGATGTAATGAGTGGTTTAGAAATAGCTTCCCTTAATGAACCCTGCTGCGAGTGGTGTAAATAGAATCATATAAGATCGGCAGACGGAGGCGCCCCTCAGTCACTGCACGTAAGTGTGTATTACGTGAACCTGAAAAAAAAGGGAAGACCCGAAGGGAGACCAGATGCGGGCAATGATACGCGCTAGCAAGGACGGGATCCGTAACGATTCCAGAATGACGCAAATTTTGAACCGGTGCTAAGCCTCTTCAAGCTGGAGGTCCTGCTATCAAGCCGCCCGAAAGGCGCAACAGCTGGCCAACAAGCGCCAGGGAGAAAACCTTTATACAGCGCAAACTCCACCGTAACGCCGCCACAAACCAACCGTCCATGGCTGGTCCTGCAACCCTGGAATATATGAAGGTGAAACAGGTAAAAGGAAATGATCCAGAGAGTAAATGATGGACAAGAAATTCATGGTAGAAGAGTAACCACACCAGTATTCGCCTAGCAACCATGGAAAAGCACGAAAAAACAGAACGCCAGAATGGCCAGCTCAACGGGAATTGAACCTGGGACCTCCCGAATAGGAACCTCGTACGCTACCCCAGAGCCACCTCGCTCAGTGACTGGTGTAAATAGTGATAAGTGGCTATTGTCAGATACCTGACCTTGTAGAAAGTGCGGTGAGAAATGATTTACGTTTATGGTTAAAATGCACAACAGTCACAATATTAATGGAAAATGTTTCGGTAATTATGCAGAATTTGGGCCGCCAGCATTTTCTACCAGGTGTTTTGGGTGGGGAACTGTCATAAGGAAAAATTAACCCCTACTTTCTCGTTTAGTCCTTTTTCCCCTTCTTGTCTTCTTTCCTCCCTATTGTCTTCTCCTTTCTTGCCTTCTACACACTATCTTACACAATTACGCAAGTACACAGAGCGCCAAAGAAAATCTTCGGCGGATTTTGTATCGTTTTCTGGGGTCTTTTGAGGCGTGTCCTTCACCTTACCTATGGCAGAGCGTGGTCGCTTGATAACACAGCAATAAGGGGGAAATTAGGGGAGGTTCATGCCTTTGCTTTTTCTGGTGTTATTGGAACGAAAATATGTTTATTGTCTCAGAACCAGCCATGCCGTATACTAGCGAAATCACTCGTAGACGTATCGTGTGTATGTGGGGGAGTAGTCGTACTGTTACAACAATTGCTACGGCAGTGCATAAAAGTGTTTTTATAGTAAATTACTGGATAAAAATATGTCAGGAAAGTGGGGAAGACGGTCTACACACTCGTTAGAAAGTGGTCACTTCTCGTAAAACATCCGCAGATGATGATATTCGTTTATTAAATGCAAATTACTCCTTTGGTATAATTGACTGATAGTGTTTAGAAACTGGATATAAATATGTATACGGTTTACCGAATATGATATACATATTACAGCAATAAAATTGGGTTATATTTTTGTCTATAATCCTGTTGTATTCTTATGAGCAGCAATATGTTAGTAAAGGTATATTAACCAACTGTAGTTTGAATTAGAGGGAAAACATGCTGCTTTGTTTATTTATTATTTAGTTATCTTCTCACACTAGACATTCTACATTTCGCTAACCCGGGCGTTCATCTAGTTTTTCCCTTAGCAGAAGGAGTGGCGCATCCTTGCACCGCGGCCTGAAGTAACCAATGAAATGACCATGGCTTCGCAAGGCCACGTACACGATAACTAATGTGACATAGACGCGAGGTGCAGTGAGATTTTCTTTGGCGCTCTTTGTATATGCATTATTTTACAATTCAGCTTAACTCTAGAAGACTCGATCCGAGAGACTCTAACTTTACAATCCAGCACGTTATCCACTGCGCCGTGAAAGCTTGATGTCAAGCAGCGCATTCGGTAGTATGCATATAGGAACTACGAAATTAGAAAATCGTATTTTATTTCCAGCGTAAATTTTCACTTCCATTCCTTTATTCGCGAAATTTCAGGCCATAAAATCGTAATTTTACTTCCTTTTAGCTTTGAAGAGCAGTTACTCAAATCGTCCATTTATTTTACCCTCTGTTCGCTAATTCTCCATATGTATGACAGCTTCATACGTCACAGGTCAAAGAGCAACATGTGATTGACCAAACGCGAAACTCCGTGACAGGCGACACATTGCAGTTGCGTTTGTATAATGGAACCGGGCACTTCGGAAGGACATGGCTTCAGTTCCAGCAACAGGACTAGCTTTATACGAGCCGTGCCAAATATAGATAAACTGCGGTCGTTTCTAGTGGAATTTATGTTGAAGCGAGCATACCCAGACCATCGCCACCGCCTTCATACGTTCTTCAAAGCGGCTGGACAACTGTATCCTCCACACCATTTGTATAAGGTAAGTTTTTGGCAGAAGGTCGAAGCTTATATTACACAGTGTAAAAGCAGGGGTGATACTTAGAAACCCTATAAACCACCCGCCCTCCACTTTTATGACACTTTCTTAAATACGAAATAAACGACAATGTCTATTACAACTAAGCATGTGCGGAGTAAAGTGCCAACCCAACAACACTATAGAAATCCGCGAAAATACCGATTTCTGGAAGTTATTCCAAAAAAACTTGTTACCATCAGTTCATATACACACACTAACCTTAAGGCTAACCTCGGGTTAATTCTAGAAAACACAGGACCTCTTGGTTTCACTGCGGCTCGCAACAGCCTAACGACCTCCACCTGCCCCCTACTCGTTTTAAGGCTACAAGTGTAAACATTGTTGCAAAACAGTTCCAAAAACTTAACAAAACTGTCAAAAGAAACGGAAAAAATTAGTATACGTATAGGATCCATAAATATTTTCAGTGAAAGTTCAAAGAATATTATCAGTCAATCGGATACTTTGAATGATCCTTCGTTCTGTTGTTTATAGAGAACATTTTCACACATTTTAAACGCTTAAAGTAAAAAAAGAAACACCTAACTCTATCCTTCACTGACTTCAGAAAAATAACCTTGTATAAAAAGCTAACCTAACGCTAACCTTACGTGAATTGCGTATATAAAAGAAAACTAACCTAACGCAAACCTTTCGTGAATTCAGAAACCTTGGCGTATAGTATAAATAAACTATCTTAAATCCAACCTTCCTTGAATTAGAAACCTAAGCTTATATTAAATATCTAACCTAACACTAACATTAGGTGAAATCAGAAACCTAAGCTTATATAGAAAAACTTACCTAACGCAAACTTTCCGTGAATTTAGAAACATAAGCTTATATAAAAAGAAGCTAACCTAACGCTAACATTCCGTGAATTCAGAATGCTAAGCGTATATAAAACACTATCCCAATGTAAACCTTCCTTGAATACAAGAACCTAAGCTTATATAAAAAAACTAACCTAACGCTAATCTTACGTGAATTCAGAAACCTAAGCGTAGGTAGATAAAACAAACTATCCTATCGCTAACCTTCCCTTAATTCAGAATGCTAAGCTTATATAACAAAACTAACCTAACGCATAGCTTAGGTGAATTCAGAATCCCTAGCTTGAATAAAAAAACATACTATCGCTAACCTTCCGTGAATTAGAATGCTAAGCGTATAAAGAAAAACTAACCTAACGCAAATCTTTCGTGAACTCAGAAACGTAAGCTTATATACAGTACTAAACTAGCCCTACCTAAAAAATGCTAACCTAACGCTAAAGTTCCGTGAATTCAGAAACCTAAGCTTGTATAAAGAAATACTAACCTAACGCTAAACTAAAAAAAAACTAACGTAAGACTAACTTTCCTTGAATTCAGAAACCTAAGAAAACTAACTTAACGCTTAGCTTCCGTGAATTCAAAAACATATATATATATGTTATATATATTATATATATAATCTTAACCTCCTATAGTGTCTCGGGTGCAATACGTGTGTGTGAAAAGCGTTTAAAACGTCTAAAAGGTGTTAAAACATTTAAAGTGTTTAAAATCTTCACCATGAATAACAGATTAAAGGATCATTCAGAAGATGTGATTCACTGAAAAGGTTGATTGAAATTTCCCTGAAAGGATCCATGGATCCTTTACGCATACAGAACAATATTGAAAGGAACATGCTCGTAGCAGTACACAGCAAAAGTTAAAATGCTTAAGCTAATCTAATGTTTTTTTTCATCTCTCACAAGAATTCTTAACCGAAGTACGCGCTACTCGCTTCACTGAGCGGTTGTTAATTACGTGGAGACCCCGCGGTGCGGTACAGCGTAACATTGATCGTCTTCCCCCGACAGTGAAAGCTATGTTTTAGGTAGTTCATACCTAATATTTACTATATGTTTGCATCCCAAATGTGCCATAATGCTTCTTTATCCATATACTGCGCCCTCTGGACAGCATTCTTAATAAATATCCGCACTAAGCGTCGCTACGCGCGTGTAATAAGTTAGCGTCTATCCCCATTATGGATTCTTTCCGACAAACAAAATTGGTAAAAACGTAATCAGCATAAAAGAATCTGCCATTAACAACGGAATTCGTTGATTTTTGGGCCCTGGTTCTGCATAATAACCAATGTTTCTTCTGAAGCAATCATGGAGATGGTCTAGAAAAATCAAATTTTGCATGAAGAACTTGTAGGATAACTATGAAATGATAGTGAGTAGGGAATGTTGTAAGACTGTTACGCAGCAGTTGATCTGCTTCTTTGTTTCACAGGTTAGAAAGTTTTAATGTATCGTCTTAATCAAGGACTACGCCGTGTCGCTAAGCAACCCGCCGAACACTCTAGCTCGAGCCGAGTCGGGCTTTATCTTTCCTTAGCCTGGACATGAACCAGTAGTCGGGCCGAGAGTCTTGTTTTTCACCTCTGGGGAACTACTTATATTTAGTGGCAAAGAGTATAAAATACTTTTCATTGCTTATTTCTGTACATACCTAGTAGGTAGAGAAGGTATTATATTCTACCCAAAAATTCGATGTAGTGTTTCCATCAGAAATACATGTTTTGAGGCACCTGAAAGAAAATGCACTTTTAGAAAAAAAAAAGGTCGGCCTCTCTCTCTCTTTCTTTCTGTGTCAGAACAGCATCACGAAAATTCCGATAAATATCAAATTTGGAATTTAGATTCAGTATCTTCCAAAGATGCGACACGCAGATTTTCAAAAAAATTATCCAACCTATCTTTTGCATAGAAAAACACATATTTTTTAATTTTATAGAAAAAGACAATCGATTATGTTTAAAATGCCATATATTTGAGATACGTTTATGGAAAATAGGATATATACTTTTCTACATGGTGGATTATTTAAGTTGAGACTCTATAATATATCCAAAAGCGTTGTAGAAAGAAATGTCTTGAATAAAACTTTCTTGATATTATGGAGGAAAGTAAATGCCATTAGTCGTGTTTCATTTTGAGGTCGTTGTGATAGTCATTTTAAGCTCAATTTAATTTTTTAAAATAGGAACCTACCTTTTGTATGCTGTTTTCTCACTCCTCCTGAAAACTAAGCAACATTTGTATAAAGCACTTTGCTATTGTTCTTACACCAATGTAAATAACAACGAAAATTCTGAATGGATGTGTATACGAAGAGCGCAATGAATGGTTGGACCATCCATGGATGGTCATTTGAGAGTTACGTTTCGTAATTGGGAACCAAAGTAGCATATTATAGAGAGAGCGGGGGCACTTTTGCGTTTATATGGGAAAGATAGGGAAAACGAGAGCCTTCAAGGAAGAAAATGCGTTTACATGGGAGAGATAGGGAATACGGGGGTCGATACTAGGCTAGAAAGGGGTTGAAGGAGGTGAATGTGCTTTATAAAAGAGAGGCAGGGATTACGAGGAGAAGTGCTAGACTAGACAGAGTTTGAGGTGTGGAGTATGCGTTTATATGGGAAATGTAGGGAAATTTTGAACAGATGATAGGCTAAACAGATGCTGAAGGAGGGGGAATATGGGGTTATACGGGAGAGATAGGAAATACGAGGAGAGGTGCTAGACTAGACAGGGTTTGAAGGGTAGAATATGGCTTTTATATGGGAGAGCTAGCAAACCGACGAGAGGTATTAGGCCAGGAAGGTTTGAATATTAGAATATGCGTTTATATGAAGAGACGAGGAAAACGAAGGTAGATGTTAGGTTGAGAGAGCCTTCAAGGAGGAAAATGCGTTATATGGGAGAGATAAGGAAAACGAGGAGAGATCTGAGGTAGAGCAGGGACTGAAGGAAGGAAACGCCCTTTATATGATAGAGGGGGAGGATACGAGGAGAGGTAGTGGGTTATACAGAGGTTGAGGAGCACAGTATACGTTTATGTGGAGGAAGATATCTAAAACGTGGAGAGATCCGTGTTAGAGCAGGGGCTGAAGGGGGAGGGAAGCGGAGAATACGAGAAGAGGTGCTAGTCTAGACAGAGGTTGAGGAGAACAGTATGCGTTTATATGAGGAATATGTGGGAAACGAGGAGAGATGCTATGTTAGACAGAGGCTGAAGGAGGGGGAATGCAGGTTTATGCCGCTGAAATAGGAAACCAAGGAGAGATGCTAGGCTAGACAGATGCTGAAGGAGGGGATACGCTTTATATGTGAGAGGTGAGGAATACGAGGGGAGGTGCTAAACTAGTCAGATGTTAAATGCAGAATGCGTTTATATGCGAGAGCTAGAGAATACGAGGAGAAGTGCTAGGCTAGACAGAGGTTGAGGAGTAGCGTATGTTTATATGGGTAAGATAGGGAATACGATGAGAAGTGCTAAGTTAGACAGAGGTTGAGGAGTAGAGTAGGCGTTTATATAGGTAAGGAAGGGAAAACGTGGAGAGATGATAGGCTAGCAGGCTAGGAGATTAGAAAATACATTTATATATGAGATGTAAGGAATACGCTGAGATATAATAGGCTATACAGATGCTGAAGGAGGGAGGGATACGCTTTATACGGGAAAGAAGGAGAAACGTGGGGAGATACTAGGCTAGACAGAGTTAAAGGTAGAATGTGTTTTATATGAGAGAGATAGCAAACCGAGGAGAGGTATTAGGCTAGGAGGGTTTGAGTGGTGGAGTATGCGTTTACATGGAGAGACGGAGAAAACGGAAAACTATCCTATGCTGGGAGAGAGTTGAAGGAGAGGGAAATGCGTTTATACTGAGAGATAGGGAATAGAGGGTCGATGCTAGACTAGGCAGATGTCGAGGAGTAGAGTATGCCTTTATACGAGAAAAGATAGGGAGAACGTGGAGAGATTATAGGCTAGATAGATGCTGAAGGAGGGGAAGACGCTTTATGTGTAGAGATAGAGAATACGAGGAGAGATGCTAGGCTAGACAGAGTTTGAGGAGTAGAGTATGCGTTTATAAGGGAAAATATAGGGAAAACGAGGAGGGAGGCTAGGGGGGTTAGTGTTGATGTTTGTGTAATGTTCGTCCATGTATAACATCATAGTCTCATTGACTTCAAGATTTAGACGCTAACAAAGGCTATATTGCGTTCTAACGTCAAGGCATCGTGCCACTAGAGGGTTGGACGCTGGTCGTCCATCGAAGTACCCCGCCGCGCGTATTTTGATTGATTAATGCAATTAAACGCTGGTCATCGATTGATGAATACAATTATTCCAATTAAGCATTTTTTATTGTTACAGTATAAAGAGTAATTCGAATAAACCAGTTAGTATCACAAGTGTTTGGTAATTCAGAGCAACGATTCGTATCAGAGCTATTTAAGGTAATTTTCATATGATTCGGGTAGTATGTCAGGTATTTAAGTCATTTTAACAGGTAATTCAGGTAGTCACAGGTATTCGCGGTAATATAGAGAGTAATTAGATTATAAACACTTCTCATTCAACGTTACAACACTTTTATATACTTTTTTCTAAATCTTACAAACTTTTTATAAGTTAAACAGTTAGTGTGCGAGACGGAAAGGGATGAACTACATATTGGTTTACATATTGGTATATAGAAGTATTCTAAACTAACCCCACACCAAACGCCCTAACCTATTCCTACCTTGACTTATCATAATCTATTAAATCTTATCATCATCTAACCTAACCAACGTAACAAGACGTAGCATCACGTAATATAACCACGTAACAAGACGCAACACTACGTAACATATCCACGTAACAAGCGTAACGTAACCACATAACACGTAACATAGCCACGTAACACACCGTAACGTAACCACGTAACACAATCACATAACCAAACGTAACACCACGTAACATAAGCACGTAACCACGTAACAAGACGCAACAAAACGTAACAATCATGTAACCAAGTAACAAGACGCAACAGCACGTAACCACGTAACATAGACACGTAATCACATGACAAACGTAACACCACGTAACATAAGCACGTAACCACGTAACAAGACGCAACAAAACGTAACAATCATGTAACCAAGTAACAAGACGCAACAGCACGTAACCACGTAACATAGACACGTAATCACATGACAAACGTAACACCACGTAACATAAGCACGTAACAAAGTAACAAGACGTAACATCACGTAACATAAGTACGTAGCCACATAATAAGACGTAACATCACGTAACACTACGTAACATAACCACGTGAAAAGACGAAACACCACGTAACATAAGCACGTAACCGCGTGACAAGCCGTAACATAACCGCGTAACCACGCAACATAAGAACGCAACCTAACGTAACAACACGTGACATAACCATGTAACTACGTAAAATCACCTAAACACGTAACACCACGTAACATAAGCACGTAAACATGTGACAACACGAAACATAACCACGTAACCAAACGTAACAACGCGTAACATAACCGTGCAACCACGTAACAAGACGTAGCACAGTGTAACAAGATGTAGCACAGTGTAACATAACCACGTAACCAGACTAACAACACGTAACATAACGATGTACCCACATAACCACGAAAAAAGACGTCACACTACGTAACATAAGCACGTAACCACGTGACAAAACGTAACACAGCGTAGCATAGCCACGTAACAAGACGTCACACTACATAACATAAGCACTTAACCACGAGACAAGACGTAACACAACGTAACATAACCGCATGACAAGACGTTACACTACCTAACATAAGCACGTAACCATGTGTCAAGACGAAACACAGCGTAACATAACCACGTAACAAGACGTAACACAGCGTAACATCGTCACGTAACAACGTCACACTACGTAACATAAGCACGCAACCACGTGACCCTAACCTAATACCAAGCATTCTAACTCGAAACTAGTCATCTCTAATAATCTATTGCCAATTGTATGCCCTAACCTAGCACCAAACATCCTAAGCTAGTCTAACCAGAGCTAACCTCGAGTGCCTTTTTAGCGACATTGCGACGTTCTATTCCCGTTTTATGATTTGACAGTCTTAATTTAAAAGCTTTACGTCAACATACCTTTAGTTCGCTGTAGACGCCTTTCCCCTTTATAGAGGCTTGAGACTAGCACTAGGATTTGCTCCTAATGGCAGGGTTAACGCCTTCCCTTCAATCTTCTTATTCTTCTTTCTTCATCAGATTTGTGCAGCACTCGAGTAAGCTTTGATTTAAAAATTGTAGTCTCATGGAGAAAATAATTCTCTTGAGATCCAAGTTACATTCTCTTAAGTATTGTTTGTAATGTTGTAATCTCCATATTATTATGTTGCTATTTCAACCTCGTCAATAGCTTTTATCATCGTAGACAGTAAACTTGATCTTATCCACTTATACTAACGTAACAATACGACTTCGAGATGATGTCAAAATTCAGAAGTGTTGTAATAATTTCACTGAAGTGTGTTCTTATGGTACTTGAAGGGTTTTTTTAGAATATGTTCAAAAAATCAGCACATATAACAAGTTGATTTCAGCAATATTTTAGCTTTGTATCCTTACTAACCATCATACTCCATAGTAACATCATGTGGTATACACAATTCCTTATGTTTCTCCAGTTTTTCCAGTTCATCTCGTCCGCACTGATCATCAAAATGTGTAAAACAACGCCTACAGGTATAAATACGTCCATTATGCATAGTTTTCTGACGTCGAATAAGTTTTTAATTCTTTATATAAACGTAGTGGTGTTTCCCACTATTGTCACGCTATAATAGGAGATCACGGTGCTTAGGTAGTTCAGTCTCAGCGACCTTTATTGGATACACTTCATGCTTCTCATCCAAGCCGAAGACGTTGATAGAAATCCTATTAAACATCTCAAATTTAGATATTTGAGAAAGTGTAGTTGGATAAGTAACACAGCTGAAGTCATATTTATTTTGAAGCTGTTCGTATATGCTCATGCGTTGAGGCTTGACGCTGACCAATTTGCTTAATACAGAATACATAAAGCATAGCTCATCAGTTAAATTCTGGTTGTTAATGCAGGCTTTTCTTGCTCCGGCAGATGGCGGTATTGGTATGTAGCTACTTCCTCGTAACGGATTGTACATGTTGATACGAAGTCGAACGCCATCCACAGCAAGCAGAGTCCAGTTGCTGCCCTTAAGTCGTGATTCCTCCATTTCAGTAGCCAATTTCTTGTATTCCGTTTCCGGCATAGTGTCCAGATCCGTTTATAGAAACACAGGTTGATTCCGGGTTTTAAACGTTTTGTCACAGGTTTCACCGATACGGCTAACAAATCGACACTCAGATAGCAGATTAATCCTCACACTTTTGTAGATACCAAGCTCTTTATGTACAGCTAGGATTATCCGCTGTTTTGGCTCATGCAGGTACATATACAGGTCCTTGTTTGATTCACAACGTATAAAATATGATTTCAAGGGTCCATTGAATGAAGTTTCATTTTCTTTCATGTCACAGTCATCCACTATAATTAACAACTCTTGCTTAGTAGGTTCTAATTTACGTTTCTTCTCAGGCCTGTTTATTTCGCACGCATCTTCGTGTCGCCGATCCTTATAACTGTCTTTTAAGGTTGAATTACAATATTTACATTTAAAGAGCTTCTTACAACGTAGCTCATGCCTTCTTTTATCATAACCGCGGAGGAATTTCTTGCCGCATTTACCACAAGAATATCCTGAGGCACTAGGAATGATATCCTTATATGTGGAGTTATTCATCTTTCTTCTTGGTATAATAACGTATTAATCTTTCTTCAAGGAAGTGTAGACCTCTTCACCTTGATAACACTTTAGCAGGCCGATTATTTTCTGAGAGTACAACGATGTTGACACCTCAGAGTTAATCAGCAGAGTGAAGTCCAATGCCCGAGATCGCCCTATATATATATATATATATATATATATATATATATATATATAAAATATGGAGGCACGAACCTTTTTAGATGAACTATATACTGAATTATAATACTAAAAACGGCGATTAAGCGTCTAAGCTCTTATATTTCAATTCGTGTTACTGATGTTCGGGTGTATCCGTGCGTTTTCGCGCATGTTCGGGTACTTGGTTGAAGTGAACGTGTCTTTTTGTATTCGTAGGTCTTCGTACAGTTTCGGGTGCTTGAATCGTGAGGGTGATTAACGATCCGTCAACCAAGCAAGGGGCAAGTATCCTATGAGCAAGCATTCACCATACGCCGCGAAATCTAGAAGCAGAAAGATGCGAATGAAATGAAAGATGTAAATGAAATAGAATGAAACGAAATCGTGATAGCATACACCACTCAGGCATTCGCCTGCAGACAGTGAGAATCACGAAAAATAAGAGACCAGAGTGAGCGACCGACGGTAATCGAACCAGAGACTCTAGAAGCACACGTGAAAGATGTTAATGAAATAGAATGAAAGGAAATTGCGGTAGCATACACCACTGAGGCATTCGCATGCAGACCAGGGAAAAACACGAAAAATCCGAGATCAGAGTGAACGACCGATGGGAAATCAAACCTGAGCTAGTTGTATTCCAAATACTATAAAGAAATTTACTAAAACTTTTAGGGTGGTACGTGAACTTTTTATATATTTTTTATTTTTCAATATACTGTAGAGTAGTAACATCTTAGACTTGTTTTTGTTTTTTAAAATTTGTACAATTTAACATATTATAAACACACTTTGGGTTGAAACCACCTGTTTTAGCGGATATTTTTAGGAGTTCCTTTAAAATTAAGATTACTAAGAAGTATGCACACATATTTAAATGTTGGTGGAGATGTGTAGATAATGCCCTTGTTGTGGTCCCAGTCCATTTGACCGATGATGCATTGACAATTTTAAATCAACAAAATGAAAGCCTTCAATTCACTATGGAATTAGAACAGAACAACAGTTTGCTCTTTCTAGATCTTAAGATCACTAAAATGGACAATAACCCTGAATTCAGTATATGCAGGAAACCTACCCATGTTGACAATTATATTAAACGGAATAGTTTCAACCCAGCTCAACACCAATATGCAGTTTTCCATCACCTGACACACAGATTAGTTAATGTACCGATGTTAAAAGAAGAATATAAGAAAGAATTTGAGTATATCCAGACAGTTGCAGAGAATAATGGTTTCAAACCAAAGTGCATTTATAATATGTTAAAACGGTACACATTTTATAAAACAAGTTCAAGATGTTACGACTCTAAAATATATTGAAAAAACAAAAATATATAAAAAATGTACATACCATTCTAAAAATTTTAGTAATTTTCAGTGTATTTTTAAGGTTTTTGGAATACAACTAGCTCCACAAAACCAATATAGTTTAAATAAATTACTGAATAATTCCTTAAAAAAGAATATTGCTCCCATAAATAAATCAAGGTATTTATAGTATTGACTGCACACGTTGTGATAAGAAATATATCGGACAAACGAAACGAAAACTTATGATTAGACTGAAAGAACATCAGAGAAGTATCAAACTAAAACAATGTGACCGTTCAGCTGTAGCGCATCTTTTTTGGAAAGACCATCATGGCATCCGTCAAGAAATCAAACTACTAAAAAATGTTAATAAACACGCAAATTTAGATGCTTAGGAAAATATTCACATTACAATATATAAACAATAGATGACGTTATGCAGTTCCTTTTACAACCGCCAGATGAGGTTCGCAACGAATCCATGGCAAGAGAAGAACGGCTTAGTCTAGAATTTTAAGAACTTGGCGCGAGTGGAGTCGTGTTAACACGTCGACTCAAGAAATATCAATATATTTTAACTTCACTTTTATTAATACTTTTAATGTGTTTGTGTGTTAGTTTTGTATGCCGAAATACTTAAATAACGTTTATGTAAGTCAGTTTTGATGTATTACCTGTGAATGTAGTAAATAAATTCATTATCAATGTATACTAAATATACAGACTGGACCATTTAAGCTGAGACTGTACAATATCTCCAAAACTAAGTGTTGTAGAAATGTCTTGAATAAAAGCTGATTGATATTATGGGGGAAAGTAAGTGCTATTAGCCGTGTTTTCTTTGGAGGATGTTATGATGGTCATTTTAGGGTCAATTTAATTTTTTAAATAGGAACCTACATTTTATGTTATTTTCTCATTAGAAAATTGTTTATAAAAAGCTGCTTATTTTGTGATAAGGAATAAGGAAACAAAATAAAAGCTGTTGGTTACCAATTATGAAACTTAACTTGACCCTCAAATGACCATCCATGGATGGGTCCAACCATTCATTGTGCTCTTCGTACAGAAGGCTCCAAATGTTTTCCGGTGCACCAGGGGGTGTGGAGGAGGAGAGGGAAGGAATGTCTTCTCGACTATTCATGCCAGCTATACCTGACAGGAAGTGCCGGTATCGTCTCAAAGGTCACATTTACTTTTGTGTATGCTCATATAATTTAGCGACCTGACTCTTAAGAGGAAAGAAGACGGAACTAAATGTTTTTCTCTGTACTAGGTATAGCCAAACGAAATAAATTAAAATTTTCTTTACCTATGCTGTTTAAAAAGTAAATATTGCACTAATTATGAGGGTTCTACAGAAGTTATGTATTTCGTTTGTCATGGAAATATCTTAAACAGAGAGTATTTTATCAAAATCGTTAGTCATTTTAGAGAAAATAACAAATTTCGAAAATCTTTCCATGTAAAGGGTTGTTCGGGGTGGGGGAGATTTTCTTGAAACTCTTTGTGTCACATCTATAAAAAATGCTGAAGTTGAATATCAAGTTTCGTTTTAGAGTTATGTTGTTCACACACACACACACACACACAAACAGAGGCATACGGAGCTTTTTCTGTAAAATGTGTGTTGCATTCACGTGACATTCTCTGCTCTCTCTTCTACAAAATATTCTTACAAAGCTTATTTTTGTATCCATTTCATGTTAATACAGATAAACCTTCATTACTTATTTGCAGATTTCGTTGTAGGTATAAGTAGAACATAATAATCTAAAGCGATAGCCAAGCCAAGCTGATCGCTATGTGATAACTTTGAAATTCTGTTCTCTTTGTGTAAACACGAAAAAGAAAGAAAGAAAAACAATAGCGATTTGCAGTTGAGAGAAGTATAAAGTAATTCAAACCAATAGCAAACAATATTTCAGAATAAGTTAACACCATAAAAATGTTATTTAACATAAATTTTAACAACATGTACATTTATTGTGCAATAAGGTTTTTTCTCGTTCCTAGGTTTACTAATTATCAAAAGTCAATACGTTAAAAACGAATTTACAGGCTATTCCCAGAAAATTAAAGACATATATTTTATATATCGTAAAAATAGCTTAAACATATCTATTTTAATAAAAATCGTTGGAGCCATTTTTGAAACAATAAAAATATTCGCAAAATGTCCACTGTAAAGGGTGCTTTGGAGTGGGGGATTTTCTTTAGAATCTTTGTGTCGTATCCCTGGAAGATGTTGAACTTAAACACCAAATTTGGTTTTTACAGACTTTTCGTTTTTGAATTATGCTGCTCAAGGATCCACACACACATACACACAAACTTGGACATATGTGAAATATTATTCTTTCTATATTTACTGTAAGTACGTAGTAGAGAAAGTAAAAACTGCTTTATTTGGATACAGGAGTCTCAAACGTGTATTTCCAGTGAATCTCGTAATTGCATTTTTGTGTGCAATACAATACTTCCTCTACTTATTGCAAGTGCGTAGTAGAGCAAGTAAGAATGCTTTCTTTGGATTCAGGAAGTCTCAAAATGAGTATTTCCGATGAAACTCGTTTTTTAATTTTTGGGTGCAATACAATATTTTTTATACTTACTGTAAATATACGTAGTAGGGAAAGTAATAATGCTTTCTTTTGATTCAGGAATCTCAAAACGTGTATTTCTGGTGAATCTTTT
Organism: Deroplatys truncata; assembly: GCA_030765065.1. NCBI lineage: Eukaryota > Metazoa > Arthropoda > Insecta > Mantodea > Mantidae > Deroplatys > Deroplatys truncata. The sequence continues at coordinate 675,429,178 of CM060990.1, forward strand.
TATTTAAGTTTTGGGTGGAATACAATACTCCCTCTACTGACGTGTGCGTAGTAGGGAAAGTAAAAATGCTTTCTTTGGATTCATGGGATCTTAAAACCTGTATTTCCAGTGAATCTCGTCATTGATTTTTTGTGTACAATATAATATGTCCTCTACTTATTATAGGTAACCGAGCAGGATGGCTCCGGAGGTTACGTCTGTGGTCCACATTTGGGAGGTCGTGGGTTGGATTCCGGTAGCCGACCTTCCTGACCCATGGGTTTTTTCGGGGATTTCCCCGGGTCGCCAGGCGAATGCTGGGAAGCATAATTGCATCCCTCGAATTTCCTGTTCCTCTATTTCATCTCATTCTCATTTCACTTCACCTGCTTGGTTTCTTTCAGGGTTGCAAGTGTCGGCGGGAGGTCTCGGCATGTGCATGGCAAGGAAAAAGGATGCTCTCTGGAAACCTTCGTCCTCCAGACTGCGAGCGGTTCCCGGGTCCCGGACCCCCCAAGGGATGTGCAAGCCTAAGAGGGGGAGGGAGCCGGCTGCAACATCCAACATCCGGGGAATTCAAATCTGTAGAGGTAGGGACCCTGGCCCCTGCGCGTCGTGCCTCTTGGTCAGGCCGCCCTCGGTCTCCTGTCACATCATTCCTCCCTCCCGGGGCACCCCGTCAGGGGTATAGGCAAGGCGCTAAGTCCCCCTTTGTACCTATTATTCTATCCTAACCTATTATAGGTAAGTAGTAAAGACAGTAAAAAGAAGAGTTGTGTTATAGATAAGCGGCTGTTTGTCGTTACGGCATCTTGCATGCAACCAAATAGGGAAAAGTATAACTCAGACTGTAACTTGAAATAATTCCTGGACTAAATTGTTGTCACGATTAAGGTAAAGTGCACGGAAAAACCATACTTTATAAGGATATTATGATAAATGAGGAACATATGCTAGATGATAATGGGTAGAGAAAGTGCTGAATATTGAAAACCAAATCATTTTGTTTTAACACTTGCTTGTTATATAATGATATGATGCCTCTAATTCCAAAAAAATCTATGTTACTCTCACATGATTTTCTCCACTGTTGTACAAACTATTTTACAAACGCTTATTCTCCATCTACTTCATGTTAATCGAGATAAACATTTGCAGAAACTTACTGCTAATTTTCTTGTAGATGTAAGGCTTTAAGCGATAGTCAAATCTTTTAAGAGCTGGTTGCTATGTGGAGCATTCCGTTCTTTTTGCATGTCCGGGACATAAAACAAGAAGAACAAATTCCCATTAAGAGAAAAGTATTGAAAAATTCAAGCAAATAACAGGAATATCTCGGAAATGGTTCACTCTGAAAAAAAAATGTATTACGTATATTGTGTGTTTTAACGAGATCCACATTTTCTGTGAAGAAAACTTTGTCTATTACGGTTTACCAGTTATGCAAAAGCTATTCAGAATGAAGAGGACTTTTGGGGACATTCCCAGAAAATTCAAGATATACATTTGATTTGTCATGAAAATATCTTGAATATATGATATTTTAATCAAAATCGTTAGCCAGTTTTGAGAAAATCAACATTTTTGAAAAATGTTCCATGTAAAGGGTAGTCTGAGGTGGGGAGATTTTCTTGAAAATCTTCGTGTCGCATCTTTGAAATATACTAAACCTAAACACCATATTTGGTATTTATCCCACTTTTCGTTTTTGAGTTATGCTGTTCAGAGTTCACACGCGGACCTTTTTCTAAAAATGCTTTTTCTTGGATTCGGGGGACCTCAAAACATGTATTTCCGGTGAAATCTCGGTATCGAATTTTTGGGTGGAATGCAATACTTCCCCTACTTACTATACGTAGTAGAGAAAGTAAAAATTAGTTTGTATACCGCTTATGTCTCTGTGCTGTAACGTTATTGCTGTTTTCTTTTCACAGTTATTACTTTCTTTCAGCCAAGTCTAAGGGAAATGTGTTGGTGTGCTATTTCGTTTAGCACTAGACTCACCCCTTAACCTTCTAGAGCAAGGCACTTGGCATTACCTCTCTATAAGACTCCCCGTTTTCCTCTCCACGGCTGCAAGCATGTGACCCGGTCAACATTTGGAGCCGTCTGCACACAGCCATCCACAATTTTCGTTATTCACGTTGGTATAAAAATTGGAAAGCGCTTTATATAAATGTTTAGTATTTTATGAAGAGTGAGAAAACAACATAAAGAAAGTAGCTTCCCATTTAAAAAAAATAAATTGGTCCTAAAATGACCGTCACAACATCCTCCAAATAAAACAAGGCTAATGGCATTTACTTTCCCCCATAATATCAAACAAGTTTTATTCAAGACATTTATTTGTACAACGCCTAGTTTTGGAGATACTGTACAGTCTCAACTTAAATGGTCGACTCTGTATAAGTAAGGTTCCATCAAGTACGCAGTCTTTGATTAGTCCTTGATCAGTTGTTTCCGAACTGGTTGCCTAATCCGCATGCGTTGGTTTGGCACTGTTTGCCGGTCACAATCTGCGCGTGCCGTTTACTACGTATGTGCTGTTCTGACGGACTGTGACCGGATCAGAAGTTTGTTGGGACGGCTAACTGCGATTATTTTTCTCCGGGGTTGCAGACTGTTGGCCACTCCAACAATTTTTAAGTTGCTTTTTGTTACCGATAGATTCTTCATATCCGCCAATTTCGACCCTACATCGTTGATTATTGATAAGAGCATTGTGGCTTCCTTTAATGTAAAAATTGTGAAGAAGTGCGTTATTAAATAATCACGGGACAAAACAGAAGTCGTTAAATTTTAAAATTGTTTCTATCGTGGATATCTAAACATTCCTCAGGCAGTTAGATAATCATAATCATTTCTAAAGGATTTTTATAGGCTTCAGAACATTTCCCGAATTTTAAAGATTGTTAGAGAGGTTAATGGTCTGAGAAATATATCTAACATCCAGCAATATTTTACTTCCATTTCCTTGAACAGCAAAGGATGTTTTGTCCATTATCGCCAATACCTGGTGTTAACGAGCTTACGGTGCTAAGGGTAAAGAGGAGGATTCAGAAATAAATTAATAAGTAAACATATTTAGGTCGCTGTACAATAACTTCATAGTGTTCATGATGCGTCAGACGAAATAAATTACATTTCCATTCGAGATTTTATGGCCTGTTAAACATCATCAAAACAAAGAAGACAGGGAGACAAGTATGACCTTGAAACAGAACCCTCAGCTCTCAGCTTAGAAACTGCGTTGCGGTCTTTGCTAGTATTTCTATGGTGAATGAAGGACATTTGATCTCGTATATAATTAAACAAATCTGATGTGTTGTGCTCGCATGACTTTCTCTACTCTTTTACAAACCATTTTAACAAACGCTTATTAACGGTCTACTTCATATTAATCGATATAGCTATATATATTTGCAGAAACTATCTTATTGGTAATTTTCTTGTATGTGCAAGGGGAATATGATAGGCTTTAAGCGATAGTCAAATCCTTTAGCTGGTTGTTATGTGGATCATTTCATTCTCTCTGCACGACCAGGGCATAAGAAAAACGAATAACGAATACCCATTTGAGAAAAAGTAATTGTAAAATTCAAACAACAACAAGGAATATCTCGAAAATGCTTTATTCCACAAAAAAATTGTATATGACATAAATTGTGTTTTAACGAGCTCTGTATTTTTTGTGTAGAAGGTAAAAATTTTCTGTATCCCTTACGTTTTACCAAAAGGTATTCAGAATGAAGATCACTTTTGGGGACAATACCAGAATATTCAAGATATACATTTCATTTGTCGTAAAAATGTCTTACATATGTAATGTTTTAATCAAAATCGTTTGAGCCATTTTTGAGAAAATCAACATTTTCGAAAAATATTCCATGTAAAGGGTAGTATTGCTTGGAGGGGTTTTCTTGAAAATCTTTGTGTCGTCAAGTTTGGTATTTATCCTAATTTTCGTTTTTGAGTTATGCTGTTCACAGAGAGACAGACACACAGATATGTTTCCAAAAATGCTTTATTTGGATTCAGGGCACCTCAAAACATGTATTTCGGTGAAATATCGGTATAAAATTTTTTGTGTAATACAATACTTCCACTACTTTACGTAGTAGAGAAAGTAATATACATATATATATATATATATATATATATATATATATTCAAATGGTATGCTACATTGAATGATTTAGTAGTACGAAGTAAATATTAATTTCTATTTTCCAAGAATAACTTATTTTTGAAAACTGTCGGCTTCCCTTAGCCAATTCTACATTCCCATCTTAAGGCTGGTTTGTAGTAGAAGCATTTCCAGAAAATATTCAGCTTATTTCACGTTAAAAGGTGTGCGACTTAAATATTAAATTTCGTATTTAACCGAAATTGTGTCATGACCAGGTCTCGGTGTAGGGTTCCGAGACGCATAAAGTTAGGAGCACACGAACCATTGTGTTGTTTAGTTCAAATGGAATGGCAGATAACGCGTGCAGGTAGCCCTCAACATGTAAACATCTAGTTACAGTAGAGCACAAAATAAACGTTCACATTTTCCAGTGCGTATCGAGTACGGAAATTAATTGCCTAACATAACAATGTTGCATGATTGTACATGTGTTAACATTCTGAAATAGCTATTTTCCATGACAGAAATAAGAAAAGAAAAGAAAAGAAAAAAACACATGCAAACAATATACACATCACAAAATAGATTTCTTCACAACTTCATTGCACCATATACAAATTTATTTAAAATAAATAAATACATAAAGTAATAACCCAAATAATGCAAATGAACACAGCGCACTTCTTTACATGCAATTGCAGCGAAATACAAGGTACATTCGCAATGTATCAAATGAAACACATCTCTGATTTTCACTTAAAATAAGTTTATAGCTGGAAAAACTTCGTTCAACCTCACATGACGTGACAGGTGCATAGCGAAAGAATCGGATATCACACGAATAAACTTTCGTGGATTTGTATTCATTTTTTGAATCTAATAAAACGTCCTTAATGGCACACATATTATCTGCAAAACCAGAGTTTTTCTCCATGATATTTTTTAATTTGGCGTTCACACTTGCAATAACAGAGTCCGATTTTGACTTATTCAGTTTTTGAAGCAGTGCAAATACGAATTGAAGAGCCCTAGGCATTTCTATATCTGACGCCTGCAGATGTGATATGGTTCTAGATATATCCACAAAATGTTTTTTTAATGAATAGGGACGACTCCATTTACTGTTCTGAAATCAGAGGTTTTACAATAGCCACAGCACTAGATTCCTCTGAATTAAAAGTGTTTATTACGTCTATGACTTTGGGATAGTGTTCGGCATAGTAAATAGCTGCGTTCAATTAACTTCCCCAACGCGTAATAATAGGCTGCGGTGGTAGGGGAATATTAGGTGTTATTTATTTAAATCTTTGTATCCCTGATGGAGCTTTTTAAAAGAAAAACATTTTTTGACGTTGGATATGAGGCAGTCAGCATCTTTTAAATTAGCTATTGCGTGTTCGGCCACTCTACGAAGTGCGTGTGCCATACATGTTATATGAATTAATTTAGGATATAGCACCTGAAGAGCTTTTGCTGCCTTCACCATGTACGATTCCGCATCAGTTACAAGCAATAAAACATTTTGTCGTTTGATTCCATGTGGATACAAGAGAGACATTGAATTTTCGAAGAGATTTTCTATGCTCTTATGGTTTCCTTTCCAGTATCTCAGATGTCACTAACATTTTCTTACCTGCACGATCGGGTAACAAAACTCCCACAATAACGTTTGCTACGAACCTACCACAGCAATCTCTCGTTTTGTCCAGTGAAACCCAAATTTTCCGGTCTTGCACTACTTCCCTTATCTGTTTCATAGTATCGTTATGACAAGATGTAAGATAGTGTTTTCTTAAGGTCGACTCTCGGGGAACAATTTTACCCGTATATTTATCTAGAAACGCTTTAAAATATTTATTTTCGACCATGTTGAAAGGGATGTTGGCATGTACCAACATGCTACACAAATCTCGATAAAATTCTTTCTGATTTTCCATGTTTAAAAAAAATAAATCGAGTTTTATTTATGGATGCTGCGGCGATCATCTCCTCATCCGTTGCTGTAGCTTACCTTGATGCTTCTCCCGTTGCTTCCAGAAGTTCTCAGCGTTTTGGTTCTTCAATTTATCCTCGGCTAGCTGCAGTAATTTTCCTTAAATTATATGGGAGCATGGACTTATCCTCGGTAAAGGAAAACGTAGATCTCGGGTGGTGATATAGGAAGACATAGACTTGCTTTGTTTATGAAAAGATGACACTGCCGTTTCTTTTTATTTAATTAACACTCGTAGTATACAAAACTGGTATTGCCGCTGTAAAATACTGTCCACTGCTGTTAAACTATGGCGTGGATATGGCACGAAATATAACTATTCTTATTGTCGCTTTCAGAGTAGCGGATCTTAGGTGTGTTGCTAAAACTATTTTGATTCCCTGTTTTGGCGCGATATCTCACACATTCTGCAGCATCTCTCCCTGACCACACATTACGAAAACTCTCGAATAAATTGCAATACTAAGCTGACATGACAAATTTGACTTGATTCCCTTTTTGGCGCGATATCTCACACATCCTGCAGCATCTCTCCCTGACCACACATGACATAAACTGTCGAATAAAATGCAATACTAAGCTGACATTACAAAGCTGACTTGATTCCCTTCTTGGCGCGATATCTCACGCATCCTGCAGCATCTCTCCCTGACCACACATGACATGAACTGCCGAATAAAATGCAATACTAAGCTGACATTACAAAGCTGACTTGATTCCCTTCTTGGCGCGATATCTCACGCATCCTGCAGCATCTCTCCCTGACCACACATGACATGAACTGCCGAATAAAATGCAATACTAAGCTGACATTACAAAGCTGACTTGATTCCCTTCTTGGCGCGATATCTCACGCATCCTGCAGCATCTCTCCCTGACCACACATGACATGAACTGCCGAATAAAATGCAATACTAAGCTGACATTACAAAGCTGACTTGATTCCCTTCTTGGCGCGATATCTCACGCATCCTGCAGCATCTCTCCCTGACCACACATGACATAAACTGTCGAATAAAATGCAATACTAAGCTGACATTACAAAGCTGACTTGATTCCCTTCTTGGCGCGATATCTCACGCATCCTGCAGCATCTCTCCCTGACCACACATTACATAAACTGCCCCGAATTTTCCCCAAACAGATCCATTTATAGTCTCAGGCTCCTGAGGCTGCTTCCTTTCCTATTGGTACATTTTTAGCGCGACTCGACGCGTCTAACTATTTCGAATAAACTTCCAGGGATTTCATTGGTCCAATTTTAATATAAATCGCGGCTTTTCCTACATGTACCGTTAGATTGTCCTTCTCACTCACTTGGTCACGGCGAATTATCAAATAATGGGACAAAGGCTCTACACCCTCGCTGTAGGAATAATAGCACTGCGACCGGAGAGAGGTAATAAAACTAGGTTTTCTGCCTTCGAAAGCACTATTCCTGTAGCTAAAACATTCCCTCGTGGACAGTATTTTACCATAGCGCTTAAATTATTTACATTAAACCATTTATAACTCTACTAATATTAATAACCTAGATAGATACATAACGTTAAATCACCCTTCCTAAAATATACAAGCAGTATGAGAAAAAGATATTTACGTAATACGATTTAACATCACTAAAAGTTAATTAATAAGTTATCTGTAATTACAGTTCTTGGGCTCGGCCTAGAGTTGCCGTTTCAAATTGCCCTGTTCTGGAAAAGAATAAATTTTTCAACACTTGATACAATTTTCTTTTACAGAATAATTCCTCTGATTATGGCCTTTGTTCGTTTGTTTTGTTGACAGAGACCCTTCGCTATACCTGCTCCTTCACAAGGGCTCTGACAAACCGGTGATGTTTATATTTGGGTCATTCACTCTACACTCTCCCTTTAAAAACAGGTTTCCGAGAGACATTCTTATACACAATACATTTCCCGCACACGAATAACTTGTGACGCAAACAAATACTCTAATACCCAATTTAAGTTCTAAAATTAAATCTATTTACATACATATTGGTACATAATTATTATGCCTTTATTTATTTGTTTACATACTTATTTATCGGGTGTATTACCTTTACTATTTGTTCACAGGGTTGCTACCTCATTTCGAGTAAAACTAACCTGATTCTTTTCATTACATTCTTCACCCTTCTCATTCTCTAAACATTTGTACGGTTTGAGCAACTGTTTATGATATCTCCCTACGAACTTGGAATTCTTTATTTCTTGTAACTCATATGTATCCGAGCCAAAAATGTTAATCACCCTGTATGGACCTTTAAATAAATTTTCCATTCTATGATACCTCTTTTTTTTTATAATTAATAAAACTAATTTATATGTTTAAAGAAAACTGTCAGCCTATTGCTAGCATACCAACCAATTAATAATTTACAACTATTGCTAAATATCAAAAAAATAACAAATATTCTGACAATAAAAGCTGTTTCAACCTTAAGACAAACTTATTCAAGCAGAAAGAAACTGAAACATATTAATGGCAAAGGTGTTTCTTGTTCTTCTTCACTATCACTAATGAGCATTTAATACTCAAGTCTCTTTAGTAATGCAAAAAATATTCTCCACAACTGCTTAAGATAATTCATTAATTCACATGTGAAAGCTCTCCTTTCCAGGCACTGTAGAATCAGGATCAATGATATTCTGTCTTTCTTTTTTTTTTTTTTTTCTTTCTTTTTTATACCCATACTAATTCTCCAAGTGCGATCAACCATTTCTTTCGCTTCCTTGTTTTAAATTCCTGCTTTCTTTTCTGCGCCCTCTTTGACATTCTTTCAAAAGCTTTCTTTAACGTCTCTTCTCCCGTTAGTGTTTTCGGATCTTTAGTTTCCAGTGTCTGTGGTAATTTCCCTTCAAGTGTTTCTATTAACTTCCCCTTCATCAGCTCAACTAATTTCCCCTCTAGACTCTTATTTTGTTCACTTAAGTTTCTTTCTAAGTCCTGACCCTGCTTACTTAATTTCCCTTCGAAATCCTTTTGTTCGCTCAGTTTTCTTTCTAAGTCCTTACTCTGCTCATTTACGATTCTTTCTAAGTTCCTACTCTGCTCATTTGATTTCCCTTCTACATTCTTATCTTGTTCCCTTACGATTCTTTCTAAGCCCTTACTCTGCTTATTTACGATTCTTTCTAAGTCCTTATTATGCTCATTTGATTTCCCTTCTAGATTCTTATCTGGTTGACTTACGATTCTTTCTAAGTCCTTATTCTGCTTACTTACGATTCTTTCTAAGTCCTTATTATGCTCATCTGCTTCCCCTTCTAGATTCTTATCTTGTTCACTTACGACTCTTTCTGAATTCTTACCATGTTCACTTACGATTCTTTCTAAGTTCTTACTATATTCACTTAAGATCTTACCCCGCTCATCTACTATGCTTTCTGACTTTTTACTATGTTCATTGAATATGCTTTCTAAGTTCTTACTATGTTCATTTAAGATCTTACCCCGCTCATCTAAGATTCTTTCTAAGTTTTTATTTTGTTCACTTAAATTTTTTAAGTTTTTACTCTGCTCATCTAATTTCCCCTCTAAATTTTTACTTTGTTCACTCGAATTTTTTGACTCCTTACTCAGTTCATTTAAGTCCTTACCCATCTCGTCTGTCTTTGTGCTCAAATGTTGAAGCAATATTAGCAGCTGGTTTTGACCTGCGTCAATGACCTGCTCAATCGGTGATTGCCTTTCTAGTCTAACTTCTACTTCTGCTGCACCCATATTTTCTCCATCTGTTGTTATGCTGACAATAGCCTCCCCATCCAGTTCTTTCAAATCTTCCCTTGACCTACTCATGGTTCCGTTAGCAAGTTCTACCTCCTTAGTAATGACTTTACCCCCTCTCAATAACATGTGTTCACAAAACTGAATCACTACTCTGCATGCCTTTTTGTTTGTTTTTGATTAAATGTTCTAACCTGTATTTTTTCAATGTTAACTGATGCGTTCCGGGTTCGAATCCTGGTGAAGTTCTAGAAGCGATGCTCTCAGCTGTTTTGTTGTCCCACGTAGGTAGACTAGACGTTCGCGTTGTAATTTTGTTCTGCTGTGCCCCTTTCCTCTGAAGATTCTTCGTCTGTTCGTTGTTTTCTAGTCCTCCGTTTATGTTGGTCTTTTCTTCGAGCTGGTCTTCCCTTCGAGCTCCACGTTATGGCGCCAGTTTGCGGCGATCACCTCCTCATCCGTTGCTGTAGCTTACCTTGATGCTTCTCCCGTTGCTTCCAGAAGTTCTCAGCGTTTTGGTTCTTCAATTTATCCTCGGCTAGCTGCAGTAATTTTCCTTAAATTATATGGGAGCATGGACTTATCCTCGGTAAAGGAAAACGTAGATCTCGGGTGGTGATATAGGAAGACATAGACTTGCTTTGTTTATGAAAAGATGACACTGCCGTTTCTTTTTATTTAATTAACACTCGTAGTATACAAAACTGGTATTGCCGCTGTAAAATACTGTCCACTGCTGTTAAACTATGGCGTGGATATGGCACGAAATATAACTATTCTTATTGTCGCTTTCAGAGTAGCGGATCTTAGGTGTGTTGCTAAAACTATTTTGATTCCCTGTTTTGGCGCGATATCTCACACATTCTGCAGCATCTCTCCCTGACCACACATTACGAAAACTCTCGAATAAATTGCAATACTAAGCTGACATGACAAATTTGACTTGATTCCCTTTTTGGCGCGATATCTCACACATCCTGCAGCATCTCTCCCTGACCACACATGACATAAACTGTCGAATAAAATGCAATACTAAGCTGACATTACAAAGCTGACTTGATTCCCTTCTTGGCGCGATATCTCACGCATCCTGCAGCATCTCTCCCTGACCACACATGACATGAACTGCCGAATAAAATGCAATACTAAGCTGACATTACAAAGCTGACTTGATTCCCTTCTTGGCGCGATATCTCACGCATCCTGCAGCATCTCTCCCTGACCACACATGACATGAACTGCCGAATAAAATGCAATACTAAGCTGACATTACAAAGCTGACTTGATTCCCTTCTTGGCGCGATATCTCACGCATCCTGCAGCATCTCTCCCTGACCACACATGACATAAACTGTCGAATAAAATGCAATACTAAGCTGACATTACAAAGCTGACTTGATTCCCTTCTTGGCGCGATATCTCACGCATCCTGCAGCATCTCTCCCTGACCACACATTACATAAACTGCCCCGAATTTTCCCCAAACAGATCCATTTATAGTCTCAGGCTCCTGAGGCTGCTTCCTTTCCTATTGGTACATTTTTAGCGCGACTCGACGCGTCTAACTATTTCGAATAAACTTCCAGGGATTTCATTGGTCCAATTTTAATATAAATCGCGGCTTTTCCTACATGTACCGTTAGATTGTCCTTCTCACTCACTTGGTCACGGCGAATTATCAAATAATGGGACAAAGGCTCTACACCCTCGCTGTAGGAATAATAGCACTGCGACCGGAGAGAGGTAATAAAACTAGGTTTTCTGCCTTCGAAAGCACTATTCCTGTAGCTAAAACATTCCCTCGTGGACAGTATTTTAACATAGCGCTTAAATTATTTACATTAAACCATTTATAACTCTACTAATATTAATAACCTAGATAGATACATAACGTTAAATCACCCTTCCTAAAATATACAAGCAGTATGAGAAAAAGATATTTACATAATACGATTTAACATCACTAAAAGTTAATTAATAAGTTATCTGTAATTACAGTTCTTGGGCTCGGCCTAGAGTTGCCGTTTCAATGCTCTTTAACTGCTGTGGTCTTTAGCGTCCCATTCTATATTGGGCGTGAAAGACCGGAAATTTTGCTCAGAGGCCTCTTTATAAGGCTTGAGGTTCTTTTTACGTGGCGTAAATCTACGACACGGGACCACCGGCTTTACTTCCCTTCCGCAGGAAGCCATGCTAAGGATTTTTACGCTCGAAAAAATACATCGCCCTCCACCGGTTTGAACCCGCGACTTCAAGAACTAGAGGCTAGCCTGGTAACCACTACACCACGAAGGACGACTGATTTTCCATGTTTGATTGTGATGTTGAAGGACTCTGTAGATTGTGTAATTTTATATTTTTCCTGTATTTTGCTATTGCAGCGTTTTTAAAAGAATCGAGATCTGATAATTTTTTGCAGCTTTTACAATACACAGTGTTGTTTCCTTGGACGAGGAAATGTTCCTTTCCAAAATTCTCTATAAATGCATCCTGAAGGGAATGCTTGGTACTCTTATTCTTCGACATGTTTCAAAGTACTGGCGAGTATAAATAAGGGCAATTAATAGTAACATAAATATCAATGAATATGTAAATACCATGAAATTATAGATCCTTACTCACTGGATCTCGAGACTGCATCAACCAAGGCCAAGCAGCAATACCAATGTTCAGTGACCTTCCCTACGGAACAACCTGTAGGTTGGAAGTACTACCCCACCCACCGGGCTAGGGCATCAACTCAACCCACTTCGTTCACAACTGCAGTCTGCTAATTCCGTGACCCAAAACCGAGGCCTGGTCATGACGTACGCGGGGTTCATACGTAAAGGCACACAGACAGAAGGATCTTTATGCAACATTTCCTCTTTCTTTCTCTACCACGTAGATACGCGGTAGATACAAAAGTATTGCATTCGTCCCAAAATGTCAATATCGAAACTTCACCGGAAATACGCGTTTTGGAAAAAGGTTCATGTGTGTGTGTGTCTGTGAACAGCATAACTCAGGAACGAAAAGTCGGATAAATACCAAACTTGGCATTTAACTTCAATATCTTCCAAAGATGTAACACGAAGATTTTCAAGAAAATTACCCCACCCCCAACTTCCCTTTATATGGAACAATTTTTCAAAATGGTTTATTTTTTCAAAAATGTCTCTAACAAGCTTTATTAAAATACCAGAATTAAATAGATACGGTATTTTAAAGATATTTGCATGAAAAATAAAATTTATATGTTGGATTTTCTGGGAATAACCTGTGAAGTCCTTTTCATTAAGTAGGAATTTTGTGTAATCTTATATAATTGTTATACGTTAAGCGATATACGAAAACACATAAACAAGATAAAAGACACGATATATTTCAAATACCCTTCTTGGTATAACAAGTCATTTCCAAGATATCCGTTATTAATGGTTTTAATTGTTCAATACTTTGTTATTATTTAAAGTTCTGTCAACATCCAGTTGTTTCTCGCGATTGCATGAAACGAGTATGAACTTTTAAAGGCCAGCATATAGCATCCAGTTTTTAAACATTTGACTGTCACTTTTCCCTTTGTATCCGTAACGATGTGTGTAATTTGGGTATTTCTGTAAAAGTTAATCTCGATTAAAATGAAGCAGGTAGAAAAATAAGCTTTCGAAAGAATAGTTTGTGTACCGACTAGTAAAAGATAGAGGGTAGAGAAAGTCATGTGAATGTTATGACGACCTCAAAATACACATTTTCGGTAAAATCTCCATTTCGAATTTTTATATGGAATGCAACACTTCCCTACCAGATACCTAAGTCCTAGGAAAGTAAACATAAATAAATAACTTAGCAAAAAGAAATGGCTGGTGATAACTCAAAAATATAAAAAAACATGTGATGTGTAATCTCACACCACTTTAACTCTTAGGAGTTCAAGCGTATACTTCAAATCTTACGCCATTCAGATAAAAAGTGATTTTCTATCCATGTTACAGTAATAAAGATATATACTTTGGGGCGTAATCACATACCGAAACAAAACTCATCTCTTTGTATCACAAGTCATTTTTGTGGTAACGAGTTCAAGTGAAGGAAAAAAGAGAGGCATTAGATATTTTCAGGATCCTACATCGCACCAAACTTCAACCTGCAAAACCTAAAATACGTAACAAGGAATAGTTCGAAAATGGTAAATGTTACGAAAGCATCTTAGACAAACCGCATGCTCTAATGAGCTCTATATTTTTGTGATAAGCTTTGGTCTATCTCTCAAGAGTTCACAGTTGCATAAAGTTCAGAGAATAGAGGACTTCACAGGATATATACAGGGTGAATCACCTAAAATTTAGACCGTAAATATTTCGGAATGGAAGGTACTATTGATGTGCAGTTTTCACAGCATTGATTGGTAGTCAGGGGCTCGTACATTTAACTTAAAAACAGATTTCAATAATACCGAGAAATGTATTTTTTGAGCAAACATACAATTCTTTTAAATGGAACAATGCCTAGTTACATCAACAGAATAAAGGTAGTGCACATTAGAATGTCAGTGGGTTTGTTGCAACATTCTAGTGCAAGTGGTTTACGAGAAATCTTGTTTTGAAACTTTTACGCACCGACACTTTACAACCTATGGTAGCACAAACTATAAAGAAAAACAAAAGGGAATTACAATACTTCTGTGGATTCTTACAAGAGAACATCGCCCTTAAAGGTTGTGTTCAAAATGACACCGGCAGCTTCAATACACGCTTCTAGTCTGCTATGGAAAGACTGCTGCACACGTTCTAGCATTTCAGCGGAACTTTCAGAGCAGGCAGCAGTAATACGCTGTTTCATATCGTCTGGTGTAGTTGGTACATCCTTGTAGATAGTGTCTTTCAGCCTTTCCCACAGAAAGAGTCTAAAGGGGTCAGATCCGGTGAACGGGCCGGCCAAGGTACAGGTCCTCTTCGTCCAATTCAACGATATGGAAACAATCCGTTTAGACAAGCTGTAGTACTTCGTGCACTATGGGCCGACCTTCCATCACGTTGGTACCACAGGTTCCTCCTAGTCTGCAAAGCAACGTCTTCTAGTATATGTGGCGGATGGTCTGTCATGAGGCTGCGATACTTGTGCGAGTTCATTGTTCCTTCTATGAACAAAGGGTCTATGAGCTGATGGTTCACTATCCCACACCACACGTTTAAACTCCATGGACGCTGACGTTCCACCTGACGAAGCCAACGGGGATTGTCAACAGGCCAATAGTGCATGTTTCTGCGGTTTACCTGGCCATGATTAGTAAATGTTGCCTCATCACTAAACAAGATACATGATGAATCTGGAGTACCATGTCTTAATGCCTATGTACAAAAGCTAACACGATTCTCAAAATCGTTTCCATGCAGCTCTTGATGGAGGGAGATGTGATAGGGATGGAACCTATGTCGATGGAGAATGCGCAGTATACTTGCCTGACTTATGCCACTTCCACGTGCGATTGCGCGGGAACTAATTTGCGGACCTACTGCAACGGCAGTCAAAACATTAATTTCTGCCTCTTCTCCAGTCACTTGTTTGCTTCTGTTACGTTTACTAGGTGTTACAGTACCACTTTCACGTAATTGGTTGAAGAGATTGATAAATAATTGCCGAGATGGTTGACATCTATTGGGATACGTTTCTGCATACACCGTGCAGGAGCGAACTGCATTCTTCCTACACTCTCCATACACCATGAGCATGTTGGCTTTTCCTGCATTAGTAAACCCCATTTTCCACTCACAACTTACTGCTTGAACTGTCACAAACTAACTGACCAGAAAGTCGCAATGCAATCAATGAACAGAAAACACAATGCAAACAAACATAACAATACTTAGCAACTAAGCAGGTTGAATGGGACAAGCAATTTACGGGGTGGAAACTTTTCAAAATACGATTTCTCGTAAACCACTTGCACTAGAATCCTGCAACAAAGGCCATTGACATTCTAATTTATCCTACCTTTATTCTGTTGATGTAACAATGTATTGTTCCATTTAAAAAAATGTATGTTTGCTAAAAAAAATACACTTTCTCAGTATTATTAAAATCAGTTTATAGGCTAAATGTACGAATTCCTGACTACCAATCAATTCTGTGAAAACTGCACATCAATAGCACTTTCCATTTCCAAAATATTTGCGGTGCAAGTTTTAGGTGATTCACCCTGCCGGGTGAGTCTTCTCAGCCTGTGGATTGAGAAGTTATGCACTCCCGGCGTTGAATAGGCTATGCCGTAAACATTGTCCAGTGCATCGTGTCGTATCAATTTCGGTCGAAATGGCTGGTTTGCACTGCTGTGCGCGGGTGGACTTGCACTCGTAGTGCAACAGTGTGCGCGTAGACCTTCAGCGAGGAATGTCCCCGGTTCAAATACTGCCACTTGAAGGTACTTCTTATGTTTAGCAAATTTAACGAGAACTGATAGGTATGGAAGTGTCGATTTAGTTAATTAGTTTAATTATGTGAATTTCATTAAAACAAATTGTTGCTTGCTAGAATATGCTTTAATGAACATCATAAATAAATGTAAGAAATGAATAAAAAGCTCATTTATTCGCAGGCGTGATTTCAACTTTTGACCTTCACCATGACTTTCCAGCATGTTAACAACGAGTACTACTGTAGCCCTAATCAGTAGGCTGGTGAATGCGATGTCAGCACCTGCATTTCGCATCGTCTGCAATATGAAGGGCTGCCTAGTTACCGATCCGCAGGATGAGAAGACTCACGCGGTATAATATATATATATATATATATATATATATATATATATATATTAATTAGGATAAAAGGTTTTCCGTCACGCACATCTCATATACGATATTAGAGAGTAAACCACTGAAGATATTTTTCAGAAAATAAGAAAAAAACTTTGTTATGTATGTGGTTTTCATGCGATGCGGAAATTTTAAGAAAATCTTCACCATGCATCCTAAAAAATGCCGTGCTTAAATACCATTTTTGAAAATTATTCGACTTTTCCTTGTGTTTTGTACCACGCACGCATGCACAGGGACCGAAAAATGCTTTCTCTGGGTTCCGTGAAATTTCAATATGGAACATTTGGGATGCGTAAGTATTTCTACCTCGATATGTAGATACGCGGTAGAGAAAGTAAAAATGATGTAAAGCTGAAACACGTGGCAAAACTAGAAAATGAGCCAGGATTATGGTGAGGTTTGCAGCCAAGGATATATTGTTCGTATCCGTGAGCAAATCAGCAATGTTCTCCATGATTCAATTAATCCTTTCACTGTTAATGATGGAAATAAACATCGGAGTGTTGCATTCCTTTCTTTGGCATCTACCGCATTTCGTTTCTTCTTCCCTCTTGGCGGTATCTGTGTACTTTAGGGTGTACTGTCTATCCTCTGAAAGGTCTGTCTTTGACTTCACATCCCCCTATTTTGGTAATTGTTTTGGTTAAGAATACTTTTGGATATATATAATACATATATACGAGGTCAGTTTCAGAAGTACCCGATCTGACGTATAGATAGTGGTGGTTGTTTCAAACAAATGACTATGGTAGAAAGTGCCACCCTTATAAAGCTTAAGTTTGAAGCTTGATGATGCTACGTTGTTTAGTAAATGTTTGGCAGCCATCAATAGTGAACACTCTCAGCAAATTTGTAAACATGGATAAAACTGGTAATCGTTATGTGATACAATACTTTCATTTGAAAGGTCTTAGGCCAACTAATATTAAAGCTGAGCTGGATTCTACTCTGGGGAAGTCTGCTCCTTCGTTTAAAAAAGTAAAATATTGGGTGGCAGAGTTTAAGCGAGGCAGTACGAGCTGCCAAAACTAGCATCGCAGTGGTCGACCAAATGAGGTGACCACTCCAGAAATTGTGAAGAAAATCCATAAATGGTATTGGAAATGTAATTGGATGATCGTCGACTGAAAGTGCGCGAGCTAGCAGACATTGTAGGCATTTAACAAGTGCTGTACATCGCATACTAACTGAAAATTTAGACATGGGAAAGCTGTGAACAAGTTGGGTGTTTCGCTGCAATAAAACCGATTTTTTTGCGTCGATTCATAAACATGGATGAAACATGGGTCCATCACTTTACACCTGAGACGAAAGAACAGTCAAAACAGTGGATTGAAAGGGGAGAATCGGCTCCAAAGAAGGCGAAGACAGTTCTATCTGCAGGCAAGGTCATGGTGTCAGTTTTTTGGGATACGCGTGGAATAATTTTCATTGATTATCTTCAAAAAGGAAAAGCAATCAATGGGGAGTCTTATGCAAACTTTTGAGCGTTTGAATGATGAAATCAAGCAAAAACGGCAGCATTTAGCGGAAAAGAAAATTTTGTTTCATCAAAATAATGCACCAGTTCACACATCCATTATCGCCATGGCCAAACTCAATGAGTTAAAGTTCAAATTGCATCCTCATGCACCCTATTTATCAGACTTAGCCCCCTCTGATTATTTTATGTTTCCAAAGTTGAAGGAATGGCTTGGTGGTAACAGATTTGCTGAGAATGAAGAGGTGGAGTCTGCAGTTGATTGATATTTTGCAGAACTCGACGGTTCTCACTATAAACAGAGTATCGAAGCAATTGGACTTCGCTGGGAAAAGTGTATCGAGCTGAAAGGAGACTATGTAGAGAAATAAAGATGTTTTTCCCAATATGTTTGGGTTTTCTTTGTTAGGTTGGGTACTTCTGGACAACCCTCGTAGTATCAGTATTTATATGAATCTTATGCATATATAATTTGTCGTTAAGCTGTAGATAGGACTGGAGCCTTGCTGAATGCTAACATAACTTCTATCGACTTTCTGTGAGTGCAGAGAGGGACAAAGGGAGTGTCGTATAAATTCTAAAACTGTAAATGTACATGTGTTTGTGTAATTAACAATGGTGATTACATGTGGAAGGAGTGGTGTGCATACGAAAACGCTAAACACAATGCATAAATAAGACTGTACTAATATTTATTCTATCGCAGATAAATGTTAAAAGAAATTTGAAAACACGTTTTTATATTCTTTCGTTTTTGTTTTTTGAGAAATAAATATTTAAATATGTTAGCTTTGCGGTGTTTATATATTAATTAATGTAATAAAAATATAGACATTGCATTAAAATCACCTTAAAATTTAATTTGTATGGCTTTTAGTGTTCTTGTTGTAATTTTGAAGGAAATTAAAGAATTTATATATGGTGCATCTTTGTAAAGGGAGATATAGACAGCTAAGAAACGCCTCAGTAATTGTGAAAAGTAGAGGTCTGGTTTTCTTTTATGTCTGTCAATGTGAACCAAGTCTTCAGTTGCACGAAATGGGATGGGGCGCATTCAGTCGTCGGGTCCCTAGCAATAAATCCTTCTAAGGACGTTAGAAAGTTTCCCCTTTTTATGATTCAGTCGCTTTTTGGGCAGCAGGTAGACGAGACGGACGTGCCTCAGTTGCTAGTTGTACTCCGACAGGTTACACAGTGAAGTTGTTGTGTGTTAACAAACGTGTTAAACGTGCGATTAAGTGAAATGTGTAGTGGAAAAAGATCCGGATATATACTCTCGGCTATTTCATATATTAACGAGAATATTTAACAGTCGTTATTTAGCATGCTAAGCCACGACCAAAAGTTAAAAGTGATGGAAATTCTGCCTAGAACCAATCAACTTTAGATGCCCGTTGAAAACGCTGCAGTAAATACTTCAGTTTGCCTTTTAGTGAAACAGATTCTTAGTTATGTGATGCGATAGAATTAATAAGACATTTGCTGCTTATCTTGCCATTTTTCCAGAAAAAAGTATATTTTATTAAATTTGTATCACAGGTGAAGCAATAACTATGTTTACATGGTTTATTGAAATCCCTGATTTTGATGCACGTTTACATGCATGATTGGATACAACCTGCAATCAATTTGGATTGCATTCTGTATTCCACGAATATCTCAAGTTATTAAAGCAAGTCATATTAAATAATTGAAATTAGCAATACATTAGTGAGTTTCATGATCTACGTGCTTTATTCACGTATAGAAATGAGTTGCATTATTTGATATTGGTTACACGATTTTATACAATTTGAGTTAACTTGCTCGCTCTCTCGCTCACGTTTCACGTATCAAAGTAGTTATTGTTTTAGCAAAAAGAAAAGGATCGAGTTTTGTTTGAGCAGTAAACAAAGAATAACTCCATGCAACACGAGGGAAAATAGAACAAATTCTTGACCTTCTAATTAATGTAGTGTGTTTCTTGGAGTTACGTATGCAGGGATCAAGGTGAAATTTCTTCTTCTGCAAACCAGGGACACTGTCGGGCCACTAAAACTGTGATAGCAGCAGCATACGAAATCCTTCATGGAGTTCCGTGGTTCCATTCCAGTTTGACTCACTTACGTTGAAAAATGGATCAACTGATCTCAGTAGAAATAAATGAGGTAAGGTTAGTTCTATAAAACTGAATGACTATATTATTTATAACTATTTTTATTAACTATTTTTTACATATCAAGTTTTTCGTTAACGTTCGAATTTGCCGGCTGTCGTAGCCGTGGTCACTGGAGTATATAGCTTCGGCGTTCCGCCAAGCTGAGGGTCGCGGGTTCGTGTCCCGCTATAGGCATGGGTGTTTATGTGTGTCTGTGTGTAATTGTGGTAATAAGAGTAAAGAAAACGGTAAAACACGGTAATCATATACTGTGTAAAACAAAAAGATGTTACGTTCTAAAATTTGTTGTAGCATTCAATAAATATAAATAGTGCATGTCTAGATATCATCATTACTATTAACTGCTATAAAGGGTTTATTGACTTCGGTTTCCAAGATCATGCTATTTGAGGCGGTCCTCGTGTGCCTGGGTTTACAGATGAGTCAACTTACCGTCTCTCGCCCATCAGGGTAATGGGAGGTGGCTGCCGGGCGCTGTCCTTTGTGAGGTCCCCTCGGGCGACTTCAGCTTCTGCGTGCGTCTCAGGTGCATTCTTGATGACGGTCCACGCTGTTACGTCCCTTAGGTGGTGTTTTGCTGGGCTATTTTGGTTTGCTCAGGGTTGAAGATGGGAATATTGTTGGGCCTTTTTTTTGTACGCCAACGGGTCGAAGATCTGGGCGTACAGGTTCGGGAGGGGGTAGGTAGGAAATCAAAGTTGCGGGACCCACTGTGATATTAGGTTTATTGACCAGAAGAACAGAATAACACTTCACTTTGCCTAAATGATGTTCCGATAGGCACGAAATTGCCTAACACTTAATGCGCACGTGTATATACGCGTAGATACATATATGCAGTAATTTGGCGCGAATGTTAGCTTGGCGCACTCACAACGTATTTAATGTAGGGACATAATACCAAGCACTGCCGGGGTCTAACCTCGACTGCTCTCTTCGCGTGACTATTACTACCACAACAAAGACTTGCTCCTTCCCAGCACACCTGAACGAGCCATTGTATTCTCCGGACTGAAACGTCAACAACGACTAGTAAGCATTTCAAATTCGCCAAAAACACTGTCTCAAAATGTCCCCACTGTTAGTATTTCTAGTCATATTTATATAATGCTGTTGTTCACACTGTTCTCTCTCCCAGTACCTTCAATTGTATTGTCCTGCTGCAATTATTTCTGACAACGTGTCTGCGCTCGTTTCCGGGTACAGACAATTGTTTGTCTCGGAGTCAATTTGTACCCCACGTGACTAGTAGTGGAACTTAAAAACCACTGTTTAAAGTGCACTGAGGAAATGAAAAATGTTAAATATCAAAATAATAATATGAACGAAGTCTAGAAATTCAGTATTAAACGAAATTCCGTTTCATTCTTATCTTTTAATGTTTATTTTAGAAGCACTATCCATGTTAGCATGAATGCCATTCACATCATTTTTGCATTGCAATTTGGGTATTTTGGGTGTAAATTACATTTATTACGCACAGAATTAAGATTGCTTCCTGAATTTTATTTAACAGTTGTGTAATAATGTAAACACATGTGAGTACTTGGGGAAAGTATCGAAAATAATTGAACATAATTAATAAATGCATGTCCATAATGACACCACGAGACTACTTAAGGGTTAATTCAACATTCGAATCCGCGGAATTAGCTTATTACTGTGATATTCTGTTCGCGAGAAATTCTCCAGGCAAGTGCCGCGGATTTTGCGTCGCTCACATTTCGAGCGTCTTAACTTAATATTTTAGTCCCTTTATCCTCTACACTCACTACTCTAGACCCAGCATGCTAAACACCTCTCATTGGCTATATCTTCAGGGGCCTCGAAGCGTGGAATTTCAATTCTGTGCAGCATAGCTTAAACTTATATATCGTATATTACGTTACGCGGGATTTTACTGAGTTACACGCGAAGTTTCTTCTTCCTATGACCTCGGAAACATCATTTCTTGCTAACAAAGACATAAAAGAAACCCTCCTGCTATTTGACAAAGGACTACAACCAAACAGAGTAATAAAGTGTGCTGCTTTTCCCCAGTGTGTACAATTTCTTGCCCTTTACTCTCATCTTTCCAGGAACGTGTTTTCATACAGAAAAAATATAGATTACAATAAATGATAATTACAAATAAATGATTAATAAAAACCACATAAACATACATGTCAAATCAAACTTAATAACAGGGGCTATCAAATGATACCAAAAAAGATGGGGCGGCCATATCCTGATCTCCTTAAAACACACAATTTATGTTATACAATTTTTTTTGTCGATTGAACCATTTCCGAAATATTCCTTGTTATTTGTTTGAGTTTTCCAATAATTTTTCTCAAATGGGAATTCGTTATTCGTTTTTGCACTCCACCCAAAAATTCGATATCGAGATTTAACCGGAAATGCATGTTTTCAGGCCCCCTGAATCTAGGCATTTTTATAAAACGGTCCGCGCGAGTGTCTGTGTGGATGCGTGTCTGTGAACAGCATATCTCAAAAACGAAAAGTCAGATAAATACCAAACTTGATACTTAGGTTTAGTATCCTCTAAAGATGCGACACAAAGGTTTTCCAGAAAATACAACTCCCCAGACTACCCTTTACATGGGAACGTTTTTCGAATTTTTTTTTCTCAAAAGTGACATTAACGATTTCGATCAATATATCATGTGTTTAAGGTACTTTGATAGCAAAAGAAATGTATATCTGTCATTTCCAGGGAATGTTCCCAAAAGTCGTGTTCATTCTAAACGAATTTTGCACAGCTGGTAAACCGCAAGAAATAGACAAACTTTTGCAAGACACAAAATGTAGATCTCGTTAAAACACACAATTTATGTCATATATATATTTTTTCTTTTGTCGAGGGAACCATTTCGGAGAGATTCCTTCTTATTTGTTTGATTTTTTCAATAGTTATACTTTTTCTCAAACAGGGATTCGTTATTCGTTTTTTAGTTTCTCTACTACGTGTATTAAGTAGTGTGTGTATTGCATTCTACTAAAAAAATCGGTGTCTATATAATCGGAAATACATGTTTTGAAACCCTGTGAAACCAGAAAAGCATTTAAGAAAAGGTCCGTGAGGTTGTCCGTTTGGATGTGTGCCTGTGAACAACGTAACTCAAAAACGAAAAATAAATAGCTTGGTGTTTAGGTTTAGTATCCTTTAAAGATGCGACTCGAAGATTTTCAAAAAATGCACCACCAGACTACTCTTTGCATGAAACTTTTTCGAAATTTTTTATTTTTTCATAAATGGCTCTAACGATTTTAATTAAAATATCATATGTTTAAGACACTTTCATGGCAAATGAAATGTATACCTTTAATTTTCTTGTTAAGTCTCTAAAAGTCGTGTTCATTTTTAATGAGTTTTGCATAACCGGTAAACCGTAAGAGATAGAAAAGATGTTTCTACACAGAAAAAGTTGATCTCGTTGAAACACATAATTTATGTCGTATACATATTTTTTGACGAGTGAACCATTTCTGTGAGATTCCTTATTCTTTGTTTGAATTTTTCCAATACTTTTACTATTTCTCAAATGGAAATTCGTTTTAAACTTTCCCTACTACGCATAGCAAGTAGGGGAAATACTGCATTGCACCCAATAATTTGATATCGATATATCACCGGAAATACATGCATTGAGGACCACTGAAACCAAAACAAAAGCAGTTTTATAAAAAGATGTGGGTGTGTTTTTCTTTGTGGATGTGTCCCTGTGAACAGCATAACTCAAATACCAAAAGTCTGATGAATACCAAACTTGGTATTAAGGTTCGGTATCTTACGAAGATGCGACACGAAGATTTTTAAAACATACACCACCCCAGACTACGCTTAACGTGAAACATTTTTCGAAACTTTTGATTTTCTCAAAAATGGTTCTAACGATTTTAAATAAAATATCAGTAGTTGGTAATTGTTCCTTTAAGCACAAGAAGTGACTTAAGGGATAATTTGTAAAACAGGGTTTAGTGGAAAAGCGACCTAAATAACATGTGCGTTCTGGCACAGGTCACGTGATCTTTGGTATTGGAAGGGTCTTTAATTGGGTTTAATTGGCTTTAATTGGTCTTTCAAGCAAAGGGGACATAAACGACACCTTCCTTCTAGCACAAGAATCGACTTAAGGGGCAATTTCCATTCTACGTGTCGGCTTTTAGAGGAAGACCCGACCTAAACGCCATGAGAGTTCAACATCAAAATTTATGGTTATTGCTGGAGTTGGTAATTGCGAGGGTCGCTTACATGTCCACGTGGTGACATCGAAAATAGTTCTCAATAAAACAGGGGCCTCAAAACATAAATATCCGGTGAAATCTCGTTATCGAATTTTTGGGTGGAATACAATACTTCCCTCACTTACTCTACATAGTAGAGAAATTTAAAATACTTAGTTATAACAGCGGGAAAGATGTCTTGTATCTTTTTTCCCACGAGGTGCATGATTCATACAAGGTAATTGAACACTGCCGTTATTATTTCATTAACCGTACACCAAAAGGCAGACCATCTTTTACAGAATAACTTAAGACATTTCCGGAACACGTGTTTGCTTTTGTAGAAAGAAATATCTAAATGATACCTTCCTTCTAATGTATATTCAAAGGCAATTGTGGATTGATCATTTCCTGCACTATTTCAACAAGAGTACATAAAAAATATATTACGTAAAGATGATCCAGCGTTCGATTTCATACTGAACTAAAGCTTGAAACAAATATTCAGTACTTAGGATGTTAAAGCAAGATTTAAAATGAATATAGGCGTTAAAATCATATTACATTTCCACACAAATTAAAATAATACAGAATACCAATATCAGAAGAAAATACAAAAGTAGAATAAAAATGAGAATGCAAGCACAATTAATAGCAGGTAATTGGGGGACTTTAGTTACTTTCAACTGCAACTTATTTTAACTCTAGCAACCTTAAGACAGGTCTTCTATTAGCAAAATTTATAGTTTTAAAGCAATTAATTTTTGAAAATGCTTCATTAACACCCTAATTAATGCAACTTAACTAAACTCTAATTTTTTTGTTGAAACTCTGTAATCTGCTAGTAAACAGCTTGCACATTATATAAAAAATACCCTTACACCGCACAAAAAGCTTAGCATACTTAAAACTTAACCTAAAATGTAAAAATACTGAAAAAAGTTGAAAATCGGTAATATGCTAGAAAATGAAGTATAGAATATAGGAAAATTATCCTTTTCTTCATTCATCAAGTTTACATACCTAAAATGATTATTTCCAGACAAGACGCCAGTGAAGAAGAAATACCAGTTCAGCGCCTGCGCTGGTATTATTATCTACTTACTGGGAGGTATATCAACGGTCTCCACTTCAACTCCAGACATGGTCAAACTTTGATGTTTAAAACACTTCTGTGCTATGGCACTTAGACATGCTTGACAAGTGCATTAAATTTTACAGCACTAATTGGAATGTTCCGAATAACTAGGCAAGTGTCCCTATGGTTTGTATCTCGGAATGGTAAAACATAAATGTTTAACTGCTAAACAACTGTGATACTCGCGTGGGATAATAATAATCCTACAGCATTATGTGGATATATTGGAGGGGGTTCTCAGGTATACGAGATCCAGATCGAGTTTTATCTTCGTTCTTTCTCTCTTTCTTGATGTATATACATACATACAGACATATCCACTCACATACAGACATACACACAGCCGAACACCTCCCCAAACACACGGACAGGTACGAAGACTTACGAATATATCCGAACATGCACATACATACCGACTCATTCACGCAGATAAATACTCACACACACAAATCACAAACAAGCAGACTCAGAGATACTCACACACACAAATCACAAACAAGCAGACTCAGAGATATACATACACACACATATACTTCCAAACATCAGGAATGAGCGAAGACCTTCGAGCACACTCGAATACATGTACAGGCAATATACACACACAGGAACATACCAAACACCAACAGAGAGAGACGCTCTTACCTATAAGCATGGGGGGCTCTGTTATAATATAGCTTCATATATGAGAGGCTCTGTCTTTTAGATGATTGTATTGCTTAATGTAGCGGTGAAGATGACGGGAATTGCGGGATTAGGGAGCTAAGGTATTAATGGAGTTATGTGGTGGCGGTGGCGAATGTGTAGAGTTACGGTGCTGATGGAGGCAGGCGATGGTCATGGTCGTATAAGTTAATGTACTTGTAAGTGTGAAGGAGTATTTGTGATGGTAGCGATAGGAGGCGATGAGGATGGTTATATTGTCGGGAAGGCTTTTGGAAAAGATGGTGGTGATGAGAGGGGGTGTTCATTGTTTCGCTGATGCTGGTTCTTTTTTGTGTGTAGAAGGGCACGCATTCATTACGAAGAAATACACTATCACTGTAAAACATACCGAAATGTTGCGAGTAGCACAAAATCTTTTATCAGTGTATAAAATGGTTTCAATGTCCTTACAACATCTTAGAATACTTATAAAGCGGGAAAAATGACTGCGAGCATGACGAATATGCTTGCAAACGGTATCGAATTCCCTTTAAAGTGTTCAAAGTTCTCGATTTACGAGAACATTTAAGTGATGCATGGATCCGATGAAGCTAGGACAGGCTCTCCATTCAACATATAAGAGACTTCACCTAGATTAGGCTAGGAGCGGTAAAGGCAAGATAGCGTACATTGTGTAAAGCCACTTTAGGTTAGACTGGTTGAGGTTATGATAGGGGTCACAGATAATTAGAGGACGGGCTAGTTTATAGCTTTAATTTATGATCGTTTGAATAGATGATGGGGGGCTGCTGACTAAGATTGACACACGTTAACATGCACGTCATCGAGCTAGGCTAGCTAATAGCAGGCTGGACGTGAATCCTGCTTATACTATCTTAGGATAGGTTAGGATATTCAGTGCTAGCTAAGGACTGGATTGTTGGACAGATTATAAGAAATGGTATCATATTAGGCTAGATAATTACTGGGCAGAATACATAACGCTAGGATAGTCTGGGAACAGGTAGAGTTAGGCTCGCACGATTGTCCGAGTTTGAAGAACAGGCTAGCATAGAATGTCTTAGGAATGGATTCGTCATGATTGTCATGGTTGGCTGCGTTTCACGGTTAAGTTATTTACGTTAGTGGTTACGTTGGTTACGTTTAGTGGTTACGTTGTTTACGTTTAGTGGTTACGTTGGTTACGTTTAGTGGTTACGTTGGTTACGTTTAGTGGTTACATTGGTTACGTTTAGTGGTTACGTTGGTTACGTTTAGTGGTTACGTTGGTTACGTTTAGTGGTTACGTTGGTTACGTTTAGTGGTTACGTTGGTTACGTTTAGTGGTTACATTGTTTACGTTTACTGGTTACGTTTAGTGGTTACATTGGTTACGTTTAGTGGTTACGTTGGTTACGTTTTGGCTAGGTTGGACGATGCCAAGATAGATAATGAAAGGATCTTTCAGAGCAGGTAAGGCAGGGATAGATTGGCTTAGGATGGTCTCTTGTGGCTAGGTTAGACTACTCCAAAATACCTAAAACTAACCAATTCAGCGATTGTGCCTATCGGTCTCACATGTTAACTACTTAACATATAGAAGCTTACAAAATTTAGAAAAAAAGGACTGAAAGTATATATATTTATTCTAATAATGGATAAGAAATGCTCATAAAGTATCAAAAATCAGTGAAAAATACATTAACTCTTGAAATTAGAATAAATACTTGCTTTAATGCACTGACTTACAAATGAAATTCCACTCTCCATATTACAATAGCGTCCTAATAGTATGTCACAATACCTCATTCACATCTTAAAATACACTGAAAGAGGCTCAAATTCTCTTACCAGAAACTTTGAAAATAGCTGCAGCGCGCCTAAAGAACCATCAGAATACTGTAAAGATCTGAGGCAATATCATGAACATAACAGCTCCTACTTGTAAAACCGGTCATAATTTTCCAAAAACCTGTGTCCAATAGCTCATAAACGCCAGCTAAATGCTCTACAGTTCCTATTCCAGTGGCTAAAATGCAAGCAAACATTTCTAGAAATACACTACAATGCCTGTTACAGGATGAAAAATATATTCGAAATATCTACATCAATCCCTCCGTCTGTATTTTGAAAGATACTTTAAAAAAACATCATAAAGCATATTCAAAATGTTCTGAAAATCTTAAAAAAGAAGATGTATCAATATCCTGAAAATGAATCCTACTACTTTAAGAAACATCTAAAATTCCCATTCAAGTATATCGGGATGTCCTTAAAGCCTGCACTCATATCTAATTCCATAGGCTGGAATACCTTTAAAGAGTCATAAATATGCATATGAAAAACTTCGAAAAAATATAATTGGAAGTGTCACAATACCTTAAAAGAGCATAAAATGGCTCCACATAATCTAAAAACCCAGTAATTCTAAAAGCCCTTCAGGACACTCTAATGACATAAAAATACAAGCTACACTTCTAAAAAGCCATTCAGGATCAGAACCATAAACAATACACATAAAAGTGTCAAGAGCATCTAAATACACTGTAAAATACGTCAAAATGCTAAAAAAGACCCTTAACGATAGCATGAAATACATGGTGTAATTTCTAAAACCCTCGCACATAAATAGTTCACTGACAATACCATGAAGATAACTGCACCTCACTGTAAAAGAGTGTCCTAGTGACCTATACAATACAGCTAAAATACCTGTCACTATTTATAAAACCCATCAGCATACTCCAAAGACTTGGACTGACCTAATTAAAATACATTCTCTTGTCTATAGAACCATCAGATTAGTCTAAAATGCTCAAAATATATGTATTAAACCTAAAATACACAGAGGATAAAATCTAAACATCAGGATTTATTATGAATAGGGACAGAGGCTAGAAAGGCAAATCAAAAGAAACACTTAAGTCAATGGTGAAAATATCTTTATTGAGAATTATTATTATTTGATTTTACATTAAGCAAACACTAGAGCATTGAACAGAAGCAAACAAAATTTTAACACACTCATTTCATTCAAATGCTAAAGCTCTTTTATTATACAGAGTTCAGTCTCAATCATGCTATAATCCCAGTCCTCTTCAATACTTGGATGATCTTATTAATCTCAATGGAAAAGTCGTTTTTACCAGCTTCATGCGACATCATTAACAGTCTTAGCTGGTGTACTACGTCATTAGGATCTGTACAGGGATATAAAATCTCAATATTCGCCTTGGATACATCACCCACACTGGATGAGTTAACACTAAAATGTTTATTTTCACTCAGGTGATTATTCAGAGTTTCATCATCCAAAGACACTGCTCTTCTTACATCTAACATCCCTGGTCTTGAAGAGATTTCAGTAGCACTCAGGGGTGATCCAAGCGCTTCACAGCTTAACTCTAACATCCCTGGCCTTGAATAGATTTCAGCATCACTTATGGGAGTTCTAAGTACTGCACACTTCAATGATTCATTACTACATCTTTGCCGGTGTTGTTTAAGTCTTGAAATAGATCTGTTTTTTAAAATCCTACTGCACATACGACACTTGACAGAACGACTCTTCTCATGGGTAATATAGGAAAAATGAAGCTTTTCGTAAGCTGGCTGTATTTGAATGTCAATAAGGGAATCCATTCTTGTTCTAGAATATCATATACTGTATATGATTTCGAAGCTGCAGCCGCATATGTCATCAGGAGACTGTAGAATTATTTGCTTATTTCCTAATTTTATCGGTAATCTCACATCATTGATAACCATAAACCTTACAGTCAAGTTATATAAGAAACGGGACTATGACAGAATTCCACATTAATTGCAGCTGCTCCATTAATTACATATGCTCACCATGTATGAAATGAAGTCTACCCTTACTTGTAATATTGGAGGATATATGACGCAACCTCTTTGAATATGTTAGCACTCGAATATGCAATGTTTCAAGGCTAGAAGGTTACCCATACAGATCTTCCTATGAAGAACCATACTACAGGGAAAGTGAGCAGTACAAAAGTTGAAGATTTCGAGACATGCTGAGGTCCCTAACGTTTCCAGGTTATAACATCTCACTTTACAAGTCCCCAATGTAACGACTCATTCCACATAGCAAGAGGAGAGGAGAGTCAACGAGGACTAGCTAGCCTAGCTCGATGACGTGCATGTTAACGTGTCTCAATCTTAGTCAGCAGCCCCCCATCATCTATTCAAGCGATCATAACTTAAAGCTATAAACTAGCCCGTCCTCTAATTATCTGTGACCCCTATCATAACCTCAACCAGTCTAACCTAAAGTGGCTTTACACAATGTACGCTATCTTGCCTTTACCGCTCCTAGCCTAATCTAGGTGAAGTCTCTTATATGTTGAATGGAGAGCCTGTCCTAGCTTCATCGGATCCATGCATCACTTAAATGTTCTCGTAAATCGAGAACTTTGAACACTTTAAAAGGAATTCGATACCGTTTGCAAGCATATTCGTCATGCTCGCAGTCATTTTTCCCGCTTTATAAGTATTCTAAGATGTTGTAAGGACATTGAAACCATTTTATACACTGATAAAAGATTTTGTGCTACTCGCAACATTTCGGTATGTTTTACAGTGATAGTGTATTTCTTCGTAATGAATGCGTGCCCTTCTACACACAAAAAAGAACCAGCATCAGCGAAACAATGAACACCCCCTCTCATCACCACCATCTTTTCCAAAAGCCTTCCCGACAATATAACCATCCTCATCGCCTCCTATCGCTACCATCACAAATACTCCTTCACACTTACAAGTACATTAACTTATACGACCATGACCATCGCCTGCCTCCATCAGCACCGTAACTCTACACATTCGCCACCGCCACCACATAACTCCATTAATACCTTAGCTCCCTAATCCCGCAATTCCCGTCATCTTCACCGCTACATTAAGCAATACAATCATCTAAAAGACAGAGCCTCTCATATATGAAGCTATATTATAACAGAGCCCCCCATGCTTATAGGTAAGAGCGTCTCTCTCTGTTGGTGTTTGGTATGTTCCTGTGTGTGTATATTGCCTGTACATGTATTCGAGTGTGCTCGAAGGTCTTCGCTCATTCCTGATGTTTGGAAGTATATGTGTGTGTATGTATATCTCTGAGTCTGCTTGTTTGTGATTTGTGTGTGTGAGTATCTCTGAGTCTGCTTGTTTGTGATTTGTGTGTGTGAGTATTTATCTGCGTGAATGAGTCGGTATGTATGTGCATGTTCGGATATATTCGTAAGTCTTCGTACCTGTCCGTGTGTTTGGGGAGGTGTTCGGCTGTGTGTATGTCTGTATGTGAGTGGATATGTCTGTATGTATGTATATACATCAAGAAAGAGAGAAAGAACGAAGATAAAACTCGATCTGGATCTCGTATACCTGAGAACCCCCTCCAATATATCCACATAATGCTGTAGGATTATTATTATCCCACGCGAGTATCACAGTTGTTTAGCAGTTAAACATTTATGTTTTACCATTCCGAGATACAAACCATAGGGACACTTGCCTAGTTATTCGGAACATTCCAATTAGTGCTGTAAAATTTAATGCACTTGTCAAGCATGTCTAAGTGCCATAGCACAGAAGTGTTTTAAACATCAAAGTTTGACCATGTCTGGAGTTGAAGTGGAGACCGTTGATATACCTCCCAGTAAGTAGATAATAATACCAGCGCAGGCGCTGAACTGGTATTTCTTCTTCACTGGCGCCTTATCTGGAAATAATCATTTTAGGTATGTAAACTTGATGAATGAAGAAAAGGATAATTTTCCTATATTCTATACTTCATTTTCTAGCATATTACCGATTTTCAACTTTTTTCAGTATTTTTACATTTTAGGTTAAGTTTTAAGTATGCTAAGCTTTTTGTGCGGTGTAAGGGTATTTTTTATATAATGTGCAAGCTGTTTTCTAGCAGATTACAGAGTTTCAACAAAAAATTAGAGTTTAGTTAAGTTGCATTAATTAGCGTGTTAATGAAGCATTTTCAAAAATTAATTGCTTTAAAACTATAAATTTTGCTAATAGAAGACCTGTCTTAAGGTTGCTAGAGTTAAAATAAGTTGCAGTTGAAAGTAACTAAAGTCCCCCAATTACCTGCTATTAATTGTGCTTGCATTCTCATTTTTATCCTACTTTTGTATTTTCTTCTGATATTGGTATTCTGTATTATTTTAATTTGTGTGGAAATGTAATATGATTTTAACGCCTATATTCATTTTAAATCTTGCTTTAACATCCTAAGTACTGAATATTTGTTTCAAGCTTTAGTTCAGTATGAAATCGAACGCTGGATCATCTTTACGTAATATATTTTTTATGTACTCTTGTTGAAATAGTGCAGGAAATGATCAATCCACAATTGCCTTTGAATCTACATTAGAAGGAAGGTATCATTTAGATATTTCTTTCTACAAAAGCAAACACGTGTTCCGGAAATGTCTTAAGTTATTCTGTAAAAGATGGTCTGCCTTTTGGTGTACTGTTAATGAAATAATAACGGCAGTGTTCAATTACCTTGTATGAATCATGCACCTCGTGGGAAAAAAAGATACATGACATCTTTCCCGCTGTTATAACTAAGTATTTTAAATTTCTCTACTATGTAGAGTAAGTGAGGGAAGTATTGTATTCCACCCAAAAATTCGATAACGAGATATCACCGGATATTTATGTTTTGAGGCCCCTGTTTTATTGAGAACTATTTTCGATATATTGCTTGTTATTCGCTTAAAGTTTTCAATACTTATACTTTTTCTCGAATTCATTGTTCATTTTTTTATGTCCTAGACATGTAAAGAGAATGGAATGCGTCACATAGCAACCAGCTCTTAAACGATTTGACTATTGCCTAAAGCCTATCATATTCCCCTTGCACCTACAAGAAGCAAAGAAGAATAAGCGTTTGTAAAAAAGGGCTTGTGCAAGAGTAGAGAAAGTCATGTGAGTGTAACATATGAGAATTTTTTAAATGCGATTCGTTTTTATTTCACTGTACATACACCTTGTAACAGTGTAATTAGCTATCTCTATAAAGAAACTTTTTTTCATTATAATTTAAGGTGTGTTTGACTCTCATGCAGTTTTAATGAAAAATCAATAGCGGATTTGATACTGTCGGTATCTATAGTGCCAGATATGAATTACAAGTGTTAGTTCTGTAGCCTTCTGGCCTCTTTCGTGGATAAAGCGAACTTTTACAAGGGTGCGATAGAATAGATACCAGTCTTATATATGCGAGGGAAGCCAGCCGAAAAAATCAATAGCGTGAATAGATGCCAGCCTTATACGCAAGGGTAACCCTCCCTCCTCGCTGATTGAATCTCCAGACATAGGGGCCAGATCATTATTCCCTTATGGTGTGGCCTGTAACGGAGAAAAGACTCTAGTGTGTTTTATTTTTTCAGTGCTTGTGATTTCTCGCCGTAATAAAGCATGTTATCGACCCGTACAAGCAACAAGTCCCGGTAGGATGGTGAAAATTAAACCTTTCGATTTTTTAAACATTTACAGTTGTTAGGAGCGTTCGCCACAAAAATTGAAACTTGTATTTTTATGTGATGTATATGAGTTGCGTAATTAGAATTAACGCTGTGTACTTTATAGTGGGTGAATCATGTCTCATAGCTGACTGAAAATGCATGCATTATTTTGATTACCTCCTCCCACCCAAAGCCGAGGAGGAGGGACGAGACTTCTTTAAATGTTTCTTCAAGTAAATGTCACCACGTGGACATGTAAGCGACCCTCGCAATTACCAACTCCAGCAATAACCATAAATTTTGATGTTGAACTCTCATGGCGTTTAGGTCGGGTCTTCCTCTAAAAGCCGACACGTAGAATGGAAATTGCCCCTTAAGTCGATTCTTGTGCTAGAAGGAAGGTGTCGTTTATGTCCCCTTTGCTTGAAAGACCAATTAAAGCCAATTAAACCCAATTAAAGACCCTTCCAATACCAAAGATCACGTGACCTGTGCCAGAACGCACATGTTATTTAGGTCGCTTTTCCACTAAACCCTGTTTTACAAATTGTCCCTTAAGTCACTTCTCGTGCTTAAAGGAACAATTACCAACTACTAATATCATTTGTTTAAGATGCTCTCTAGGCAAATGAAATGTATATCATGAATTTTCTGGTTAAGTCCCCAAAAGTCGTATTCATTCTGAATGAATTTTGCATAACTACTAAACCATCAGAGATGGACAAAACTTTTCAAGACATAAATGTAGATCTCGTTAATACACACAACTTATGTCGTATACATTTTATTTTTTGTCTAGCGAGCCATTTTCCATGCATTCCTTGTTAATTTTTGAATTTTCCAATACTTACAGTACCTTTTCTCTAAAGGAAATTCGTTATTCGTTTTTTACTTTCTCTACTACGTATAACAAGCAGGGGAAGCGCAATCCACACAATAATAAGATATCGAGATTTCATCGGAAATACATTTTTGTGGTCCCGTGATTCCAAAAAGGCATTTTTATAAAAAAAACCCGTGTTTATGTGCGGATGTCTCTGTGAACAACGTAACCCAAAAACGAAAGGCCGGATAAATGTCAAAATTGATATTAGGCTCAGTATCTCTCAGACATGCGACACGAAGATTTTCAAGAAAATCCCCCCCACGGCAGACTATCCTGTACATGGCACATTTTCCGAAACTTTTTATTTTCTTAAGTTGGCTCTACCGATTTTGATTAAAATATATGGGTTTAAGATACTTTCATGGCAAATGAAATGTATATCTTGAATTTTATGTAAAGTTGTGTTTATTGCGAATGAATTTTACTTAACTGGTAAACTGTAGGAGATGGACACGATTCTTCTACACGCAAGATATAGATCTCTTTAAAACACACAATTTATGCTATATGCATTTTTTTTGTCGAGTGAACCATCTCCGAAATATTCGTTGTTTGCTGGAATTTTCCATTACCTATACTTTTCCTCAAATGGGAATTTGTTGTTTCTTTTTTACTTCCTGTGCTACGAATAATAAGTGGGGGCGGTTTTGCATTGCACCAAAAATAATATATCGAGATTTCACCGGAAATAAAATGCTTTGAGGGACCCTGAATCCAAGAAAGGCATTTTTATATAATGGTCTGCGTGCGTGTCTGTGGTTGCGTGCCTTTGAACAACATATCTTAGAAGTAGAATTTCAGGTAAATACCAAACCTGGTATTTAGGTTCAGTATCTCTTAAAGATAACGACACTAAGATTTTCGAGAAAACCACCCAAAACAGAGATCACGCTTTACATGAAACTTTTTCGAAAATTTTTATTTTCTCCAAAAATGGCTCTAACGATTGTAATTAAAATATCGTGAGTTTGAGATGATTTAATGCCAAATGAAATGTATACCAAAACGTTTCTGGGAATGTCCGAAAGGTCGTGTTCATTTTGAACCAATTTTGCATTATTGGTAAACGTTAGAGATGGACAAAATTTTTCTACACACAAAATGTAGATCTGGTTAAAACACACAATTTATGTCATATACATTTTTCTTTTTTGTCCAGTGAGCCATTTCCGAGGTATTCCTTGTTATTTGTTTGAATTTTCCAAAACTTATACCTTTTCTCAAAAGGTAATTCGTTATTTGTTTTTAATTTCTCTACTACGTATAGCAAGCAGGGGAAGTATAGCATTCCACACAAAAATAAGATGTCGAGATTTCACCGGAAATGCATGTTTTGAGGGCCCCTGAATCCCAAAAAAGACATTTTCATAAAAAGGTCCCTGTGTGTTACTGTGTGAACGTGTACCTCCCAATAGCATAACTCAAAAACGAAAAGTCGGATAAATAACAAACTTGGTATTTAGTTTCATTATATTTGGAGATGCGACAGGAAGCTTATCAAGAAACTCCCCCCACACCAGACTACCCTTAACATGGAACATTATTCGAAAATGTTGATTATCTGAAAAATGGCTCCACCGATTATGATTAAAATAATATGAGTTTAAAATACTTTCATGACAAATGAAATGTAGATCTTGAATTTTCTGGTAATGGGTACAAAAGTCGTGTTCATTCTGAACGAATTTTGCATAACTGTATAACCGTAGGAGACAGACAAATGTTTTTACTCACAAAATGTAGATCCCCTTAAATACACAATTTATGTCGGATATACCTTTTTCGTCGAGTGAAGCATTGCCAAGATATTCCTTCTTATTCGTTTGAATTTTCCAATACTTATACTTTTTCTCAAATGGGAACTCGTTATTCGTTTTCTACGTCCTTTACTACGTACAGTAAGTAGGAGAAGCATTGCAATCCACCCAAAAATTCGATATTAACATTTCACCTTTAATACATATTTTGGGGACCCTGAATTAAAAAAAAACGATTTAAGAAAAGTTTCGTGCGGTTTTCTGACGATGTGCCTCTAAACAGCATAGTCCCAAAAACTAAAAGTCGGATAAATAGCAAACTCGGTATTTAGTTTTAGTATCTTTCAAAAATGCGACACGAAGATCTCCAAGAAAATCCACCCACCCCACACTACCCATTACCTAGAACATTTTGCGAAATATTTGAAGTTCTCAAAAATGGCTATTACGATTTTAATTAAAATACCATGTATTTAAGATGCTTTATTGGCAAATGATATGTATATCTTGAATTATCTCGGAAAGCCGCCAAACGTCGGGGTTCATTCTAAACAGATTTTGCATAATTGCTAAACCATACGAGATAGACAAAAGTTTACAACACACAAAATGTAGATATCGTTAAACACACTTATGTCATATACATTTTTCTTTTTGTTCAGTGGGCCATTTCCGAGGCATTGCTTATTATTTGTTTGAATCTTCCAATACTTATACTTTTTCTCAAACGGTAATTTATTATCCGTCTCTTATTTTAACTTTTACGTATAGCAAGTAGGGGCAGTATTGCATACCAACCAAAAATTTGATATCGACATTTCAACAGAAATACATGTATTGACGCCACCTGAATCCAAAAAAAGCATTTTTACAAAAAGATCTAATTGTGTTATTCTTTGTGGAGTTGTAGCTTTGAACAGCATAGGTCAAAAACGACAAGTCGGATAAATACCACTTTGGCATTTAAGTTCAGTATCTTTGAAATATGCGACACTTAGATTTTCAAGAAAATCCCTCCCCCAGACTACCCTTTACATAGCACCTTTTAAAAAGTTTTTATTTCCTCAAACATCGCTCCACCGATTTTAATTAACATATCAGGTGTTGAAGATAATTTCATGAAAAATAATATGTATATCTTGAAATTTCTTGATAAGTCCCCAAAAGTCGAGGTTCATTCTGAATGTGTTGCATATCTGGTTAACCGTAGGAGAAAAACAAAATTGTTTACACCGAAAATGTAGATCTCGTTAAAAAACAGAACCTATGTCTTGCCCAGTGAACCATTTCCGAGATATTCCTTGATATTTGATTGAATTTTACAATACCTATACTTTTTCTCAAATGGGAATTCCTTATTCCTTTTTTACTTTCTCTACTACATTAAGTAATTAGGGGAGGTATTGCATCCCACCCAAATATTGAACATAGAGAAATTTACCGAATCTACACGCTTTTACGCCATCTGAATCAGAAAAAAGCATTTTTATAAAAGGTTCCGTGAGTGTGTGGGAGTGTCTTTAATTTGTGCTGTGAACAGCATAACCTGAAAACGAAAAGTCGGATAAATACTAAACTTGGTATTTAGGTTTAGTATTTTCCGAAGATGCGACACGAAGATTTTCAGAAGGTCCCTTCCACCCCAGACTACACTTTACATGGAGCATTTTTTGAAGATTTCGATTTTCTCAAAAATGACTGAGGATTTTGATTAAAATATCATGTTTTTAAGATACTTTCATGGTAAATAAAATGTATATCGCGCATTTTCTGAGAATATCCCCAAAAGTCGTTTTCATTTTTAATGAATTTTGCAAAACTGGTACACCGTAAGAGAGTGACACATTTTTCTACACATAAAATGTAGATCTCATTGAAAAACTCTATTTATGTCATATACATTTTCTTTTTTCCGGCAAACCATTTCAGAGACATTCCTTTTTATTTGTTTGAATTTTCCAATACTCATCCTTTCTCTCAAATGGGAATTCGTTTTTTGCTTTGTGTACTACGCATAGGAATTTGGGCAAGTATTAAATTCCACCCAAAACTTCGATATCGAGATATAAACGAAAATGTATGTTTTGAGGCCCCCTGAATCTAAAATAGGCATTTTTATAAAACGGTCCGCGCGAATGTCTGTGTTGATGTGTGGCTGTGAACAGCATTTCTCAAAAACAAAAGGTCAGAGAAAAACCAAACTTGGTATTTAGGTTTACTATCCTCTAAAGATGCGACACAAAGATTTTCCTAAACATACATATCCCCAGACTAGTCTTTAAATGGGAATATTTTTCGCAAATTTTAATTTTCTCAAAACTGGCTCTAACGATTTTAATTAAATTACCATAAGTTTAAGATGCTTTCATGGAAAATGAAATGTAGATCTTGAATTTTCTGGGAAAGTCCTCAAAAGTCGTTTTCATAATAAATGAATTTTTGCATAACTGATAAACCATAAGAGAGAGGGACAAAAGTTTTCTACACACAAAATGTAGATCTCGTTAAAACAGACAATTTATGTAGTATACATTATTCTGTTGTCGAGTGAACCATTTCCGAGGTATTCCTTGCTATTTGTTTGAATTTTACATTATCTATACGTTTTATCAAATTGGAATTCGTTATACCTTTTTTACTTTCTCTACTACATTAGGGGAGGTATTGCATTCCACCCAAATATTGTACATCGAGAAATTTACCGCATTTAAATGCTTTGACGCCATCTGAATCCAAAGAAAGCATTTTATATAAGGTTCCGTGTGCGTGTGTGTGTCTGATTGTGTTTAATTTGTGCCTGTGAACAGCATAACCTGAAAATGAAAAGTCGAATAAATACCAAACTTGGTATTTAGGTTTAGTATCTGTCGAAGATGCGACACGAAGATTTTCAGAAGGTCCCTCCACCCCAGAATACACTTTACATGGAGCATTTTTTGAAGATTTCGATTTTCTCAAAAATGACTTAGGATTTTGATTAAAATATCATGTTTTTAAGATACTTTCATGGTAAATAAAATGTATATCGTGCATTTTCTGAGAATATCCCCAAAAGACGTTTTCATTTTTTATGAATTTTGCAAAACTGGTAAACCGTAAGAGACTGACAACATTTTTCTACACATAAAATGTAGATCTCTTTGAAAAACACAATTTATGTCATATACATTTTCTTTTTTCGGGCGAACCATTTCAGAGACATTCCTTTTTATTTGTTTGAATTTTCCAATACTCACACTTTCTCCCAAATGGGAATTCGATATTCGTTTTTTGCTTTGTCTACTACGCATAGTAAGTAGGGCAAGTATTAAATTCCACCCGAGACTTCGATATCGAGACTTAACCTGAAATGCATTTTTTGAGGCCATCTGAATCTAAAATAGGCATTTTTATAAAACGGTTCGCTTGAGTGTCTGTGTAGATGTGTGTCTGTTTACAGCATTTCTCAAAAACGAAAGGTCAGATAAATACCAAACTTGGTATTTAGGTTTAGTATCCTCTAAAGATGCGACACAAAGATTTTCCTAAAAATACATATCCCCAGACTACTCTTTACATGGGAACATTTTTCGAAAATTTTAATTTTCTCAAAAGTGGCTCTAACGATTTTAATTAAATTATCATGTGTTTAAGATGCTTTCATGGAAAAAGAAATGTAGATCTTGAATTTCCTGGAAAGTCCCCAAAAGTCGTTTTCATACTGAATGAATTTTTCATAACTGATAAACCATAAGGGAGAGGGACAAACGTTTTCTACACACAAAATGTAGATCTCGTTAAAACACACAATTTATGTAATATACATTTTTCTGTTGTCGAATGAACCATTTCCGAGGTATTCCTTGCTATTAGTTTGAATTTTACAATTGCTATACTTTTTATCAAATTGGAATTCGTTATACCTTTTTTACTTTCTCTACTACATATAGTTATTAGGGAAGGTATTGCATTCCACCCAAATAATGAACATGGAGAAATTTACCGAATTTACACGCCTTGACGCAATCTGAATCCAAAGAAAGCATTTTTATAAAAAGTTTCGTGTGTGTGTGTGTGTGTATGTGTGTGTGTGTGTGTGGATTGGTTTAATTTGTGTCTGTGACCAGCATAACCTAAAAACGAAAAGTCGGATAAATACCAAACTTGGTATTTCGGTTTAGTATTTTTCGAAGATGCGGCACGAGGATTTTCAGAAGGTCCCTTCCACCCCAGACTATACTTTACATGGATCATTTTTTGAAGGTTTAGATTTTCTCAAAAATAACTGAGGATTTTGATAACAATTTCGAGGTGTTAAGATACTTTCATGGTAAATAAAATATATATCGTGCATTTTCTGAGAATATCCCCAATGGTGGTTTTCGTTTTTTCTGATTTTTGCAAAACTGGTAAACCGTAAGAGACTGACAACATTTTTCTACACATAAAATGTAGATCTCATTGAAAAACACTATTTATGTCATATACATTTTCTTTTTTCGGGCAAACCATTTCAGAGACATTCCTTTTTATTTGTTTGAATTTTACAATACTCATCCTTTCTCTCAAATGGGAATTCTGTTTTTGTTTGTCTACTACGCATAGGAATTTGGGCAAGTATTAAATTCCACCCAAAACTTCGATATCGAGATTTAACCGGAAATGCATGTT
The DNA here is from genome assembly GCA_030765065.1 of Deroplatys truncata. Classification (NCBI taxonomy): domain Eukaryota; kingdom Metazoa; phylum Arthropoda; class Insecta; order Mantodea; family Mantidae; genus Deroplatys; species Deroplatys truncata. The sequence goes on from CM060990.1 coordinate 675,470,254, forward strand.
TTGAGGCCCCCTGAATCTAAAATAGGCATTTTTATAAAACTGAACGCGGGAGTGTTTGTGTTGATGTGTGTCTGTGAACAGCATTTCTCAAAAACAAAAGGTCAGATAAAAACCAAACTTGGTATTTAGGTTTACTATCCTCTAAAGATGCGACACAAAGATTTTCCAAAAATACATATCCCCAGACTACTCTTTACATGGGAACATTTTTCGGAAATTTTCATTTTCTCAAAACTGGCTCTAACGATTTTAATTAAATTACCATGTGTTTAAAATGCTTTCATTACATTTTCCTCTTGTCGAGTGAACCAGTTCCGTGTTATTCCTTGCTATTTGTTTAATTTTACAATACCTCTACTTTTTCTCAAATTGGAATTCGTTATTCCGTTTTTACTTTCTCTATATATAGTAATAAGGGGAGGTGTAGCATTCCACCCAAATATTGAACATCGAGAAATATACCGAATTTACGTGCTTTGACGCCATCTGAATCCAAAGAAAGCATTTTTATAAAAGGTTCCGTGTGCGTGTGCGTGTGTGTGTGTGTGTGTGTGTGTGTGTGTGGATGTGTTTAATTTGTGCTGTGAACAGCATAACCTGAAAATGAAAAGTCGAATAAATACCAAACTTGCTATTTAGATTTAGTACCTTTCGAAGATGCGACACGAAGATTTTCAGAAGGTCCCTCCACCCCAGACTACACTTTACATGGAGCATTTTTTGAAGATTTCGATTTTCTCAAAAATGACTTAGGATTATGATTAAAATATCATGTTTTTAAGATAGTTTCATGGTAAATAAAATGTATATCGTGCATTTTCTGAAAATATCCCCAAAAGACGTTTTCATTTTTTATGAATATTGCAGAACTGGTGAACCGTAAGAGACTGACAACATTTTTCTACACATAAAATGTAGATCTCTTTGAAAAACACAATTTATGTCATATACATTTTCTTTTTTCGGGCGAACCATTTCAGAGACATTCCTTTTTATTTGTTTGAATTTTCCAATACTCACACTTTCTCCCAAATGGGAATTCGATATTCGTTTTTTGCTTTCTCTACTACGCATAGTAAGTAGGGCAAGTATTAAATTCCACCCGAGACTTCGATATCGAGACTTAACCTGAATTCATGTTTTGAGGCCATCTGAATCTAATATAGGGATTTTTATAAAACGGTTCGCTTGAGTGTCTGTGTAGATGTGTGTCTGTTTACAGCATTTCTCAAAAACGAAAGGTCAGATAAATACCAAACTTGGTATTTAGGTTTAGTATCCTCTAAAGATGCGACACAAAGATTTTCCTAAAAATACATATCCCCAGACTACTCTTTACATGGGAACATTTTTCGAAAATTTTAATTTTCTCAAAACTGGCTCTAACGATTTTAATTAAATTATCATGTGTTTAAGATGCTTTCATGGAAAAAGAAATGTAGATCTTGAATTTTCTGGAAAGTCCCCAAAAGTCGTTTTCATACTGAATGAATTTTTCATAACTAGTAAACCATAACAGAGAGGGACAAACGTTTTCTACACACAAAATGTAGATCTCGTTAAAACACACAATTTATGTAATATACATTTTTCTGTTGTCGAATGAACCATTTCCGAGGTATTCCTTGCCATTTGTTTGAATTTTACAATTGCTATACTTTTTATCAAATTGGAATTCGTTATACCTTTTTTACTTTCGCTACTACATATAGTTAGTAGGGAAGGTATTGCATTCCACCCAAATAATGAACATGGAGAAATTTAACGAATTTACATGCTTTGACGCCATCTGAATCCAAAGAATGCATTTTTATAAAACGTTTCGTGTGTGTGTGTGTGTGTGTGTGTGGATGGGTTTAATTTGTGTCTGTGACCAGCATAACCTAAAAACGAAAAGTCGGATAAATACCAAACTTGGTATTTCGGTTTAGTATTTTTCGAAGATGCGGCACGAAGATTTTCAGAAGGTCCCTCCACCCCAGACTACACTTTACATGGAGCATTTTTTGAAGATTTCGATTTTCTCAAAAATGACTTAGGATTTTGATTAAAATATCATGTTTTTAAGATAGTTTCATGGTAAGTAAAATGTATATCGTGCATTTTCTGAGAATATCCCCAATGGTGGTTTTCATTTTTTCTGATTTTTGCAAAACTGGTAAACCGTAAGAGACTGACAACATTTTTCTACACATAAAATGTAGAGCTCGTTGAAAAACACAATTTATGTCATATACATTTTCTTTCTTCGAGCGAAATATTTCAGAGACATTCCTTTTTATTTGTTTGAATTTTCCAATACTCATACTTTCTCTCAAATGGGAATTCGATATTCGTTTTTTGCTTTGTCTACTACGCATAGGAATTTGGGCAAGTATTAAATTCCACCCAAAACTTCGATATCGAGGTTTAAACGGAAATGTATGTTTTGAGGCCCCCTGAATCTAAAATAGGCATTTTTATAAAACGGTCCGCGCGAGTGTCTGTGTTGATGTGTGGCTGTGAACAGCATTTCTCAAAAACAAAAGGTCAGATAAAAACCAAACTTGGTATTTAGGTTTACTATCCTCTAAAGATGCGACACAAAGATTTTCCTAAAAATACATATCCCCAGACTAGTCTTTACATGGGAATATTTTTCGCAAATTTTAATTTTCTCAAAACTGGCTCTAACGATTTTAATTAAATTACCATAAGTTTAAGATGCTTTCGTGGAAAATGAAATGTAGATCTTGAATTTTCTGGGAAAGTCCCCAAAAGTCGTTTTCATAATAAATGAATTTTTCATAACTGATAAACCATAACAGAGAGGGACAAAAGTTTTCTACACACAAAATGTAGATCTCGTTAAAACAGACAATTTATGTAGTATACATTATTCTGTTGTCGAGTGAACCATTTCCGAGGTATTCCTTGCTATTTGTTTGAATTTTACAATATCTATACGTTTTATCAAATTGGAATTCTCTTATACCTTTTTTACTTTCTCTACTACATATAGTAATTAGGGGAGGTATTGCATTCCACCCAAATATTATACATCGAGAAATTTACCGCATTTAAATGCTTTGACGCCATCTGAATCCAAAGAAAGCAATTTTTATATAAGATTCCGTGTGCGTGTGTGTGTGTCTGATTGTGTTTAATTTGTGCCTGTGAACAGCATAACCTGAAAATGAAAAGTCGAATAAATACCAAACTTGATATTTAGGTTTAGTATCTGTCGAAGATGCGACACGGAGATTTTCAGAACGTCCTTCCACTTCAGACTACACTTTACATGGAGCATTTTTTGAAGATTTCGATTTTCTCAAAAGTGACTTAGGATTTTGATTAAAATATCATGTTTTTAAGATACTTTCATGGTAAATAAAATGTATATCGTGCATTTTCTGAGAATATCCCCAAAAGACGTTTTCATTTTTTATGAATTTTGCAAAACTTGTAAACCGAAAGAGACTGACAACATTTTTCTACACATAAAATGTAGATCTCTTTGAAAAACACAATTTATGTCTTATACATTTTCTTTTTTCGGGCGAACCATTTCAGAGACATTCCTTTTTATTTGTTTGAATTTTCCAATACTCACACTTTCTCCCAAATGGGAATTCGATATTCGTTTTTTGCTTTGTCTACTACGCATAGTAAGTAGGGCAAGTATTAAATTCCACCCGAGACTTCGATATCGAGACTTAACCTGAAATGCATGTTTTTAGGCCATCTGAATCTAAAATAGGCATTTTTATAAAACGGTTCGCTTGAGTGTCTGTGTAGATGTGTGTCTGTTTACAGCATTTCTCAAAAACGAAAGGTCAGATAAATACCAAACTTGGTATTTAGGTTTAGTATCCTCTAAAGATGCGACACAAAGATTTTCCTAAAAATACATATCCCCAGACTACTCTTTACATGGGAACATTTTTCGAAAAGTTTAATTTTCTCAAAACTGGCTCTAACGATTTTAATTAAATTATCGTGTGTTTAAGATGCTTTCATGGAAAAAGAAATGTAGATCTTGAATTTTCTGGAAAGTGCCCAAAAGTCGTTTTCATACTGAATGAATTTTTCATAACTGATAAACCGTAAGAGAGAGGGACAAACGTTTTCTACACACAAAATGTAGATCTCGTTAAAACACACAATTTATGTAATATACATTTTTCTGTTGTCGAATGAACCATTTCCGAGGTATTCCTTGCTATTTGTTTGAATTTTACAATTCCTATACTTTTTATCAAATTGGAATTCGTTATACCTTTTTTACTTTCTTTACTACATATAATTATTAGGGAAGCTATTGCATTCCACCCAAATAATGAACATGGAGAAATTTACCGAATTTACATGCTTTGACGCCATCTGAATCCAAAGAAAGCATTTTTATAAAACGTTTCGTGTGTGTGTGTGGATGGGTTTAATTTGTGTCTGTGACCAGCATAACCTAAAAACGAAAAGTCGGATAAATACCAAACTTGGTATTTCGGTTTAGTATTTTTCGAAGATGCGGCACGAAGATTTTCAGAAGGTCCCTTCCACCCCAGACTATACTTTACATGGATCATTTTTTGAAGGTTTAGATTTTCTCAAAAATAACTGAGGATTTTGATAAAAATTTCGAGTTGTTAAGATACTTTCATGGTAAATAAAATATATATCGTGCATTTTCTGAGAATATCCCCAATTGTGGTTTTCGTTTTTTCTGATTTTTGCAAAACTGGTAAACCGTAAGAGACTGACAACATTTTTCTACACATAAAATGTAGATCTCATTGAAAAACACTATTTATGTCATATACATTTTCTTTTTTCGGGCAAACCATTTCAGAGACATTCCTTTTTATTTGTTTGAATTTTACAATACTCATCCTTTCTCTCAAATGGGAATTCTGTTTTTGTTTGTCTACTACGCATAGGAATTTGGGCAAGTATTGAATTCCACCCAAAACTTCGATATCGAGATTTAACCGGAAATGCATGTTTTGAGGCCCCCTGAATCTAAAATAGGCATTTTTATAAAACTGAACGCGGGAGTGTTTGTGTTGATGTGTGTCTGTGAACAGCATTTCTCAAAAACAAAAGGTCAGATAAAAACCAAACTTGGTATTTAGGTTTACTATCCTCTAAAGATGCGACACAAAGATTTTCCAAAAATACATATCCCCAGACTACTCTTTACATGGGAACATTTTTCGGAAATTTTCATTTTCTCAAAACTGGCTCTAACGATTTTAATTAAATTACCATGTGTTTAAAATGCTTTCATTACATTTTCCTCTTGTCGAGTGAACCAGTTCCGTGTTATTCCTTGCTTTTTGTTTAATTTTACAATACCTCTTTTTTTTCTCAAATTGGAATTCGTTATTCCGTTTTTACTTTCTCTATATATAGTAATAAGGGGAGGTGTAGCATTCCACCCAAATATTGAACATCGAGAAATATACCGAATTTACGTGCTTTGACGCCATCTGAATCCAAAGAAAGCATTTTTATAAAAGGTTCCGTGTGCGTGTGCGTGTGTGTGTGTGTGTGTGTGTGTGTGTCTGTGTGTGTGTGTGTGTGGATGTGTTTAATTTGTGCTGTGAACAGCATAACCTGAAAATGAAAAGTCGAATAAATACCAAACTTGGTATTTAGATTTAGTACCTTTCGAAGATGCGACACGAAGATTTTCAGAAGGTCCCTCCACCCCAGACTACACTTTACATGGAGCATTTTTTGAAGATTTCGATTTTCTCAAAAATGACTTAGGATTATGATTAAAATATCATGTTTTTAAGATAGTTTCATGGTAAATAAAATGTATATCGTGCATTTTCTGAAAATATCCCCAAAAGACGTTTTCATTTTTTATGAATATTGCAGAACTGGTGAACCGTAAGAGACTGACAACATTTTTCTACACATAAAATGTAGATCTCTTTGAAAAACACAATTTATGTCATATACATTTTCTTTTTTCGGGCGAACCATTTCAGAGACATTCCTTTTTATTTGTTTGAATTTTCCAATACTCACACTTTCTCCCAAATGGGAATTCGATATTCGTTTTTTGCTTTCTCTACTACGCATAGTAAGTAGGGCAAGTATTAAATTCCACCCGAGACTTCGATATCGAGACTTAACCTGAATTCATGTTTTGTGGCCATCTGAATCTAAAATAGGGATTTTTATAAAACGGTTCGCTTGAGTGTCTGTGTAGATGTGTGTCTGTTTACAGCATTTCTCAAAAACGAAAGGTCAGATAAATACCAAACTTGGTATTTAGGTTTAGTATCCTCTAAAGATGCGACACAAAGATTTTCCTAAAAATACATATCCCCAGACTACTCTTTACATGGGAACATTTTTCGAAAATTTTAATTTTCTCAAAACTGGCTCTAACGATTTTAATTAAATTATCATGTGTTTAAGATGCTTTCATGGAAAAAGAAATGTAGATCTTGAATTTTCTGGAAAGTCCCCAAAAGTCGTTTTCATACTGAATGAATTTTTCATAACTAATAAACCATAAGAGAGAGGGACAAACGTTTTCTACACACAAAATGTAGATCTCGTTAAAACACACAATTTATGTAATATACATTTTTCTGTTGTCGAATGAACCATTTCCGAGGTATTCCTTGCTATTTGTTTGAATTTTACAATTGCTATACTTTTTATCAAATTGGAATTCGTTATAGCTTTTTTACTTTCTCTACTACATATAGTTATTAGGGAAGGTATTGCATTCCACCCAAATAATGAACATGGAGAAATTTACCGAATTTACATGCTTTGACGCCATCTGAATCCAAAGAAAGCATTTTTATAAAACGTTTCCTGTGTGTGTGTGTGTGTGTGTGTGTGTGTGTGTGTGTGCGCGCGTGTGTGTGCGTGTGTGTGTGCGGATGGGTTTAATTTTTGTCTGTGACCAGCATAACCTAAAAACGAAAAGTCGGATAAATACCAAACTTGGTATTTCGGTTTAGTATTTTTCGAAGATGCGCACGAAGATTTTCAGAAGGACCCTCCACCCCAGACTACACTTTACATGGAGCATTTTTTGAAGATTTCGATTTTCTCAAAAATGACTGAGGATTTTGATACAAATTTCGAGTTGTTAACATACTTTCATGGTAAATAAAATATATATCGTGCATTTTCTGAGAATATCCCCAATGGTGGTTTTCATTTTTTCTGATTTTTGCAAAACTGGTAAACCGTAAGAGACTGACAACATTTTTCTACACATAAAATGTAGATCTCGTTGAAAAACACAATTTATGTCATATACATTTTCTTTCTTCGAGCGAAATATTTCAGAGACATTCCTTTTTATTTGTTTGAATTTTCCAATACTCATACTTTCTCTCAAATGGGAATTCGATATTCGTTTTTTGCTTTGTATACTACGCATAGGAATTTGGGCAAGTATTAAATTCCACCCAAAACTTCGATATCGAGATTTAAACGGAAATGTATGGTTTTGAGGCCCCCTGAATCTAAAATAGGCATTTTTATAAAACGGTCCGCGCGAGTGTCTGTGTTGATGTGTGGCTGTGAACAGCATTTCTCAAAAACAAAAGGTCAGATAAAAACCAAACTTGGTATTTAGGTTTACTATCCTCTAAAGATGCGACACAAAGATGTTCCTAAAAATACATATCCCCAGACTACTCTTTACATGGGAACATTTTTCGAAAATTTTAATTTTCTCAGAACTGGCTCTAACTATTTTAATTAAATTATCATGTGTTTAAGATGCATTCATGGAAAAAGAAATGTAGATCTTGAATTTTCTGGAAAGTCCCCAAAAGTCGTTTTCATACTGAATGAGTTTTTCATAACTGATAAACCATAACAGAGAGGGACAAAAGTTTTCTACACACAAAATGTAGATCTCGTTAAAACAGACAATTTAAGTAGTATACATTATTCTGTTGTCGAGTGAACCATTTCCGAGGTATTCCTTGCTACTTGTTTGAATTTTACAATATCTATACGTTTTATTAAATTGGAATTCCTTATACCTTTTTTACTTTCTCTACTACATATAGTAATTAGGGGAGGTATTGCATTCCACCCAAATATTGTACATCGAGAAATTTACCGCAATTAAATGCTTTGACGCCATCTGAATCCAAAGAAAGCAATTTTTATATAAGGTCCCGTGTGCGTGTGTGTGTGTGTCTGATTGTGTTTAATTTGTGCCTGTGAACAGCATAACCTGAAAATGAAAAGTCGAATAAATACCAAACTTGGTATTTAGGTTTAGTATCTGTCGAAGATGCGACACGAAGATTTTCAGAAGGTCCCTCCACCCCAGACTACACTTTACATGGAGCATTTTTTGAAGATTTCGATTTTCTCAAAAATGACTTAGGATTTTGATTAAAATATCATGTTTTTAAGATAGTTTCATGGTAAGTAAAATGTATATCGTGCATTTTCTGAGAATATCCCCAAAAGAAGTTTTCATTTTTTATGAATTTTGCAAAACTGGTAAACCGTAAGAGACTGACAACATTTTTCTACACATAAAATGTAGATCTCGTTGAAAAACACTATTTATGTCATATACATTATCTTTTTTTGGGCGAACCATTTCAGAGACATTCCTTTTTATTTGTTGGAATTTTCCAATACTCACACTTTCTCTCAAATGGGAATTCGATATTCGTTTTTTGCTTTGTCTACTACGCATAGGAATTTGGGCAAGTATTAAATTGCACCCAAAACTTCGATATCGAGATTTAAACGGAAATGTATGTTTTGAGGCCCCCTGAATCTAAAATAAGCATTTTTATAAAACGGTCCGCGCGAGTGTCTGTGTTGATGTGTGGCTGTGAACAGCATTTCTCAAAACAAAAGGTCAGATAAAAACCAAACTTGGTATTTAGGTTTACTATCCTGTAAAGATGCGACACAAAGATGTTCCTAAAAATACATATCCCCAGACTAGTCTCTACATGGGAATATTTTTCGCAAATTTTAATTTTCTCAAAACTGGTTCTAACGATTTTAATTAAATTACCATGTGTTTAAGATGCTTTCATGGAAAATGAAATGTAGATCTTGAATTTTCTGGGAAAGTACCCAAAAGTCTTTTCATAATGAATGAATTTTTCATAACTGATAAACCATAAGAGAGAGGGACAAAAGTTTTCTACACACAAAATGTAGATCTCGTTAAAACAGACAGTTTATGTAGTATACATTATTCTGTTGTCGAGTGAACCATTTCCGAGGTATTCCTTGCTATTTGTTTGAATTTTACAATATCTATACGTTTTATCAATTTGGAATTCGTTATAGGTTTTTTACTTTCTCTACTACATATAGTAATTAGGGGAGGTATTGCATTCCACCCAAATATTGTACATCGAGAAATTTACCGCATTTAAATGCTTTGACGCCATCTGAATCCAAAAAAAGCATTTTTATATAAGGTTCCGTGTGCGTGTGTGTGTGTCTGATTGTGTTTAATTTGTGCCTGTGAACAGCATAACCTGAAAATGAAAAGTCGAATAAATACCAAACTTGGTATTTAGATTTAGTACCTTTCGAAGATGCGACACGAAGAGTTTCAGAAGGTCCCTCCACCCCAGACTACACTTTACATGGAGCATTTTTTGAAGATTTCGATTTTCTCAAAAATGACTTAGGATTTTGATTAAAATATCATGTTTTTAAGATACTTTCATGGTAAGTAAAATGTATATCGTGCATTTTCTGAGAATATCCCCAAAAGACGTTTTCATTTTTTATGAATTTTGCAAAACTGGTAAACCGTAAGAGACTGACAACATTTTTCTACACATAAAATGTAGATCTCTTTGAAAAACACAATTTATGTCATATACATTTTCTTTTTTCGGGCGAACCATTTCAGAGACATTCCTTTTTATTTGTTTGAATTTTCCAATACTCACACTTTCTCCCAAATGGGAATTCGATATTCGTTTTTTGCTTTGTCTACTACGCATAGTAAGTAGGGCAAGTATTAAATTCCACCCGAGAATTCGATATCGAGACTTAACCTGAAATGCATGTTTTGAGGCCATCTGAATCTAAAATAGGCATTTTTATAAAACGGTTCGCTTGAGTGTCTGTGTAGATGTGTGTCTGTTTACAGCATTTCTCAAAAACGAAAGGTCAGATAAATACCAAACTTGGTATTTAGGTTTAGTATCCTCTAAAGATGCGACACAAAGATTTTCCTAAAAATACATATCCTCAGACTACTCTTTACATGGGAACATTTTTCGAAAATTTTAATTTTCTCAAAACTGGCTCTAACGATTTTAATTAAATTATCATGTGTTTAAGATGCTTTCATGGAAAAAGAAATGTAGATCTTGAATTTTCTGGAAAGTCCCCAAAAGTCGTTTTCATACTGAATGAATTTTTCATAACTGATAAACCATAAGAGAGAGGGACAAACGTTTTCTACACACAAAATTGTAGATCTCGTTAAAACACACAATTTATGTAACATACATTTTTCTGTTGTCGAATGAACCATTTCCGAGGTATTCCTTGCTATTTGTTTGAATTTTACAATTGCTATACTTTTTATCAAATTGGAATTCGTTATACCTTTTTTACTTTCTCTACTACATATAGTTATTAGGGAAGGTATTGCATTCCACCCAAATAATGAACATGGAGAAATTTACCGAATTTACATCCTTTGACGCCATCTGAATCCAAAGAAAGCATTTTTATAAAACGTTTCGTGTGTGTGTGTGTGTGTGTGTGTGTGTGTGTGTGTGTGTGTGTGGATGGGTTTAATTTTTGTCTGTGACCAGCATAACCTAAAAACGAAAAGTCGGATAAATACCAAACTTGGTATTTCGGTTTAGTATTTTTCGAAGATGCGCACGAAGATTTTCAGAAGGACCCTCCACCCCAGACTACACTTTACATGGAGCATTTTTTGAAGATTTCGATTTTCTCAAAAATGACTGAGGATTTTGATAAAAATTTCGAGTTGTTAAGATACTTTCATGGTAAATAAAATATATATCGTGCATTTTCTGAGAATATCCCCAATGGTGGTTTTCATTTTTTCTGATTTTTGCAAAACTGGTAAACCGTAAGAGACTGACAACATTTTTCTACACATAAAATGTAGATCTCGTTGAAAAACACAATTTATGTCATATACATTTTCTTTCTTCGAGCGAAATATTTCAGAGACATTCCTTTTTATTTGTTTGAATTTTCCAATACTCATACTTTCTCTCAAATGGGAATTCGATATTCGTTTTTTGCTTTGTCTACTACGCATAGGAATTTGGGCAAGTATTAAATTCCACCCAAAACTTCGATATCGAGATTTAAACGGAAATGTATGGTTTTGAGGCCCCCTGAATCTAAAATAGGCATTTATATAAAACGGTCCGCGCGATTGTCTGTGTTGATGTGTGGCTGTGAACAGCATTTCTCAAAAACAAAAGGTCAGATAAAAACCAAACTTGGTATTTATGTTTACTATCCTCTAAAAATGCGACACAAAGATTTTCCTGAACATACATATCCCCAGACTAGTCTTTAATGGGAATATTTTTCGCAAATTTTAATTTTATCAAAACTGGCTCTAACGATTTTAATTAAATTACCATAAGTTTAAGATGCTTTCATGGAAAATGAAATGTAGATCTTGAATTTTCTGGGAAAGTCCCCAAAAGTCGTTTTCATAATACATGAATTTTTCATAACTGATAAACCATAACAGAGAGGGACAAAAGTTTTCTACACACAAAATGTAGATCTCGTTAAAACAGACAATTTATGTAGTATACATTATTCTGTTGTCGAGTGAACCATTTCCGAGGTATTCCTTGCTATTTGTTTGAATTTTACAATATCTATACGTTTTATCAAATTGGAATTCCTTATACCTTTTTTACTTTCTCTACTACATATATCTAGTAATTAGGGGAGGTATTGCATTCCACCCAAATATTGTACATCGAGAAATTTACCGCATTTAAATGCTTTGACGCCATCTGAATCCAAAGAAAGCAATTTTTATATAAGGTTCCGTGTGCGTGTGTGTGTGTCTGATTGTGTTTAATTTGTGCCTGTGAACAGCATAACCTGAAAATGAAAAGTCGAATAAATACCAAACTTGGTATTTAGGTTTAGTATCTGTCGAAGATGCGACACGAAGATTTTCAGAAGGTCCCTCCACCCCAGACTACACTTTACATGGAGCATTTTTTGAAGATTTCGATTTTCTCAAAAATGACTTAGGATTTTGATTAAAATATCATGTTTTTAAGATACTTTCATGGTAAATAAAATGTATATCGTGCATTTTCTGAGAATATCCCCAAAAGACGTTTTCATTTTTTATGAATATTGCAAAACTGGTGAACCGTAAGAGACTGACAACATTTTTCTACACATAAAATGTAGATCTCTTTGAAAAACACAATTTATGTCATATACATTTTCTTTTTTCGGGCGAACCATTTCAGAGACATTCCTTTTTATTTGTTTGAATTTTCCAATACTCACACTTTCTCCCAAATGGGAATTCGATATTCGTTTTTTGGTTTGTCTACTACGCATAGTAAGTAGGGCAAGTATTAAATTCCACCCGAGACTTCGATATCGAGACTTAACCTGAAATGCATGTTTTGAGGCCATCTGAATCTAAAATAGGCGTTTTTATAAAACGGTTCGCTTGGGTGTCTGTGTAGATGTGTGTCTGTTTACAGCATTTCTCAAAAACGAAAGGTCAGATAAATACCAAACTTGGTATTTAGGTTTAGTATCCTCTAAAGATGCGACACAAAGATTTTCCTAAAAATACATATCCCCAGACTACTCTTTACATGGGAACATTTTTCGAAAATTTTAATTTTCTCAAAACTGGCTCTAACGATTTTAATTAAATTATCATGTGTTTAATATGCTTTCATGGAAAAAGAAAAGTAGATCTTGAATTTTCTGGAAAGTCCCCAAAAGTCGTTTTCATAACTAATAAACCATAAGAGAGAGGGACAAACGTTTTCTACATACAAAATGTAGATCTCGTTAAAACACACATTTTATGTAATATACATTTTTCTGTTGTCGAATGAACCATTTCCGAGGTATTCCTTGCTATTTGTTTGAATTTTACAATTGCTATACTTTTTATCAAATTGGAATTCGTTATACCTTTTTTACTTTCTTTACTACATATAATTATTAGGGAAGCTATTGCATTCCACCCAAATAATGAACATGGAGAAATTTACCGAATTTACATGCTTTGACGCCATCTGAATCCAAAGAAAGCATTTTTATAAAACGTTTCGTGTGTGTGTGTGTGTGTGTGTGTGTGATGGGTTTAATTTGTGGCTGTGACCAGCATAACCTAAAAACGAAAAGTCGGATAAATACCAAACTTGGTATTTCGGTTTAGTATTTTTCGAAGATGCGGCACGAAGATTTTCAGAAGGTCCCTCCACCCCAGACTATACTTTACATGGATCATTTTTTGAAGGTTTTGATTTTCTCAAAAATGACAGGATTTTGATAAAAATTTCGAGTTGGTAAGATACTTTCATGGTACATAAAATATATATCGTGCATTTTCTGAGAATATCCCCAATGGTGGTTTTCATTTTTTCTGATTTTTGCAAAACTGGTAAACCGTAAGAGACTGACAACATTTTTCTACACATAAAATGTAGATCTCTTTGAAAAACACAATTTATGTCATATACATTTTCTTTCTTCGAGCGAAATATTTCAGAGACATTCCTTTTTATTTGTTTGAATTTTCCAATACTCATACTTTCTCTCAAATGGGAATTCGATATTCGTTTTTTGCTTTGTCTACTACGCATAGGAATTTGGGCAAGTATTAAATTCCCCCCAAGACTTCGATATCGAGATTTAACCGGAAGTGCATGTTTTGAGGCCCCCTGAATCTAAAATAGGCATTTTTATAAAACTGTCCGCGGGAGTGTTTGTGTTGATGTGTGTCTGTGAACAGCATTTCTCAAAAATAAAAGGTCAGATAAAAACCAAACTTGGTATTTAGGTTTACTATCCTCTAAAGATGCGACACAAAGATTTTCCAAAAATACATATCCCCAGACTACTCTTTACATGGGAACATTTATCGGAAATTTTCATTTTCTCAAAACTGGCTCTAACGATTTTAATTAAATTACCATGTGTTTAAAATGCTTTCATTACATTTTCCTCTTGTCGAGTGAACCAGTTCCGTGTTATTCCTTGCTTTTTGTTTGAATTTTACAATACCTCTACTTTTTCTGAAATCGGAATTCGTTATTCCGTTTTTACTTTCTCTATATATAGTAATTAGGGGAGGTGTAGCATTCCACCCAAATATTGAACATCGAGAAATATACCGAATTTACGTGCTTTGACGCCATCTGAATCCAAAGAAAGCATTTTTATAAAAGGTTCCGTGTGCGTGTGCGTGTGTGTGTGTGTGTGTGTGTGTGTGTGTGTGTGTGTGTGTGTGTGTGGATGTGTTTAATTTGTGCCTGTGAACAGCATAACTTGAAAATGAAAAGTCGAATAAATACCAAGCTTCGTATTTAGGTTTAGTACCTTTCGAAGATGCGACACGAGGATTTTCAGAAAGTCCCTCCACCCCAGACTACACTTTACATGGAGCATTTTTTGAAGATTTCGATTTTCTCAAAAATGACTTAGGATTATGATTAAAATATCATGTTTTTAAGATACTTTCATGGTAAATAAAATGTATATCGTGCATTTTCTGAGAATATCCCCAAAGGACGTTTTCATTTTTTATGAATTTTGCAAAACTGGTAAACCGTAAGAGACTGACAACATTTTTCTACACATAAAATGTAGATCTCTTTGAAAAACACAATTTATGTCATATACATTTTCTTTTTTCGGGCGAACCATTTCAGAGACATTCCTTTTTATTTGTTGGAATTTTCCAATACTCACACTTTCTCTCAAATGGGAATTCGATATTCGTTTTTTGCTTTGTCTACTACGCATAGGAATTTGGGCAAGTATTAAATTCCACCCAAAACTTCGATATCGAGATTTAAACGGAAATGTATGTTTTGAGGCCCCCTGAATCTAAAATAAGCATTTTTATAAAACGGTCCGCGCGAGTGTCTGTGTTGATGTGTGGCTGTGAACAGCATTTCTCAAAACAAAAGGTCAGATAAAAACCAAACTTGGTATTTAGGTTTACTATCCTCTAAAGATGCGACACAAAGATGTTCCTAAAAATACATATCTCCAGACTAGTCTCTACATGGGAATATTTTTCGCAAATTTTAATTTTCTCAAAACTGGTTCTAACGATTTTAATTAAATTACCATGTGTTTAAGATGCTTTCATGGAAAATGAAATGTAGATCTTGAATTTTCTGGGAAAGTACCCAAAAGTCTTTTCATAATGAATGAATTTTTCATAACTGATAAACCATAAGAGAGAGGGACAAAAGTTTTCTACACACAAAATGTAGATCTCGTTAAAACAGACAGTTTATGTAGTATACATTATTCTGTTGTCGAGTGAACCATTTCCGAGGTATTCCTTGCTATTTGTTTGAATTTTACAATATCTATACGTTTTATCAATTTGGAATTCGTTATACCTTTTTTACTTTCTCTACTACATATAGTAATTAGGGGAGGTATTGCATTCCACCCAAATATTGTACATCGAGAAATTTACCGCATTTAAATGCTTTGACGCCATCTGAATCCAAAAAAAGCATTTTTATATAAGGTTCCGTGTGCGTGAGTGTGTGTCTGATTGTGTTTAATTTGTGCCTGTGAACAGCATAACCTGAAAATGAAAAGTCGAATAAATACCAAACTTGGTATTTAGATTTAGTACCTTTCGAAGATGCGACACGAAGAGTTTCAGAAGGTCCCTCCACCCCAGACTACACTTTACATTGAGCATTTTTTGAAGATTTCGATTTTCTCAAAAATGACTTAGGATTTTGTTTAAAATATCATGTTTTTAAGATACTTTCATGGTAAATAAAATGTATATCGTGCATTTTCTGAGAATATCCCCAAAAGACGTTTTCATTTTTTATGAATATTGCAAAACTGGTGAACCGTAAGAGACTGACAACATTTTTCTACACATAAAATGTAGATCTCTTTGAAAAACACAATTTATGTCATATACATTTTCATTTTTCGGGCGAGCGATTTCAGAGACATTCCTTTTTATTTGTTTGAATTTTCCAATACTCACACTTTCTCCCAAATGGGAATTCGATATTCGTTTTTTGCTTTGTCTACTACGCATAGTAAGTAGGGCAAGTATTAAATTCCACCCGAGACTTCGATATCGAGACTTAACCTGAAATGCATGTTTTGAGGCCATCTGAATCTAAAATAGGCATTTTTATAAAACGGTTCGTTTAGTGTCTGTGTAGATGTGTGTCTGTTTACAGCATTTCTCAAAAACGAAAGGTCAGATAAATACCAAACTTGGTATTTAGGTTTAGTATCCTCTAAAGATCCGACACAAAGATTTTCCTAAAAATACATATCCCCAACTACTCTTTACATGGGAACATTTTTCGAAAATTTTAATTTTCTCAAAACTGGCTCTAACGATTTTAATTAAATTATCATGTGTTTAATATGCTTTCATGGAAAAAGAAAAGTAGATCTTGAATTTTCTGGAAAGTCCCCAAAAGTCGTTTTCATAACTAATAAACCATAAGAGAGAGGGACAAACGTTTTCTACACACAAAATGTAGATCTCGTTAAAACACACATTTTATGTAATATACATTTTTCTGTTGTCGAATGAACCATTTCCGAGGTATTCCTTGCTACTTGTTTGAATTTTACAATTGCTATACTTTTTATCAAATTGGAATTCGTTATACCTTTTTTACTTTCTCTACTACATATAGTTATTAGGGAAGGTATTGCATTCCACCCAAATAATGAACATGGAGAAATTTACCGAATTTAAATGCTTTGACGCCATCTGAATCCAAAGAAAGCATTTTTATTAAACGTTTCCTGTGTGTGTGTGTGTGTGTGTGTGTGTGTGTGTGTGTGTGTGTGCGCGGATGGGTTTAATTTTTGTCTGTGACCAGCATAACCTAAAAACGAAAAGTCGGATAAATACCAAACTTGGTATTTCGGTTTAGTATTTTTCGATGATGCGCACAAAGATTTTCAGAAGGACCCTCCTCCCCAGACTACACTTTACATGGAGCATTTTTTGAAGATTTCGATTTTCTCAAAAATGACTCAGGATTTTGATAAAAATTTCGAGTTGTTAAGATACTTTCATGGTAAATAAAATATATATCGTGCATTTTCTGAGAATATCTCCAATGTTGGTTCTCATTTTTTCTGATTTTTGCAAAACTGGTAAACCGTAAGAGACTGACAACATTTTTCTACACATAAAATGTAGATCTCGTTGAAAAACACAATTTATGTCATATACATTTTCTTTCTTCGAGCGAAATATTTCAGAGACATTCCTTTTTATTTGTTGGAATTTTCCAATACTCATACTTTCTCTCAAATGGGAATTCGATATTCGTTTTTTGCTTTGTCTACTACGCATAGGAATTTGGGCAAGTATTAAATTCCACCCAAAACTTCGATATCGAGATTTAAACGGAAATGTATGTTTTGAGGCCCCCTGATTCTAAAATAGGCATTTTTATAAAACGGTCCGCGCGAGTGTCTGTGTTGATGTGTGGCTGTGAACAGCATTTCTCAAAAACAAAAGGTCAGATAAAAACCAAACTTGGTATTTAGGTTTACTATCCTCTAAAGATGCGACACAAAGATTTTCCTAAAAATACATATCCCTAGACTACTCTTTACATGGGAACATTTTTCGAAAATTTTAATTTTCTCAGAACTGGCTCTAACGATTTTAATTAAATTATCATGTGTTTAAGATGCTTTCATGGAAAAAGAAATGTAGATCTTGAATTTTCTGGAAAGTCCCCAAAAGTCGTTTTCATACTGAATTAATTTTTCATAACTGATAAACCATAACAGAGAGGGACAAAAGTTTTCTACACACAAAATGTAGATCTCGTTAAAACAGACAATTTAAGTACTATACATTATTCTGTTGTCGAGTGAACCATTTCCGAGGTATTCCTTGCTATTTGTTTGAATTTTACAATATCTATACGCTTTATTAAATTGGAATTCCTTATACCTTTTTTACTTTCTCTACTACATATAGTAATTAGGGGAGGTATTGCATTCCACCCAAATATTGTACATCGAGAAATTTACCGCATTTAAATGCTTTGACGCCATCTGAATCCAAAGAAAGCAATTTTTATATAAGGTTCCGTGTGCGTGTGTGTGTGTGTCTGATTGTGTTTAATTTGTGCCTGTGAACAGCATAACCTGAAAATGAAAAGTCGAATAAATACCAAACTTGGTATTTAGGTTTAGTATCTGTCGAAGATGGGACACGAAGATTTTCAGAAGGACCCTCCACCCCAGACTACACTTTACATGGAGCATTTTTTGAAGATTTCGATTTTCTCAAAAATGACTTAGGATTTTGATTAAAATATCATGTTTTTAAGATACTTTCATGGTAAGTAAAATGTATATCGTGCATTTTCTGAGAATATCCCCAAAAGACGTTTTCATTTTTTATGAATTTTGCAAAACTGGTAAACCGTAAGAGACTGACAACATTTTTCTACACATAAAATGTAGATCTCTTTGAAAAACACAATTTATGTCATATACATTTTCTTTTTTCGGGCGAACCATTTCAGAGACATTCCTTTTTATTTGTTTGAATTTTCCAATACTCACACTTTCTCCCAAATGGGAATTCGATATTCGTTTTTTGCTTTGTCTACTACGCATAGTAAGTAGGGCAAGTATTAAATTCCACCCGAGAATTCGATATCGAGACTTAACCTGAAATGCATGTTTTGAGGCCATCTGAATCTAAAATAGGCATTTTTATAAAACGGTTCGCTTGAGTGTCTGTGTAGATGTGTGTCTGTTTACAGCATTTCTCAAAAACGAAAGGTCAGATAAATACCAAACTTGGTATTTAGGTTTAGTATCCTCTAAAGATGCGACACAAAGATTTTCCTAAAAATACATATCCTCAGACTACTCTTTACATGGGAACATTTTTCGAAAATTTTAATTTTCTCAAAACTGGCTCTAACGATTTTAATTAAATTATCATGTGTTTAAGATGCTTTCATGGAAAAAGAAATGTAGATCTTGAATTTTCTGGAAAGTCCCCAAAAGTCGTTTTCATACTGAATGAATTTTTCATAACTGATAAACCATAAGAGAGAGGGACAAACGTTTTCTACACACAAAATTGTAGATCTCGTTAAAACACACAATTTATGTAACATACATTTTTCTGTTGTCGAATGAACCATTTCCGAGGTATTCCTTGCTATTTGTTTGAATTTTACAATTGCTATACTTTTTATCAAATTGGAATTCGTTATACCTTTTTTACTTTCTCTACTACATATAGTTATTAGGGAAGGTATTGCATTCCACCCAAATAATGAACATGGAGAAATTTACCGAATTTACATCCTTTGACGCCATCTGAATCCAAAGAAAGCATTTTTATAAAACGTTTCGTGTGTGTGTGTGTGTGTGTGTGTGTGTGTGTGTGTGTGTGTGGATGGGTTTAATTTTTGTCTGTGACCAGCATAACCTAAAAACGAAAAGTCGGATAAATACCAAACTTGGTATTTCGGTTTAGTATTTTTCGAAGATGCGCACGAAGATTTTCAGAAGGACCCTCCACCCCAGACTACACTTTACATGGAGCATTTTTTGAAGATTTCGATTTTCTCAAAAATGACTGAGGATTTTGATAAAAATTTCGAGTTGTTAAGATACTTTCATGGTAAATAAAATATATATCGTGCATTTTCTGAGAATATCCCCAATGGTGGTTTTCATTTTTTCTGATTTTTGCAAAACTGGTAAACCGTAAGAGACTGACAACATTTTTCTACACATAAAATGTAGATCTCGTTGAAAAACACAATTTATGTCATATACATTTTCTTTCTTCGAGCGAAATATTTCAGAGACATTCCTTTTTATTTGTTTGAATTTTCCAATACTCATACTTTCTCTCAAATGGGAATTCGATATTCGTTTTTTGCTTTGTCTACTACGCATAGGAATTTGGGCAAGTATTAAATTCCACCCAAAACTTCGATATCGAGATTTAAACGGAAATGTATGGTTTTGAGGCCCCCTGAATCTAAAATAGGCATTTATATAAAACAGTCCGCGCGATTGTCTGTGTTGATGTGTGGCTGTGAACAGCATTTCTCAAAAACAAAAGGTCAGATAAAAACCAAACTTGGTATTTATGTTTACTATCCTCTAAAAATGCGACACAAAGATTTTCCTGAACATACATATCCCCAGACTAGTCTTTAATGGGAATATTTTTCGCAAATTTTAATTTTATCAAAACTGGCTCTAACGATTTTAATTAAATTACCATAAGTTTAAGATGCTTTCATGGAAAATGAAATGTAGATCTTGAATTTTCTGGGAAAGTCCCCAAAAGTCGTTTTCATAATACATGAATTTTTCATAACTGATAAACCATAACAGAGAGGGACAAAAGTTTTCTACACACAAAATGTAGATCTCGTTAAAACAGACAATTTATGTAGTATACATTATTCTGTTGTCGAGTGAACCATTTCCGAGGTATTCCTTGCTATTTGTTTGAATTTTACAATATCTATACGTTTTATCAAATTGGAATTCCTTATACCTTTTTTACTTTCTCTACTACATATATCTAGTAATTAGGGGAGGTATTGCATTCCACCCAAATATTGTACATCGAGAAATTTACCGCATTTAAATGCTTTGACGCCATCTGAATCCAAAGAAAGCAATTTTTATATAAGGTTCCGTGTGCGTGTGTGTGTGTCTGATTGTGTTTAATTTGTGCCTGTGAACAGCATAACCTGAAAATGAAAAGTCGAATAAATACCAAACTTGGTATTTAGGTTTAGTATCTGTCGAAGATGCGACACGAAGATTTTCAGAAGGTCCCTCCACCCCAGACTACACTTTACATGGAGCATTTTTTGAAGATTTCGATTTTCTCAAAAATGACTTAGGATTTTGATTAAAATATCATGTTTTTAAGATACTTTCATGGTAAATAAAATGTATATCGTGCATTTTCTGAGAATATCCCCAAAAGACGTTTTCATTTTTTATGAATATTGCAAAACTGGTGAACCGTAAGAGACTGACAACATTTTTCTACACATAAAATGTAGATCTCTTTGAAAAACACAATTTATGTCATATACATTTTCATTTTTCGGGCGAACGATTTCAGAGACATTCCTTTTTATTTGTTTGAATTTTCCAATACTCACACTTTCTCCCAAATGGGAATTCGATATTCGTTTTTTGGTTTGTCTACTACGCATAGTAAGTAGGGCAAGTATTAAATTCCACCCGAGAATTCGATATCGAGACTTAACCTGAAATGCATGTTTTGAGGCCATCTGAATCTAAAATAGGCGTTTTTATAAAACGGTTCGCTTGGGTGTCTGTGTAGATGTGTGTCTGTTTACAGCATTTCTCAAAAACGAAAGGTCAGATAAATACCAAACTTGGTATTTAGGTTTAGTATCCTCTAAAGATGCGACACAAAGATTTTCCTAAAAATACATATCCCCAGACTACTCTTTACATGGGAACATTTTTCGAAAATTTTAATTTTCTCAAAACTGGCTCTAACGATTTTAATTAAATTATCATGTGTTTAATATGCTTTCATGGAAAAAGAAAAGTAGATCTTGAATTTTCTGGAAAGTCCCCAAAAGTCGTTTTCATAACTAATAAACCATAAGAGAGAGGGACAAACGTTTTCTACATACAAAATGTAGATCTCGTTAAAACACACATTTTATGTAATATACATTTTTCTGTTGTCGAATGAACCATTTCCGAGGTATTCCTTGCTATTTGTTTGAATTTTACAATTGCTATACTTTTTATCAAATTGGAATTCGTTATACCTTTTTTACTTTCTTTACTACATATAATTATTAGGGAAGCTATTGCATTCCACCCAAATAATGAACATGGAGAAATTTACCGAATTTACATGCTTTGACGCCATCTGAATCCAAAGAAAGCATTTTTATAAAACGTTTCGTGTGTGTGTGTGTGTGTGTGTGTGTGTGGATGGGTTTAATTTGTGGCTGTGACCAGCATAACCTAAAAACGAAAAGTCGGATAAATACCAAACTTGGTATTTCGGTTTAGTATTTTTCGAAGATGCGGCACGAAGATTTTCAGAAGGTCCCTCCACCCCAGACTATACTTTACATGGATCATTTTTTGAAGGTTTTGATTTTCTCAAAAATGACAGGATTTTGATAAAAATTTCGAGTTGGTAAGATACTTTCATGGTACATAAAATATATATCGTGCATTTTCTGAGAATATCCCCAATGGTGGTTTTCATTTTTTCTGATTTTTGCAAAACTGGTAAACCGTAAGAGACTGACAACATTTTTCTACACATAAAATGTAGATCTCTTTGAAAAACACAATTTATGTCATATACATTTTCTTTCTTCGAGCGAAATATTTCAGAGACATTCCTTTTTATTTGTTTGAATTTTCCAATACTCATACTTTCTCTCAAATGGGAATTCGATATTCGTTTTTTGCTTTGTCTACTACGCATAGGAATTTGGGCAAGTATTAAATTCCCCCCAAGACTTCGATATCGAGATTTAACCGGAAGTGCATGTTTTGAGGCCCCCTGAATCTAAAATAGGCATTTTTATAAAACTGTCCGCGGGAGTGTTTGTGTTGATGTGTGTCTGTGAACAGCATTTCTCAAAAATAAAAGGTCAGATAAAAACCAAACTTGGTATTTAGGTTTACTATCCTCTAAAGATGCGACACAAAGATTTTCCAAAAATACATATCCCCAGACTACTCTTTACATGGGAACATTTATCGGAAATTTTCATTTTCTCAAAACTGGCTCTAACGATTTTAATTAAATTACCATGTGTTTAAAATGCTTTCATTACATTTTCCTCTTGTCGAGTGAACCAGTTCCGTGTTATTCCTTGCTTTTTGTTTGAATTTTACAATACCTCTACTTTTTCTGAAATCGGAATTCGTTATTCCGTTTTTACTTTCTCTATATATAGTAATTAGGGGAGGTGTAGCATTCCACCCAAATATTGAACATCGAGAAATATACCGAATTTACGTGCTTTGACGCCATCTGAATCCAAAGAAAGCATTTTTATAAAAGGTTCCGTGTGCGTGTGCGTGTGTGTGTGTGTGTGTGTGTGTGTGTGTGTGTGTGTGTGTGTGTGTGTGGATGTGTTTAATTTGTGCCTGTGAACAGCATAACTTGAAAATGAAAAGTCGAATAAATACCAAGCTTCGTATTTAGGTTTAGTACCTTTCGAAGATGCGACACGAGGATTTTCAGAAAGTCCCTCCACCCCAGACTACACTTTACATGGAGCATTTTTTGAAGATTTCGATTTTCTCAAAAATGACTTAGGATTATGATTAAAATATCATGTTTTTAAGATACTTTCATGGTAAATAAAATGTATATCGTGCATTTTCTGAGAATATCCCCAAAGGACGTTTTCATTTTTTATGAATTTTGCAAAACTGGTAAACCGTAAGAGACTGACAACATTTTTCTACACATAAAATGTAGATCTCTTTGAAAAACACAATTTATGTCATATACATTTTCTTTTTTCGGGCGAACCATTTCAGAGACATTCCTTTTTATTTGTTGGAATTTTCCAATACTCACACTTTCTCTCAAATGGGAATTCGATATTCGTTTTTTGCTTTGTCTACTACGCATAGGAATTTGGGCAAGTATTAAATTCCACCCAAAACTTCGATATCGAGATTTAAACGGAAATGTATGTTTTGAGGCCCCCTGAATCTAAAATAAGCATTTTTATAAAACGGTCCGCGCGAGTGTCTGTGTTGATGTGTGGCTGTGAACAGCATTTCTCAAAACAAAAGGTCAGATAAAAACCAAACTTGGTATTTAGGTTTACTATCCTCTAAAGATGCGACACAAAGATTTTCCTAAAAATACATATCTCCAGACTAGTCTCTACATGGGAATATTTTTCGCAAATTTTAATTTTCTCAAAACTGGTTCTAACGATTTTAATTAAATTACCATGTGTTTAAGATGCTTTCATGGAAAATGAAATGTAGATCTTGAATTTTCTGGGAAAGTACCCAAAAGTCTTTTCATAATGAATGAATTTTTCATAACTGATAAACCATAAGAGAGAGGGACAAAAGTTTTCTACACACAAAATGTAGATCTCGTTAAAACAGACAGTTTATGTAGTATACATTATTCTGTTGTCGAGTGAACCATTTCCGAGGTATTCCTTGCTATTTGTTTGAATTTTACAATATCTATACGTTTTATCAATTTGGAATTCGTTATACCTTTTTTACTTTCTCTACTACATATAGTAATTAGGGGAGGTATTGCATTCCACCCAAATATTGTACATCGAGAAATTTACCGCATTTAAATGCTTTGACGCCATCTGAATCCAAAAAAAGCATTTTTATATAAGGTTCCGTGTGCGTGAGTGTGTGTCTGATTGTGTTTAATTTGTGCCTGTGAACAGCATAACCTGAAAATGAAAAGTCGAATAAATACCAAACTTGGTATTTAGATTTAGTACCTTTCGAAGATGCGACACGAAGAGTTTCAGAAGGTCCCTCCACCCCAGACTACACTTTACATTGAGCATTTTTTGAAGATTTCGATTTTCTCAAAAATGACTTAGGATTTTGTTTAAAATATCATGTTTTTAAGATACTTTCATGGTAAATAAAATGTATATCGTGCATTTTCTGAGAATATCCCCAAAAGACGTTTTCATTTTTTATGAATATTGCAAAACTGGTGAACCGTAAGAGACTGACAACATTTTTCTACACATAAAATGTAGATCTCTTTGAAAAACACAATTTATGTCATATACATTTTCATTTTTCGGGCGAGCGATTTCAGAGACATTCCTTTTTATTTGTTTGAATTTTCCAATACTCACACTTTCTCCCAAATGGGAATTCGATATTCGTTTTTTGCTTTGTCTACTACGCATAGTAAGTAGGGCAAGTATTAAATTCCACCCGAGACTTCGATATCGAGACTTAACCTGAAATGCATGTTTTGAGGCCATCTGAATCTAAAATAGGCATTTTTATAAAACGGTTCGTTTAGTGTCTGTGTAGATGTGTGTCTGTTTACAGCATTTCTCAAAAACGAAAGGTCAGATAAATACCAAACTTGGTATTTAGGTTTAGTATCCTCTAAAGATCCGACACAAAGATTTTCCTAAAAATACATATCCCCAGACTACTCTTTACATGGGAACATTTTTCGAAAATTTTAATTTTCTCAAAACTGGCTCTAACGATTTTAATTAAATTATCATGTGTTTAATATGCTTTCTTGGAAAAAGAAAAGTAGATCTTGAATTTTCTGGAAAGTCCCCAAAAGTCGTTTTCATAACTAATAAACCATAAGAGAGAGGGACAAACGTTTTCTACACACAAAATGTAGATCTCGTTAAAACACACATTTTATGTAATATACATTTTTCTGTTGTCGAATGAACCATTTCCGAGGTATTCCTTGCTACTTGTTTGAATTTTACAATTGCTATACTTTTTATCAAATTGGAATTCGTTATACCTTTTTTACTTTCTCTACTACATATAGTTATTAGGGAAGGTATTGCATTCCACCCAAATAATGAACATGGAGAAATTTACCGAATTTAAATGCTTTGACGCCATCTGAATCCAAAGAAAGCATTTTTATTAAACGTTTCCTGTGTGTGTGTGTGTGTGTGTGTGTGTGTGTGTGTGCGCGGATGGGTTTAATTTTTGTCTGTGACCAGCATAACCTAAAAACGAAAAGTCGGATAAATACCAAACTTGGTATTTCGGTTTAGTATTTTTCGATGATGCGCACAAAGATTTTCAGAAGGACCCTCCTCCCCAGACTACACTTTACATGGAGCATTTTTTGAAGATTTCGATTTTCTCAAAAATGACTCAGGATTTTGATAAAAATTTCGAGTTGTTAAGATACTTTCATGGTAAATAAAATATATATCGTGCATTTTCTGAGAATATCTCCAATGGTGGTTCTCATTTTTTCTGATTTTTGCAAAACTGGTAAACCGTAAGAGATTGACAACATTTTTCTACACATAAAATGTAGATCTCGTTGAAAAACACAATTTATGTCATATACATTTTCTTTCTTCGAGCGAAATATTTCAGAGACATTCCTTTTTATTTGTTTGAATTTTCCAATACTCATACTTTCTCTCAAATGGGAATTCGATATTCGTTTTTTGCTTTGTCTACTACGCATAGGAATTTGGGCAAGTATTAAATTCCACCCAAAACTTCGATATCGAGATTTAAACGGAAATGTATGTTTTGAGGCCCCCTGATTCTAAAATAGGCATTTTTATAAAACGGTCCGCGCGAGTGTCTGTGTTGATGTGTGGCTGTGAACAGCATTTCTCAAAAACAAAAGGTCAGATAAAAACCAAACTTGGTATTTAGGTTTACTATCCTCTAAAGATGCGACACAAAGATTTTCCTAAAAATACATATCCCTAGACTACTCTTTACATGGGAACATTTTTCGAAAATTTTAATTTTCTCAGAACTGGCTCTAACGATTTTAATTAAATTATCATGTGTTTAAGATGCTTTCATGGAAAAAGAAATGTAGATCTTGAATTTTCTGGAAAGTCCCCAAAAGTCGTTTTCATACTGAATGAATTTTTCATAACTGATAAACCATAAGAGAGAGGGACAAACGTTTTCTACACACAAAATTGTAGATCTCGTTAAAACACACAATTTATGTAACATACATTTTTCTGTTGTCGAATGAACCATTTCCGAGGTATTCCTTGCTATTTGTTTGAATTTTACAATTGCTATACTTTTTATCAAATTGGAATTCGTTATACCTTTTTTACTTTCTCTACTACATATAGTTATTAGGGAAGGTATTGCATTCCACCCAAATAATGAACATGGAGAAATTTACCGAATTTACATCCTTTGACGCCATCTGAATCCAAAGAAAGCATTTTTATAAAACGTTTCGTGTGTGTGTGTGTGTGTGTGTGTGTGTGTGTGTGGATGGGTTTAATTTTTGTCTGTGACCAGCATAACCTAAAAACGAAAAGTCGGATAAATACCAAACTTGGTATTTCGGTTTAGTATTTTTCGAAGATGCGCACGAAGATTTTCAGAAGGACCCTCCACCCCAGACTACACTTTACATGGAGCATTTTTTGAAGATTTCGATTTTCTCAAAAATGACTGAGGATTTTGATAAAAATTTCGAGTTGTTAAGATACTTTCATGGTAAATAAAATATATATCGTGCATTTTCTGAGAATATCCCCAATGGTGGTTTTCATTTTTTCTGATTTTTGCAAAACTGGTAAACCGTAAGAGACTGACAACATTTTTCTACACATAAAATGTAGATCTCGTTGAAAAACACAATTTATGTCATATACATTTTCTTTCTTCGAGCGAAATATTTCAGAGACATTCCTTTTTATTTGTTTGAATTTTCCAATACTCATACTTTCTCTCAAATGGGAATTCGATATTCGTTTTTTGCTTTGTCTACTACGCATAGGAATTTGGGCAAGTATTAAATTCCACCCAAAACTTCGATATCGAGATTTAAACGGAAATGTATGGTTTTGAGGCCCCCTGAATCTAAAATAGGCATTTATATAAAACGGTCCGCGCGATTGTCTGTGTTGATGTGTGGCTGTGAACAGCATTTCTCAAAAACAAAAGGTCAGATAAAAACCAAACTTGGTATTTATGTTTACTATCCTCTAAAAATGCGACACAAAGATTTTCCTGAACATACATATCCCCAGACTAGTCTTTAATGGGAATATTTTTCGCAAATTTTAATTTTATCAAAACTGGCTCTAACGATTTTAATTAAATTACCATAAGTTTAAGATGCTTTCATGGAAAATGAAATGTAGATCTTGAATTTTCTGGGAAAGTCCCCAAAAGTCGTTTTCATAATACATGAATTTTTCATAACTGATAAACCATAACAGAGAGGGACAAAAGTTTTCTACACACAAAATGTAGATCTCGTTAAAACAGACAATTTATGTAGTATACATTATTCTGTTGTCGAGTGAACCATTTCCGAGGTATTCCTTGCTATTTGTTTGAATTTTACAATATCTATACGTTTTATCAAATTGGAATTCCTTATACCTTTTTTACTTTCTCTACTACATATATCTAGTAATTAGGGGAGGTATTGCATTCCACCCAAATATTGTACATCGAGAAATTTACCGCATTTAAATGCTTTGACGCCATCTGAATCCAAAGAAAGCAATTTTTATATAAGGTTCCGTGTGCGTGTGTGTGTGTCTGATTGTGTTTAATTTGTGCCTGTGAACAGCATAACCTGAAAATGAAAAGTCGAATAAATACCAAACTTGGTATTTAGGTTTAGTATCTGTCGAAGATGCGACACGAAGATTTTCAGAAGGTCCCTCCACCCCAGACTACACTTTACATGGAGCATTTTTTGAAGATTTCGATTTTCTCAAAAATGACTTAGGATTTTGATTAAAATATCATGTTTTTAAGATACTTTCATGGTAAGTAAAATGTATATCGTGCATTTTCTGAGAATATCCCCAAAAGACGTTTTCATTTTTTATGAATTTTGCAAAACTGGTAAACCGTAAGAGACTGACAACATTTTTCTACACATAAAATGTAGATCTCTTTGAAACACACAATTTATGTCATATACATTTTCTTTTTTCGGGCGAACCATTTCAGAGACATTCCTTTTTATTTGTTTGAATTTTCCAATACTCACACTTTCTCCCAAATGGGAATTCGATATTCGTTTTTTGCTTTGTCTACTACGCATAGTAAGTAGGGCAAGTGTTAAATTCCACCCGAGAATTCGATATCGAGACTTAAACTGAAATGCATGTTTTGAGGCCATCTGAATCTAAAATAGGCATTTTTATAAAACGGTTCGTTTAGTGTCTGTGTAGATGTGTGTCTGTTTACAGCATTTCTCAAAAACGAAAGGTCAGATAAATACCAAACTTGGTATTTAGGTTTAGTATCCTCTAAAGATGCGACACAAAGATTTTCCTAAAAATACATATCCCCAGACTACTCTTTACATGGGAACATTTTTCGAAAATTTTAATTTTCTCAAAACTGGCTCTAACGATTTTAATTAAATTATCATGTGTTTAAGATGCTTTCATGGAAAAAGAAATGTAGATCTTGAATTTTCTGGAAAGTCCCCAAAAGTCGTTTTCATACTGAATGAATTTTTCATAACTGATAAACTATAAGAGAGAGGGACAAACGTTTTCTACACACAAAATGTAGATCTCGTTAAAACACACAATTTATGTAATATACATTTTTCTGTTGTCGAATGAACCATTTCAGAGTATTCCATGCTATTTGTTTGAATTTTACAAGTGCTATACTTTTTATCAAATTGGAATTCGTTATACCTTTTTTACTTTCTCTACTACATATAGTTATTAGGGAAGGTATTGCATTCCACCCAAATAATGAACATGGAGAAATTTACCGAATTTACATGCTTTGACGCCATCTGAATCCAAAGAAAGCATTTTTATAAAACGTTTCGTGTGTGTGTGTGTGTGTGTGTGTGTGTGTGTGTGTGTGTGTGTGGATGGGTTTAATTTTTGTCTGTGACCAGCATAACCTAAAGACGAAAAGTCGGATAAATACCAAACTTGGTATTTCAGTTTAGTATAATTCGAAGATGCACACGAAGATTTTCAGAAGGACCCTCCACCCAGACTACACTTTAAATGGAGCATTTTTTGAAGATTTCGATTTTCTCAAAAATGACTGAGGATTTTTATAAAAATTTCGAGTTGTAAAGATACTTTCATGGTAAATAAAATATATATCGTGCATTTTCTGAGAATATCCCCAATGGTGGTTTTCATTTTTTCTGATTTTTGCAAAACTGGTAAACCGTAAGAGACTGACAACATTTTTCTACACATAAAATGTAGATCTCGTTGAAAAACACAATTTATGTCATATACATTTTCTTTCTTCGAGCGAAATATTTCAGAGACATTCCTTTTTATTTGTTTGAATTTTCCAATACTCATACTTTCTCTCAAATGGGAATTCGATATTCGTTTTTTGCTTTGTCTACTACGCATAGGAATTTGGGCAAGTATTAAATTCCACCCAAAACTTCGATATCGAGATTTAAACGGAAATGTATGGTTTTGAGGCCCCCTGAATCTAAAATAGGCATTTTTATAAAACGGTCCGCGCGATTGTCTGTGTTCATGTGTGGCTGTGAACAGCATTTCTCAAAAACAAAAGGTCAGATAAAAACCAAACTTGGTATTTAGGTTTACTATCCTCTAAAAATGCGACACAAAGATTTTCCTAAACATACATATCCCCAGACTAGTCTTTAAATGGGAATATTTTTCGCAAATTTTAATTTTCTCAAAACTGGCTCTAACGATTTTAATTAAATTACCATAAGTTTAAGATGCTTTCATGGAAAATGAAATGTAGATCTTGAATTTTCTGGAAAGTCCCCAAAAGTCGTTTTCATACTGAATTAATTTTTCATAACTGATAAACCATAACAGAGAGGGACAAAAGTTTTCTACACACAAAATGTAGATCTCGTTAAAACAGACAATTTAAGTACTATACATTATTCTGTTGTCGAGTGAACCATTTCCGAGGTATTCCTTGCTATTTGTTTGAATTTTACAATATCTATACGCTTTATTAAATTGGAATTCCTTATACCTTTTTTACTTTCTCTACTACATATAGTAATTAGGGGAGGTATTGCATTCCACCCAAATATTGTACATCGAGAAATTTACCGCATTTAAATGCTTTGACGCCATCTGAATCCAAAGAAAGCAATTTTTATATAAGGTTCCGAGTGCGTGTGTGTGTGTGTCTGATTGTGTTTAATTTGTGCCTGTGAACAGCATAACCTGAAAATGAAAAGTCGAATAAATACCAAACTTGGTATTTAGGTTTAGTATCTGTCGAAGATGGGACACGAAGATTTTCAGAAGGTCCCTCCACCCCAGACTACACTTTACATGGAGCATTTTTTGAAGATTTCGATTTTCTCAAAAATGACTTAGGATTTTGATTAAAATATCATGTTTTTAAGATACTTTCATGGTAAGTAAAATGTATATCGTGCATTTTCTGAGAATATCCCCAAAAGACGTTTTCATTTTTTATGAATTTTGCAAAACTGGTAAACCGTAAGAGACTGACAACATTTTTCTACACATAAAATGTAGATCTCTTTGAAAAACACAATTTATGTCATATACATTTTCTTTTTTCGGGCGAACCATTTCAGAGACATTCCTTTTTATTTGTTTGAATTTTCCAATACTCACACTTTCTCCCAAATGGGAATTCGATATTCGTTTTTTGCTTTGTCTACTACGCATAGTAAGTAGGGCAAGTATTAAATTCCACCCGAGAATTCGATATCGAGACTTAACCTGAAATGCATGTTTTGAGGCCATCTGAATCTAAAATAGGCATTTTTATAAAACGGTTCGCTTGAGTGTCTGTGTAGATGTGTGTCTGTTTACAGCATTTCTCAAAAACGAAAGGTCAGATAAATACCAAACTTGGTATTTAGGTTTAGTATCCTCTAAAGATGCGACACAAAGATTTTCCTAAAAATACATATCCTCAGACTACTCTTTACATGGGAACATTTTTCGAAAATTTTAATTTTCTCAAAACTGGCTCTAACGATTTTAATTAAATTATCATGTGTTTAAGATGCTTTCATGGAAAAAGAAATGTAGATCTTGAATTTTCTGGAAAGTCCCCAAAAGTCGTTTTCATACTGAATGAATTTTTCATAACTGATAAACCATAAGAGAGAGGGACAAACGTTTTCTACACACAAAATTGTAGATCTCGTTAAAACACACAATTTATGTAACATACATTTTTCTGTTGTCGAATGAACCATTTCCGAGGTATTCCTTGCTATTTGTTTGAATTTTACAATTGCTATACTTTTTATCAAATTGGAATTCGTTATACCTTTTTTACTTTCTCTACTACATATAGTTATTAGGGAAGGTATTGCATTCCACCCAAATAATGAACATGGAGAAATTTACCGAATTTACATCCTTTGACGCCATCTGAATCCAAAGAAAGCATTTTTATAAAACGTTTCGTGTGTGTGTGTGTGTGTGTGTGTGTGTGTGTGTGGATGGGTTTAATTTTTGTCTGTGACCAGCATAACCTAAAAACGAAAAGTCGGATAAATACCAAACTTGGTATTTCGGTTTAGTATTTTTCGAAGATGCGCACGAAGATTTTCAGAAGGACCCTCCACCCCAGACTACACTTTACATGGAGCATTTTTTGAAGATTTCGATTTTCTCAAAAATGACTGAGGATTTTGATAAAAATTTCGAGTTGTTAAGATACTTTCATGGTAAATAAAATATATATCGTGCATTTTCTGAGAATATCCCCAATGGTGGTTTTCATTTTTTCTGATTTTTGCAAAACTGGTAAACCGTAAGAGACTGACAACATTTTTCTACACATAAAATGTAGATCTCGTTGAAAAACACAATTTATGTCATATACATTTTCTTTCTTCGAGCGAAATATTTCAGAGACATTCCTTTTTATTTGTTTGAATTTTCCAATACTCATACTTTCTCTCAAATGGGAATTCGATATTCGTTTTTTGCTTTGTCTACTACGCATAGGAATTTGGGCAAGTATTAAATTCCACCCAAAACTTCGATATCGAGATTTAAACGGAAATGTATGGTTTTGAGGCCCCCTGAATCTAAAATAGGCATTTATATAAAACGGTCCGCGCGATTGTCTGTGTTGATGTGTGGCTGTGAACAGCATTTCTCAAAAACAAAAGGTCAGATAAAAACCAAACTTGGTATTTATGTTTACTATCCTCTAAAAATGCGACACAAAGATTTTCCTAAACATACATATCCCCAGACTAGTCTTTAATGGGTATATTTTTCGCAAATTTTAATTTTCTCAAAACTGGCTCTAACGATTTTAATTAAATTACCATAAGTTTAAGATGCTTTCATGGAAAATGAAATGTAGATCTTGAATTTTCTGGGAAAGTCCCCAAAAGTCGTTTTCATAATACATGAATTTTTCATAACTGATAAACCATAACAGAGAGGGACAAAAGTTTTCTACACACAAAATGTAGATCTCGTTAAAACAGACAATTTATGTAGTATACATTATTCTGTTGTCGAGTGAACCATTTCCGAGGTATTCGTTGCTATTTGTTTGAATTTTACAATATCTATACGTTTTATCAAATTGGAATTCCTTATACCTTTTTTACTTTCTCTACTACATATATCTAGTAATTAGGGGAGGTATTGCATTCCACCCAAATATTGTACATCGAGAAATTTACCGCATTTAAATGCTTTGACGCCATCTGAATCCAAAGAAAGCAATTTTTATATAAGGTTCCGTGTGCGTGTGTGTGTGTCTGATTGTGTTTAATTTGTGCCTGTGAACAGCATAACCTGAAAATGAAAAGTCGAATAAATACCAAACTTGGTATTTAGGTTTAGTATCTGTCGAAGATGCGACACGAAGATTTTCAGAAGGTCCCTCCACCCCAGACTACACTTTACATGGAGCATTTTTTGAAGATTTCGATTTTCTCAAAAATGACTTAGGATTTTGATTAAAATATCATGTTTTTAAGATACTTTCATGGTAAGTAAAATGTATATCGTGCATTTTCTGAGAATATCCCCAAAAGACGTTTTCATTTTTTATGAATTTTGCAAAACTGGTAAACCGTAAGAGACTGACAACATTTTTCTACACATAAAATGTAGATCTCTTTGAAAAACACAATTTATGTCATATACATTTTCTTTTTTCGGGCGAACCATTTCAGAGACATTCCTTTTTATTTGTTTGAATTTTCCAATACTCACACTTTCTCCCAAATGGGAATTCGATATTCGTTTTTTGCTTTGTCTACTACGCATAGTAAGTAGGGCAAGTATTAAATTCCACCCGAGAATTCGATATCGAGACTTAAACTGAAATGCATGTTTTGAGGCCATCTGAATCTAAAATAGGCATTTTTATAAAACGGTTCGCTTGAGTGTCTGTGTAGATGTGTGTCTGTTTACAGCATTTCTCAAAAACGAAAGGTCAGATAAATACCAAACTTGGTATTTAGGTTTAGTATCCTCTAAAGATGCGACACA
Organism: Deroplatys truncata; assembly: GCA_030765065.1. Classification (NCBI taxonomy): domain Eukaryota; kingdom Metazoa; phylum Arthropoda; class Insecta; order Mantodea; family Mantidae; genus Deroplatys; species Deroplatys truncata. Next base: position 675,504,687 of record CM060990.1, read on the forward strand.
AAGATTTTCCTAAAAATACATATCCTCAGACTACTCTTTACATGGGAACATTTTTCGAAAATTTTAATTTTCTCAAAACTGGCTCTAACGATTTTAATTAAATTATCATGTGTTTAAGATGCTTTCATGGAAAAAGAAATGTAGATCTTGAATTTTCTGGAAAGTCCCCAAAAGTCGTTTTCATACTGAATGAATTTTTCATAACTGATAAACCATAAGAGAGAGGGACAAACGTTTTCTACACACAAAATTGTAGATCTCGTTAAAACACACAATTTATGTAACATACATTTTTCTGTTGTCGAATGAACCATTTCCGAGGTATTCCTTGCTATTTGTTTGAATTTTACAATTGCTATACTTTTTATCAAATTGGAATTCGTTATACCTTTTTTACTTTCTCTACTACATATAGTTATTAGGGAAGGTATTGCATTCCACCCAAATAATGAACATGGAGAAATTTACCGAATTTACATCCTTTGACGCCATCTGAATCCAAAGAAAGCATTTTTATAAAACGTTTCGTGTGTGTGTGTGTGTGTGTGTGTGTGTGTGTGTGTGTGTGTGTGTGTGGATGGGTTTAATTTTTGTCTGTGACCAGCATAACCTAAAAACGAAAAGTCGGATAAATACCAAACTTGGTATTTCGGTTTATTATTTTTCGAAGATGCGCACGAAGATTTTCAGAAGGACCCTCCACCCCAGACTACACTTTACATGGAGCATTTTTTGAAGATTTCGATTTTCTCAAAAATGACTGAGGATTTTGATAAAAATTTCGAGTTGTTAAGATACTTTCATGGTAAATAAAATATATATCGTGCATTTTCTGAGAATATCCCCAATGGTGGTTTTCATTTTTTCTGATTTTTGCAAAACTGGTAAACCGTAAGAGACTGACAACATTTTTCTACACATAAAATGTAGATCTCGTTGAAAAACACAATTTATGTCATATACATTTTCTTTCTTCGAGCGAAATATTTCAGAGACATTCCTTTTTATTTGTTTGAATTTTCCAATACTCATACTTTCTCTCAAATGGGAATTCGATATTCGTTTTTTGCTTTGTCTACTACGCATAGGAATTTGGGCAAGTATTAAATTCCACCCAAAACTTCGATATCGAGATTTAAACGGAAATGTATGGTTTTGAGGCCCCCTGAATCTAAAATAGGCATTTATATAAAACGGTCCGCGCGATTGTCTGTGTTGATGTGTGGCTGTGAACAGCATTTCTCAAAAACAAAAGGTCAGATAAAAACCAAACTTGGTATTTATGTTTACTATCCTCTAAAAATGCGACACAAAGATTTTCCTAAACATACATATCCCCAGACTAGTCTTTAATGGGTATATTTTTCGCAAATTTTAATTTTCTCAAAACTGGCTCTAACGATTTTAATTAAATTACCATAAGTTTAAGATGCTTTCATGGAAAATGAAATGTAGATCTTGAATTTTCTGGGAAAGTCCCCAAAAGTCGTTTTCATAATACATGAATTTTTCATAACTGATAAACCATAACAGAGAGGGACAAAAGTTTTCTACACACAAAATGTAGATCTCGTTAAAACAGACAATTTATGTAGTATACATTATTCTGTTGTCGAGTGAACCATTTCCGAGGTATTCGTTGCTATTTGTTTGAATTTTACAATATCTATACGTTTTATCAAATTGGAATTCCTTATACCTTTTTTACTTTCTCTACTACATATATCTAGTAATTAGGGGAGGTATTGCATTCCACCCAAATATTGTACATCGAGAAATTTACCGCATTTAAATGCTTTGACGCCATCTGAATCCAAAGAAAGCAATTTTTATATAAGGTTCCGTGTGCGTGTGTGTGTGTCTGATTGTGTTTAATTTGTGCCTGTGAACAGCATAACCTGAAAATGAAAAGTCGAATAAATACCAAACTTGGTATTTAGGTTTAGTATCTGTCGAAGATGCGACACGAAGATTTTCAGAAGGTCCCTCCACCCCAGACTACACTTTACATGGAGCATTTTTTGAAGATTTCGATTTTCTCAAAAATGACTTAGGATTTTGATTAAAATATCATGTTTTTAAGATACTTTCATGGTAAGTAAAATGTATATCGTGCATTTTCTGAGAATATCCCCAAAAGACGTTTTCATTTTTTATGAATTTTGCAAAACTGGTAAACCGTAAGAGACTGACAACATTTTTCTACACATAAAATGTAGATCTCTTTGAAAAACACAATTTATGTCATATACATTTTCTTTTTTCGGGCGAACCATTTCAGAGACATTCCTTTTTATTTGTTTGAATTTTCCAATACTCACACTTTCTCCCAAATGGGAATTCGATATTCGTTTTTTGCTTTGTCTACTACGCATAGTAAGTAGGGCAAGTGTTAAATTCCACCCGAGAATTCGATATCGAGACTTAAACTGAAATGCATGTTTTGAGGCCATCTGAATCTAAAATAGGCATTTTTATAAAACGGTTCGTTTAGTGTCTGTGTAGATGTGTGTCTGTTTACAGCATTTCTCAAAAACGAAAGGTCAGATAAATACCAAACTTGGTATTTAGGTTTAGTATCCTCTAAAGATGCGACACAAAGATTTTCCTAAAAATACATATCCCCAGACTACTCTTTACATGGGAACATTTTTCGAAAATTTTAATTTTCTCAAAACTGGCTCTAACGATTTTAATTAAATTATCATGTGTTTAAGATGCTTTCATGGAAAAAGAAATGTAGATCTTGAATTTTCTGGAAAGTCCCCAAAAGTCGTTTTCATACTGAATGAATTTTTCATAACTGATAAACTATAAGAGAGAGGGACAAACGTTTTCTACACACAAAATGTAGATCTCGTTAAAACACACAATTTATGTAATATACATTTTTCTGTTGTCGAATGAACCATTTCAGAGTATTCCATGCTATTTGTTTGAATTTTACAAGTGCTATACTTTTTATCAAATTGGAATTCGTTATACCTTTTTTACTTTCTCTACTACATATAGTTATTAGGGAAGGTATTGCATTCCACCCAAATAATGAACATGGAGAAATTTACCGAATTTACATGCTTTGACGCCATCTGAATCCAAAGAAAGCATTTTTATAAAACGTTTCGTGTGTGTGTGTGTGTGTGTGTGTGTGTGTGTGTGTGTGTGTGTGGATGGGTTTAATTTTTGTCTGTGACCAGCATAACCTAAAAACGAAAAGTCGGATAAATACCAAACTTGGTATTTCAGTTTAGTATTATTCGAAGATGCACACGAAGATTTTCAGAAGGACCCTCCACCCAGACTACACTTTAAATGGAGCATTTTTTGAAGATTTCGATTTTCTCAAAAATGACTGAGGATTTTTATAAAAATTTCGAGTTGTAAAGATACTTTCATGGTAAATAAAATATATATCGTGCATTTTCTGAGAATATCCCCAATGGTGGTTTTCATTTTTTCTGATTTTTGCAAAACTGGTAAACCGTAAGAGACTGACAACATTTTTCTACACATAAAATGTAGATCTCGTTGAAAAACACAATTTATGTCATATACATTTTCTTTCTTCGAGCGAAATATTTCAGAGACATTCCTTTTTATTTGTTTGAATTTTCCAATACTCATACTTTCTCTCAAATGGGAATTCGATATTCGTTTTTTGCTTTGTCTACTACGCATAGGAATTTGGGCAAGTATTAAATTCCACCCAAAACTTCGATATCGAGATTTAAACGGAAATGTATGGTTTTGAGGCCCCCTGAATCTAAAATAGGCATTTTTATAAAACGGTCCGCGCGATTGTCTGTGTTGATGTGTGGCTGTGAACAGCATTTCTCAAAAACAAAAGGTCAGATAAAAACCAAACTTGGTATTTATGTTTACTATCCTCTAAAAATGCGACACAAAGATTTTCCTAAACATACATATCCCCAGACTAGTCTTTAAATGGGAATATTTTTCGCAAATTTTAATTTTCTCAAAACTGGCTCTAACGATTTTAATTAAATTACCATAAGTTTAAGATGCTTTCATGGAAAATGAAATGTAGATCTTGAATTTTCTGGAAAGTCCCCAAAAGTCGTTTTCATACTGAATTAATTTTTCATAACTGATAAACCATAACAGAGAGGGACAAAAGTTTTCTACACACAAAATGTAGATCTCGTTAAAACAGACAATTTAAGTACTATACATTATTCTGTTGTCGAGTGAACCATTTCCGAGGTATTCCTTGCTATTTGTTTGAATTTTACAATATCTATACGCTTTATTAAATTGGAATTCCTTATACCTTTTTTACTTTCTCTACTACATATAGTAATTAGGGGAGGTATTGCATTCCACCCAAATATTGTACATCGAGAAATTTACCGCATTTAAATGCTTTGACGCCATCTGAATCCAAAGAAAGCAATTTTTATATAAGGTTCCGAGTGCGTGTGTGTGTGTGTCTGATTGTGTTTAATTTGTGCCTGTGAACAGCATAACCTGAAAATGAAAAGTCGAATAAATACCAAACTTGGTATTTAGGTTTAGTATCTGTCGAAGATGGGACACGAAGATTTTCAGAAGGTCCCTCCACCCCAGACTACACTTTACATGGAGCATTTTTTGAAGATTTCGATTTTCTCAAAAATGACTTAGGATTTTGATTAAAATATCATGTTTTTAAGATACTTTCATGGTAAGTAAAATGTATATCGTGCATTTTCTGAGAATATCCCCAAAAGACGTTTTCATTTTTTATGAATTTTGCAAAACTGGTAAACCGTAAGAGACTGACAACATTTTTCTACACATAAAATGTAGATCTCTTTGAAAAACACAATTTATGTCATATACATTTTCTTTTTTCGGGCGAACCATTTCAGAGACATTCCTTTTTATTTGTTTGAATTTTCCAATACTCACACTTTCTCCCAAATGGGAATTCGATATTCGTTTTTTGCTTTGTCTACTACGCATAGTAAGTAGGGCAAGTATTAAATTCCACCCGAGAATTCGATATCGAGACTTAACCTGAAATGCATGTTTTGAGGCCATCTGAATCTAAAATAGGCATTTTTATAAAACGGTTCGCTTGAGTGTCTGTGTAGATGTGTGTCTGTTTACAGCATTTCTCAAAAACGAAAGGTCAGATAAATACCAAACTTGGTATTTAGGTTTAGTATCCTCTAAAGATGCGACACAAAGATTTTCCTAAAAATACATATCCTCAGACTACTCTTTACATGGGAACATTTTTCGAAAATTTTAATTTTCTCAAAACTGGCTCTAACGATTTTAATTAAATTATCATGTGTTTAAGATGCTTTCATGGAAAAAGAAATGTAGATCTTGAATTTTCTGGAAAGTCCCCAAAAGTCGTTTTCATACTGAATGAATTTTTCATAACTGATAAACCATAAGAGAGAGGGACAAACGTTTTCTACACACAAAATTGTAGATCTCGTTAAAACACACAATTTATGTAACATACATTTTTCTGTTGTCGAATGAACCATTTCCGAGGTATTCCTTGCTATTTGTTTGAATTTTACAATTGCTATACTTTTTATCAAATTGGAATTCGTTATACCTTTTTTACTTTCTCTACTACATATAGTTATTAGGGAAGGTATTGCATTCCACCCAAATAATGAACATGGAGAAATTTACCGAATTTACATCCTTTGACGCCATCTGAATCCAAAGAAAGCATTTTTATAAAACGTTTCGTGTGTGTGTGTGTGTGTGTGTGTGTGTGTGTGTGTGTGTGTGTGTGTGGATGGGTTTAATTTTTGTCTGTGACCAGCATAACCTAAAAACGAAAAGTCGGATAAATACCAAACTTGGTATTTCGGTTTAGTATTTTTCGAAGATGCGCACGAAGATTTTCAGAAGGACCCTCCACCCCAGACTACACTTTACATGGAGCATTTTTTGAAGATTTCGATTTTCTCAAAAATGACTGAGGATTTTGATAAAAATTTCGAGTTGTTAAGATACTTTCATGGTAAATAAAATATATATCGTGCATTTTCTGAGAATATCCCCAATGGTGGTTTTCATTTTTTCTGATTTTTGCAAAACTGGTAAACCGTAAGAGACTGACAACATTTTTCTACACATAAAATGTAGATCTCGTTGAAAAACACAATTTATGTCATATACATTTTCTTTCTTCGAGCGAAATATTTCAGAGACATTCCTTTTTATTTGTTTGAATTTTCCAATACTCATACTTTCTCTCAAATGGGAATTCGATATTCGTTTTTTGCTTTGTCTACTACGCATAGGAATTTGGGCAAGTATTAAATTCCACCCAAAACTTCGATATCGAGATTTAAACGGAAATGTATGGTTTTGAGGCCCCCTGAATCTAAAATAGGCATTTATATAAAACGGTCCGCGCGATTGTCTGTGTTGATGTGTGGCTGTGAACAGCATTTCTCAAAAACAAAAGGTCAGATAAAAACCAAACTTGGTATTTATGTTTACTATCCTCTAAAAATGCGACACAAAGATTTTCCTAAACATACATATCCCCAGACTAGTCTTTAATGGGTATATTTTTCGCAAATTTTAATTTTCTCAAAACTGGCTCTAACGATTTTAATTAAATTACCATAAGTTTAAGATGCTTTCATGGAAAATGAAATGTAGATCTTGAATTTTCTGGGAAAGTCCCCAAAAGTCGTTTTCATAATACATGAATTTTTCATAACTGATAAACCATAACAGAGAGGGACAAAAGTTTTCTACACACAAAATGTAGATCTCGTTAAAACAGACAATTTATGTAGTATACATTATTCTGTTGTCGAGTGAACCATTTCCGAGGTATTCGTTGCTATTTGTTTGAATTTTACAATATCTATACGTTTTATCAAATTGGAATTCCTTATACCTTTTTTACTTTCTCTACTACATATATCTAGTAATTAGGGGAGGTATTGCATTCCACCCAAATATTGTACATCGAGAAATTTACCGCATTTAAATGCTTTGACGCCATCTGAATCCAAAGAAAGCAATTTTTATATAAGGTTCCGTGTGCGTGTGTGTGTGTCTGATTGTGTTTAATTTGTGCCTGTGAACAGCATAACCTGAAAATGAAAAGTCGAATAAATACCAAACTTGGTATTTAGGTTTAGTATCTGTCGAAGATGCGACACGAAGATTTTCAGAAGGTCCCTCCACCCCAGACTACACTTTACATGGAGCATTTTTTGAAGATTTCGATTTTCTCAAAAATGACTTAGGATTTTGATTAAAATATCATGTTTTTAAGATACTTTCATGGTAAGTAAAATGTATATCGTGCATTTTCTGAGAATATCCCCAAAAGACGTTTTCATTTTTTATGAATTTTGCAAAACTGGTAAACCGTAAGAGACTGACAACATTTTTCTACACATAAAATGTAGATCTCTTTGAAAAACACAATTTATGTCATATACATTTTCTTTTTTCGGGCGAACCATTTCAGAGACATTCCTTTTTATTTGTTTGAATTTTCCAATACTCACACTTTCTCCCAAATGGGAATTCGATATTCGTTTTTTGCTTTGTCTACTACGCATAGTAAGTAGGGCAAGTATTAAATTCCACCCGAGAATTCGATATCGAGACTTAACCTGAAATGCATGTTTTGAGGCCATCTGAATCTAAAATAGGCATTTTTATAAAACGGTTCGCTTGAGTGTCTGTGTAGATGTGTGTCTGTTTACAGCATTTCTCAAAAACGAAAGGTCAGATAAATACCAAACTTGGTATTTAGGTTTAGTATCCTCTAAAGATGCGACACAAAGATTTTCCTAAAAATACATATCCTCAGACTACTCTTTACATGGGAACATTTTTCGAAAATTTTAATTTTCTCAAAACTGGCTCTAACGATTTTAATTAAATTATCATGTGTTTAAGATGCTTTCATGGAAAAAGAAATGTAGATCTTGAATTTTCTGGAAAGTCCCCAAAAGTCGTTTTCATACTGAATGAATTTTTCATAACTGATAAACCATAAGAGAGAGGGACAAACGTTTTCTACACACAAAATTGTAGATCTCGTTAAAACACACAATTTATGTAACATACATTTTTCTGTTGTCGAATGAACCATTTCCGAGGTATTCCTTGCTATTTGTTTGAATTTTACAATTGCTATACTTTTTATCAAATTGGAATTCGTTATACCTTTTTTACTTTCTCTACTACATATAGTTATTAGGGAAGGTATTGCATTCCACCCAAATAATGAACATGGAGAAATTTACCGAATTTACATCCTTTGACGCCATCTGAATCCAAAGAAAGCATTTTTATAAAACGTTTCGTGTGTGTGTGTGTGTGTGTGTGTGTGTGTGTGTGTGTGGATGGGTTTAATTTTTGTCTGTGACCAGCATAACCTAAAAACGAAAAGTCGGATAAATACCAAACTTGGTATTTCGGTTTAGTATTTTTCGAAGATGCGCACGAAGATTTTCAGAAGGACCCTCCACCCCAGACTACACTTTACATGGAGCATTTTTTGAAGATTTCGATTTTCTCAAAAATGACTGAGGATTTTGATAAAAATTTCGAGTTGTTAAGATACTTTCATGGTAAATAAAATATATATCGTGCATTTTCTGAGAATATCCCCAATGGTGGTTTTCATTTTTTCTGATTTTTGCAAAACTGGTAAACCGTAAGAGACTGACAACATTTTTCTACACATAAAATGTAGATCTCGTTGAAAAACACAATTTATGTCATATACATTTTCTTTCTTCGAGCGAAATATTTCAGAGACATTCCTTTTTATTTGTTTGAATTTTCCAATACTCATACTTTCTCTCAAATGGGAATTCGATATTCGTTTTTTGCTTTGTCTACTACGCATAGGAATTTGGGCAAGTATTAAATTCCACCCAAAACTTCGATATCGAGATTTAAACGGAAATGTATGGTTTTGAGGCCCCCTGAATCTAAAATAGGCATTTATATAAAACGGTCCGCGCGATTGTCTGTGTTGATGTGTGGCTGTGAACAGCATTTCTCAAAAACAAAAGGTCAGATAAAAACCAAACTTGGTATTTATGTTTACTATCCTCTAAAAATGCGACACAAAGATTTTCCTAAACATACATATCCCCAGACTAGTCTTTAATGGGTATATTTTTCGCAAATTTTAATTTTCTCAAAACTGGCTCTAACGATTTTAATTAAATTACCATAAGTTTAAGATGCTTTCATGGAAAATGAAATGTAGATCTTGAATTTTCTGGGAAAGTCCCCAAAAGTCGTTTTCATAATACATGAATTTTTCATAACTGATAAACCATAACAGAGAGGGACAAAAGTTTTCTACACACAAAATGTAGATCTCGTTAAAACAGACAATTTATGTAGTATACATTATTCTGTTGTCGAGTGAACCATTTCCGAGGTATTCGTTGCTATTTGTTTGAATTTTACAATATCTATACGTTTTATCAAATTGGAATTCCTTATACCTTTTTTACTTTCTCTACTACATATATCTAGTAATTAGGGGAGGTATTGCATTCCACCCAAATATTGTACATCGAGAAATTTACCGCATTTAAATGCTTTGACGCCATCTGAATCCAAAGAAAGCAATTTTTATATAAGGTTCCGTGTGCGTGTGTGTGTGTCTGATTGTGTTTAATTTGTGCCTGTGAACAGCATAACCTGAAAATGAAAAGTCGAATAAATACCAAACTTGGTATTTAGGTTTAGTATCTGTCGAAGATGCGACACGAAGATTTTCAGAAGGTCCCTCCACCCCAGACTACACTTTACATGGAGCATTTTTTGAAGATTTCGATTTTCTCAAAAATGACTTAGGATTTTGATTAAAATATCATGTTTTTAAGATACTTTCATGGTAAGTAAAATGTATATCGTGCATTTTCTGAGAATATCCCCAAAAGACGTTTTCATTTTTTATGAATTTTGCAAAACTGGTAAACCGTAAGAGACTGACAACATTTTTCTACACATAAAATGTAGATCTCTTTGAAAAACACAATTTATGTCATATACATTTTCTTTTTTCGGGCGAACCATTTCAGAGACATTCCTTTTTATTTGTTTGAATTTTCCAATACTCACACTTTCTCCCAAATGGGAATTCGATATTCGTTTTTTGCTTTGTCTACTACGCATAGTAAGTAGGGCAAGTGTTAAATTCCACCCGAGAATTCGATATCGAGACTTAAACTGAAATGCATGTTTTGAGGCCATCTGAATCTAAAATAGGCATTTTTATAAAACGGTTCGTTTAGTGTCTGTGTAGATGTGTGTCTGTTTACAGCATTTCTCAAAAACGAAAGGTCAGATAAATACCAAACTTGGTATTTAGGTTTAGTATCCTCTAAAGATGCGACACAAAGATTTTCCTAAAAATACATATCCCCAGACTACTCTTTACATGGGAACATTTTTCGAAAATTTTAATTTTCTCAAAACTGGCTCTAACGATTTTAATTAAATTATCATGTGTTTAAGATGCTTTCATGGAAAAAGAAATGTAGATCTTGAATTTTCTGGAAAGTCCCCAAAAGTCGTTTTCATACTGAATGAATTTTTCATAACTGATAAACTATAAGAGAGAGGGACAAACGTTTTCTACACACAAAATGTAGATCTCGTTAAAACACACAATTTATGTAATATACATTTTTCTGTTGTCGAATGAACCATTTCAGAGTATTCCATGCTATTTGTTTGAATTTTACAAGTGCTATACTTTTTATCAAATTGGAATTCGTTATACCTTTTTTACTTTCTCTACTACATATAGTTATTAGGGAAGGTATTGCATTCCACCCAAATAATGAACATGGAGAAATTTACCGAATTTACATGCTTTGACGCCATCTGAATCCAAAGAAAGCATTTTTATAAAACGTTTCGTGTGTGTGTGTGTGTGTGTGTGTGTGTGTGTGGATGGGTTTAATTTTTGTCTGTGACCAGCATAACCTAAAAACGAAAAGTCGGATAAATACCAAACTTGGTATTTCAGTTTAGTATTATTCGAAGATGCACACGAAGATTTTCAGAAGGACCCTCCACCCAGACTACACTTTACATGGAGCATTTTTTGAAGATTTCGATTTTCTCAAAAATGACTGAGGATTTTGATAAAAATTTCGAGTTGTAAAGATACTTTCATGGTAAATAAAATATATATCGTGCATTTTCTGAGAATATCCCCAATGGTGGTTTTCATTTTTTCTGATTTTTGCAAAACTGGTAAACCGTAAGAGACTGACAACATTTTTCTACACATAAAATGTAGATCTCGTTGAAAAACACAATTTATGTCATATACATTTTCTTTCTTCGAGCGAAATATTTCAGAGACATTCCTTTTTATTTGTTTGAATTTTCCAATACTCATACTTTCTCTCAAATGGGAATTCGATATTCGTTTTTTGCTTTGTCTACTACGCATAGGAATTTGGGCAAGTATTAAATTCCACCCAAAACTTCGATATCGAGATTTAAACGGAAATGTATGGTTTTGAGGCCCCCTGAATCTAAAATAGGCATTTTTATAAAACGGTCCGCGCGATTGTCTGTGTTGATGTGTGGCTGTGAACAGCATTTCTCAAAAACAAAAGGTCAGATAAAAACCAAACTTGGTATTTAGGTTTACTATCCTCTAAAAATGCGACACAAAGATTTTCCTAAACATACATATCCCCAGACTAGTCTTTAAATGGGAATATTTTTCGCAAATTTTAATTTTCTCAAAACTGGCTCTAACGATTTTAATTAAATTACCATAAGTTTAAGATGCTTTCATGGAAAATGAAATGTAGATCTTGAATTTTCTGGAAAGTCCCCAAAAGTCGTTTTCATACTGAATTAATTTTTCATAACTGATAAACCATAACAGAGAGGGACAAAAGTTTTCTACACACAAAATGTAGATCTCGTTAAAACAGACAATTTAAGTACTATACATTATTCTGTTGTCGAGTGAACCATTTCCGAGGTATTCCTTGCTATTTGTTTGAATTTTACAATATCTATACGCTTTATTAAATTGGAATTCCTTATACCTTTTTTACTTTCTCTACTACATATAGTAATTAGGGGAGGTATTGCATTCCACCCAAATATTGTACATCGAGAAATTTACCGCATTTAAATGCTTTGACGCCATCTGAATCCAAAGAAAGCAATTTTTATATAAGGTTCCGAGTGCGTGTGTGTGTGTGTCTGATTGTGTTTAATTTGTGCCTGTGAACAGCATAACCTGAAAATGAAAAGTCGAATAAATACCAAACTTGGTATTTAGGTTTAGTATCTGTCGAAGATGGGACACGAAGATTTTCAGAAGGTCCCTCCACCCCAGACTACACTTTACATGGAGCATTTTTTGAAGATTTCGATTTTCTCAAAAATGACTTAGGATTTTGATTAAAATATCATGTTTTTAAGATACTTTCATGGTAAGTAAAATGTATATCGTGCATTTTCTGAGAATATCCCCAAAAGACGTTTTCATTTTTTATGAATTTTGCAAAACTGGTAAACCGTAAGAGACTGACAACATTTTTCTACACATAAAATGTAGATCTCTTTGAAAAACACAATTTATGTCATATACATTTTCTTTTTTCGGGCGAACCATTTCAGAGACATTCCTTTTTATTTGTTTGAATTTTCCAATACTCACACTTTCTCCCAAATGGGAATTCGATATTCGTTTTTTGCTTTGTCTACTACGCATAGTAAGTAGGGCAAGTATTAAATTCCACCCGAGAATTCGATATCGAGACTTAACCTGAAATGCATGTTTTGAGGCCATCTGAATCTAAAATAGGCATTTTTATAAAACGGTTCGCTTGAGTGTCTGTGTAGATGTGTGTCTGTTTACAGCATTTCTCAAAAACGAAAGGTCAGATAAATACCAAACTTGGTATTTAGGTTTAGTATCCTCTAAAGATGCGACACAAAGATTTTCCTAAAAATACATATCCTCAGACTACTCTTTACATGGGAACATTTTTCGAAAATTTTAATTTTCTCAAAACTGGCTCTAACGATTTTAATTAAATTATCATGTGTTTAAGATGCTTTCATGGAAAAAGAAATGTAGATCTTGAATTTTCTGGAAAGTCCCCAAAAGTCGTTTTCATACTGAATGAATTTTTCATAACTGATAAACCATAAGAGAGAGGGACAAACGTTTTCTACACACAAAATTGTAGATCTCGTTAAAACACACAATTTATGTAACATACATTTTTCTGTTGTCGAATGAACCATTTCCGAGGTATTCCTTGCTATTTGTTTGAATTTTACAATTGCTATACTTTTTATCAAATTGGAATTCGTTATACCTTTTTTACTTTCTCTACTACATATAGTTATTAGGGAAGGTATTGCATTCCACCCAAATAATGAACATGGAGAAATTTACCGAATTTACATCCTTTGACGCCATCTGAATCCAAAGAAAGCATTTTTATAAAACGTTTCGTGTGTGTGTGTGTGTGTGTGTGTGTGTGTGTGTGTGTGTGTGTGTGGATGGGTTTAATTTTTGTCTGTGACCAGCATAACCTAAAAACGAAAAGTCGGATAAATACCAAACTTGGTATTTCGGTTTAGTATTTTTCGAAGATGCGCACGAAGATTTTCAGAAGGACCCTCCACCCCAGACTACACTTTACATGGAGCATTTTTTGAAGATTTCGATTTTCTCAAAAATGACTGAGGATTTTGATAAAAATTTCGAGTTGTTAAGATACTTTCATGGTAAATAAAATATATATCGTGCATTTTCTGAGAATATCCCCAATGGTGGTTTTCATTTTTTCTGATTTTTGCAAAACTGGTAAACCGTAAGAGACTGACAACATTTTTCTACACATAAAATGTAGATCTCGTTGAAAAACACAATTTATGTCATATACATTTTCTTTCTTCGAGCGAAATATTTCAGAGACATTCCTTTTTATTTGTTTGAATTTTCCAATACTCATACTTTCTCTCAAATGGGAATTCGATATTCGTTTTTTGCTTTGTCTACTACGCATAGGAATTTGGGCAAGTATTAAATTCCACCCAAAACTTCGATATCGAGATTTAAACGGAAATGTATGGTTTTGAGGCCCCCTGAATCTAAAATAGGCATTTATATAAAACGGTCCGCGCGATTGTCTGTGTTGATGTGTGGCTGTGAACAGCATTTCTCAAAAACAAAAGGTCAGATAAAAACCAAACTTGGTATTTATGTTTACTATCCTCTAAAAATGCGACACAAAGATTTTCCTAAACATACATATCCCCAGACTAGTCTTTAATGGGTATATTTTTCGCAAATTTTAATTTTCTCAAAACTGGCTCTAACGATTTTAATTAAATTACCATAAGTTTAAGATGCTTTCATGGAAAATGAAATGTAGATCTTGAATTTTCTGGGAAAGTCCCCAAAAGTCGTTTTCATAATACATGAATTTTTCATAACTGATAAACCATAACAGAGAGGGACAAAAGTTTTCTACACACAAAATGTAGATCTCGTTAAAACAGACAATTTATGTAGTATACATTATTCTGTTGTCGAGTGAACCATTTCCGAGGTATTCGTTGCTATTTGTTTGAATTTTACAATATCTATACGTTTTATCAAATTGGAATTCCTTATACCTTTTTTACTTTCTCTACTACATATATCTAGTAATTAGGGGAGGTATTGCATTCCACCCAAATATTGTACATCGAGAAATTTACCGCATTTAAATGCTTTGACGCCATCTGAATCCAAAGAAAGCAATTTTTATATAAGGTTCCGTGTGCGTGTGTGTGTGTCTGATTGTGTTTAATTTGTGCCTGTGAACAGCATAACCTGAAAATGAAAAGTCGAATAAATACCAAACTTGGTATTTAGGTTTAGTATCTGTCGAAGATGCGACACGAAGATTTTCAGAAGGTCCCTCCACCCCAGACTACACTTTACATGGAGCATTTTTTGAAGATTTCGATTTTCTCAAAAATGACTTAGGATTTTGATTAAAATATCATGTTTTTAAGATACTTTCATGGTAAGTAAAATGTATATCGTGCATTTTCTGAGAATATCCCCAAAAGACGTTTTCATTTTTTATGAATTTTGCAAAACTGGTAAACCGTAAGAGACTGACAACATTTTTCTACACATAAAATGTAGATCTCTTTGAAAAACACAATTTATGTCATATACATTTTCTTTTTTCGGGCGAACCATTTCAGAGACATTCCTTTTTATTTGTTTGAATTTTCCAATACTCACACTTTCTCCCAAATGGGAATTCGATATTCGTTTTTTGCTTTGTCTACTACGCATAGTAAGTAGGGCAAGTATTAAATTCCACCCGAGAATTCGATATCGAGACTTAAACTGAAATGCATGTTTTGAGGCCATCTGAATCTAAAATACGCATTTTTATAAAACGGTTCGTTTAGTGTCTGTGTAGATGTGTGTCTGTTTACAGCATTTCTCAAAAACGAAAGGTCAGATAAATACCAAACTTGGTATTTAGGTTTAGTATCCTCTAAAGATGCGACACAAAGATTTTCCTAAAAATACATATCCCCAGACTACTCTTTACATGGGAACATTTTTCGAAAATTTTAATTTTCTCAAAACTGGCTCTAACGATTTTAATTAAATTATCATGTGTTTAAGATGCTTTCATGGAAAAAGAAATGTAGATCTTGAATTTTCTGGAAAGTCCCCAAAAGTCGTTTTCATACTGAATGAATTTTTCATAACTGATAAACTATAAGAGAGAGGGACAAACGTTTTCTACACACAAAATGTAGATCTCGTTAAAACACACAATTTATGTAATATACATTTTTCTGTTGTCGAATGAACCATTTCAGAGTATTCCATGCTATTTGTTTGAATTTTACAAGTGCTATACTTTTTATCAAATTGGAATTCGTTATACCTTTTTTACTTTCTCTACTACATATAGTTATTAGGGAAGGTATTGCATTCCACCCAAATAATGAACATGGAGAAATTTACCGAATTTACATGCTTTGACGCCATCTGAATCCAAAGAAAGCATTTTTATAAAACGTTTCGTGTGTGTGTGTGTGTGTGTGTGTGTGTGTGTGTGTGTGTGTGGATGGGTTTAATTTTTGTCTGTGACCAGCATAACCTAAAAACGAAAAGTCGGATAAATACCAAACTTGGTATTTCAGTTTAGTATTATTCGAAGATGCACACGAAGATTTTCAGAAGGACCCTCCACCCAGACTACACTTTACATGGAGCATTTTTTGAAGATTTCGATTTTCTCAAAAATGACTGAGGATTTTGATAAAAATTTCGAGTTGTAAAGATACTTTCATGGTAAATAAAATATATATCGTGCATTTTCTGAGAATATCCCCAATGGTGGTTTTCATTTTTTCTGATTTTTGCAAAACTGGTAAACCGTAAGAGACTGACAACATTTTTCTACACATAAAATGTAGATCTCGTTGAAAAACACAATTTATGTCATATACATTTTCTTTCTTCGAGCGAAATATTTCAGAGACATTCCTTTTTATTTGTTTGAATTTTCCAATACTCATACTTTCTCTCAAATGGGAATTCGATATTCGTTTTTTGCTTTGTCTACTACGCATAGGAATTTGGGCAAGTATTAAATTCCACCCAAAACTTCGATATCGAGATTTAAACGGAAATGTATGGTTTTGAGGCCCCCTGAATCTAAAATAGGCATTTTTATAAAACGGTCCGCGCGATTGTCTGTGTTGATGTGTGGCTGTGAACAGCATTTCTCAAAAACAAAAGGTCGATAAAAACCAAACTTGGTATTTAGGTTTACTATCCTCTAAAAATGCGACACAAAGATTTTCCTAAACATACATATCCCCAGACTAGTCTTTAAATGGGAATATTTTTCGCAAATTTTAATTTTCTCAAAACTGGCTCTAACGATTTTAATTAAATTACCATAAGTTTAAGATGCTTTCATGGAAAATGAAATGTAGATCTTGAATTTTCTGGAAAGTCCCCAAAAGTCGTTTTCATACTGAATTAATTTTTCATAACTGATAAACCATAACAGAGAGGGACAAAAGTTTTCTACACACAAAATGTAGATCTCGTTAAAACAGACAATTTAAGTACTATACATTATTCTGTTGTCGAGTGAACCATTTCCGAGGTATTCCTTGCTATTTGTTTGAATTTTACAATATCTATACGCTTTATTAAATTGGAATTCCTTATACCTTTTTTACTTTCTCTACTACATATAGTAATTAGGGGAGGTATTGCATTCCACCCAAATATTGTACATCGAGAAATTTACCGCATTTAAATGCTTTGACGCCATCTGAATCCAAAGAAAGCAATTTTTATATAAGGTTCCGTGTGCGTGTGTGTGTGTGTCTGATTGTGTTTAATTTGTGCCTGTGAACAGCATAACCTGAAAATGAAAAGTCGAATAAATACCAAACTTGGTATTTAGGTTTAGTATCTGTCGAAGATGGGACACGAAGATTTTCAGAAGGTCCCTCCACCCCAGACTACACTTTACATGGAGCATTTTTTGAAGATTTCGATTTTCTCAAAAATGACTTAGGATTTTGATTAAAATATCATGTTTTTAAGATACTTTCATGGTAAGTAAAATGTATATCGTGCATTTTCTGAGAATATCCCCAAAAGACGTTTTCATTTTTTATGAATTTTGCAAAACTGGTAAACCGTAAGAGACTGACAACATTTTTCTACACATAAAATGTAGATCTCTTTGAAAAACACAATTTATGTCATATACATTTTCTTTTTTCGGGCGAACCATTTCAGAGACATTCCTTTTTATTTGTTTGAATTTTCCAATACTCACACTTTCTCCCAAATGGGAATTCGATATTCGTTTTTTGCTTTGTCTACTACGCATAGTAAGTAGGGCAAGTATTAAATTCCACCCGAGAATTCGATATCGAGACTTAACCTGAAATGCATGTTTTGAGGCCATCTGAATCTAAAATAGGCATTTTTATAAAACGGTTCGCTTGAGTGTCTGTGTAGATGTGTGTCTGTTTACAGCATTTCTCAAAAACGAAAGGTCAGATAAATACCAAACTTGGTATTTAGGTTTAGTATCCTCTAAAGATGCGACACAAAGATTTTCCTAAAAATACATATCCTCAGACTACTCTTTACATGGGAACATTTTTCGAAAATTTTAATTTTCTCAAAACTGGCTCTAACGATTTTAATTAAATTATCATGTGTTTAAGATGCTTTCATGGAAAAAGAAATGTAGATCTTGAATTTTCTGGAAAGTCCCCAAAAGTCGTTTTCATACTGAATGAATTTTTCATAACTGATAAACCATAAGAGAGAGGGACAAACGTTTTCTACACACAAAATTGTAGATCTCGTTAAAACACACAATTTATGTAACATACATTTTTCTGTTGTCGAATGAACCATTTCCGAGGTATTCCTTGCTATTTGTTTGAATTTTACAATTGCTATACTTTTTATCAAATTGGAATTCGTTATACCTTTTTTACTTTCTCTACTACATATAGTTATTAGGGAAGGTATTGCATTCCACCCAAATAATGAACATGGAGAAATTTACCGAATTTACATCCTTTGACGCCATCTGAATCCAAAGAAAGCATTTTTATAAAACGTTTCGTGTGTGTGTGTGTGTGTGTGTGTGTGGATGGGTTTAATTTTTGTCTGTGACCAGCATAACCTAAAAACGAAAAGTCGGATAAATACCAAACTTGGTATTTCGGTTTAGTATTTTTCGAAGATGCGCACGAAGATTTTCAGAAGGACCCTCCACCCCAGACTACACTTTACATGGAGCATTTTTTGAAGATTTCGATTTTCTCAAAAATGACTGAGGATTTTGATAAAAATTTCGAGTTGTTAAGATACTTTCATGGTAAATAAAATATATATCGTGCATTTTCTGAGAATATCCCCAATGGTGGTTTTCATTTTTTCTGATTTTTGCAAAACTGGTAAACCGTAAGAGACTGACAACATTTTTCTACACATAAAATGTAGATCTCGTTGAAAAACACAATTTATGTCATATACATTTTCTTTCTTCGAGCGAAATATTTCAGAGACATTCCTTTTTATTTGTTTGAATTTTCCAATACTCATACTTTCTCTCAAATGGGAATTCGATATTCGTTTTTTGCTTTGTCTACTACGCATAGGAATTTGGGCAAGTATTAAATTCCACCCAAAACTTCGATATCGAGATTTAAACGGAAATGTATGGTTTTGAGGCCCCCTGAATCTAAAATAGGCATTTATATAAAACGGTCCGCGCGATTGTCTGTGTTGATGTGTGGCTGTGAACAGCATTTCTCAAAAACAAAAGGTCAGATAAAAACCAAACTTGGTATTTATGTTTACTATCCTCTAAAAATGCGACACAAAGATTTTCCTAAACATACATATCCCCAGACTAGTCTTTAATGGGAATATTTTTCGCAAATTTTAATTTTCTCAAAACTGGCTCTAACGATTTTAATTAAATTACCATAAGTTTAAGATGCTTTCATGGAAAATGAAATGTAGATCTTGAATTTTCTGGGAAAGTCCCCAAAAGTCGTTTTCATAATACATGAATTTTTCATAACTGATAAACCATAACAGAGAGGGACAAAAGTTTTCTACACACAAAATGTAGATCTCGTTAAAACAGACAATTTATGTAGTATACATTATTCTGTTGTCGAGTGAACCATTTCCGAGGTATTCGTTGCTATTTGTTTGAATTTTACAATATCTATACGTTTTATCAAATTGGAATTCCTTATACCTTTTTTACTTTCTCTACTACATATATCTAGTAATTAGGGGAGGTATTGCATTCCACCCAAATATTGTACATCGAGAAATTTACCGCATTTAAATGCTTTGACGCCATCTGAATCCAAAGAAAGCAATTTTTATATAAGGTTCCGTGTGCGTGTGTGTGTGTCTGATTGTGTTTAATTTGTGCCTGTGAACAGCATAACCTGAAAATGAAAAGTCGAATAAATACCAAACTTGGTATTTAGGTTTAGTATCTGTCGAAGATGCGACACGAAGATTTTCAGAAGGTCCCTCCACCCCAGACTACACTTTACATGGAGCATTTTTTGAAGATTTCGATTTTCTCAAAAATGACTTAGGATTTTGATTAAAATATCATGTTTTTAAGATACTTTCATGGTAAGTAAAATGTATATCGTGCATTTTCTGAGAATATCCCCAAAAGACGTTTTCATTTTTTATGAATTTTGCAAAACTGGTAAACCGTAAGAGACTGACAACATTTTTCTGCACATAAAATGTAGATCTCTTTGAAAAACACAATTTATGTCATATACATTTTCTTTTTTCGGGCGAACCATTTCAGAGACATTCCTTTTTATTTGTTTGAATTTTCCAATACTCACACTTTCTCCCAAATGGGAATTCGATATTCGTTTTTTGCTTTGTCTACTACGCATAGTAAGTAGGGCAAGTGTTAAATTCCACCCGAGAATTCGATATCGAGACTTAAACTGAAATGCATGTTTTGAGGCCATCTGAATCTAAAATAGGCATTTTTATAAAACGGTTCGTTTAGTGTCTGTGTAGATGTGTGTCTGTTTACAGCATTTCTCAAAAACGAAAGGTCAGATAAATACCAAACTTGGTATTTAGGTTTAGTATCCTCTAAAGATGCGACACAAAGATTTTCCTAAAAATACATATCCCCAGACTACTCTTTACATGGGAACATTTTTCGAAAATTTTAATTTTCTCAAAACTGGCTCTAACGATTTTAATTAAATTATCATGTGTTTAAGATGCTTTCATGGAAAAAGAAATGTAGATCTTGAATTTTCTGGAAAGTCCCCAAAAGTCGTTTTCATACTGAATGAATTTTTCATAACTGATAAACTATAAGAGAGAGGGACAAACGTTTTCTACACACAAAATGTAGATCTCGTTAAAACACACAATTTATGTAATATACATTTTTCTGTTGTCGAATGAACCATTTCAGAGTATTCCATGCTATTTGTTTGAATTTTACAAGTGCTATACTTTTTATCAAATTGGAATTCGTTATACCTTTTTTACTTTCTCTACTACATATAGTTATTAGGGAAGGTATTGCATTCCACCCAAATAATGAACATGGAGAAATTTACCGAATTTACATGCTTTGACGCCATCTGAATCCAAAGAAAGCATTTTTATAAAACGTTTCGTGTGTGTGTGTGTGTGTGTGTGTGTGTTTGTGTGTGTGTGTGTGTGTGTGTGTGTGTGTGTGTGTGGATGTGTTTAATTTTTGTCTGTGACCAGCATAACCTAAAAACGAAAAGTCGGATAAATACCAAACTTGGTATTTCAGTTTAGTATTATTCGAAGATGCACACGAAGATTTTCAGAAGGACCCTCCACCCAGACTACACTTTACATGGAGCATTTTTTGAAGATTTCGATTTTCTCAAAAATGACTGAGGATTTTGATAAAAATTTCGAGTTGTAAAGATACTTTCATGGTAAATAAAATATATATCGTGCATTTTCTGAGAATATCCCCAATGGTGGTTTTCATTTTTTCTGATTTTTGCAAAACTGGTAAACCGTAAGAGACTGACAACATTTTTCTACACATAAAATGTAGATCTCGTTGAAAAACACAATTTATGTCATATACATTTTCTTTCTTCGAGCGAAATATTTCAGAGACATTCCTTTTTATTTGTTTGAATTTTCCAATACTCATACTTTCTCTCAAATGGGAATTCGATATTCGTTTTTTGCTTTGTCTACTACGCATAGGAATTTGGGCAAGTATTAAATTCCACCCAAAACTTCGATATCGAGATTTAAACGGAAATGTATGGTTTTGAGGCCCCCTGAATCTAAAATAGGCATTTATATAAAACGGTCCGCGCGATTGTCTGTGTTGATGTGTGGCTGTGAACAGCATTTCTCAAAAACAAAAGGTCAGATAAAAACCAAACTTGGTATTTATGTTTACTATCCTCTAAAAATGCGACACAAAGATTTTCCTAAACATACATATCCCCAGACTAGTCTTTAATGGGAATATTTTTCGCAAATTTTAATTTTCTCAAAACTGGCTCTAACGATTTTAATTAAATTACCATAAGTTTAAGATGCTTTCATGGAAAATGAAATGTAGATCTTGAATTTTCTGGGAAAGTCCCCAAAAGTCGTTTTCATAATACATGAATTTTTCATAACTGATAAACCATAACAGAGAGGGACAAAAGTTTTCTACACACAAAATGTAGATCTCGTTAAAACAGACAATTTATGTAGTATACATTATTCTGTTGTCGAGTGAACCATTTCCGAGGTATTCCTTGCTATTTGTTTGAATTTTACAATATCTATACGTTTTATCAAATTGGAATTCCTTATACCTTTTTTACTTTCTCTACTACATATATCTAGTAATTAGGGGAGGTATTGCATTCCACCCAAATATTGTACATCGAGAAATTTACCGCATTTAAATGCTTTGACGCCATCTGAATCCAAAGAAAGCAATTTTTATATAAGGTTCCGTGTGCGTGTGTGTGTGTCTGATTGTGTTTAATTTGTGCCTGTGAACAGCATAACCTGAAAATGAAAAGTCGAATAAATACCAAACTTGGTATTTAGGTTTAGTATCTGTCGAAGATGCGACACGAAGATTTTCAGAAGGTCCCTCCACCCCAGACTACACTTTACATGGAGCATTTTTTGAAGATTTCGATTTTCTCAAAAATGACTTAGGATTTTGATTAAAATATCATGTTTTTAAGATACTTTCATGGTAAGTAAAATGTATATCGTGCATTTTCTGAGAATATCCCCAAAAGACGTTTTCATTTTTTATGAATTTTGCAAAACTGGTAAACCGTAAGAGACTGACAACATTTTTCTACACATAAAATGTAGATCTCTTTGAAAAACACAATTTATGTCATATACATTTTCTTTTTTCGGGCGAACCATTTCAGAGACATTCCTTTTTATTTGTTTGAATTTTCCAATACTCACACTTTCTCCCAAATGGGAATTCGATATTCGTTTTTTGCTTTGTCTACTACGCATAGTAAGTAGGGCAAGTGTTAAATTCCACCCGAGAATTCGATATCGAGACTTAAACTGAAATGCATGTTTTGAGGCCATCTGAATCTAAAATAGGCATTTTTATAAAACGGTTCGTTTAGTGTCTGTGTAGATGTGTGTCTGTTTACAGCATTTCTCAAAAACGAAAGGTCAGATAAATACCAAACTTGGTATTTAGGTTTAGTATCCTCTAAAGATGCGACACAAAGATTTTCCTAAAAATACATATCCCCAGACTACTCTTTACATGGGAACATTTTTCGAAAATTTTAATTTTCTCAAAACTGGCTCTAACGATTTTAATTAAATTATCATGTGTTTAAGATGCTTTCATGGAAAAAGAAATGTAGATCTTGAATTTTCTGGAAAGTCCCCAAAAGTCGTTTTCATACTGAATGAATTTTTCATAACTGATAAACTATAAGAGAGAGGGACAAACGTTTTCTACACACAAAATGTAGATCTCGTTAAAACACACAATTTATGTAATATACATTTTTCTGTTGTCGAATGAACCATTTCAGAGTATTCCATGCTATTTGTTTGAATTTTACAAGTGCTATACTTTTTATCAAATTGGAATTCGTTATACCTTTTTTACTTTCTCTACTACATATAGTTATTAGGGAAGGTATTGCATTCCACCCAAATAATGAACATGGAGAAATTTACCGAATTTACATGCTTTGACGCCATCTGAATCCAAAGAAAGCATTTTTATAAAACGTTTCGTGTGTGTGTGTGTGTGTGTGTTTGTGTGTGTGTGTGTGTGTGTGTGTGTGTGTGTGTGTGGATGGGTTTAATTTTTGTCTGTGACCAGCATAACCTAAAAACGAAAAGTCGGTTAAATACCAAACTTGGTATTTCAGTTTAGTATTATTCGAAGATGCACACGAAGATTTTCAGAAGGACCCTCCACCCAGACTACACTTTACATGGAGCATTTTTTGAAGATTTCGATTTTCTCAAAAATGACTGAGGATTTTGATAAAAATTTCGAGTTGTAAAGATACTTTCATGGTAAATAAAATATATATCGTGCATTTTCTGAGAATATCCCCAATGGTGGTTTTCATTTTTTCTGATTTTTGCAAAACTGGTAAACCGTAAGAGACTGACAACATTTTTCTACACATAAAATGTAGATCTCGTTGAAAAACACAATTTATGTCATATACATTTTCTTTCTTCGAGCGAAATATTTCAGAGACATTCCTTTTTATTTGTTTGAATTTTCCAATACTCATACTTTCTCTCAAATGGGAATTCGATATTCGTTTTTTGCTTTGTCTACTACGCATAGGAATTTGGGCAAGTATTAAATTCCACCCAAAACTTCGATATCGAGATTTAAACGGAAATGTATGGTTTGGGGCCCCCTGAATCTAAAATAGGCATTTTTATAAAACGGTCCGCGCGATTGTCTGTGTTGATGTGTGGCTGTGAACAGCATTTCTCAAAAACAAAAGGTCAGATAAAAACCAAACTTGGTATTTAGGTTTACTATCCTCTAAAAATGCGACACAAAGATTTTCCTAAACATACATATCCCCAGACTAGTCTTTAAATGGGAATATTTTTCGCAAATTTTAATTTTCTCAAAACTGGCTCTAACGATTTTAATTAAATTACCATAAGTTTAAGATGCTTTCATGGAAAATGAAATGTAGATCTTGAATTTTCTGGGAAAGTCCCCAAAAGTCGTTTTCATAATAAATGAATTTTTCATAACTGATAAACCATAACAGAGAGGGACAAAAGTTTTCTACACACAAAATATAGATCTCGTTAAAACAGACAATTTATGTAGTATACATTATTCTGTTGTCGAGTGAACCATTTCCGAGGTATTCCTTGCTATTTGTTTGAATTTTACAATATCTATACGTTTTATCAAATTGGAATTCCTTATACCTTTTTTACTTTCTCTACTACATATAGTAATTAGGGGAGGTATTGCATTCCACCCAAATATTGTACATCGAGAAATTTACCGCATTTAAATGCTTTGACGCCATCTGAATCCAAAGAAAGCAATTTTTATTAAGGTTCCGTGTGCGTGTGTGTGTGTCTGATTGTGTTTAATTTGTGCCTGTGAACAGCATAACCTGAAAATGAAAAGTCGAATAAATACCAAACTTGGTATTTAGGTTTAGTATCTGTCGAAGATGCGACACGAAGATTTTCAGAAGGTCTCTCCACCCCAGACTACACTTTACATGGAGCATTTTTTGAAGATTTCGATTTTCTCAAAAATTACTTAGGATTTTGATTAAAATATCATGTTTTTAAGATACTTTCATGGTAAGTAAAATGTATATCGTGCATTTTCTGAGAATATCCCCAAAAGACGTCTTCAATTTTTATGAATTTTGCAAAACTGGTAAACCGTAAGAGACTGACAACATTTTTCTACACATAAAATGTAGATCTCTTTGAAAAACACAATTTATGTCATATACATTTTCTTTTTTCGGGCGAACCATTTCAGAGACATTCCTTTTTATTTGTTTGAATTTTCCAATACTCACACTTTCTCCCAAATGGGAATTCGATATTCGTTTTTTGCTTTGTCTACTACGCATAGTAAGTAGGGCAAGTATTAAATTCCACCCGAGAATTCGATATCGAGACTTAACCTGAAATGCATGTTTTGAGGCCATCTGAATCTAAAATAGGCATTTTTATAAAACGGTTCGCTTTAGTGTCTGTGTAGATGTGTGTCTGTTTACAGCATTTCTCAAAAACGAAAGGTCAGATAAATACCAAACTTGGTATTTAGGTTTAGTATCCTCTAAAGATGCGACACAAAGATTTTCCTAAAAATACATATCCCCAGACTACTCTTTACATGGGAACATTTTTCGAAAATTTTAATTTTCTCAAAACTGGCTCTAACGATTTTAATTAAATTATCATGCGTTTAAGATGCTTTCATGGAAAAAGAAATGTAGATCTTGAATTTTCTGGAAAGTCCCCAAAAGTCGTTTTCATACTGAATGAATTTTTCATAACTGATAAACCATAAGAGAGAGGGACAAACGTTTTCTACACACAAAATATAGATCTCGTTAAAACACGCAATTTATGTAATATACATTTTTCTTTTGTCGAATGAACCATTTCAGAGGTATTCCTTGCTATTTGTTTGAATTTTACAATTGCTATACTTTTTATCAAATTGGAATTCGTTATACCTTTTTTACTTTCTCTACTAAATATAGTTATTAGGGAAGGTATTGCATTCCACCCAAATAATGAACATCGAGAAATTTACCGAATTTACATGCTTTGACGCTATCTGAATCAAGAAAAAAGCATTTTTATAAAATATTCCGTGTGTGTGTGTGTGTGTGTGTGTGTGTGTGTGTGTGTGTGTGTGTTAGGATGTATTTAATTTGCCTTTGAACAGCATAACCTGAAAACGAAAAGTCGAATAAATACCAAGCTTGGTATTTAGGTTTAGTATCTTTCGAAGATGCGACACGAAGATTTTCAGAAGGTCCCTCCACCCCAGACTACACTTTTCATGGAGCATTTTCTGAAGATATTGATATTCTCAAAAATGACTGAGGATTTTAATTAAAATGTCATGTTTTTAGAATGAATTGATGGTAAATAAAACATATCGTGCATTTTCTGAGAATATCCCCAAAAGTCGTTTTCATTTTTTGTTAATTTTGAAAACTGGTAAACCGTAAGAGACAGACAACATTTTTCTACACATAAAATGTAGATCTCGTTGAAAAACACAATTTATTTCATACACATTTTCTTTTTTCGGGTGAATCATTGCAGAGACATTCCTTTTTATTTGTTTGAATTTTCCAGTACTCATACTTTCTCTCAAATGGGAATTCGTTATTCGTTTTTTACTTTGTCTACTACGCATAGTAAGTAGGGCAAGTATTAAATTTCACGCAAAATTCGATATCGAAGTTTCACTGGAAATGTCTGCTTTCTGAGAACCTCTGAATTCAAAAAAGCATTTTTATAAAAAGGGCTGTGTGTGTGCGTGTGTGTGTGTGTGTGGTTGCGGTTCTTTGAACAGCATAACTCAAAAACGAAAAGTCGGATTGTGACAGGAAGGTTTTCAAGAAACTCTCCCCCACGCCAGACTGCCCTTTGGATACCTTACTCAAAATGTTTATTTTCTCAAAATGGCTTTTCTGATTTTGATTAAACTATCATGTGATTAAGATACTTTCAGGACAAATGAAATGTCTATCTTGAATTTTCTGGGAATCTCCCCAAAATTTGTGTTCATTCTCAACGAATTTTCCATAACTGGTAAACGTTAAGAGACAGACAAAACTTTTTACACACAAAAATGTTGATCTCATTAAAAAACAAAATTTATGGCACATACCTTCTTTTTTTTTTTCGAGTGAGCCATTTCCGAGATATTTCTTGTGATTTGTTTGAATTTTTGATACTTATACTTTTCCTCAAATGGGAATTCGTTCGTTTTTCTTTCTACTACGTATACGAGGGGCACTATGAGCCTAATAATTAAAACAAAGTAATTTCTAAACGAAAACTGCTTTATTGTTTTTCAAAATATTCTCCTTTATGATCAATACACTTTTGCATCCGTTTGAACCATTTGTCAAAGCGTTTATTCCAGTCTTCTTGAGACACCTCCAAAACATGCTTTTTGAAGGCATCAACGGCTTCTTCTGTAGACGAAAATCGTTGTCTACGCAATTTATTCTTGATGTTCGGGAACAAAAAGAAGTCATTGGGTGCCAAATCAGGACTGTATGGCGGATGACCCATCAATTGGTTTTTTGAGCCTTCAAATACTCTTTTGTTAGACGAGATGTGTGTGCGCTCGCATTGTCTTGATGAAGAACGATTCTGCGGTTCTTGTTGGTTTTCCTTACTTTACCGAAGACTTCCGGCAAACAAATGGTTGTGTACTATTCGGCATTGACCGTTTTACGTTCCTCTAGAGGCACTGTTGGCACATGGCCAGTTTTGCTGAAAAAGCAGGCGACCATTTGCTTCGAAGTGCTTCAAGTGCGAACAACTTTTGTTGAATTTGCTTCATCTTGAAACACCCATACAGTCGACTGCTGTTTACGTTCCGGCTCATACGCATAGATCCATGATTCGTCACCTGTTACAATCTTATATACGTCTTTTGAGGCACCGCCATTGTATTTCTTGAGCATTTTTATACACCAATCGACACGAGCATCCTTTTGAGATTGCGTCAAATTATGTGGGATCCAACGAGAGCAAACATTTTTCACGGCTAAATAATCATAGAATATTTTATATATGCTGGTGGAACTAATGCCTAGGGTTGCCTCAATCTCATAATATGTAGCATGATGATCTATCATTATTAAGTTTTGCACAACATCAATGTTTTCTGTCACAACAACTGATTTTGGACCACCTTCACAAACTTCATCATTGAGCGAACGGCGGCCACGATTAAATCCGTTATACCAGCGTTTCACAGTGGCAAAGGATGGAGCTTCGTCGCCAAATGTGGAAGTTAGTTGATCGATGCACTCTTGTCTTCATAATCCACGTCGAAAATCGTAATAAATCATTGCACGAACATTTTCACGAGTTAATTCCATGTTTTTGTTGACACACAGTTTTCAAGTTAGTGTAAACAAAACAAATGACGCTCTATTGACAAAATGCTTGAAGTAGATTATGGTAAAAAATGTCAAACTTTCCATTGGAAACGTCAGATGGCACCTACAACATTCAGGGTTGCCAAGGCTCAAAATATAAATAGTGCCCCTCGTAGTAAGTAGGGTAAGTATTGCATTCCACGCAAGAATAAGATAACGAGGTTTCACCGGAAATACATGTTTTGAAGCCCCTGATCCAAAAAGGAACTTTTTTCTAAAAAGATCCAGTGTGTGTGTGTGTGTGTGTGTGTGTGTGTGTGTGTGTCTTTGAACAGTATAACTCAGAAACTAAAAGTCGGGTAAATACAAATATGGTATAGCGTTCAGTATCTTTCGAAGTTGCGACACGAAGATTTTCAAGAAAATCCCCCCACTTCATACTGCCCTTTACATGGCATATTTTTCAAAAGTTTTGATTTTCTGAAAAACCAACTTTATGAAAGGAGATGCCGAAACTGGCCACCGTCGTTGTCCATACATTTTTGGCACCTCTTTAGGAAGCTATTCATCACTCGCTGTAGTTCACGTTGAGAAATGCTGGCAATTTCCTGGCGGATATTTTGTTTTAATTCTTCCATGGTGTGTGGGTTTGTCTTGAACACTTTGTTTTAAGTTACCCCAGAGATAAAAATCGCAGGGAGTTAGGTCTGGGGACCGAGGGGGGCCACAAATCTCTACTAATAATTCTGTCCTTGAACACACTTTCATAAAGTTAAAGCCTTTAAAAGTAGTTTTAAAAATATATGGTTTCATCCGCGCCTTTCTATGATAGCGGCAGACGGCAACGAGCGCCGAGGACGCGGACAGGAAAAACACCGCGCAGCTGGTTCGTAGTCGTTTGGCTCTCTCTGTATTACCACACTCAACTGAAATTAAGTAACAATATAACGTGAATGAAGCAGGGTTTGATGCCCAGGACAAATGTTTTTGGTAAAATTCTGGATAACTGTATATTTTATAATTTTTGCAAAAGCGAACTGTTTGTGTTGGAAGTCAAATATATCAATGGATTGCTTTGAAGAAAAGAATATTTTAAGTTTTATACAACTTTACTTATGTAGGTATATTTTAACCACTTCAGATGCCCCATGTAGAACAGCTTCTTATAATGTTTATAAGAAAACTGCTAATATTCTACACTCTCCAGTTTGTAGCATTCTTTATTTTCCTGCAATAAAATCTTTAGCACATTGTATCAATTATACCTAAAATTCTGTGAATTTCTTTGTTTGAAATCTGACGTAAGCGTTTTAATAATTAGTTGACTTTCTTTCATAGCATTTGGCAAAAATGAGTGATAAGTATTGAAAAACGTAATGAAAACAGATTACTTTTAAGGGCAGAGAGGTGGTTTTAGATTCCAGAACTGCGCTTCTGTGTTGGCTGGCACCATAACAATTTTAGTATAGCGCCATCTATCAAATTTAAAATTTATTACTGCCCAAAATCTGTATTTTCAAAATTTCGTAAATTTTCACAGGTTGGTCCCCTTAATGCGTGAAGGAAGAGTGGGAGAGTGGGAGGGAAGGTAGGAAGGAGAATCCAATGGATATGAGAAAAAAGTTTATTCTGTAACAGTAGTTTTGGGAAAACTTCATGTTTTACAATTTTTTTAAACACTTCTTTCATTTTCTACTCTCATCAAAATCCATTTAACATTTTACCTAAGTGTGTCTCTGTGGAATGGTTCATGTGCTTGGAGGACGTTTAGTGATATATTTGAATAGATGGCTCATAATGGTTTAGAAAAAGGGTTTTTTTTTTAGGGAGAAACAGGTTTACAGCCCTAACATCATCAAGGCAAAGGATCACTGAAAACTGTGAAAAAGTTATGAAAAAGTGCGTTTTCTGGTTTTTTCCCCCAAAGATACCTATGTTTGGATCCTAGCTTTCAGAACACCTCCCAGTTTCTGCCCTCCAATTGTTTTAAGGTACAAATACTCCGCTTGTAAGTTTTGCAAATTACACACCAGGAATTTAAAGTTTATTTCAATCCTTGTTTGCTCCATTTCAAGTTTTTTGAAATTCTGACATATGGAGGATTTGAAATTAAACGTTACCAGATTTTTAGGCGATGTTTGCTTTTAATTTGTAATTTTCCGGATTATTTACTGAAATCTGAACTGCATTAACAATTGGAAAATGTTTTTTGTAAGGAAATGTCTATAAAACACACGGGTATGAAATTTGACCGCTAGAGAGCATTTCAATAACTGACATATTTAGTTTACTTCTTCAAAATCCACAGTATATATAACAGTTTTATACAGCATTAAATCAATTAAATAATTTGTAATTAATTGCACATTATTTAAAAGCGAAGATTCAGAATTAGCACAGCATTACTTGCGTAGTTAGGAGCGTATATTCAAATTTTCAGCAATTTTGTAACTATCCCTAGTCCTAAATATGTATATTGCATTGCAGATGGAGTACATTACGATACAAATATGGCTTTCTTTATTCTCGGGTATACAGTTCCAGTTATCTTGAGCTATGGATGGTGTGACGAGTGGCTGCGGAAGGTTAGCTTACTGCAAATGTTTCCTGCCACATAAAACTGGTCTGTAGCTTGCAGAGGTCTTAAAAAACATGAGTTGCCTGCAATTTTCAACCAGAACCTCACAAGACAAAACAAGCACTGAACAGGTAAGCCGTTTTGTGTCAACAAAATGCCGCCAGTGCGACTTGGTGACGGTCTGCTCTCCCAATAATAGCCATAAAGTTGTTTCCTTAAAACGTGACTTCTGCGGGTTTGCAAAGTCAAAACAAATACCACGCACTGTTCATTCACATAAGCTGTTTCTTTGTCCCGAGTAAGCCGAGCTAATTTTAGGGAGAAATATATATGTTGTGTTACATTCCTATAAATTTCCCCACTCACTGTCGTTTATTTTATACTGCTTCCACCCGCTATTCTTTAGTTTCCTTACTAGTTTCGTTGTAGGTACAAGGGGTATAGGGAAAACCGGATCGATAGTCAGATGTTTCAAAGCTATTCCACCCCTTATCACCTGAGTTTAAGAATTTAACGTAAACACTAATTAATTATCATTGTAGTTACAATGCCTGGTGTTGAAGTTTTTATTTACTCTGAATGAATAAACTTTATTTGTGTGTCTTTTATACGCAATCCTTTTTATAATATTCCGCTTATAAACTAACTTAACCTATGTACAAATTTTCTTGCCAGCTATACTGCCCATTTTGCCTGGCACCCTGGCCCTATGGCTCAGCTGAGCAGCCCTTGCTGCCCTTAATCACCTATGATTCATCCTCTCCCTCCTCTGTTTGCCCTTCTACCTTTCTTATCTCTCTTACTTTTCTAATCTATTTCTCCTTTACTTTCTTTAAGAACTCCCCCATATTTTTATTTTTATTTGCTTCTTTTTTCATTTACTATATGCTAGTTCTTTCTCAAGTGCAACCAGGAGAGCATCACAAATGTTACTTTTAATTATGAAATTCTCACCCAAAAATCTAAGCCGGTATAACATATTTCTAGCTTTTATACATAACTTTATGCCCGAATATTCAATTCCAAACACAAAGCAATAAGAAGAGAAGGGGTGTATAGCTAAACTTCTATGTAAGATTCGAACTGGCGCTTTCATACCACTCAGCTATTTCATACCCTGACACTATAGTGCATTTGCTTTAAGTTGAAACATGGAAAGTAGATAGCACTATATTCCACACGAGCTGTTAATCCTTAACTGCCTAATCTCAAAAACTTTACTATTGAAACTTACTATTTAAAATCTGGGTTAGGTTGCAACATGAGATTTAAGAGAACAACCAACATCTGCTTGTAACAATACGAAAGCCGGCGAAGCAATGACGGCCGAAGATATCAGGATATTTTCCATATTTCACTGCCAAAGTGCAGTGGCAACAACACTACAGCTGATACTGAGAGACTAGGCAGTGAAGAGTGACTGTGGCAGGGTTTCTCAGCACTAGGACCGTGATTAGCACATCCCTCTCCTACACCGGTCAGGTAGCGGTTGCAACTTAAACCTTACGTGCTGCAGGTGTTTTTAAATGTTCAAGTTTAGCTTTTACTGCAAAGTTTGTTCCTGCTTCCAAACTTTCCTTATATTTTACATCTCTTTAACATGACTTTAAGCCGCTATTGGATTAGTAGTGCCGATCTAACCCCTAGGAAAAAGTATTTATACGTTGTGTTAAAGTCATATAAATTTCCCTCCTCACTATCGTGTGTTTTTATACTGCTTCCACACGCTATTATTACCAAAGCTTATTTGTCTAATTCATGTTACTCGGGATAAACATTTGCAGAAATAGCTTCACTACTCATTTCGTTGTAGGTATAAGGGGAACAGAGGAAACCGAATCGAAAGTTAGATGTTTAAAAGCTAGTCATATGCTGGGCTTGAAATTCCACAGATTTTACATGATATCGATAAACAACTAAATAGTGCCTGCACTTGAAAAAATACAAAATATATAAAAATTCAAACTAATAATAAAGGATATTCCGGAAATGGCTGATGCAATAATAGTTATTTATTCAATGATCCTATAATGGGAGTTAAGACGGGGGTGACGAGTAACTTTCGTCGTGAGCGAGGGTCGAAAACTTCAGGAGCGTCTTAATAACCATTATTAGAGAGTTACATACAATATTTTTTTTACGACTTTTAGATATAGGTACAATAAATATTTAATATTTAAATGCACACGAAAGAAAATAAAAATGCGATAAATCAATTTCTCGATACGTGTTTTAGATGCGCTTCGATAACAAGTGAATATCAATTCAAGCTCGCATGTTGATTTTACAAGCTGGAGACAGAAATGTATATTAGTGAATTTGAAGAGGTGGAATTCAGTTCCACACCTCCTGATATCCTGGAGGAGGCGAGGAATGTAAGCAAGAATTTACTTCCTGAAAAATCAAAGAAAATGTATGAAAAGTTGTTTGGCAAGTTCATGGTTTGGCGAGCAAGAAAAACTAACTTCATTGTCAGAAGATGTGCTCATAGTTTACTTTGAAGAAATGTCAAAAACAATGAAATTCCCAACCCTGTGGACAAATTATTCGGTAATGAAAACTACTCTAAAACATGGAACTGATATATCCAAGTATAAAAAGTTGTATTACCTGTTAAAACAGAAATCTGCAGGGTACGTAGGGAAAAAACCAAAAACATTTTGAACAAATGAAATTAAAACCTTCATTGATGAAGCACCTGACAATACGTATCTATTGATAAATGTATGTAAATATGACTATTTCAGTGGCTCTGAGTAGGACAGCGCGGAAATGCAGAAATCTGTATTGAAATGGACTTCATTTGACACAGATTTCTAACAGCAAATGAACACATTTAAGTACAGGAGACGAAAAAAAATTGAAATAAATTGTGTGTTTTAAAGATATCTACATTTTGTTTTGTGTGAAGTGCGTTTTTGTCTCTGTTAGGGTTGAGCAGTTATACAAAGTTCCTTCTAAATGAAGAGGACTTCAGAGGTCATTCCAAAGCTATTCAAGATATACGTTTTAATTGTCATATAAATATCTTAAATATACCTATATTTTAATTAAAATCGTTAGAGCCATTTTTTAAAAATCCAAAATATCGAACAGTTTCCACGTAAAGGGTAGTTTGGGGTTGGGGCATTTTCTTGAAACTTTTCCTGTCGCATTTTTGAAAGATATTGAACTTATATGCCAAGTTTGGTATTTATTGAACACTTGGTTCTGGAGTTATCAGTTTCCAGACACCACGAACGCACACACGGACCTACTTTGTAGGTATAGACAAATTAAAAAGAATATGTATCTAGGAGACACTCAATCAATTTTGAGAATTATCTTCACCATTGTAAAGCACTGTTCTTCCGGATGGACAAAGGTTGTAAACTATATAAAAACATTAAAACTGGGAGTTTAAGCAGCCTTTCATATTCATGTCACCGAATTTCAATTCGGTTTCGGAATGTAAATATTAAGAGTATATACTGTCACTTTATTTGCAAACATGGCAAATCCAGCATTTAAGGATGATGAATGGGCAGCTTAAAATCTACAGTTTACTGTTAACGTTCCTTTTTTTAACATATATTTATTGTCTTTTAATAATCCTATAATTTAGAAATCCAAAAAAAGTTAATTTTACATTTTTATAACACCAGAACTAACTACTATAAAATTGGCTGCCTGATATTCCTAGAATTTATTAGTTAACAGCTCCAAAGAGTTGATAAAGTATGATAAAATTGTCGTCAATTCCATATTCTTAACATTCTCTGTGGTTCTATAATATAACATTTCATCATAATGGGAAGTGCAAGAGTATGGCTAATGTGCAGCAATAATTATTCATCACTAAAGCAGTTGATCAGTTGAATAAAGGGAACTTAATTTGAATTTCCCATTTTGGGAACCAGGAACTGATGCATGCACCAAATTCTCTTTTGATAATGTAAACGTAGTTTTTTTTTTGCATCCTATAGTAACATACCTGCTTCTTTCATTATGAAAACAGGTCCCTTTTGTATGAATTAGGCTCTTATGGCCCTGTTTTTAACTTTTCAACACTTTGGAGGTGCACTTCCTTGACATTGACAGAATCCATAGAGGAACAACAGCTCCTTTTATAAAGGACATGATGATATAAACCATGTATTGGCAGAAACATTTCAAGGAAGGTGAGTGTTCTGCAATAAAACATGAACTTGAGGTGTGTAAAATCCGAGAAGGGATTGTACAAAAAATACCCCCATGATAATTTTCATAGAAAGTTATTTTTTTGAACATCTGGGTTTTAGGAAAGTAACAGAAGTGTTTGTTTTCCGTTTTGAATGAAATCTTCGATATCTGAAATAGAAATATACATTTGTATCAGTAAAATTTGTACCTTGACATTTTTTACGTGTTAATGACCAACGTACCCTCTTTAGGAACAGCCTCTATTTTGAAAAAAGTAATGTTTTACCAGAATAAGAGTAAACAATGAATTTCCCTCTGATTTCGCTGAAGTTCGATATCCAGGAGTATTTTAGTATGGCTTTGATGAAACTTGAGTTTAAGAATCTACAATTTTTAATCCCTGCACTCTTAAAACATCTGCTGAAAATGTTCTACAATTATACTATAGGGGCCAACAAAATCGTAAGTTACGATACAACTTGCAAAAAGCATGCAATCCTTACTTTCAATCATATAGTAGTTTGAAATTTCTAAAAATTGTGTTTATCTTTGTTTTCTACCCCTATTATACCTACTACTTAGCAAATTTGTGCACTTGAGCTTTAGGACACTTTTTTTATTTATTTATGGATGACCTTTAACTGCTGTGGTTCTTAGCATCCCATTTTATATTGGACATGAAAGGCCGGTAGTTTTGCTCAGAGGCCTCTTTATCAGGCTTGAGGTTCTTTTACGTGCCGTAAATCTACGACATGGACCACTGTCTTTACTTACCGAATCAACAAACACAAACGTCCACTCTCACTTTTTGACCGCTCCATAACCGATGAAACCTCAGCCGAAGAAGTCCTCGAATTCCTAAACCTCTTAATCCAGTGAAACTCCCATTGATTACACATTGCCAACAATAGTACCTTCAGTTTCAGAAGCACACAACGACCACTCTTCATCTGCAGCCAATCCCCCGCCCATAGCAGAGGCAACACCACGAACAGCGCAGCAAGAGCCCGCAGCCCACCGGCCACCCAGCCCCGGACCACCGGACCAAACCACGGCAACCGACGGTAAACCCTCGCCACATCCTCCATTCCGTACACCATAACCTTCACACACTCGCGAAATCTCATTTAGATATAAGTCGTAGCTCCAAACGCATCTCTTATCACTAATACCAATAGCTCACTTCACGCACTAACCAGTCAGGCTTGTCATGGCTGGCGCCGGGAAACCGCACCGACACGCTTGCATGCCCGCACGAGTAGAACTAAGCGATACTAACCGGGTTGCTTCCGCGGAACCCGAACACCTTCCTCACTACACCTCCACCACACACTTGCACGCAACTACTAACAAAGCACCCACCCCTTTAGCCTGCATGTTTAGCTACTAACAGCATGTGCATGGGGAGACGATGTAGCCTCTGAGGATGATCGTCACCGGGGGCGGCGAGTGTGGGGCCGCCCCCACCAAAAAAATTTGGAAGGAAGCCATGCTAAGGATTTTTACTCCCAAAAAGATCCATCGCTCTCCGCCGGGCTTGAACCTGCTACCTCTGGAACTAGAGGTTACCATGGTAACCACTACACCACGGAGGACGACTCTTTAGCACTTGGTGAAATTTATAGGGATATTACAACTTCAACAAACTATCCCTACTCATACATTCAAACCCTTACGTTGAAATATGTTTCCAAATTTGATCAATCTGGTTAAAATTTTAGATTATATACCCTGGATATGGGTGAAAATATTAAGCTACTCATGACCTTTAAAACCAACCCTGTCCTTTATTTCCAACTCCCTACTAGCAGAAT
Organism: Deroplatys truncata; assembly: GCA_030765065.1. Lineage (NCBI taxonomy): Eukaryota > Metazoa > Arthropoda > Insecta > Mantodea > Mantidae > Deroplatys > Deroplatys truncata. The sequence goes on from CM060990.1 coordinate 675,541,965, forward strand.
AAATGTGTGCAATGCTGGGTAAGACATCTAGTGTATGTATAACCTAATTTACTGTGCCCTGTGATAAGAAAATAATGTATGCTAACAAAATAATAACATAATAGCGATAATAGAATTGCTACATAACAAAAATGTTGTGTGTTTTAAGCAATACAGGTTTAAAATTAATGAGGCTAAAATTAACTATAACAGAGAGAGTAATGAAATGTCTTGCAACAAGAGGAAAGTAGCCTGGGACATAATTTTAAGACTGAAGCCAATAAGAAAGGTTGAATAGGTCTTTCACCTGAAAATTTAATTAATTACTCCAGTAGCTGTGATAGCTATTAGAAATTAAGTATAAAATCCAGAATAATGGTATTTCTTTTAATGGATATTTAAACAATCATAGGGCTTCTAAGTTCAAGCTTAAATGGAAAGAAGTGAGACCTGAAGATGTTTTTAGAATTGTGGCAAAGCTGAAATTCTGATAATAAAGACATTTATGATATGCCTAACAGGTTTCTAAAGCAAGTAGTCATTAATATTGCACGACCACTAACTTTTTGTAACCATTACTGTTTACAAGGCTGTCATTTTTCAAGAAGCTTGAAACTGACTATAGTTATTCTAGTATTTAAAAAAGGTTCAATTGAGTAGCCTGCCAGCTATAGACAAATTCCTTTAGTTCCAGTGGTGAGTAAAGTTTTGGAATACGTTATCTTAGAGCACTTAAATCTACACTTTTTAACGTTCTGGTCTGCTTAGTAATAGTCAATATGGATTCAGAAAAGGCAGATCCACAATAGCTACCACTGAAAAATTTATACATAGTATTCCACTCACTTTTGGAAAAGGAAAATATGTAAGTGGTATCATTTTTTACTAAGACTTCTGACTGTATAGATCATTCATTATTGTTAGAAAAGTAAACCTTTATGGGAGATACGATATTGAAATTTTTTTGTCCTATATATTAAACCGCAAACAAGTTATAACGAATGAATCTTTCTCCTATGAGACAATTGTCACATCTGCCACTCCGCAGGGCTCTGTTTTAGGAACATTTTTAATGCAGTAAATGATTTGCCAAGTAATTTTCAAGCTGCAGTATGTATGCGTATATAAAAGTTTATTAGTTCTGATAAGAGCCTTGCTAAACCCTTGGAGAAATATGAAGACATTAATGTTACTGCTTCCTCCTTGTTCAATTCCAATAGCTTTATGTTAAACGAGAAAAAACTTCGCCACGATTTTATTCACGTTGAAGCCAGTTTTGGAAATCATACCTCGTATTGACGAACTAAATTTGTAGGGTCGCCGTCCGTGGTCTAGGGGTATCATGCTAGCCTGAGTTCCCGAGGTCTGAGGTTCAAACCCGGCGGAGGGCCATGGATTTTTTCGGGCGCGAAGCATGGTTTTCCTAGGAATGGAAGTAAAGCCGGTGGTCCCATGTTGTAGATTTACGGCACGTAAAAGAACCTCAAGCCTGATAAAGAGGCCTCTGAAGAAAATTTCCCATGTTTCACGCCCAATATAGAATGTGACGCTAAGGACCATAGTAGTTTAAGAACGTCCACAAATAAAACACAAATTAAATGTTTACTTTTTTAGGTGTTAATGTAGATAGTCAATTAAAGTGAGATATACATATTGTCAATTTATCAACAAGGCTATTCAGGGTGTTTTACCTAATAATGAACTTAACATACTGTTTGTCGGCAATATATATGAGATGTACTTGTTTTGTATTGTTCCAATCGGTTTCAAGATATGGATTCTTACTATGGGGTGGGTCAACTAAAACACGTGACATTCTTTTGTCACAAAAGAAAGTCTTGAGAATGTTAAAGAAATGTAATTACAGGTCTCACTGCAAACCTCTTTTATAGAGCTGGAAGTTTTAATATTGCAAATATATACTTGTTTGAGTTATTATTGTACATTCATTGTAATATTCCTGACTGTTATTTAAAAAAGGATGTACATGATCATAATACTAGGTATTACACAACCCTGAAGTTAACTCAATTTACGCTCAGTAATTCAACTAGGGCCGGTTTCACCAAACGCGATTAAAGTTTAGATTAGCAACTCCAGGGTAAAATTAACCCGGTGGTCGTTACTCCCGAGTAGCATGTATTCGTTTCACCATGCTTGTGTGGAGGTTATAATACTCTCGAGCAGTGTTGCCAACTTAGCCATTTTATGGCTAAATCTAGCATTTTCACAGTAGCGTTTAGCCATATAAAGTCGTAAAATGCTTATAGCCTGAAATTTAGCCTATTTAACAAATTCCTTAGCCAAAATGTAGCCTAAATAGTAAAACTTCATGTGTGCTTTAGCTATGCAAAGGAAGAATGGTTAGGGTCAATCCCTGCTACCTGTGTAGCTGTATTATATTCCTATTATTTTAGCATGAGTCATGGCATGTCATCAAAATATTTACACATCTTAAGGTAAATATTAGCATTTAGATAATGCGCCATCGTATTATGTTTGACAATTGACTTGCGATTATTCACTGTGGTTACTCCCCATGGAATTTAAAACTGAACTATGTTGCACTAACTCCATGGTTCCAATTCATGTTTATATTTTCGTTTGTTCTGAGAGAAAAGGAGAGGGGATGCCAATTTAGCCTTTTTATGGCTATATAGCCTTTTTGAAGAGCCTGTTTGCCACTAATTTGGCAAAAAGCCACTAAAGGCATTTCCAGTCATTTTATATAATGATTGAGCCAAGTGTAGCTATTTTTCTAAATATTCAACCATTTCTAGCTATTTTTCAGGTTCTATTGTCTATTTTATAAATTAAAATCGCCAAAAGTATCAATGAGAAATATACATATACAATACATGCGTTAATGGAAAATTGATCAACCAGGTAAAACATCTGATTCGCAAACTTTTGTAAATTTCCACACTTTGATGTCTGTGTTTGAGGAGTGGGGACAGGGAGGTTGCAGCCTACAGACATTTGCAAGCTTCAAGTTCATATTTGTGTGGACAATTACTGTTTATATATGGCATGTCACATGAAATTTGTGACCGGCGAGTGCTCAATCCCAATGTTTCATTTCTCTTTGACTGTTTGTCTAGCGTGACCATATTATTCGTGTGCATTTTGAGATGAGAAGTCAGAAAGCATTTCTGAATGAAATGGATTCCTTTGACAAGCCAGAAAAATTATTTTACAGGGATGGAAAGTTCCTGCCATGTCTTTTATTAATATTAAATCTGAATTGATTTCATATGACTATTTATAAACTATCCCATACCTAGCCATTTCTGGCCTTCTTGACAGTCACTTTTAGCCACTTTTCATCAACAAGAGTTGGCAACACTGCTCTCGAGTCAGTAACTAGCGCTTGCAGAAAGCCAAACGAAGTTGCCCGACGAAGTTCGAGTGAATGCCGAAAATGAACGAAAGGGAACGATCTTCCAGTTCAAGGGGGAAGGTGTCGCGACCTCTGCCATGCTGATTGCTGAGGCTTGAAACTAAAATAAGATGGAAGTCAGCTGATAAAATAGCAATGCCGAAAATATAAAAATAAACCAGGGTTGGCTTTCTGCAAGCGCTAGTTTCTGCAAGCGCTAGTGAGTCAGTACTCCAATAATTATACCAGAAAAGTGCCGATCGCGTAGTTTCTCATAGTATGTGAGCAGCTGTTTTCCGCCATTTTAAGGAATTTAGCGCGAGTAAAAGAAAGTTTTTAGAGGTTAAAGCTCGGAGAAAGAAGTAAACTAAAGCATCGGTAAGTGTAAATACATGGTAATAGATAATATTTTCGAAAAAAAAAAGTAACTTAACGTTTCGTTATAATGAAATTATCCTCTTAACTTATAGTTTTCGTGTGCTAAATTTACAGAATCATGTCAGACGAAGGAAAGCGAAAGAGAAGCCAAAATTGGCATTCTTCTGAGAAATTCCTACTGCTTTCTGTGGTAGAAGAATTTATAGGTGTGTTGGAGAATAAAAGAACAGATGGTTCAACTATGCGCCAGAAGAAGGAGACATGGGAGAAGGCTGCAGAAAAGTATAATGCTAGCACCACTATGGGACACAGAACTGCAGCTAATCTAAAGGCAGAATGGGAGCTGCTAAAAAAATCTGCAAAGAAGGATTTAGCTAACAAAAGAATAGCTGCAAATAAGACAGGTAATACATTTGTTTTGTTTTTTTTAATATGCAACATCAATATGTAGTGTAAGCATTTGTTCTATTCTTTCTTCTAATTTGTAGGTGGTGGACCTGCAAGGCCAGATCACAGTGATGACCCAGTATTTAATAATCACATTTTCATCATTTTCAGTTATCTTTAAATTAATTTTAAAAAGTCATTGCCTTTCAACAGAATGAAGTGTGTGAAGTAAATAAAAGAATGTTTAAAGCATATTTTCTAAAATGTCCATTATTCAGTGTAGAACTTATAAACAAGAGACTGTTTAATGTGTTTGGTTTGAAATATAGGTTAGAAAATTGAAAGCTTAATGTAAAAAAAAAAGCTAGCTACTCATATCCATTGCATGTAGATGGAGATGGTCGAGTTGTATACACATTTGTTGCCAAAGCATTGTTCAGAGCAACAAAACATTATTTTACATTCATAATGTATATTAGCTTAAATCTCTCATCATACAGCATGTATAAATAAATCAACACAGATTATGGTTATGCCTACATTCTCATTCATGATCCACTTAGTTGCCACAGTATGTCAACTGGTAGTTAAAATATGTTACAAAAAGTCTAACTTTTCCCCCTCCATTTTGCACTGCATTTTCCAGTCAACATTAGCATCTAACTTTTGCAACTGTATGTTTTAAGTTGCATGAACTGGTGCAGGGTTTAAGTTAAGACTGATCTGAGCACTAAATAAGGGTCCTTTTGTGAAGTTAATTTCAATGAAATAGAATTTTGTCATATATAAGCAAACCTATTGAAATTAAGTGAAATAATTCTTCTTGTTATCTTTATATTTCTGTTTTAACATGCTTGTGTTCAATGCAATATTTTGTTCTAGTGTTTGACTTGTCTCATGAGGGATCAGAGGGAAAGCAGCAGAATGAGGAGGAATCACATTGTACGATGGCATCTCCCACAGAAGAGAAAGAAATGGAGGCAGGTCTTTCGCATCAGCAGGTACCTACTTAAACATGTTATTATTAGAAACAGTGTATCACTTTTATACTAGCATAAGATCTAAGTAAGATTTCTGTGGCCTTAAGCAAATGTATTATAGGTAATAACTTATGATCTGACAAAATTTCATAACTTTTCAGTGTAAAAGGAGACACATGATCATTCTGAATTTGAAACATGGATAATAGATAACACTTCACATTTCTGGGTAAATAACTGCACAAATTATAATATTTAATCACTATGTGATAAGGAAAATAGGGAGATGAGATGAATTCTATGGTGCACAAAGTTTCTACACAGTAAATAGTTACTTAGAACCGTATTAACATAAGAAATTACACATCGATTGATTCTATTGGTTAGCGATTGATTTACTATTTTCTTAGTATATAGTATGAGATACCTATGTGAGAAATGTCAACTTCTTATGAGTAGATAAAACTGCATTTATTTCCTTATTCTCAGCAAAATTAAAGGTATCACAGATATTAGCTGTGAAGTCAAGAATTATTATAAATAATGTTAATTACAATATATGGTGATAAGCCAAAACATAGGTTTAAAATTTCTGTATTTCAATGGATGAAATTTAAGCTCGAACATTAACTGATTGGTTCAGATTTTATCTTCAGGTGAAGCAATGCATAAGCAAGAAAATGGAATGTCTACATTTAAGGCTTTCTCATTAGTTTGGTTGTAAAGGCTAACTATTAAACAAAATGGATTGTGGCACAGCAAAAATAGTTTGTTTATTCCACATATCTACATAAATTATCAGTTATTTCCAAAGAAAAAGAATAGATTTTTTATTTTTATTAATATTGAAGAAAGAAAGAAACAAAATAATATGTATACAGAGAAAGAGAGAGGTTATTTCTCTACATACTGTAACTATTTTGACATATAAACCATTTGTTGTTATTAATTGATGCATTATCAGATATATCAAAATCTGGAAGAACATTTGCAACCATATACCTCATTGGTAAGTCTAGTAGAGGCTATGGCAGTGATAAGGAGAAGCCACTGAAATAAAACTCTCAGCATTCATAATATAGTGTAACATGAGCACCTGTTTTAAAATGTAGCCACCAGTAATCAGCTTTAACCCTTTGCTGCGCATAGAGTATTAGCTAGTTGTTCTCCAAGCAGAATTGTGTCCATTTAAATTCTGAGCTGCTACTACACATGTTAAACTAAAAGTGGCCTATATACATGCCTAATTATATGTTTTAGTAGCTAAATGAAATTGATTAATTAATAACTCATTTAAAATTGGTTTGAAGTAAATAAGATTAAATATTATTTCAATAATTTAAAACTGCAAACATCAACCCCTTTGTAGACAAACAACACTTATATACATGCACCCCTTTGCAATGCATCTTTATAACTCCGCAATATTAATGGCAATGGAATTCGTTACTTTAGGATACTAAAAACTGGAATAAAATCTGCTATACTTAAGTAAAATAAATACAGTAATTTCTACAAAATTATTATGGTACTCACCCTTAAAATGTTTACATCCCTGCCACCATTGCAACGAAGATATTGCAGCATATCCTTAACATGTTAGCTAGACTATTCTCTTGCACCATACAAATGTTATATATACACTTAAGATTATTAATGGTTGCGTATGTACACCCTTGTATTAGTTTTGAATTTCCACCCCCTTTGCCTCATGATAATTGAGGAAGCACCCAATTCAACACAATGCAATGTCACACTGTTTGCACTTGTGTTGTGACTGTATGCCATGACCTGATGGTGTTTTCCTTTTCTTCACTATGCACTGAGCACACGATTTCACCCGGCCTTGAATTTTTACGAGGGTGTGAAGAGAACTTGGTGCAGAAGTAGCAGAAGGTAGGCTACACTGAAATCCCACTCGCTTACGCGACGTGAAGTCTGCGATTAACTGTTGCACTAAGTTTTGCCTGTAGTAAAAAGCCTATTGCCATGAGCCGTAGAAGTAGGTCTGTTCGAAATGTCGTATATAATACGATAGCAACATTCACTACAAAATTGAACAGATATTTCCACCCTTTTTTTAGAGTCGGCTGACACCGTAATACTCCCTCCTTTGGTCTGCCAGATCAATCCCTGCCATATTACGAGTTTGTAGATAATGAAAGAACGTCCCTGTTATCATGCCAAACAACTGCAGTTACGCCTTCATGTTGCAGTTTACGAGATTAGCCCCTTTTCAATTTCAGTTGTTTTGGCTTTGAAATTTGTTTTGGCCAGTCTTTCCTTCCAGCACGAGTTGTACCACACGCATACATTTTACTGTTCAAAAGTAATTTCATTAGCTGCGTCAAAGTAAAAAAATTATCAAAATATACGTGATGCCAAAACCCTGTATATTTTTAACACATGTCTAAAACAACCTGTTCCCCAAGTAGAAGATCACTGTTTCTCGCCTTCTTTTTTCCCAGATAGATTTTACATTTCAATAAATACCCTCTTTTACTGTCTGCAATACCTCATGCCTTTATCCCCCATTTTGTACATTTAGCAGGCATATATTGTTTTAGAAAGATGCGTCGTTTGAAGCCTATCATCGCTTCGTCAACAGAAAGTTCACGATTTGGTTTGTAGACACTCGCAAACTTTTTGATTATGTCTAAAGCAGGTCGTACTTTATACAGATAATCGCAAGAATCTACCCCTAATCGTGGCCTTGCAGATTCGTCATTCATGTGAAGGTACTGCGATATCTTTTGAAAGCGGAGCAACGTCATTGCTTGTCTTACAATTGGACAAATGCAAAAATCCCCCCAAAAGTAATCTCTGGTTTCAGGTAAATACATCATCCCCGTATATATCAAAATACCTAAATAAACCTGTATCTCCCTTGAATTTGTAACTTCCCATTTTGGATCCACCTTTTTAGCTTGAATCTGAGCTGCATATCTGTTGGTTTCCTCCGCGATTTTTCCGCAAAAGTTGGAATCTATAAAAAGTTCAAGATAATCTATTTCTGGACTTCCTGTAGGAATAGAATGATTTGCACCTGTAGGGGATGAAAATGTTTCTAACTTATTGAAAGTCTAATTAGAGGTCCATTGTGCCGGTACTGCTTTAGTTTTAATTTGTCTTTCACTAGCTTTAGCCCCCTGTTCTGCTGCCTGTCTCTCAGCACTCTCACTGTCTTGCACTAACTCACCAAACCAAGATTCGTCGGAGCTACCTTCGCGATCTAATTCCTCGTAAACTGCTGCAAGTATTTCCTTGTCTATTACCAATACCTTTTCACTACAGCGTTTTCTAGACCGTGATGAACTTGGAACAGTCTACATGGTAGTGATATGGCTATAAATGCGACAGGAAACTGCTTACTTACACAACTGCACCCTGCTGTAAACAGTGCTATTTATGGTTTGCTATTACATCCTGGCTTGCGAAATCGCTGGAGCAATGCAGCAAGAGTACGTTTACATCGACACAGCTCCTAAAAGCTGAGGTCAGCATAAGCAGAACCTATATGAAACGATAAACACATTTACTACGTTCTACTACGCTATGCGCAGCAGGGCGTTTATCATTTCACTACGCTTTACTATGCTATGCGTCGCAAAGGGTTAAGTTCCCTTTTAGAAGTAACTACAAAATAAATATATTTTACGCACATCAGATCCTTTTATGCCTGCGGTTGGTATGTCAAACTTATCCAGCTCTAGCAGTTCTAAAAACATTGCTCCAGAAAACATTCTGGAGTGTAGTGTTAATATTTTCCATCACAGTTTACTGATATTTGGAGAGGACATCACTTGTATGATGATGTAAGAGTGCCATAGTGGCATAGCTTGATACTGTGTTCTGGATATACTAGACTTTAAGAACTGAATTAAATTTTTTAATTTTTTTAATTTACGTTAGTGTTTCCTAAAATAATGTGAATTCTCTATTACGATTTGATCATTATTATTATTTGTTGTTGTTTTAGTAGTCATTAGCATCACTACTAATTGCCGAAGTTGACTGAACATGCATTTTAAACTAAACTAGAAATGAACCAATATAAAGATATATTTTTAAGTAAAAATGTCTAACTTGTCAGTGAAATATTTTTGGGTTTTCAGGCTTTAAGTTTCAAGAACTCTTATATTTTTGAGTATTTTAATCATGCACTATCTCCTTTAATTGTAAAAAATTATTTACTGTCAAACCATGCACATTCCTTGTTTACTTTATCTGGGAAGCTATCACTTAAATCTTTCACCTATGATCCCACTGTAAAAACCAAAAATGTACCACAGTGATCTAAATTTTAAACTTGCATACAGCATATAAATCAAATTAATCAGCATAAAGTAATTACTGAATATAAAGTTATGAGTTGTTTTTTCTTTCAGGACCAAGTTAGTGACTGGTCTACATACAAACCAGATATGCTTCGTACTCCATTATCTGCTGCATTAGTGGCAGATAATGTTGTTATTGAAGATATAACTGAGAAGAATTGTAAACAAGCCACCACAAAAACTTGGACAAGCAGGCGAAGACCTTCGCTGCCTAAAACTTCATTGGAGAAAGTCCAACAAAAGAAAATACAAGCGTTGGAACTGTAGATGCAGCATGCCAGGGAGGAGAGACAGGAAGCAAGGGAACGTCATCTTCTGAAGTTGCAGATTGAAAGGTAGGCAAGGGATGAACACCTTCTTAACATTAAAATTAAAAAGGAGCAATTAAAACAAGAAAGAATAAGGTCAAGGATAATGTTACAGGAAAAAATAAATAAATTTTCAAACTGATGCTGTTTTTATTTCTTAACACTATACAACCTTTGATGCTTAAGATGGAGGAGTACTGTAGCAATATTCTTCAGAGCAAACTGAAACAAACAAAACTTTATTAGCAATTATTATTTCCTGCACCTGGGTCTATCATATATTTACATTTATAAAAGTTTTTCCTAAACAGCAAAATGAATGACAGAAAAGTTGAATGTAATTAGTTTCTTTCAAAACCTCTATCACTAATCTGTAGTTACCAGAATGTGTTACATTGAATGATATGCAGGTGCCATTTTAAAATACCTTTGCTGAATTTTAGCAATGAAAGAAATTCCATCATTCACATTCATTCAATGTCTGGAGTGTAGTAGCTTCAAACTTTGTTTCACTTGCCTTTCAAAATAATTTGCAATTAATGCCCTTCGAGCAGCATCATTTGCAGCTCGTCGTCCATGTGGTTTTATGTTGTCAATTCTGCCTTCTTCCAAGAGCTGGTCCCATGGAAGAGGTAAATTGACTTCTGGATCATCTGGTGGAATATCTTCCCCACGTTGGCGTAGCAAATTGTGAACTACTGCAGTAGCCACAACAACAGCAAAAATGTTTCTTAACTTCAGTCTGATACCTAAAGCAAGAACAGGAAACTGCCGTTTCCAAATTCCAAACAGACGCTCAATGAGATTTCTAGAACGCATTTGTGATTTGTTATACAAATGCTCTGCTGGAGTTTGTGGGTGTTCAAGAGGTGCCATCATATATGTAGTTGATGCATATCCTCTATCAACAAGCAGAACACCATTACAATGAACACCACTTTCAAATTTTACACGGCGAGAACAATTATTAAAAATTGTACTATCATGGGTAGAGCCTGGCCATCTTGCCACAATGTCTGTAAACTCCATGTTGGAGTTGCATATTGCCTGCACATTTAAGGAAAAATAGTTTTTCCTGTTGCGGAAGAGTTCTGCATTGTCTCCACCTGAAGGAAGAAGAAAACATTGGTAAAACAACTTTACGCTTTTCAATGAAGGGTTACCTTTTATAGGACTAGAGAATTACTAATATAAATACTCCTTTACCTGGTGAGGAAATCCTAATGTGAGTACAGTCCATAGCACCAACAACTTTTGGAAACTTTGCAATTCTGTAGAAATGTAACTGTTCCCTTTTCAAATCAACATCCTCCTTAGGGAATTGAAGATATTGCAGACAAAGTGAAGCACTAGCAGCACTAACTCTATGCACAATTCTATGCACTGTTGCTTTGCTGGCTCCGATATAGTCCCCTATGGCAAGTTGAGAACATCCTGTCGCATAAAATTGAAGTGCTGTCAGCAGCTGGTTCATGGGGGACACTGATGCATTCCTACAAACATTTACAATGGATATATCATATAAATAAGTAGTGCCACTACATACAATATACACTCACTCAAAAAAGTATTCGTCTGCACTTAAAAATTCTAGCAGTCGAATTAATGGAGGGAAAATGTAACTTTTTTGGACATGAAGATCAAACGGTAACAGTTCAGCTTTTACATTTTTGAAAAGTATGCCAACATTGTAACAGTTTTGTATGTGGTGTTTTCAAAACTATCTTTCACGCAATGGGTAGATCATTTTTTTGTGCATGCATCCACACACTTTAATCTAGTGTAACTTAACTGGTGGAGAAATAAATTCACAAAGTCCTAAAAAGTGAACCAAAAATGAGAAATTTAGGCAAAAACATTGAAAATTCCCAACTTTGACGTTTTATTCCCCCGTAAACTAAAATCATATTTTCACCGCAAAATCAAGTAATACACGAAAAGAAGTGGCTGTACTCAATGTATGTAAGATAATTTTGAAAACACCACGAACAAGTGAGTTGCAATCTTGACATATTTTTAAAAAGCTTAGAAAACTAATAAAATAAACGACCTGAAAAACCGCCAAAACACGTAAACTGTATTACCGTTTGAACTTCATGTCCAAAGAAACTAGTCTTACCTCCATTAATTTGGCTGCTAGAACTTTAAAAATGCAGACGAATACTTTTTTGAGCAGCCATTTATAAATAGTTAACATAACCTACTAAGCAAACATTTACATTATAAACAATGTGCATTAAAACTATTCTTAGCAACAATTGTTCTAAATTTTAGAAAATTGTAAGGTTAAGATTATAATATGGTGTAATAAAGTCGTATTATTTAAGAAATAGAAGCACGGAAGCATACTGAACCGCGAACGTAACCTCACTAATGTCTACCATGCACGTGAAGTTTTATAGGCTGTTTCTAGATGCTCCTTATAATTATAGGAAAGATGTTAATCTATTTCTGTTACTTACCGATCAGATGTGTACTCCAAATTAGCTTCAATTCTTTGAAGCAAGTGAAGTGCCGAGGTTTTTGTCAACCGGAACCTCGTAAGAAAATCCCTATCATCATAATTTACAAACCACTCAGTTCTGACACGAATCCATCTTGGTCGTCATTCTGGAGGGTAAAATCCTCATCTTCACCGCTGGAACTGTCCTCAAAAACCATTCTCATCAATCCTGCAGCCATTGCAAAGTGCTAACTAGCAGTTACTCTGTACTTTATTCCACAATATTTCACCGAGTAACAATACTCTGTGATTTACTCTCGCATATGCAATTTATTCCAGAGTAAGTTGTTGGTGAAATGCTCAAACGGCTTACTCGCGAGTAAACCACGTTTTACTCGAGAGTAAACGTTACTCGTGTTTGGTGAAACCGGCCCTAATTCTCATTTGCATTTGGGCCCAAAGTGTTACAATTTATTGCCTCCTGATGTTAAAAGCTATGGCAAACACTAGTTTTGAAACAGATTATTTAAATGGCTGGTAAAGACACCTTTTATAATTTGGATGAACTTTTAAACTTGCATGCCAGAGGTGTTGTGTTAAAACAATGTTATTTCTGTGTATTGACAAAATATTTACTGATTTTTGACACTGTCAATGTCTGTAATGTGGCATCTACAATAAATATGAATATATGTATCAAATTTCCAAATGTTGCAATTTCCAATTGAAATTGTGTTATGAATATTTTTATAAATAGATAATTGGAACTTCAATCAGTATTTCAAATTAGCCTGCTTAAAATTACCTATTTCCGGGCACGAAGATTTAGTCTTGAGCAAACAAATTTCTGGATGGGAAGATCAATTTGATACTAAATTGAGAATTGAAAAGTGGTATTATGAAACGACTGTGTAAAGATGTATAACTACTTGGCAAAAACAGCGATGATCTTTACGACACTCCCAGCAAGTGTTTATACAAGATTTTTAGATACTCGATCGAACATTCCATTGTCTTTATATTTTAAACTGAATAACGTTGTTGATTTATTCTCTCACACTTCTATATAAATCTCGCGAAATTATGACATTAAAGATGAGAAATAATTAGATGCTGAAGGGTATGTGGAAAATTTCATAGTAAGCAAGAAAAAATTGCAAACAATGTCTGTTCTAGGACAAAGGGAAATACGACCAAGATGATAAAACTCGTTAAGGATAGGAATGAAATTCAATATTTGGTTACAGAACATAACTGTGCCCTGTGAGAAGAAAATAATGTATTTATGAAATCTGCAAAGGTAATTTCCGACTTAAAGAATTGTGTTGGGAATATTTGTTATAATTAAGTAGTTGGAATTTAGATTATCAGGATTTTTAATTACTCTGCTTAAAATTATCCACTTTTAGGCACGGACATTTCGTTTTAAGCACGTAAGTTTATGGATGCCAAAATCAATGCCATTTGGATACTAAATTGATTCAAAAGTTGGATTATGAAACGACTATATTACTACTTGACAAAAACAGCGATGATCTTTACTGACTAACAACTTACTGATATGGAAATACAAGCACGCATTAGCACCGTATCCCCAACCTCAGTATGCCTCGCTTTGTCATTATAGGATATTTGTGAGAAAAAGCTCATGTGTTAGCTGAAAACTATTCCATTGAGTTAAATATAAAATATAGTTGCATGCTTATGCTTAGTCACTGAAAGTAAATGTCCAGTTGGAAACATTGGAAAGTTCCTCCCCTCACCCTACCTAAGTTATATCTATGGTTATGCTACCAAGATGAGCTGGTAGTGATGATGGTAATGGATGTGGTAATGATGATGAAGATATTAATAATTTAGTCAGCTAATTAAGAATGTTTAATGGTGCCCATTAAAGGGTCCATTTCAATCTTTAAAAAATTATCTATAGATATACTGCACCCTATTAACTACCTTTTGAAATTTGATTTTGTTAATTGTTCATTTTGATTTTATTGTTGTTTTTATAATAATTGATACTATGCCTTATACCTTTTTGATGCATTTTATTATGTTTTATGTGATTACTTTTGTACTTGTTCCCTTGTTTACTATGTTTCATTAATTTTTTGTTTGTTATGCTTTGTCTTGATGGCAGTCTCAGAATGAGAAAGCAGAAAGCCTTTTCTTTCAAAATAAATAACACAATAATTAGAATCTCCATCATGAATCAGACATGTGAAGATGTTAGTTAACTGCTTTGACTTCCATATCCGCAGCTGTGCTTAGTGTAGGGATGAATGTTAAAGGAGACAGGTCTCTGATGAAGATGTTACGAGTTCGTATACCGCTCCCATCTGCAGAGCTTTATATGTGTAATATACTTTACTGCAAAGATTAAAAACAGAAGCACTATTAATAGTGAAGTATTCATCATGATGGTAGATTGAGTCACACGTTTTTACACTCACCTTCACTAATTAAAAGTTGTATAAAACAGAAATGTTTTCGAGGGCATTCGTCCTCATCTTCAGCGACTGGGTGACTAAAGGTCGCTTTCTCCCATATCCTCTTCTTCCTCTTCCTGCGGATATTGAATCTGTTGCCATCTGGTGTTGGGGGCACAAAGTTTTAACACATTGTACACAGGCGGGATTTCAAAATTAATGACGTTGTTGCCGTTTTTGATGATGTGTATTTTTCCCAGATGTTCAATTCTATTGGTGTGGTGAGGGGTTTAGCAACTTTATACTTTGGCCAATGTTGTGGTGTGATACAGCAGATTTCTCTATTTGTTTTAGTTTGATGTTCCTTTGGTGTTCCTTAAGTTTGGTTTCCAAATTTCTTTTTGTTTTTTCCTATGTAGTATTTCTCACATTCATCACAACTAATCTGGTAAATTCCGGATTTTAATGTGTTTGGGATGGTATTTTTGAGAGGTGTGTTTAGCAAGTCCTTCAAGCTGAATTTGTTCTCTGGAGCTTGTCTTATGTTAAATTTGTTGAAGATTTGTTTAAACTTTCTGAAGGCCCAAGTGTGGTATATGAATTTCTTGTATTTCCAATTTGTGTTTGAGAGAGGTGTTAGATTGGTGGTATGTGAGATTGCCTTGAGTTTTTTCTTCTTGTGTATCATGTTTCTTATGAGATCTGAGTTGAATCCATTAGTTACTGCTAGTTTTTCTATATATTGTTGTTTTAAAAATTCTTCTTTGCTGAAGGGGACGCTATGTAACCAGTGTATCAAACTTCTAAAGGTGGCTAGTTGGTGTGAAGTTGGGTTGCAACCATTTTTCTTTATATAATTGTCCACACGTGTAGGTTTTCTATGTATCCCGAATTTAAAACCATTTTGATCTCTAGTTATAATGAGGTCCAGGAAGGGTAAGATGCTGTTCTCTTCAATTTCAATGGTGAATTTAATGCTGTTGTCCTGCAGGTTCAACAATTTCAAAGCATCTTCTGTTAATTTCCGAGGTTGATGGAAAAAATGTCATCTACATATCTCCGCCAAGATTTATATATGTGAGGGAAAGCTTTCACTATGTGGACTTCAAGGTGGCTCATATATAGTCCTGCCAGAATGGGGGACAGTGGACTTGGCATTGCTAATCCTTTTGATTTTTTGTAGAATTTATTATTAAATGTGAAAAAGTTGTGTCTAGGGCATAATTCTGTAAGGTTAATGATCTCATCTATTTCTGTGGAGTCTATTGTGGTCTGAGTCAACCATTTTCTGAGTATTGTAGAAATTTTTTCTATGGGAATGCTAGTGAAAAGTGCTTTGACGTCAAATGATACCATTATGTGGTTTTTTTGGGATGTTGTAGTTCTGCAAGTGGTTTATTAACTCCGAGGAGTTTTGAATTCCCAGGTTTTCAACTTCTTGGTCGTATATACTTTGACACATAATGTTTTCACTCAAAGAGATATCCTATTCTTTACCTTTAGTTGCAAGCCTTCAAATTGTAACAGGAACCCCCTCTGCCCCCCTTCCATTTTACATAAAGCAAAATACACAATGAGATCAAGAAAAGCATAAAAGCGGTGTATATTTTTGTGCTTCCACTTAGCATAGAACAGGGAAATATGATTAATTTGTTTGCTTAAATGGAAATTTAAGGTACCTAATACTGCAATGTATACTTCTGAAGGATACCTGTTTAGAGGATATTACTTTGGTGAAAATAGGAAACCTGAATTGTGTTCGTACAATTAAGTATATTTTCTTTTTACCTGCATTTACACAGGCTGACCTGTGCCTAGTTTTATAGAGAATGTATCGCAGACTGCTGGGAGTGCGCTGTGTAAACATTCTTTAATCAGCACCATGTATACTTGGGTGCAAAAAGCGTTCCGATATAATTAATTGTGCATTAAATTGGTAAGGGATTCCTCCCCAATTATAGTCATCCTCCGTGGTCTAGTGGTACCATGCAAGCCTGGGTTCAAACCCGGCGGAAGTCGATCAATTTTTTCGGGCGTAAAAATCCTTAGCGTGGCTTGCTTCAGAAGGGAAGTAAAGCCGGTGGTCCCGTGTTGTAGATTTACGGCATGTAAAATAACCTCAAGCCTGAATGAGAGCTTCTGAGCAAAAATTTCTGGCATTTCACGTCCAATATAAAATGGGACGCTAAGAACCATAGTAAAGAGCGAGTATATATAAAACTCAATTTTTCACACACACACGCACATTTATAAACAAAATGATTGCTTTTTGGAATCAGAGGGCCTAAAAACATGTATTTTTGGTGAAATCTGAGTATCCAATTTTTGGAGGAATGCAATATTTTCTCTACCTACTACATACATAGTAGAGAAAGCACTATTTAATACAACTTCGCAATTACTTTACAGCAGAAAGCCCAACACGCTTTCATCACTTTCTTCCTCTCACGTGAGAACACTGTATGAAAGGAGTCTGTTTCCTTTCTCCAGGCATAGCTATGCTTGTGGCATTCTTGACTGCAATGTAACTATACCTATATATATAAGGGCAATGGCTTCGCCGTAATGTGTGAGGCTCGCATTCCGACCATGGGCTTCTTCGTGGTTTTCCTGGGTCAGTAGGCGAATGCTGGGGTGATTCTTCTTCTACCACAAATTTCATGTCCCCTCATTCCCCTTCATTTAATTTTCCCTTTCATGTTTCAGGTGGGCTTTTGGCTGTGCAGTGTCAGTTGGTGTTAGGTAGATGGCTGAGATGCTTGCTTGTTGGTAAATTCTTCTCCGCCTGGCAGATGTTAGCCTTCTTTGAGCCGTCTACGGTGGGTCGAGTTTTCGCCAACTCCGAAAGAGGGAAGCCTTTTCTGTACAGGCTGGCGTGTGATCGACTCTTCAAGCTTGGAATCTATAGGCACCTCTGTGCGTCTCGGTCACCCGGCTGCCTGCAGCGTATAACCTCCTATGGTTCCTTCACTTCATCGGTGGCTCCTGGGAGTTGCAGCCACAAAAGATCTGCCTTGGATAAAGGTAAGCTAAGAGGTGTCATCCCTCTCCATTACCTTCTCATAGTCAATTATATAGAAATGATCTTATTCCTCGATAGTCAGTTACCCTGATGCACTTTACATGTTAAAACCTTATAACTAGTGTCAGGTAAGGCAAAATTCTCGAGAGCAGACAGCATTTTCATGCCAAGGACAGCCTTGCTTATCTAATGAATCAGTCACAGGGTGATGAGGTTGAAATTGCTACAGGTTGAGCTATAAAAGGTAATTCAGAACATAAAGGCAGCTTCCAAAAGTAGGTAATAGAATTTTTGGCAATGTCTCTTTGAAAACCTATAAGTACATTAAGGAGTAATTTAAAGCAGTTTTTGAGGTATATTATTATTATTATTATTATTATAATTATAATTACTGTTACTTTTTGAGAAGTTGAATCGGAGAGAAAGAATTCTCTACTGTAGTCGAGATTTGGACCACAGATTTTCAGCGTACTGTACAGCTGCTCTGACCAACTGAGCTACCATGGCAATATGCCGGCATGACACTGCATTCACCAGCTGACTTACATTTTTCTCAGTGCACTAAAAGGCGTTCTCAAACTCACTTTGGGATTACATACCCCAATGGTGACTTACAATCTCGTAAGTACTTTAAGTAGTGATAGGCAATCACTATTAGATGATTTATTGTTAATTGTTCCTTCACACAAGTCATGTGTAGGCTTAAATTGGTAATAAAGAATCAAATTCATTATTTGATCTAGTTGGTAATGTAGAATCAGATTTATTGACTACCTAATAGTGTTTAAGTATGAAGTCTGGACAAGATTATGTGTTGCCATTTGGGTATTTTATCTTAAAATAAATTTTAGAACGCTATGTGGTTTACCAAAATAATTTTGAATCATTTAGGGAATTTAGTGCCATACCATCATTTTTCCATGGTAGCTCAGTTTGTTAGAGCACCAACACAGGCAGCCAAAGTTCCGTGGCTCAAATTTAGGCTATGGTATTGAAATTTTCAGTCTGACTCTACGCTACCAACTTTGGTCTATACATGGTATGTGTGAAAGAGCAATAACATTAATTGAAATTCATGCTTTATTTATAATTAATCACTTTTAATGTTGTAATACAAAATCTCCCTTCCACCAAACAATTTTTATATCTGTATCCTATCCATGTGGGATGGCTCAGGCTTTAATGTCAGAGGCTTGTATTCAGGAGGTCCCTTGATCATTCTAGTTGCACTGGCCACCCCAATCTTGGGCTTTTTCGTGGTTTTCCCAAGTTGATATGAGAATGCTGGGGTGGATTATATACTAATTTAATTTCACTTTTCAGGGTTGCAGGTCTCAGCACTGTAGTGCATGTGTTGTATGCAGAGAACTGTTTCTTCCCTGGCGTTGAACCTGTCCAAACCTATTTATGTGGAAATGAAGAGCCATGAAGGGATGTCCAGGGATACTGAACCTTGTAACGTTACGCACACTGCTGCACTGCACCTGCTGCTATCAAATTTGGTAGCTCTTCATTCTCTCCTGCATTCTCTTGCATGATCATTTTGATTCTATGTATTATTCTGTGTTGCTAAGTATACAGCAAAACTTAGGTTTAATCTAAATTTGCTGTTAATTAGCTGTATATTATTTAAAAGACTTAAAACATTTCACCAATATTACTCTGTATTCTGTTTGTAACCAGTATATGTTTACTTTAGGTTTCTGAATGAAATATTTATTCCAGTTGGCTTTTTGATACATGATAGAAAATTATTTTGTGTATGTATTTTCAAATTAATGCTATAAAACACAGCCAAAGTCAATCACATGTCTTTGTCAAAAAGTAACAGTTTTTTGACACAGAATTAAGACATGAGGATAATATATGAATATACTTTTATCACAAATTACATATTACTTGAATGTAGTAGATACTGTTGAATACAAGTAAACTATTTGGTATTTTACAGAGAGAAATTAAGTTTTCATGGAATACAAAAGGACACTTTGAGTCAGTACCATATAACGTACATTTCTGCTGCTAAGATTATTTCTGCCCCTAGCTTCCAAGATGTAGGTAAGAGCAGCTTTATGGAATGACAATGGAGTTCAGCTGTCCTTCATCAAGTGAGTAGTTTAATGTTTCTATAGTGCAAGGTAGGACAAATTGGACCAAGGATTTTATTACTTCTCTGTATAATGCTTTAGTGTGGTGATGAACAGTTAAATGTGTGTGTTTGTCATTATTACAGTAATACCATATGGAAAAATTTCCTTTCAATTAGCCAAATTTAGGAAGTATTTTCATTCTCTATCCTAATGTAAGTTTAGCACTGAATATGTCATAAAATATCCAACTACTGAAAACCTTAAAGTTTTTATGGGCCATTCATAAAAATATTGTTTTTTATGTTGTGTTGCTAATACAGGTCAGTTGGTAGGTACAGTTTATTTAAACTTCTGTTGTATGGGTTCTTTTTAATGATGCCATTGGCACAAAGGTGTTCTTAGTGAATGACCTTGCTTCTCTCACTGAGACTGGGGTGTACAACATGACTGTGATGATATATTGAGAGTTTCAAAATACATATTTCCTTAGGTTGTTTAAGTTCCTCTAGACAATATTTGAACTAATTTCACACAAGGATTGATGTTTACTGGAATTTCAAAATTAAATAGTTTGTTTTTCATCACTTTGTATGAATTTCTACCATACATTCATTTCTTCTGCACTACTTATAGTGCTAATCTAATTTTCCTAGCTGTGCTATTTTTTGTTTCCTAAAAATGACCAGTTATTGCTCATTTAATTGTTTGCTTATATTTTATATTTTCTAAAATTTTATCAGTCTTATACTTGAGCTTCTCTACATTTTTCTAATGCACATATTGTCACATTCACTCCATGAAGTGTGTCTGTCAAAATTGGAGTTACACTATACAATTTTTTCCATTCTCCTCAAAGAGTTTCGTTCACTGGAAAGGTGAACCTTTAAAGATAGTTGGTTCAAGCATTTCTCTACAGCTGGAGTTAGTCAAATGGCTTATGTATAATTATGTTGCAGGAATGCAAATAGGTGTCCAAGAACAGCTTGGAGGTATATTTCAAACACTGGAGCCATGATGTGTCAGCAGTGTTGAAGACTCATTTTAAGCGAACAAAGGGGTTTAAGGGAGTTGCTTCCCCATGGTTCATGGAGTTTAAGAAAAATGCTTTATAAGCAGCAGTCTGTCACCAAAATGTTGAAGGATCTTTCAATTGGTAAGTTAAGTATTCTCAGACAATGTGTAATATTAATTAATAAAGCTTTGAGTAACTTAATAATAATAATAATAATAATAATAATAATAATAATAATAATAATCATCATCATCATCATCATAATAGTAGTAATAAATGTCCAAAGAGTGCAAAAGGTGTGAGAATAGAGGATAAATATATCCTCTCATAGGTTGTAAATCAATCAAGAATCACAAATGAACATTATAACAAACTTATTTCCAATAACTGGTGAACATTATAGTAACCATTTTAAAATATAACAGCCTGCTTGCTTGGCAACCGGCAAGTTCCTGGTGCTTTCTCTCTTACACACACAGCATCTCACTACTGCACACCTACACATCTCTATGTATAGATGTTGCTAGCTCTGTAACATGAATTTACCTATGTTCCAACATGCCTCCTTAAATTCATATTACAGTCCAAAATTTACTACTATCAATTACTTAACATTTAAATGAAATCTAAGCTTTTCAAATTTGTTTCAACCTAAAGACTTAGTATAAATATCTTCAATATTTCTTCAGAATTCACTTTTACAATATCACTTTCACCATTAATACAACTTTCATTTACAAAGTGGTAATGACTTTCTATATACTTTGATTTCTTCATAAAATTACCAAACTTCACTATATCTATCGCACCAGAATTATCTTCATAAATTTTAATAGGATCAAAAATTTCCATATCAACATCAAGCAAAATATATTCTACAACCTTTAATTCACTCACACACTCAGATAGCGCTACATATCCAGCTGATGTGGAGGACTATGTTACACTGTTCTGTTTCTTTTATTTCCAATAAATTTCATTTCCATTTAGTTTAATTACATAACCATTGCTGATTTTCTATCAATAATATCACCTGCCCAATCAGCGTCCACATAGCAATCTAGAATTTCAGCATTTGTATTATTATTAAAGTTAACTTTAAGCCTTTGGTTAAGACTATGTATTTTAAAGTTCTCAAAGCATACTTATAATGACTACTACCATAGAAATTCTGAAACCTACTTAATTCAAGTCTTCTTCCTGGACTAATACACAAAAGAGCTCCAATTCAATTTCTATATTTGATTTCATCACTTGCTGATAGCGCAGGTCCTAACTACAAATTTTGTTCCATAGGAGTAACATACAAATTAGAATTTGCAATATCATACTTCTTTTCTAATGAAAAGATATAATCCCTTTGATCTAGGGTCAGTTTTCATGTTGTATCTTCTTATGTTGGTAAAACTGTCCCTATCTTTGCGATGGTTTCTCCGATTTTTCTTCGTGATTCCAGTTTTTTGGTATAATTTTTCCAATTTCCTCCTTTGCATATTACATTATTGTTTCATCCTGAAATTTATGTGATCAAACGATCCGCTTTCTAAATTTTCCCAAGTGAAATTCCCTATTGCGTTCGAAATTTTAAGATGTAGTTGGTACATTTTAACGTCAATGCATGCATTCTGTTAGTATTTCTTAGATTTCACTATTTCAACAACTTTCTTTTCTGAGGCTTTTTGTTCTCGACTCCCATTGTTGGTCTTTACTATGCTCCTGACAAAATCTGGGCCAACTTTTCCTATTAAACACTGGTTTAGGAACTTTATATCAGCTGCAATTTTCCTTCCTTTTTCTTTGTATTTTAAGAATGTCTTTATTTCTTTTTTCAATCCAAGACAACCACTATTGAATCATTGTGTTGCATGCATATCGCATACCTCCATCTCGAAATCCATTACCTTGCTAATACTCGTTCCTGAAGACTTGATGGTCTAAATTGCAGAGTTTCTTGAAACATTGGAACTTACAGCCAGTGAAGCATTCAAATATATTGAAGAAAGAGTGAGTCGACTCAAAATACTCTTTGCTCCACTTACTACATATTACATGCAGGACATGTATCTTGAGGCATTCACCACATCTTCCACTGCTATGTGTCAAGTGACTTCGGAGTAGGATTCCGGTTCTCAGGTTGGTTCTCTGGTGCCATCTGTTGACCGATTGACTAACTTAGTGATGCTATCTCTTCCCAGTGATATTTCAAAGTTCTTCAGTTGCTCTTGGAACTTTTTGATGTATATTTTCTCCCATAAGCTTAATTCTAGTGGTTCCTAGACGTACTTTTGTAGTTTTGCTTCCTTTTCTAATGTGTGGTTCTGTTTCCAAAAATGGTTTGCTTCAGCAGACCTTTGTAACTGTTTATATCTGATGTTGCAATAGTGTTCCTTTAGCCTGGTTTATATTTTGTCACAATCTTTGCAGTTTATCTGATGTATACCTTGTTCCTTTTCATGTGGATTACTATTAGTAGTGTTAGATTTTAACATCTTTCCTAAGCTAAATTTATTGTATGGTGTCAGGGTTAACTTGTATTTCTTGAAAGCCTTCTGGAATTTGTGGAAGGCCTAAGTGTGAAAAGCTATTCTCTTGTATCTCCAATTTTCCTCAATTGGTGCAAGAGTCGTAATGTGTCTGATTTGCTTTTTTCTGTTGAAATAGTTCATTTTTCTGTCTATCATGTGTTTGTCGAATTCGTTGGCTTTTGCTGTTGTTACGATGGTTTGTATTCATTCTTGTATTCTGTTTTTTTAAAAGAGGTGTTTATTAAACTGTGAATTAAACTGTTTAATATTGCATGTTTGTGTGATATGGTGTTAAAGCCTTGAGCATTTATGTAGTTGTTTGTATGCATGTTTTTCATATGTGTTCCATATTCTTTCATTTCCGCATTGCGGATTATTTTCAGATCTAAAAATAGTAAAGCGTTTTAGTCCTCTAGTTCAAGTGTGAATTTTACAGTTGTGTCCTGTAGGTTAAGCAACTTTAGTGCGTCTTCTATCTGCTTCTTGTTCACAATGGCAAAAATGTTGTCTACGTATCTGTGCCAGGTTTTAAATATGTTGGGAATGCCTTAGTCATGTCAATTTCCAACTTGCTCATGAATAAATCTGCCAGAAAGGGGGACAATGGATTTCACATTGCTAACCTCGATCTTGGCTGGTAGAAGTGCTTATTGAATGAGAAGTTTGTTTGGTTTATGCATATTTCAGTTAGTTTGGTGTATTCTTTTATTTTTCCTATTTCTATATCCAAGGAGTGTAGCCAATTCTTTAAAATAGCTATAAGTTTTGCTTTCGGTAGGCTCGGGAAGAGTAAATTTATGTCGAAAGAAACCAGTGTGTCATCCTGTGTTAATCTTATGTTTTTGGTTTTTTTAATCAGTTCATGGGAGTTTCCGATGCTAAGGCTTTTGAATTTTGGCAGGTACTGGAAGGCATTAAGAAGTAATTTTGACAGGTGATATGTTGGAGAGTCTGTTTACAGTTGGGTCCATTTTAATTCCTGGTGTGTGTGTTTTTGGCAATCCTTTTACTTTGGCAATTACAGGGTTGGGTGATTTTAACTTTTATCGTTATCGGGAATATATTTGCTATCTCTCAGGGCTTTATTTACTGAGTGTATGCATTTGTTCAGGGGGTCATTCCCTATTTCCACAAATTATTCACTACTCAGCAGATCATTCATCCGGTTTATGTAATCCTCCAAATCCATTATTACAATTTTGTTTCCCTTGTTTGCTTTGGTGTATAGCACATCTCTTTTTAGCATATCTATTCCTCTTTTGTAAGTTTGCTGTTGTGTTTGTATGTTTCTTCTTGTTTTATTATTCCCTCGCATTCCCGCCTAATTGCAACTTTATCTTCATCTGTCACATTGCCGATTGCGATCTCCACATCTAATATGTGGTCAAAAGTGTTGCGTGAAAATGTTACACATCTTTTTAGGCCAAGGTTTAGCGTTTTTCTGATTCTGCTAGACTGAAGGTTTGTTTGGATAACTTTACGACATTTTCATCAGCGACTTTTAGGTTAGGTTTCATGGTGTATCTTATTATGTTGCTAACCCTGTCTCCGATTTTGTTCCGATTTCTCTTCGTGATTCCAGTTTTTTGGTATAATTTTTCCAATTTCCTTCTTTGCTTATTACATTATTGTTTCATCCTGAAACGATCCGCTTTCTAACTTTTCTAAGTGAAATTCCCTATGTAGTTGGTACATTTTAACGTCAATGCATGCATTCTGTTCGTATTTCTTAGATTTCTCTATTTCAATAACCTTCTTTTTCGCGGCTTTTTGTTCTCGACTCCCATTGTTGGACTTTACTATGCTCCTAACGAAATTCGGACAAACCTTTCCTATTAATCATTGGTTTAGGAACTTTATATCAGCTGCAATTTCCCTTCCTTTTTCTTTGTATTTTAAGAATGTCTTTATTTCTTTTTTCAATCCAAGAAAATCACTATTGAATTGTTGTATTGTATGGATATTGCTTACCTCTATCTCGAAATCCATTACCTTGCCATTACACCTTCCTGAAGACTTGACGGTCTAAATTCCAGAGTTTCTTGAAACATTGGAACGTATGGTCAGTGAAGCATTCAAATATATTGATGAAAGTGTGGGTCGACTCAAGATACTCTTAGCTCCACTTACCGCATATTACATGCAGGACTTGTTTCGTGAGGCATTCCGCACATCTTCCACTGCTATGCATAGAATAACTTCGGAGTAGGATTCCGGTTCTCAGTTTGGTTCTCTGGTGCCATCTGTTGACCGATTGATGAACTTAGTGATGCGATCTCTTCCCAGTGGTATTTCATAGTTCATCAGTTGCTCTTGGAACTTTTTGATACACATTTTCTCTCAAAAGCTTAATTCTAGCGGTTTCTTGATGTATTTTAGTAATTTTGCTTCCTTTTCTACTGTGTGGTTCTGTTTCCAAAAATGGCTCGCTACAGCAAACCTTTGTAACTGTTTATACCTGATGTTGCAGTAATGTTGCTTTAGCCTGGTTCCAATGTTCCTGTTGGTCTTCCCTACGTATATTTTGTTACAATCTTTGCAGTTTATCTATATATAATTTGTTTCTTTTAATGTGGATTAGTATTAGTAGTGCTAGATTTTAACATCTTTCCTAAGCTGAATTTATTGTATGGTGCCATGGTTATGTTGTATTTCTTGAAAGCTTTCTGGAATTTGTGGAAGGCCTAAGGGTGGAAAGCAATTCTCTTGTATCTCCAATTTTCCTCAATTGGTGCAAGAGTCGTAATCTGTCAGATTTGCTTTTTCTGGTGAACTTGTTGATTTTTCCGTCTGTCATGTGTTTGTCGAATCTGTTGGCTTTTGCTGTTGTTACAATTTGTTTGTATTCATTCTTCAATTCTGTTTTTTTTAAAAGACGTGTTTATAAATTTGTGAACTAAACTGTTTAATACTGCATGTTGGTTTGATCTGCCTTGAGCATTTATTTAATTGTGTGTATGCAAGTTTTTTATGTGTATTCCATATTCCATCATTTCCGCATTGCAGATTATTTTCAGATATAAAAATGGTAAAGTGTTTTGGTCCTGTATTTAAAGTATGAATTTTACAGTTGTGTCCTGTAGGTTAAGCAACTTTAGTGCATCTTCAATCTGCTTCTTGTTCACAATGGCGAAAATGTCATCTACATAGCTGTGCCAGGTTTTAAATATGTGTGGGAATGCATTATTCATGTGAATTTCCAACTTGCTCATGAATAAATCTGCCTAAAAGGGGGACAGTGGATTTCCCATTGCTAAGCCTTATGTTTGCTGGTAGAAGTGCTTATTGAATGAAAAGAATGTTTGGTTTATGCATATTTCTGTTATTTTGGTGTTTTCTTCTATTTTTCCTATTTCTATTTCCAAGGAGTGTAGCCAATTCTTTAAAATAGTTATAAGTTTTGCTTTTGGTAGGCTCAGGAACAATGAATTTACGTCGATAGAAATCAGTGTGTCAACCTGTGTTAATTTTATATATATTTTTTTTTCAATTAGTTCATGGGAGATTCCAGTGCTAAGTCTTTTGAATTTTTGCAGGGACTGGAAGGCATTAAGAAGCCATTTTGCCAGGTGATATTTTGGAGAGTATGTTTATAGTTGGGCGCATTTTATTTGCTGGTTTGTGTATATTTGGCAATCCTTTCATTCTGGCAATTACCAGGTTGGGTGTTTTTAACTTCCTTTTTTCTTTTTCAGGAATATATTTGCTATCTCTCAGGGCTTTATTTACTGATTGTATGCATTTGTTCAGGGGGTCATTCTTTATTTGCAGAAATTCTTCGCTACTCAGCAGTTCAATTTATCCAGTTTATGTAATCCTCCAAATCCATTATTTCAATTTTGTTTCCCTTATCTGCTTTGGTGCATATCACATCTGTTTTATTTAACGTATATATTGCTGTTTTGTAAGTTTGCCGGTTGTGTTTGTATGTTACTACTTGTTTTATTATTCCCTCACATTCCCGTCTAATTGCAACTTTAACTTCATCAGTCATTTTGCCGATTGCGACCTCCACATCTAATATGTGCTCAAAAATGTTGTGTGAAAATGTTACACATGTTGTTATTCCAAGGTGTAGCGTTTTTTTAATTCTGCTCCACTAAAGGTTTATTTGGATAGGTTTACAACATTTTCGTCAGTGTCTTTTAGGTTTGGTTTCATGGTGTAACGTCTTATGTTGGTGACCCTGTCTCTATCTTTGCAATCGTTTCTCATATTTTTCTGCATCATCCCAGATTTTGGTACAATTTTTCCAATTTCTTCCTTTGCTTATTACATTTTCGTTTCATCCTGAAATTTATGTGATCAAACGATCCGCTGCCTAAGTTTTCCCAAGTGAAATTCCCTATTGCGTTTGCAATTTTAGATGTAGTTGGTACATTTTAACGTCCATGCATGCATGCTGTTCGAATTCCTTAGAGTTCACTATTTCAACAACCTTCTTTTCAGCGGCTTTTTGTTCTCGACTCCTGTTGTTGGTCTTTACTATGCTCCTGATGAAATCTGGACAAACCTTACCTATTAAACATTGGTTTAGGAACTTTAAATCAGCTGCAATTTTCGTTCCTATTTTTTTGTATTTTAAGAATGTCTTAAAATCTTTTTTCAACCCAAAAAAACCACCATTGAATCTTTGTATTGTATGGATATCGCTTAACTCCATCTCAAAATCCATAACCTTGTCTTAACGCGTTTCTTAAGACTTGACGTAAATTTAAGGGTTTCTTGAAACATTGGAACTTGCACACAGTGAAGCATTCAAATATATTGAAGAAAGAGTGGGTTGACTCAAGATACTCTTTGCTCCACTTACTACATATTACTTGCAGGACATGTTTCTTGAGGCAATCACCACATCTTCCACTGCTATGCATCGACTGACTTCAGAGTAGGATTATGGTTCTCTGGTGCCATCTGTTGACCGATTGATGAACTTAGTGATGCAATCTCTTCCCAGTGGTATTTCAAAGTTCTTCAGTTGCTCTTGGAACTTTTTGATGTATATTTTCTCCCATAAGCTTAATTCTAGTGGTTCCTTGACGTATTTTAGTAATTTTGCTTCCTTTTCTACTGTGTGGTTCTCTTTACAAAAATGGTTCACTTCAGCAGATCTTTGTAACTGTTTATATCTGATGTTGCAGTTGTGTTCCTTTAGATTGGTTTATATTTTGTCACAATCTTTGCAGTTTATCTGATATATACCATGTTTCTTTTCATGTGGATTACTATTAGTAGTGCTAGATTTTATCATCTTTCCTAAGGTGAATTTATTGTATGGTGCCAGGATTATCTTGTATTTCTTGAAAGCCGTCTGGAATTTGTCGAAGGCAGAAGGGTGGAAAGCAATTCCCTTCTATCTCCAATTTTCCTCAATTGGTGCAAGAGTCGTAATGTGTCTGATTTGCTTTTTTCTGGTGAAATTCATTTTTCTGTCTATCATGTGTTTGTCGAATACGTTGGCTTTTGCTGATGTTACGATGTGTCTGTATTCATACTTGTATTCTGTTTTTTTAAAAGAGGTGTTTATTAATCTGTGAATTAAACTGTTTAATATTACATATTGGTGTGATCCGGGGTTAAAAGCTTGAACATTTATGTAGTTGTTTGTATGCATGTTTTTCATATGTATTCCATATTCCATCATTTCCGCATTGCGGATTATTTTCAGATCTAAAAATGGTAAAGTGTTTTGGTCCTCTATTTCAAGTGTGAATTTTACAGTTGTGTCCTGTAGGTTAAGCAACTTTAGTGCGTCTTCTATCTGCTTCTTGTTCACAATGGCGAAAATGTTGTCTATGTATCTGTGCCAGGTTTTAAGTATGGGTGGGAATGCCCTAGTCATGTGAATTTCCTACTTGCTCATGAATAAATCTGCCAAAAAGGTGCTCATGAATGAATCTGCCAAAAAGGTGGACAGTGGATTTCCCATTGCTAAGCCTGATCTTTGCTGGTAGAAGTGCTTATTGAATGATAAGTATGTTTGGTTTATGCGTATTTCTGTTAGTTTGGTGTATTCTACTATTTTTCCTATTTCTAATTCCAAGGACTGTGGCTAATATTTTAACATAGTTATAAGTTTTGTTTTTGGAATGCTCGGGAACACTGAATTTACACTGAAAGAAACCAGTGTGTCAACCTTTGTTAATCTTATGTTTTTTGTTTTTTCAATTAGTTCATGGGAGATTCCGATGCTAAGGCTTTTGAATTTTGGCAGGTACTGGAAGGCATTAAGAAGTCATTTTGCAAGGTGATATGTTGGAGAGTATGTTTATAGTTGGGCCCATTTTATTTCCTGGTTTGTGTATTTTTGGCAATCCTTTCATTTTGGCAATTACAGGGCTGGGTGATTTTAACTTCCTTTTTTCTTTATCAGAAATATATTTGCTATCTCTCAGGGCTTCTTTTACTGATTGTATGCATTTGTTCACGGGGTCACGCCCTATTTCCAAAAATTCTTCACTACTCAGCAGATCATTCATCCGGTTTATGTAATACTCCAAATCCATTATTACAATTTTGTTTCCCTTATTTGCTTTGGTGTATATCACATCTCTTTTTAATGTATCTATTGCTCTTTTGTATGTGTGCTGGTTGTGTTTGTAAGTTTCTTCTTGACTAATTTTGAAGATTTAGAAGCTAGTAACAGTGATGTGTCATAATTTAAAATAAAGAGAGTTGAGGGTTGTTACACTACATCACTGTAATATTCTTACTTGAATGCGTTTCAGGAGACGGTTTGTTCCCATCGTCAGCATGTCCTCATCTGATTTTGCTGGTCATCGTCTGGGGGATGTGTGTGGTTAGTGGTGTTCTCTGGTGCTGGGCTGATAACCTCCAAAGGCTGTTGGGTGGCAGCAGTTCGAAATTCATTAGGTGATTCCTGTGTTTGACAATATGTATTTTTTCCCAGATGTCCAATTCATTACTGCTGTTGATCGGTTTTAAGAGTTTTATGTTTGGAGTGATATCATAACCTTAACATACAGAAACTACTATGCAACAGAACAAAAGATCCTATCCCCAACGATAAATCAGCTGGTATATATAAAATTGATTGTAATGAATGTAACCTGGTATATATAGGAAGAACAAAAAGAAATCTTGAAATAAGACTTAAAGAGCATATGAGATGCATTTACCAAAAGCAGCCAGATAAATCAGCAGTAGCACATCATTTCTGGTCTTCAAACCATGATATCACTCCAAACATAAAACTCTTAAAACCGATCAACAGCAGTAATGAATTGGACATCTGGAAAAAATACATATTGTCAGGAATCACCTAATGAATTTTGAACTGCCGCCACCCAACAGCCTTTGGAGGTTCATCAGCCCAGCACCAGAGAACACCACTAACCACACATATCCCGCAGACAATGACCGGCAAAATCAGATGAGGACATGCTGATGATGGGAACAAACCATCTCCCGAAACGCATTCAAGTAAGAATGTTATAGTGATGTAGTGTAACAACCCTCAACTCTCTTTATTTTAAATTATGACACATCACTGTTACTAGCTTCTAAATCTTCAAAATTAGTCAATAATTTGGACTTACAAGTCTATAAGAAGCAAAGAATAAACACCGATATTGCCGCACGTAATAACCAAAGAATATGGAGGTAAGCACAGATTTACACAGATTCAATGGAAACTTTGAAATAAAACAGGACATAAAGTTATACTTAAATCTAGAAATCAAAAAGAAACACACGGCTGCAAACATAAGATTCCTAAATCTTTGCCTAAAACACAAAGTTACGCCAAACTTCATTAGAAAATACGTAAAATTTAATCACAATGTAAAACATCAAACAGTAGCAGACAAGAAAGTAATCAAAATAGAAAAGAACAAACATTATGCAAATTTACAGGACTTGGAACCTTAGAATCTATGAATTACACTTATGGTTACTGAAAGTTTTAGGAATACCCTTATGGGAAAATTTACGGTCAAATTTCCTTATGCTACTTAGCAAGAAAATGAGCGCCAAAACAATGAAACTGAAAAAGAAACTAAACAACCTTATATTCAAACTAAAAAACTCCCTGGAATACCGGGAAAAATCTCCTAGACATAACCAAAAACGGAAAGCAACATATAAACATAAACATAACCTAAACAATGAACCTACAACAGGCCATTATGTAGTTAACCTCTCAAAAGAACCATTCACCAGCACTGAGCTATCTGTCTTAAACAATGGCGTAAAAACCTGTTTCAACTTCACAAAAAATACAGAAAACTTTGTTGCTGATATTGAAATAGCCTCCAACCACCTTACAGATAAGGATAAAAGTTTAATACAATCACAGTGTGAACCAATATTGGGCCAGATACAAGCCCAAAAACACCACTACGTACCACATCAAAAAATTATCAAATCTCTAAACTCAAAGCCTGTAGTATACACCAAAGCAGACAAAGGAAACACATTAGTGATATTAGACCAAGAAGATTATGAATCTAGAGTTATGCAATTACTACATAACCCAGTGTACATAGAAATCAGCAAAAATCCATTAAAAGAATGCACCAAGTCACTCCTGAACACACTGATAGAAACCAAAACATTAACAAAAGCCGAAAAATCCAGAATTAAACCAGATTTTCCCACCATACCTAGGTTATATGCATTACCAAAAATACACAAACTCGGCAACAAAATGAGGCCATAGTGAATAACATAAACTCTCCCACATATAAACTAGCAAAATGGCTTTCAAATACCTTCAACTCCATGCCTATGTTCAAAAGTCTTAGTATAAAAAATTCATTAGAATTAACCAGTCACCTTTCAAATATAAATATAATTATGTCTGGACCAAAATTTCTTTTCATTCCATCACAAAATCTTTAAACAAACCTCAGGCCTAACTATGGGAAACCCCCTTTCACCATTTTTAGCAGAGTTATATATGAGCCATTTTGATTGCCATATTACTAAATCTTTCCCACATCTATTCAAAACCTGGTATAGGTATGTAGATGATATTTTTGCTATTGTTCCAAAAAAACTTTCAGAAGATGCTTTGAAATTATTAAATTTACAAAAAAGATCTACTAAATTCACAATAGAAAAAGAAGAAAATGGCCAATTACCTTACCTGCACATCAGGATCATCAGAAATAATGCACACAAAAAACTAACGTTCGGCATTTACAGAAAACCAACGCACACAGAAAATTATATTAAAAACAATAGCTACAATCCTACAAGCCACAAACATGCAATTTTAAATTGTATTACAAACAGGTTAGTACATATACCAATGGAGAAAGAGGAATACCAGAAAGAATACCAACACATTATCAACATAGCCACTATGAATGGATACCAGAAAAAAACAATAGATAAGAAGATAAAAAGGTTTGAAAGACAGAAATACATCCAGCAAATGACTACGTTACTCATACAACAAAAACCACAAGCATATAGAAAATTCACTTATCACCCTTGGACACATCATAAATTTCAAAGGATTTTCAAAAAATACATCACCCTGTCTCCACAGAATAACCACAACATACAGAAACTACTATGCAACAGAACAAAAGATCCTATCCCCAACGATAAATCAGCTGGTATATATAAAATTGATTGTAATGAATGTAACCTGGTATATATAGGAAGAACAAAAAGAAATCTTGAAATAAGACTTAAAGAGCATATGAGATGCATTTACCAAAAGCAGCCAGATAAATCAGCAGTAGCACATCATTTCTGGTCTTCAAACCATGATATACTCCAAACATAAAACTCTTAAAACCGATCAACAGCAGTAATGAATTGGACATCTGGGAAAAAATACATATTGTCAAACACAGGAACACCTAATGAATTTCGAACTGCCGCCACCCAACAGCCTTTGGAAGTTCATCAGCCCAGCACCAGAGAACACCACTAACCACACACATCCCCCAGACGATGACCGGCAAAATCAGATGAGGACATGCTGACGATGGGAACAAACCATCTCCCGAAAAGCGTTCAAGTAAGAATATTATAGTGATGTAGTGTAACAACCCTCAACTCTCTTTATTTTAAAAAAAAAAGTTTCTTCTTGTTTTATTATTCCCTCGCATTCCCGCCTAATTGCAACTTTATCTTCATCTGTCATATTGCCGATTGCGATCTCCACATCTAATATGTGCTCAAAAATGTTGCGTGAAAATGTTACACATGTTTTTAGGCCAAGGTTTAGCGTTTTTTTAATTCTGCTCCACTGAAAGTTTTTTTGGATAAGTTTACGACATTTTCGTCAGCATCTTTTAGGTTAGGTTTCATGTTGTATCTTCTTATGTTCATAACCCTGTCTCTATCTTTGTGATTATTTCTCTGATTTTTCTTCGTGATTCCAGTTTTATGGTATAATTTTTCCAATTTCTTCCTTTGCTTATTACATTTTTATTTCATCCTGAAATTTATGTGATCAAACGATCCGCTGCCTAAGTTTTCTCAAGTGAAATTCCCTATTGCTTTTGCAATTTTAAGATGTAGTTGGTACATTTTAACTTCCATGCATGCACGCTGTTCGAATTCCTTAGAGTTCTCTATTTCAACAACCTTCTTTTCAGCGGCTTTTTGTTCTCGACTCCCGTTGTTGGTCTTTACTATGCTCCTGACGAAATCTGGACAAACCTTACCTATTAAACATTGGTTTAGGAACTTTATATCAGCTGCAATTTTCGTTCCTATTTTTTTGTATTTTAAGAATGTCTTAAAACCTTTTTTCAACCCAAGAAAACCACCATTGAATCTTTGTATTGTATGGATATCACTTAACTCCATCTCAAAATCCATTACCTTCCGTTAACACGTTTCTGAAGACTTGACGCTGTAAATTTAAGAGTTTCTTGAAACTTTGGAACTTACACACAGTGAAGCATTCAAATATATTGAGGAAAGAGTAGGTTGACTCAAGATACTCTTTGCTCCACTTACTACATATTACATGCAGGAAATGTTTCTTGAGGCAATCACCACATCTTCCACTTCTATGCGTCGACTGACTTCAGAGTAGGATTATGGTTCTCAGGTTGGTTCTCTGGTGCCATTTGTTGACCGATTGATGAACTTAGTGATGCAATCTCTTCCCAGTGGTATTTCAAAGTTCTTCAGTTGCTCTTCGAACTTTTTGATGTTTATTTTCTCCCATAAGCTTAATTCTAACAGTTTCTAGACGTACTTTAGTAATTTTGCTTCCTTTTCTACTGTGTGGTTCTCTTTACAAAAATGGTTCGCTTCAGCAGACCTTTGTAACTGTTTATATCTGATGTTGCAGTTATGTTCCTTTAGATTGGTTTATATTTTGTCACAATCTTTGCAGTTTATCGGATATATACCGTGTTTCTTTTCATGTGTATTACTATTAGTAGTGCTAGATTTTAACATCTTTCCTAAGTTGAACTTATTGTATGGTGCCAGGATTATCTTGTATTTCTTGAAAGTCTTCTGGAATTTGTGGAAGGCATAAGGGTGGAAAGCAATTCCCTTCTATCTCCAATTTTCCTCAATTGGTGCAAGAGTCGCAATGTGTCTGATTTGCTTTTTTTCTGGTGAAATTGTTCATTTTTCTGTCTATCATGTGTTTGTCGAATACGTTGGCTTTTGCTGTTGTTACGATGTGTTTGTATTCATACCTGTATTCTGTTTTTTTTTAAAAGAGGTGTTTATTAATCTGTGAATTAAATTGTTTAATACTGCATGTTGGTCTGATCCAGGGTTAAAGGCTTGAACATTTATGTAGTTGTTTGTATGCGTGTTTTTCATATGTATTCCATATTCCATCATTTCCGCATTGCGGATTATTTTCAGATCTAAAAATGGTAAAGTGTTTTGGTCCTCTATTTCAAGTGTGAATTTTACAGTTGTGTCCTGTAGGTTAAGCAACTTTAGTGCGTCTTCTACCTGCTTCTTGTTCACAATGGCAACAATGTTGTCTACGTATCTGTGCCAGGTTTTAAATATGTGGGGATGCCCTAGTCATGTGAATTTCCTACTTGCTCATGAATAAATCTGCCAAAAAGGTGGACAGTGGATTTCCCATTGCTAAGCCTGATCTTTGTTAGTAGAAGTGCTTATTGAATGAGAAGTATGTTTGGTTTATGCGTATTTCTGTTAGTTTGGTGTATTCTACTATTTTTCCTATTTCTATTTCCAAGGACTGTAGCCAATATTTTAACATAGTTATAAGTTTTGTTTTTGGAATGCTCGGTAACACTGAGTTTACACTGAAAGAAACCAGTGTGTCATCCTTTGTTAATCTTATGTTTTTTGTTTTTTCAATTAGTTCATGGGAGATTCCGATGCTAAGGCTTTTGAATTTTGGCAGGGACTGGAAGGCATTAAGAAGTCATTTTGCCAGGTGATATGTTGGAGAGTATGTTTATAGTTGGGCCCATTTTATTTCCTGGTTTGTGTATTTTTGGCAATCCTTTCATTTTGGCAATTACAGGGCTGGGTGATTTTAACTTCCTTTTTTTTTTCGGAAATATATTTGCTATCTCCCAGGGTTTTTTTACTGATTGTATACATTTGTTCAGGGGGTCATTCCCTATTTCCACAAATTCTTCACTACTCAGCAGATCATTCATCCGGTTTATGTAATCCTCCAAATCCATTATTACAATTTTGTTTCCCTTATTTGCTTTGGTGTATATCACATTTCTTTTTAACGTATCTATTGCTCTTTTGTATGTTTGCTGGTTGTGTTTGTAAGTTTCTTCTTGTTTTATTATTCCCTCCCATTCCTGCCTAATTGCAACTTTATATTCATCTGTCATATTGCCGATTACGATCTCCACATCTAATATGTGGTCAAAAATGTTGTGTGAAAATGTTAGACATGTTTTTATGCCAAGGTGTAGTGTTTTTCTAATTGTGCTCCACGGAAAGTTTTTTTTGATAAGTTTACACCATTTTCGTCATCGTCTTTTAGGTTAGGTTTCATGTTGTATCTTCTTATGTTGGTAACCCTGTCTCTATCTTTGTGATTATTTCTCTGATTTTTATTCGTGATTCCAGTTTTTTGGTATAATTTTTCCAATTTCTTCCTTTGCTTATTACGTTTTTATTTCATCCTGAAATTTATGTGATCATACGATCCGCTTTCTAAGTTTTCCCAAGTGAAATTCCCTATTGCGTTCGCAATTTAAAGATGTAGTTGGTACGTATTAACGTCAGTGCATGCACACTGTTCGTATTTCTTAGATTTCTCTATTTCAACAACCTTCTAATCCACTGCCTTTTGTTCTCGACTCCCATTGTTGGTGTTTACTAAGCTCCTAAAGAAATTCGGACAAACCTCTCCTATTAAAAATGGTTTAGAAATTTTATATCAGCTGCAATTTTCGTTCCTATTTCTTTGTATTTTAAGAATGTCCTATTTCTTTTTTAGACCCAAGAAAACCACCATTGAATCTTTGTATTGTATGGATATCGCTTAACTCCATCTCAAAATCCATTACCTTGCCTTAACGCATTTCTTAAGACTTGACGTTGTAAATTTCAGAGTTTCTTGAAACATTGGAACTTACACACAGTGAAGCATTCAAATATATTGAAGAAAGAGTAGGTCGACTCAAGATACTCTTTGCTCCACTTACTACATATTACATGCAGGACATGTTTCTTGAGGCAATCACCACATCTTCTACTGCTATGCATCGACTGACTTCGGAGTAGGATTGTGGTTCTCAGGTTGGTACTCTGGTGCCATCTGTTGACCGAATGATGAACTTAGTGATGCGGTCTCTTCCCAGTGGTATTTCAAAGTTCTTCAGTTGCTCTTGGAACTTTTTGATGTATATTTTCTCCCATAAGCTTAATTCTAGCTGTTCCTTGACGTATTTTAGTAATTTTGCTTCCTTTTCTACTGTGTGGTTCTCTTTCCAAAAATGGCTCACTACAGCAGACCTTCGTAACTGTTTATATCTGATGTTGCAGTAGTGTTCCTTTAGCCTGGTTCCAATGTTCCTCTTGGTCTTCCCTACATATATTTTGTTACAATCTTTGCAGTTTATCTATATATAATTTGTTTCTTTTAATGTGGATTAGTATTAGCAGTGCTAGATTTTAACATCTTTCCTAAGCTGAATTTATTGTATGGTGCCAGGGTTATGTTGTATTTCTTGAAAGCCTTCTGGAATTTGTGGAAGGCCTAAGGGTGGAAAGCAATTATCTTGTATCTCCAATTTCCCTCAATTGGTGCAGTAGTCGTAATCTGTTTGATTTGCTTTTTTCTGGTGAACTTGTTGATTTTTCTGTCTGTCATGTGTTTGTCAAATCCGTTGGCTTTTGCTGTTGTTACGATATGTTTGTATTCATTCTTGTGTTCTGTTTTTTTTTAAAGACGTGTTTATAAATCTGTGAACTAAACTGTTTAATACTTTATGTTGGTGTGATCTGGGGTTAAAGCCTTGAGCATTTATTTAGTTGTTTGTATGCACGTTTTTATGTGTATTCCATATTCCATCATTTCTGCTTTGTGGATTATTTTCAGATCTAAAAGTGGTAAAGTGTTTTGGTCCTCTATTTAAAGTGTGAATTTTACAGTTGTGTCCTGTAGGTTAAGCAACTTTAGTGCATCTTCAATCTGCTTCTTGTTCACAATGGCGAAAATGTCGTCTACGTATCTGTGCCAGGTTTTAAATATGCGTGGGAAAGCCTTAGTCATGTGATATTTTCAACTTGCTCATGAATAAATCTGCCTAAAAGGGGGACAGTGGATTTCCCATTCCTAAGCCTGATGTTTGCTGGTAGAAGTGCGTATTGAATGAAAAGAATGTTTGGTTTATGCATATTTCTGTTAGTTTGGTGATTTCTTCTATTTTTCCTATTTCTATTTCCAAGGAGTGTAGCCAATTCTTTAAAATAGTTATAAGTTTTGTATTTGTAATGCTCGAGAACAATGAATTTACATCGAAAGAAACCAGTGTGTCATCCTGTGTTAATCTTATATTTTTTTTTTCAATTAGTTCATGGGAGATTCCGATGCTAAGGCTTTTGAATTTTGGCAAGCACTGTAAAGTATTAAGAAGCCATTTTGCCAGGTGATATGTTGAAGAGTCTGTTTATAGTTCGGCACATTTTATTTCCTGGTTTGTGTATTTTTGGCAATCCTTTCATTTTGGCAATTACAGGGCTGGGTGATTTTAACTTCCTTTTTTCTTTATCGGAAATATATTTGCTATCTCTCAGGGCTTTTTTTACTGATTGTATGCATTTGTTCAGCGGGTCATTCCCTATTTCCACAAATTCTTCACTACTCAGCAGATCATTCATCCGGTTTATGTAATCCTCCAAATCCATTATTACAATTTTGTTTCCCTTATTTGCTTTGGTGTATATCACATCTCTTTTTAACGTATCTATTGCTCTTTTGTATGTTTGCTGGTTGTGTTTGTAAGTTTCTTCTTGTTTTATTATTCCCTCGCATTCCTGCCTAATTGCAACTTTATCTTCATCTGTCATATTGCCGATTGCGATCTCCACATTTAATATGTGGTCAAAAATGTTGTGTGAAAATGTTACACATGTTTTTAGGCCAAGGTTTAGCATCTTTTTAATTCTGCTCCACTGAAGGTTTGTTTGGATAGGTTTACGACATTTTCGTCAGCGTCTTTTAGGTTAGGTTTCATGGTGTATCTTCGTATTTTGGTAACCTTGTCTCTATCTTTGTGATCGTTTCTCCGATTTTTCTGCGTGATTCCAGTTTTTTGGTATAATTTTTCCAATTTCTTGCTTTGCTTATTACATTTTTGTTTCATCCTGAAATTTATGTGATCAAACGATCTGCTTTCTAAGTTTTCCGAAGTGAAATTCCCTATTGCGTTCGCAATTTTAAGATGTAGTTGGTACATTTTAACATCAATGCATGCACGCTCTTCGTATTTCTTAGATTTCTCTATCTCAACAAACTTCTATTCCGCGGCTTATTGTTCTCGACTCCCATTGTTGGTCTTTAATATCCTCCTAGCGAATTCAGACAATCCTTTCCTATTAAACATTTGTTTAGGAACTTTATATCAGCTGCAATTTTCCTTCCTTTTTCTTTGTATTTTAAGAATGTCTTTATTTTATTTAAAGGTGAGTCGGAATTGTTACACTAACATCACTTAAGTTTACTCACTTAACATGTTTCGGGAAACGGTTGTTCCCATCCTCAGAAGTTAATTCGACTGGCCCGTGTTGTTGGTGTTTCCGTTTTTTGGACTGGATCTTGTGGTGGAGAAATGTACTTCCAGAGAGGATTTGGTGGCGGCAAATCAAAATTCATTAGATGTACTCTACATCTGAATTCCGACTCACCTTTAAATAAATTCAATACACATCACTGTTTCTAGCTTCTTTTCATTACAATATCAATGTCTTTATTTGCTTTTTAAGCCTAAGAAAACCACCATTGAATCTTTGTATTGTATGAATATCGCTTACCCCCTTCTTAAAACCCATTACCTTGCCGTGACACGTTCTTGAAGTCTTGACAGTGTAAATTTCAGAGTTTCTTGAAACATTGGAACTTACACACATTGAAGCATTCAAATATATTGAAAAAAGAGTGAGTAGACTCAAGATACACTTAGCTCTACTTACCGTATATTACATGCAGGACTTGTTTTGTGAGGCATTCCCCACATCTTCTGCTGCTATGCGTCAACTGACTTCGGAGTAGGATTTCGGTTTTTAGGTTGGTTCTCTGGCTCCATTTGTTGACCGATTGATGAACTTAGTGATTCGATCTCTTCCCAGTGGTATTTCATAGTTCATCAGTTGCTCTTAAACTTTTTGATATATATTTTCTCCCAAAAGCTTAATTCTAGTGGTTTCTTGACGTACTTAAGTGCTTTTGCTTCCTTTTGTACTGTGTGGTTCTCTTTCCAAAAATGGTTCGATACAGCAGACCTTTGTAACTGTTTATATCTAATGTTGCAGTAGTGTTCCTTTAGCCTGGTTCCAATGTTCCTCTTGGTCTTCCCAATGTATATTTTGTCACAATCTTTATAGTTTATCTGATATATACCCTGTTTCTTTTCATGTGGAATACTATTAGTAGTGCTAGATTTTAAGATCTTTTCTAAGCTGAATTTATTGTATGGTGCCAGGGTTATTGTGTATTTCTGGATAGCCTTCTGGAATTTGTGGAAGGCCTAAGGGTGGAAAGCAATTCTCTTGTATCTCCAATTTTCCTCATTTGGTGCAAAAGTCGTAATCTGTCTGATTTGCTTTTTTCTGGTGAACTTGTTGATTTTCTGTCTATCATGTGTTTGTCGAATCCGTTGGCTTTTGTTGTTGTTACGATGTGTTTGTATTCATTCTTGTATTCTGTTTTTTTTAAAAGAGGTGTTTATAAATCTGTGAATTAAACTTGAATATTGCATTTGGTGTGATCTGGGGTTAAAGCCTTGAGCATTTATTTAGTTGTTTGTATGCATGTTTTTTACGTGTAGTCCATATTCCATCATTTCCGCATTGTGGATTATTTTCAGATCTAAAAATAGTAAAGTGTTTTGGTCCTCTATTTCAAGTGTGAGTTATTCATGTGAATTTCCAACTTGCTCATGAATAAATCTGCCAAAAAGGTGGACAGTGGATTTCCCATTGCTAAGCCTGTTCTTTGCTGGTAGAAGTGCTTATTGAATGAGAAGTATGTTTGGTTTATGCATATTTCTGTTAGTTTGGTGAATTCTTCTATTTTTCCTATTTCTATTTCTAAGGAGTGTAGCCAGTTCTTTAAAATAGTTATAAGTTTTGTTTTTGGAACACACGGGAACAATGAATTTGAAGTTGTGGGTTTGCTCACATATTATTTTTAGCTGCTTTTTGAGTTAGCCCCATGCATGTGTGCTAACTTGAAGATGATTTGCTGGTGTTACATAATATATTTCCGTAAAACTTAAAGAAGGTTATGTTGTTTTATGTAGTTTGTAATACTCTTTGGGTGTCGTTTTGTAATTTATGCTTATGTAATATTACTGTTTGAATATGTGCCGGCTGCGTTAGGCTTACTTTAAGGTCGGGATTCTTATGCAGGGCACGGTTTGACAATAATTGTAGACATCACAAAATTAAACTTTTAAATTTCTCTTCTTTTATTTAATTTCTTGCACACATTTAAAAACCACTACACTTTTTAAAGAACTGTGAGAAACTTTTATACATTTACTCAACACGTATATCTTTTTTTACTAAACGCCTGTAGAGAACAAATTTTTCCATCTACACACTACCAAGTCTCGTCAGGAACTGAATATCCTCAATGGTTAAAACACATAGCTTCGGTATTGCAAGTCTCTCTGATTAGCTAATTCTAGTGCAATAGAATATCTGCATTTAACTTAAAACTTTTTTTTGCTGTTGATTGGCTAACTTTAAAACTGTCACTGAAACTACGTCATTGGCGCTGTAATTATGACCACTACATTTCAAAACCATATACACATTATTGCTACAATTACCTCATTATTACTCATTGTTAGCAACCTAAAACTTATTATTCTCACAGTTCCTGCATTATTAGGGTATATAAAGTATTCACATAACATTTTTAAAATATGTTTACAATAAAAATAAGCATTTGCACTAATTGTTACATACAATTTAAATAATTATTACATACATATTGTTTCAAGGCGAGCTGTTATTGAATTTAATTATAATAAAAATTACAATTTAAATTTTTCAGATATTAAAATACTGCTTCAAATTTACGTCGAAAGAAACTAGTGTGTCATCCTGTGTTAATCTTATGTGTTTTGTTTTTTCAATTAGTTCATGGGAGATTTCGATGCTAAGGCTTTTGAATTTTGACAGGGACTGGAAGGTATTAAGACGCCAGTTTTCCAGGTAATATGTTGGAGAGTCTATGTTGTTTATAATTGGATGCATTTTATTTCCTGTTTTGTGTATTTTTGGCAATCCTTTCATTCTGGCAATTACCGGATCGGGTGTTTTTAACTTCTTTTTTCTTTTTCAGGAATATATTTGCTATCTCTCAGGGCTTTATTTACTGATGTATGCATTTGTTCAAGGGGTCATTCTTTATTTCCACAAATTTTTGCTACTCAGCAGTTCATTCATCTGGTTTATGTAATCCTTCAAATCCATTATTACAAGTTTGTTTCCCTTATCTGCTTTGGTGCATATCACATCTCTTTTATTTAATGTATATGTTGCTCTTTTGTAAGTTTTTTTATTATTCCCTCGCGTTCCCGCCTAATTGCAACTTTAACTTCATCTGTCATATTGCCAATTGCGATCTCCACATCTAATATGTGGTCAAAAATGTTAAGTGAAAATGTTATACATGTTCTTAGGCCAAGGTTTAGCATTTTTCTAATTCTGCTTCACTATAGGTTTGTTTGGATAAGTTTATGACATTTTCGTCAGAATCTTTTCGGTTAGGTTTCACAGTGTATCTTCTTATGTTGGTAACCCTGTCTCCATCTTTGTGATCGTTTCTCCGATTTTTCTTCATGATTCCAGCTTTTTGGTATAATTTTTCCAATTTCTTGCTTTGCTTATTACATTTTTGTTTCATCCTGAAATTTATGTGATCAAACGATCTGCTTTCTAAGCTTTCCCAAGTGAAATTCCCTATTGCGTTCGCAATTTTAAGATGTTGGTACATTTTAACGTCAATGCATGCACGCTGTTCGTATTTCTTAGATTTCTCTATTTCAACAAACTTCTATTCCGCGACATTTTGTTCTCGACTCCCGTTGTTGGTCTTTATTATGCTCCTAGCGAATTCGGACAATCCTTTCCTATTAAACATTTGTTTAGGAACTTTATATCAGCTGCAATTTTCCTTCCTTTTTCTTTGTATTTTAAGATTGTCTTTATTTCTTTTTTAAGCTCAAGAAAATCACCATTGAATCTTTGTAATATATGGATATCGCTTACCCCCCTTCTTAAAATACATTACCTTGCCGTTACGTATTCCTGAAGTCTTGACGGTCAAAATTTCAGTGTTTCTTGAAACATTGGAACTTACACACAGTGAAGCATTCAAATATATTGAAAAAAGAGTGAGTAGACTCAAGATACACTTAGCTCCACTTACTGTGTATTACATGCAGGACTTGTTTCGTGAGGCATTCCCCACATCTTCCGCTGCCATGCGTCGACTGACTTCATAGTAGGATTTCGGTTTTTAGGTTGGTTCTCTGGTGCCATCTGTTGACCGATTGATGATCTTAGTGATTCGATCTCTTTCCAGTGGTATTTCATAGTTCATCAGTTGCTCTTAAACTTTTTGATATATATTTTCTCCCAAAAGCTTAATTCTAGTGGTTTCTTGACGTACTTAAGTGCTTTTGCTTCCTTTTGTACTGTGTGGTTCTCTTTCCAAAAATGGTTCGATACAGCAGACCTTTGTAACTGTTTATATCTAATGTTGCAGTAGTGTTCCTTTAGCCTGGTTCCAATGTTCCTCTTGGTCTTCCCAATGTATATTTTGTCACAATCTTTATAGTTTATCTGATATATACCCTGTTTCTTTTCATGTGGAATACTATTAGTAGTGCTAGATTTTAAGATCTTTTCTAAGCTGAATTTATTGTATGGTGCCAGGGTTATTGTGTATTTCTGGAAAGCCTTCTGGAATTTGTGGAAGGCCTAAGGGTGGAAAGCAATTCTCTTGTATCTCCAATTTTCCTCAATTGGTGCAAGAGTCGTAATCTGTCTGATTTGCTTTTATCTGGTGAACTTGTTGATTGTTCTGTCTATTATATTTTTGTTAAATCCGTTGGCTTTTGGTGTTGTTACCATGTGTTTGTATTCATTCTTGTATTCTATGTCTTTAAGAAGGGTGTTTTCTAACCTGTGAATTAAACTGTTTAATATTGCATGTTGGTGTGATCTGGGGTTAGAGCCTTGAGCTTTTATGTAGTT
Source organism: Deroplatys truncata (assembly GCA_030765065.1). Classification (NCBI taxonomy): domain Eukaryota; kingdom Metazoa; phylum Arthropoda; class Insecta; order Mantodea; family Mantidae; genus Deroplatys; species Deroplatys truncata. The sequence goes on from CM060990.1 coordinate 675,586,129, forward strand.
GTTGTATGCGTGTTTTACGTATGTATTCCATATTCCATCATTTCCGCATTGGGGATTATTTTCAGATCTAAAAATAGTAATGTGTTTTGATCCTCTATTTTAAGTGTGAATTTTAAATTTGTGTCGTGTTGGTTAAGCAACTTTAGTGCGTCCTCTATCTGCTTATTGTTCTCAATGGTGAAAATGTCGTCTACATATCTGTGCCAGATTTTAAATATGAACTAATTGAAAAAACAAAAAACATAAGATTAACACAGGATGACACACTGGTTTCTTTCCACATAAATTCATTGTTCCCGAGCATTCCAAAAACAAAACTTATTACTATTTTAAAGAATTGGCTACACTCCTTGGAAATAGAAATAGGAAAAATAGAAGAATTCACCAAACTCAAAAAAATATGCATAAACCAAACATACTTCTCATTCATTAAGCACTTCTACCAGCAAAGATCAGGCTTAGGTAATGGGAAATCCACTGTCCCCCCTTTTTGGCAGATTTATTCATGAACAAGTTGGAAATTCACATGACTAAGGCATTCCCACACATATTTAAAACATGGTACAGATGTGTAGATGACATTTTCGTCATTGTGAACCTGAAGCAGATAAAAGACACACTAAATTTGCTTAACCTAGAGGACACAACAGTAAAATTCACACTTGAAATAGAGGACCAAAACATTTTACTATTTTTAGATCTGAAAATAATACACAATGGGGAAAGGATAGAATATGGAATACATAGGAAAAATACGCATACAAACAACTACATAAAAACTCAAGGTTTTAACCCCAGATCACATCAGCATGCAATATTCAACAGTTTAATTCACCGATTTATAAACACCGCTCTTAAAGAAATAGAACACAAGAATGAATACAAACACATCATAACAACAGCAAAAGCCAACGGATTCGACAAACACATGATAGACAGACATATCAACAAGTTCACCAGAAAAAGGGAAATCAGACAGATTACAAGTCTTGCACCAATTGAGGAATATTTGAGTAACAAGAGAATTGCTTTCCACCCTTGGTCCTTCCACAAATTCCAGAAGACTTTCAAGAAATACAAGATAACCCTGGCACAATACAATTCATTCAGCTTAGGAAAGATGTTAAAATCTAGCACTACTAATAGTATTCCACATGAAAAGGAACAAGATATATTCGGATAAACTGCAAAGATTGTAATAAAATATATATTGGGAAGACCAAGAGGAACATTGGAACCAGGCTAAAGGAACACTACTGCAACATCAGATGTAAACAGCTACAAAGGTCTGCTGTAGGGAACCATTTTTGGAAAGAGAACCACACAGTAGAAATGGAAGCAAAATTACTAAAGTACATCAAGAAACCACTAGAATTAAGCTTGTGGGAGAAAATATACATCAAAAAGTTCCAAGAGCAACTGTTGAATTTTGAAATACTCCCGGGAAGAGATTGCATCACTAAGTTCATCAATCGGTCAACAGATGGCACCAGAGAACCTACCTGAGAACCGGAATCCTTATTCCGAAGTCAGTTGAGGCATAGCAGATGAAGATGTTGGGAATGCCTCACGAAACATGTCCTGCATGTAATATGTAGTAAGTGAAGCAAAGATTATCTTGAGTCGACTCACTCTTTCTTCAATATATTTGAATGCTTCACTGTTTGTAAGTTCCAATGTTTCAAGAAACTCTGAAATTTAGACCGTCAAGTCTTCAGGTATGCGTAACGGCAAGGTAATGGATTTCAAGATGGAGTTAAGCGATATCAATGCAATATAACGATTCAATGGTGGTTTTCTTGCTTTGTAAAAAAATAAAGACATTCTTAAAATACAAAGATAAAAGAAGGAGTATTGCAGCTGATATAAAATTCCAAAACCAAAGTTTAAAAGGAAAGGTTTGTCAGAATTTCATTAGGAGGATAGTAAAGACTAACAACGGGAGCTGAGATCAAAAAGCCATGGAAAGAAAGGTTGTTGAAATAGAGAAATCAAAGAAATACAAACAGTGTGCATGCATTGACGTTAAAATTTACCAACTACATATTAAAATTGCAAATGCAATAGGGAATTTCCCTTGGGAAAACTTAGAAAGTGGATCGTTTGATCACATAAACAATTCTGGATGTAGGAGTGTGTTTTATTAGCCTTAGCCTATACTTCAGTCATCGTATACATTTGTTACCCCTTTTTTTAGTGCTTTTGGTACTGGATTCATATAATGGGAGGTCTTAAACTTCATTTTTACTGGTTATAGGACATTCTTATATCTAAATTCATAAACGAGGTTAAATATTGTGGGGAACAAAGATTTAAGTTATTAAGTTTATGCAGGTTGCATACATTCAATAAAAGAATCTAGGGAGTAGATTTACTTGATATAATTATACTACTTTATTGTGATAAATGCATGAAATAGTGTGAAGTATAAATTACCAGTTTGGATTTAAGTGATTTAATGATTTTATTGTCTGAGAAACTATTGTGTTTGTTGGCTACTACCTCTTCAGGGACTGCCGTGCATTCGTTCTCAATTACCACTTTCATGTTTCATTGAATTGCTCATTTCAATCATTATATCACTCAAATCCAAACTGATAATTTATACCAAATCAGACAAAGGTGGCAAATTAGTAATCCTACACAAAGAAGATTAGACTATCAGAGTGGAAAGTCTATTGCAAGATGAAACACATACAGAAATCAAAACAGGCCCACTAAGATTTCGAATTAAATCATTCAGTTCTCCTTGAATAAAGTTAAAACCTTAACAGCAAAAGAAAAATCCATAATCAAATTGAATCATCCCACATTACCAAGATTGGATGCATTCCTGAAAATCCATAAACCAGGAAACAAAATAATAAACATAATAAACAATGTTGATATTGTAATGAAAAGAAGCTAGAAACAGTGATGTGTATTGAATTTATTTAAAGGTGAGTCGGAATTGTTACACTACATCACTTAAGTTTACTCACTTAACATGTTTTGGGAAACGGTTGTTCCCATCCTCAGAAGCTAATCCGACTGGCCCGTGTTGTTGGTGTTTCCGTTTTGTGGACTGGATACTGTGGTGGCATCTTGTGATGGTGAAATGTACTTCCAAAAAGGATTTGGTGGCGGCAAATCAAAATTCATTAGATGTGTGGTGTGTTTCAGAATGGTGATCTTCTCCCATGCATCTAATTCGGCTGCAAATTTGGCTGGTTTGACTAATGTAATATTGGGTTTGATGTTGTGATTAGTGATCCAAAAATGGTGTGAAACTGCAGATTTGTCCATTTGTTTGTATTTGATACATCTCATGTGCTCCTTTAGCCTAGTTTCTAGGTTTCTTTTTGTCTTGCCTATGTATTGAATTTATTTAAAGGTGAGTCGGAATTGTTACACTACATCACTTAAGTTTACTCACTTAACATGTTTCGGGAAACGGTTGTTCCCATCCTCAGAAGCTAATCCGACTGGCCCGTGTTGTTGGTGTTTCCGTTTTGTGGACTGGATACTGTGGTGGCATCTTGTGGTGGTGAAATGTACTTCCAAAAAGGATTTGGTGGCGGCAAATCAAAATTCATTAGATGTGTGGTGTGTTTCAGAATGGTGATCTCCCATGCATCTAATTCGGCTGCAAATTTGGCTGGTTTGACTAATGTAATATTGGGTTTGATTTTGTGATTAGTGATCCAAAAATGGTGTGAAACTGCAGATTTGTCCATTTGTTTGTATTTGATACATCTCATGTGCTCCTTTAGCCTAGTTTCTAGGTTTCTTTTTGTCTTGCCTATGTATACTTTATTGCAATCTGAACAATTGATTTTGTAGATTCCAACTTTTTTGTCTTGTGGGATGGGGTCTTTTAACTTGTTACAAAGTAATTTCTCTATGTTAAATTTGTTCTGTGGAGCTAGGCTGATGTTGTGTTTCATGAAAATCTTCTTAAATTTGTGAAATGTTCCTGGGTGGTATGTGAATTTCTTGAACTTTAGCTGTATATCTTGCTGGCTGAGATTTGTTGTGTTTCTGATGTGCTTCTGTCGTTTGAATTTTGCAATTTTTTTGTCAATAGTTGTTTTGTTGTACTCATTATGTATTGCTGTGTATACTATATGCTGGTATTCTAACTGGTATTCTTGTTTATTTAAGGGGGTATATACCAGTCTGTATTAGGCTGTTTAGTACTGCATGTTTGTGTGTGGTTGGATTGAAACTCTTATTTTTTATGTAATTAGTAGTGTGTTGGCTTCCTGTATATGCCAAAGGTTAGGTTCTTTTGTTCTCTGATGATTTTTAGGTCTAAAAATGGTAGCATGCCTTCTTTTTCTATTTCTATGGTGAATAATAAACAATATTGATCCTCCCATATATAATTTGTCAAAATGGCTTGCACAGAAATTCACATCACTATCTAAATACATCAGCTTAAGTATCAGGAACTCTCAAGATTAATTAGGAAAAAATGAACATATAAAACTGAAACTGGAAGATAAAATAGTATCATTTGATGCCACTGCCCTTCTTCCAAGTATCCCAACACAGAAACTCCTACACCAACTGTAAAAATGGCTTGCCCAAAATAATATAACACAAGAGGAAATAGATGATCTTTTCAATCTCACAGAGCTTTGCATTACTCAGAATAGTTTCACCTTCAACAATAGATATCAGCAGACTTCTGGTTTAGCCATGGCAATCCAGCATCACCTTTCCTCACCGACTTCTTCGTGAGAAACTTAGTAACACCATAACTACCTCCTTTCCATACATTTACAAAGATTAGCATAGATATGTCAATATATTTGCAATAGTACCTAACAAGCTTATTCAGGATAGTCTCAAATTACTCGATTTACAGAACAAAGCATTACAATTCACTATGGAAACTGAAAATGAAAGCACATTACCATTCCCAAAATTAAAAGTAATTAAAAACCAGAACAAGATCAATTTTGGTATTACAGGAAGCCTACATACTCTGAAATCTACATAAAAAACAATAGTTTCAACCTAGTCTCATACAAACATGAGTTCCTAAATAGATTGATCCATAGATTTGTTTACCTACCATTAACAGAAACAGAATATAAATAGATAGCTAACACAGCTATAAGCAATGGCTTTACCAAACGAATCATTGAAAAAAAAATAGCACAATTTGAGAAACAACAATTAAGGATACCACTAAGCTCACCCAACAAAAAAAAACAATGCTTTTCAAAAGTTTCACTTTCCATTCAAGTACTTACTACAAATTACACATCTTCAAATAACACATTCACTGTGTTGTAGAGTAAAATTTTTCTTAACTCGCATTGCAATGCTGAGGGTATATCATTACCAAACTGATTAACTTATAGACCTAAAGCAACAAGGATGTGGAATGAGGTGATGGAAAGAAATTCTTTGTTTCCAAATGACTGCAGAACAACCTTTAATCCACTTTACTCTGTTTGTATAAACTTCAAGTTAGATTCCTCCCACTTTATAGCATTCACAAGAAAACTGCTTTAACCCTTTGCTGCGCATAGAGTATTAGCTAGTTGTTCTCCAAGCAGAATTGTGTCCATTTAAATTCTGAGCTGCTACTACAGATGTTAAACTAAAAGTGACCTATATGCATGCATAAATATATCTTTTAGTAGCTAAATTAAATTGATTAATTAATAACTCATTTAAAATTGGTTTGAAGTAAATACGATTAAATATTATTTCAATAATTTATAACTGCAAACATCAGCCCCTTTGTAGACAAACAACACTTATATACATGCACCCCTTTGCAATGCATCTTTATAACTCCGCAATATTAATGGCAATGGAATTCATTACTTTAGGATATTAAAAACCGGAATACAATCTGCTATACTTAAGTAAAATACATACAATAATTTCTGCAAAATTATTATGGTACTCACCCTTAAAATGTTAACATTCCTGCCATTATTGCAGCGAAGATATTGCAGCATTTCCATAACATGTTAGCTAGACTCTTCTCTTGCACCATACAAATGTTATATATACACTTAAGATTATTAATGGTTTCATATGTACACCCTTGTATTAGTTTTGAATTTCCACCCCCTTTGCCTCATGATAATTGAGGAGGCAACCAATTCTACACAACGCAATGTCACACTGTTTGCACTTGTATTGTTACTGTATGCCACAACCTAATGGTGTTTTCCTTTTCTTCACTATGCACTGAGCACGGGATTTCACCCCGCCTTGAATTTTTACGAGGGTGTGAAGAGAACTTGGTGCAGGAGTAGCAGAAGGTAGGCTACGCTGAAATCCCGCTTGCTTACATGACGTGAAGTCTGCGATTAACTGTTGCACTAAATTTTGCCTGTAGCAAAGAAGCCTATTGCCATGAGCTGTAGAAGTAGGTGTGTTCGAAATGTCGTATATAATAAAACTATTAACAATAGCAACATTCACTACGAAATGAACAGGTATTTCCACCATTTTTTTGAGGTTCGGCCGACACCGTAATACTCCTCCTTCGGTCTGCCAGATCAATCCCTGCCATATTACGAGTTATAAAGAACGTCCCTGTTATCATGTCAAACAACCGCAGTTACACCTTCATGTTGCAGTTTGCGAGATTCGCTCCTTTTCAATTTCAATTTTTTTGGCCAGTTTTTCCTTCCACCACGATTTGTACCACACGCATACATTTTCCTCCAAAAGTAATTTCATTAGCCACGTGGAAGTAAAAAGTTATCAAAATATATGTGATGCCAAAATCCCGTATATTTTTCACACATGTCTAAAACAACCTTTTCTCCAAGTAGAAGATCGCTGTTTCTCACCTCTTTTTTTCCCAGATAGATTTTACATTCCAATAAATACCCACTTTTACTATCTGCAATACCCCATGCCTTTATCCCCAATTTTGTTGGTTTAGCAGGCATATATTGTTTTCAAAAGAAGCTTCCTTTGAAGCCTATCATCGCTACGTCAACAGAAAGCTCACGATTTGGTTTGTATACACTCGCAAACTTTTTGATTATGTATAAAGCATGTCGTGCTTTATGCAGATAATCGTAAGAATCTACTCCTAATCATGGCCTTGTAGATTCGTCATTCAGGTGAAGGTACTGCGATATGTTTTGAAAGCGGAGCAACGTCATTGCTTGTCTTACAATTGGACAAATGCAAAAATCCCCCAAAAAGTAATCTCTGGATTCAGGTAAATCCACCATCCCCATATATATCAAAATACCTAAATAGGCCTGTATCTCCCTTGAATTTGTAACTATCCATTTTGGATCTGCCTTTTTAGCTTGAATCTGAGCTGCATATCTGTTGGTTTCCTCCGCGATTTTTTTGCAAAAATTGGAATCTATAAAAAGTTCAAGATAATCTATTTCTGGACTTCCTGTACTAATAGAATGATTTGCGCCTGTAGGGAATGAAAATGTTTCTAACTTATTGAAAGTCAAATTGGAGGTCCACTGTGCCGGTACTGCTTTAGTTTTAATTTGTCTTTCACTAGCTTTAGCCCCCGTTCTGCTAACCTGTATCTCAGCACTCTCACTGTCACTTTGTTCCTTATCACTGTCTTCCACTAACTCACCAAACCAAGATTCGTCGGAGCTACATTCGCGAATTAATTCCTCGTAAACTGCTCCAAGTCTTTCCTCGTCTGTTACCAATACCTTTTCACTACAATGTTTTCTAGACTGCGATGTACTTGGAACAGCCTCCATCATACTGATATAGCTATAAATGCGACAGGAAACTGCTTACTTACACAACTGCCCTCGGCTATAAATAGTGCTATTTATGGTTTGGTATTACATTCTGGCTTGCGAAATCGCTGGAACAATGCAGCAGGAGTACGTTTACATCAACACAGCTCCTAAAAGCTGAGGTCAGCATAAGCAGAACCTATATGAAACGATAATCACATTTACTACGTTCTACTACGCTATACGCAGCAGGGCGTTTATCATTTCACTACGCTTTACTACGCTATGTGTCGCAAAGGGTTAAATATTGCCTTACCTACTATAAAACATTAGCAGCAATACACCTTCAGTATATGTACATTTATCTTAACACCAACTTCTCTATGTATAAAATGCAGAAAATGAATTAATAGTAATATAATTTTCAACAGCTCAGTTTTCCTGAAACATCCATACATGGTTACAAATATTCAACTTAGTAGGTGCCATTGAAGCCATACAGCTTGTTCTCTTAGTTTAAGAATTCTACCTGTATATTTCTTACAATTTCTTGATCAGCAAACCATTATGAAAATAAACATTTACAAGAATTTAAAATGCTTTACCAATTGGTATGGCCTTTGCTTCCCTACAGATATAGTAATGCCATTCCAAAACAATACATTATATGTCTGTTTTATTGAATTTGTGGTTTCTAACTTACAAAATGATTATGGTTGAATTTACATTAAAGCTGAAGGTTAGACATACATAATAATTTGCATGAGTACCCTGCTAAAAAGTTGTCTGTTGCTAATTGAGCCATGCTAGGCTCTGTCTTCCTTCTCCCATTGGTCATGCTGCTTGCTTCCAGTTGGGGAGGGGAGGAAACTTTGGTGATGACACTGTCCTTTCCCATGCAGTGATGACTTGGTGAACTTCTGCCCTGTTCCTAATATAATCTCTGTAGCAACATCAGGTACTTGCATCGCTGGTATGATACCCAATTTTGTGATGGGTCAATGGTTCTGGTTACTAAAGATATTTTCTGGGGCACAATCACTCACTTAGGTCACAATACTCTGGATTGCAATGGGGGGAAATGTGCAAAATGGGACATACAATATCTGTCTAGCAGTTGAATCTCCAAAGTCCTTCAACTTCAATTTTTCCAATTTATTTCTTATGTATATTTGCAGTGCAGTAGCTTCCTTTAAATACATTTCATCAAACATTTTCATAATTTCATATGCCATCTCTTTCCTTTTATGAACTGTAGCTGATTAATTGAAAATATCACTCTATATGACATTTATTGCTTTCAAGTATTTTTCTGTCCAATTGGGCCCTTTATCTGTCATCACTTTTTCTCTTGTTGCTACTTCCTCAGATTTCTTTAACTTTAAAATCATTGTGATTCTCCTTTTCCAGCACTCATAGTCCTTGGTGTTAAAAACAGGGATTTTATAACTTCATCCACCATCTTGGGTACTTTTCCTTTCCTTGTGACTTTCTTCAAAATTAAACCATTTTAAAGTAACTATGTCCATTATTTTTATACAATAAGTTTCATCAAAGGTTTCAATTTTTGCTTGGCACTTGCACGAGTAGCAAGTATTTAACACTTGCTATCCCACAGCATCCAAAATCCCATGTGGAGATAAGTAGAAATAAAGATGAAAATCCACGCATCTCTGCTACCATGTGAGAATAGAGGATAACTATATTCTCTCAGAGGTTTTAGATTAACTAAGAGCCACAAATTAATATTATAACACATTTATTTCCAATCACTGATGAACATTATAATATCCATTACATAATATGATAGCATGCTACCTTGGCATCCGACATATTCCTAGTGCTTACTCTCTCACACATAAGCATCTCACCACCCCAGACCTTCTTATCTCTATATATAGATGTCGCTAGTTTCTCTGTAACATGAATTTACCTATATTCAGACAGGGACCTGGAGAATGATAACAAAGAAACTAACCCTTTTTAGTGTGGACAATGTTGTGGTGCTGTAAGTTGTTTTCCAGTCTTACTGTCATACACTTCTTTCTATGTCATGGGGTTAAAAGTGCTTTTCACAAACCCATAAAAGCAAGATTTGTTTCAATAAATAAAGTGAGAAACAACTCAACATTCTGCTATAGATTTTATTTCCCACAAAGGAACCATTTTATTTAATAAACACTCGGTTAGGGTAATAAATCTAAATAATAAGAATTTTAAAAAAAGCATGAGTTGTACCACACACACACACATTTTCCTGTCCAAAAGTAATTTCATTAGCTGCATGGAAGTAAAAAAATTATCAAAATATACGTGATGCCAAAACCTCATATATTTATCACACATGTCTAAAACAACCTGTTCCCCAAGTAGATCACTGTTTCTCACCTCTTTTTTCCCAGATAGATTTTACATTCCAATAAATACCCACTTTTACTACCTGAAATACCGCATGCCTTTATCCCCCATTTTGTTGGTTTAGCAGACATGTATTGTTTTAAAAAGAAGCGTCCTTTGAAGCCAATCATTGCTTCGTCAACAGAAAGTTCACGATTTGTTTTGTAGACACTTGCAAACTTTTTGATTATATCTAAAGCAGGTCGTACTTTATACAGATAATCGTAAGAATCTACCCCTAATTGTGGCCTTGTAGATTCGTCATTCAGGTGAAGGTACTGCGATATCTTTTGAAAGCGGAGCAACGTCATTGCTTGTCTTACAATTGGACAAATGCAAAAATCCCCCAAAAAGTAATCTCTGGTTTCAGGTAAATCCACCATCCCCATATATATCAAAACACCTAAATAAGTCTGTATCTCCCTTGAATTTGTAACTTCCCATTTTGGATCTGCCTTTTTAGCTTGAATCCGAGCTGCATATCTGTTGGTTTCCTCCGCAATTTTTCCGCAAATATTGGAATGTATAAAAAGTTCAAGATAATCTATTTCTGGACTTCCTGTAGGAATAGAATGATTTGCACCATTAGGGGATGAAAATGTTTCTAACTTATTGAAAGTCAAATTGGAGGTCCACTTTGCCGGTACTGCTTTATTTTTAATTTGTCTTTCACTAGCTTTAGCCCCCCGTTCTGCTACCTGTATCTCAGCACTCTCACTGCCACTTTGTTCCTTATCACTGGCTTCCACTAACTCACCAAACCAAGATTCGTCGGAGCTACTTTCGCGATCTAATTCCTCGTAAACAGCACTGGTGAGTCTCTTGTTCCTTTGTAATGCTTCATTATTAACTACATTGTAGTTTGCTTGAATTGTACTAAATGTGAAATAATTAATTTTAAATAATACATCAATATTATGAAAGTAAACGCTATGCGAACTAGTTTTGAAGTGTTAGGCGTGCTGCCTATTTTTATTGTTTCATATGTTTGCTAAGCAGGAAATGTTACTTTGATGCCACTCTACAATATGCAGAATGGACATTTTTTGGGAAAGGATTAATTTAAAACAAAGTATTGCAAATCATGTTTACACACACATTACCTCAGTTTTGAAGTAGGAGTTTTAGTACATTTACCAACCTACAGTAAGACAAAAAATAGCAAATTTTCCTGTAATAATGATTTACATAATAAACAGCACTTGTAAAATCAACTTTTAACTTTTACTGGTTAGATTAAGAACGGTTCTCATACATCGTGAGTAAAAATCCTATGCATTATATTCACATGACTTTCTTTACCCACTATCGTTTGTTTTTATAACTTCTACACATTATTCTGTCCAAAGCTTATTTTCCTATTTAATTCATGTTAATGGAGATGAACCTTTGCATAAATAATTATAAATTTGATTCTAGGTACAAGGGGGGCAGAGAAAATCGAATCGATAATAATCAGATTTCTAAAGGCTGGTCGCTATATGCTAGACTTAAAATTTCATACTCTCTCCATGATATCGTGAGAAACTACTGAAAAAATGACAAGTATTGAAAAATTAAAACCAGTAATGTATATCTCAGAAATGACTGATATCACAAGAAAAAAAGGTTATTTTAAATAAATTGCATGTTTTAAAGAAATGTACATATCTTTTATTGTCGCGCCTTTTTGGCTATTTTGTAAGATTTATCAATTGTACACAATTGTGCAAAATTCATTCAGAATGAAAGCTCCTGCCAGAAAATTCAACATGTACATTTTGTTTATCATGCAAAAACACTTAAATATATAGTGGTTTGATTAAAGACCACTGAGCTATTTTAGGAAAAATGAAGTTATTTCTAAAAATGTCCCACATAGGGGCTACATTTGAGTTGTGGTATTTTTTTTAACATCTTCGTGTCACAACTTTGGACTCAACACTAAAAACCAAAATGTTGAATAAATACCAAACTTGATATTTAAGTTCGGTATACTCCAAAGATGCAACACAAACATTTTAAAGAAAACACCCATATTCAAACTATCCTTTATAGGGTAATTCCGGGGGATATGGCCACTGACTCTCACTTTCACAGCTGTAGTGTGAAGATTTGGAAATCCAGCTGGTGGCAAGCTTTTAGTCCTTGTTACTGATTGGTGATCACGTGCAGTGCTGATAGTAGCATTTCCGACAGTTTATTTCTGTTACTTTCCATGTGGTGAATTATTTTTCCATTGTTGAATGAAATTAGTGAAAACCCAATGTCCTTTGAAGACAGCAGTTGAAAACTTTCAGCACATATTGGGTATTTTACTGTCATTGCTTACACTATTACAAATTATTATAATTATTACCCATACATATGGGAGAGCCGACCAGCCTTTCTGGAGAGATATTTTCATTGGTATTTTGTATTTTTAAATAGATATTCTCCATTTCATTTGTTTTTTTTTTTTTTGTTTATTCTGATACACAGCGCTGTAATTTTTGCTAATTTGTATCACTGGTGTACAACCAGGTTGTAGTGAAGTAGATAATTTAAATGCTTTTCATATTTGCACAACTATCTTATGCTTTTCACATGTCGACATACAAAAGAAAGCCAGGTGGTGTTTGCGATATTCTGAAACATTCAATATACCAAGAAAGACTCAGGAACGAAGGGTGAAAGCTGGCAATGTCTCAAAAGAACCAATGGATCAAGTGGTTGCTTGGGCAGCGAAAATGGAGAAAGGCTTGTGCAACGGATTAAGAAAATGCATAAGCATCATTTTTCTCTGACAAGAGATGTTATTCACGTTCTAGCATATGATTTCACCGTAGAACCTGGCTTGAAACGTTAAATAAACAGAAATTGAAAATCTTACACTACTGCTTATGAAAGCTGCAATACCATGAAAGAATTCCCCAAATGAAGCCAAACATGGTGGATGTGTAGAACACTGTGTAAGCAATAAGTGATTTGAATTGTAGGGAGATAGGATATGCGTAGGCACAGGAGGGCCCTGTCGGTTTTTGACAAGCTCAAATTGAAAATTGAATTGAGTTTTATTTATGGAGCAGTTTAACTGCTGTGGTCCTTAATGTCATCATCATCATCTTTCATGGCTTAAGCCCTTTGGCTTGTTCCGGTCTTATCATTTAAACTGTTCCATCCATCTTCTTAAAGGTCTGCCGATGTTTCTTTGGCCTTTTGGTGTATGTCTTAAAACCAACATCGTGTAATGGTTATCATCCATCCACTCCATATGTTGTTTCTAGTTGTTTTGATTTTCTTTAATTCTTTCTAGAAATTTGAAAATTCTTAATTCTTTATGTATGTTTTCACTTCTCCTTCTGTCTTTCTATGTCACCGCACTTTTAAATTTTCAGTTTCGGGGAAAATATCTACACTTAGGCCAGCCAGAAGCAGAGACCCTGAAGGCTCTGTATTATCTTCCACACTTTTTAGCATCTTTATGATAGATTTTCCAATGCAGCAGCAAATTGAAATGGCCCAGTATGCTGAGGACGTGCCGCTGTACTACTGAAACAAAAACCTACTCAGAGCCTTCAACCCAATACAGAGACATCTCCGCCTCATCCAGCAGTGGTGCAGGCATTGGCGCATGTCCATTAATGCAGACAAGAGCCATGCCTTGCTACTAACAAAGCGCCACATCCCCGCAGACTGCCCCACATTTCAATTTCGAGGCCGAAGGATTGAATGGAGGAATTCCTTAACATACCTGGGAGTGAAGTAGGATATGGGTCTAACTTTTCGCAAGCACATCCATAACGTCTCGGCCTGGGCGCAGGGGGCAATTGCTTCCTTGTACCTGATGCTGAGATCCGGGATGCCTGTTCACTTAAAGTTACCTTTTCCAAGCCCTGATAGTCCCCCTTATGCTGTATGCCTACGAAGCCTGGGGCTTGGCCCATGACAGCTGGCTGCTATGGCTACAATGGGCGCAGATTAGGGGACTCCGGTCCATCTACTCTGTCGGCCGCGCCTTCCCCGTGAGACTGCTACATGAAGCCTCATCTCTTCCAGTGTGGAAGATGAAATTAGGCGCCGGGCTACTAAATTCTACTCAAGTTTACCAAACCATCGGAGTATCCTGGTCAGATTTCTGGGGAATTATAATCCTAGAACTCGCCATCTTCGGCGTCATCGGGTTCCCCGCATGGCATGCGGGAACACCAAACAATGAAGGAGCTACACCAACAGCAGCTAAAGCTAAACTCCATAATAATCCAATCCAAGAGATCATTGGTATCAAAATTCAATCCCAGCCAAAGAAAAATTTAAAAACTATTACATATACACCAGGGTGCAGAAGGGCCGCTGCATCCTAACAGGCAGTTGTCGAGGAGCTACATGCTACCTCCCTTCTTTCTAATCTATCTAAACAAAACCGACATCCTTAACCATCATTTCCTTTACAATAGTCATCCTGCGGTTAAACCCTGTTGAGGGTGGGTATGCAGCAAAATACACTCGGGCTGACTTACAGCCTGCCAGCAGCAATTTGGAGTCGGCGCCTCTTCCGCACATTGACATATCTGCTGAGGACTTCACACGTAAACCTGTGTAAGGAACCCTGAACCAGGTACTTCATACCGGGCCAGTGAGACCTGGAGCTAGCGAGGGAAGGGACCTATCCCCTTTGGAGAGACTACCATAAAAAGGGTTCTCTCCCGCTACCCGGGTCCTTAACGTCCCATTCTATATTGGCTGTGAAAGACGGGTAATTTTGCTCAGAGGCCTCTTTATCTGGCTTGAGGTTCTTTTACGTGCCGTAAATCTATGACACGGGACCACCGGCTTTACTTTTCTTCCAAAGGAAGCCATGCTAAAGATTTTTACCCCGAAAAAAATCTATTGCCCTCCACCGGGTTTGAACCGGGAACTAGAGACTGGCATGGTATCCACTACATCACGGAGGACGACGTCTGACAAGGTCAATGTTATGCCAAGTATAGTCCGTGAAGAGCTGTGAAGCAAGCTGGAAATGTGAAAGTAAGTGTCATTATGCCTCGTCGACATCAAACGGTTCAATATAAGGATGCGAGTGTGTTCGAACGGGCAGCGGGTTTATCATACCGTGACATTTCGGCTCGTACAGAGCATGCTGCCATGACAGTGATGCCTGAGTGAAAGCAGTGGATAAGAAGAAGGTCGTACGCAGCATCGAGATGGCACTGGACCACACAATGTGACCAATTTATGACCATCTTGTCGTATGACCATAACGGACCATACAGCTTCGTCTACAGTATTGGCTCGCTGCTGGAGCAGTGCAACAGGTGTGAATCTGTCTGAATCGACGGTTCGGCGCCATCTGCTGCGGATGGGACTGGTTGCACACATGCCATTACATCGGCTTCCATTGTCCAGGAATCACAAGCGTCTCCAACTGATAGGGCATGTGAACACTGTCACTGGCGAGCTGAGTGGCAAAAGGTAGTCTTAGAAGATGTGTCCCGCTTCAGCCTGTCCTACAGCAACGGCTGCATACGTGTTTGATGCTACCGTGGCGAGGGCAATCTGCAGGCCTGCATTGTTGAGCGGTATAGGGGACAAACACTAGGTGTGATAATTTGGGGCGCATTTGATTAAAACAACCAATCTTACCTCCTACGAATTGAGGGCAATCAGAACAGCAACCAGTGCTTGAGGGACTTTTAGAGACCGATATACTCCCCGTGCTTCAGGCAACTCCACATGCCATATTCAACAGGACAATGCATGGCCACTTACTGTGAGAAATGTACAGGCCCCTTCGAAGAAAGATGGGTGCCTTGCTTCCCTGGCCTGCACATTCTCCTGACATGTCCATCAAACATGTCTGGAATATGGTTGGTCAGCCACTTGTTCATCACGGTCCTGCAGTAACCAGTATATTTGATCTGTGGGCTCGCATTTAAACTGCGTGGAGGAAGATTCCCCAGGAACAAATCCAGAACATTTTTAATTCCTTGCCACGGTGCTTAGGGGCTGTAATTGCAGCACAAGGAGGCTACATAAAATACTGAAATTCAGGCTCAAAGTCATGTACAGATTTGTAAACTTAATCATTTGTTTATTGTCATGGACCTAATCTGTGGTATAAAATTCGTTTTAATCATGCGTTTCTTTCATGGTTTTGCAATCTTCACAAACAGTAGTGTATTTATTTTATAGCTCTCCCGAGACCTCTTTCTGCAAGAACCACTATTTACAAGAACCTGACGATTATCAAATAAACAAAAGTGTAAGACATGTACTGCATAATGATTGTTGCTTTATTGAATCACTAAACTTGCTCTTCGAGTTCGAAAAATGTGCGGCCATCTCCCCCTGCACAACATGGCTATCTCCCGCCACTCACAATGAGAGATGGCCAATGCATAGGTTTTGAAAATTAAGAGACTTTTATATCCAAAATAAATTCATATGACCATGGACAGTAACTATTACAAAGATTAATATTCAAGGAATCTATTTAGTTATTAAAACACATCTTTGCTTCAAAATTCTTCGTATAATAAAATATTTTAAAAGCTATGGCCATCGCACCCGGACTAGTCCTGTGGAAAACTTTTATAAATTTTTTTATTTTCTAAAAATGGATCTAACTATTTTTATTAAACTATCATATATTTAAGATATATACATAGCAACAAATAAAATGTAGCGGTATCCTGAATTTTCTGGGAATAGCATGTGAATTTCTCTATAACTGCTAAATCTTAAGGGATAGACAAAATAGTGCTACACAAAAAATTAGATGTCTTAAAAGCACACGATTTATTTAACATAAGTTTGTTTGAGCCATCAGCCATTTCCGAGATATCCGTTATTTCTGGTGTGAATTTTTAACTTAGTCGCCACTTACAGATATATATGTGTGTATGTGTGGGTGTGGGTGTGGGTGTGGGTGGGTGGCGCACATGCGCGCACAAAAAGGGTGGGTGATGGGACAAATGACTTTGAGGAGGCGACATATCCTGCTTCAATAGCATTTCATTCATTTAGGATTAATACATACATTCATTTTCACCGATCTCTTAAGTATTACTAAAGATTCCCCCATCTCAGTCAATACTAGCCTGAAACCGGAATTTGTTTGGCTTAAATGTTACTTAAAATAACAGAAAGTTGTTTTATGAATACAGAATAAGTCTGAAAATCGGAAATATATATTGTGTTTTGTGATAAAATGCAATTGCAAACAAAAAGTGAATTAACGAGCAAACATATTTATATCTAAAGATAAGGAGAAATGTGTTTATAATTAAGAAATATTGTAAATAAGGGTAAATAACACCTAAAGAAGAATGCTGCAAATTATTATTTAAATTAATTCACGTTCTTTTAATATGTAGGCTAAGTCAGGGGGGGTCTGCCATAGTTTTTAAAATGTATTACACGAAGAATTTTGAAAAAAACAAATGTGTTTAAATAGCTAAATGGATTCCATGAAGATTAACCCTTAAATACTACTCTACTGTCCCTTCTCCTTCCTGCTATATTATCCTCATAGTTTCTTATTTTTGAGCGCAGTTAATGGTTACAGCAACATCGTTTTCTGTGCGTAATGGGTGATTGATTATTCACCCCGTGATGTATTTGCGTTACCAGGAGCGTCATTTCTGCTTCTGCTTGTAGGGGGGGCGGCAATATTACCTGAATTAGTTTCCCGAATTTTCATGTGAATTTAGCAGCACATTTAGCCTAAAAGAAAATCATCTTTTGCTTCTCAAATATGAAATATTTGTATTAAACGTAAAATTGTCATGATTTTTCTTTTCATAGAGCAATAATAACCAGTAGTCTAGTTATTTCTCATAATCTAGGGGTGGCAGTTGCCCCCCCCCCCTGCCCCCTAAATGACGCCTCTGTGCGTTACTATTTTAATGTATTGTAATTTTACCTTTTTCATACATTCGATAAAAATAAAATTCAAAATGGCTTCTATTATGTATGAAGGTAAAGAAATAAGCGCAAGTGAAATGAGAGAACTTATTTTGAATGAAGAAGTTAATGACAATGCACTTAGCAATGATTCAGAAATGGTGGATTTGTGTGAAGGTCATGTTGAGGACATGTCATAAAACTGTTTATACGGTTTAAAACAGACCCTTTTCAGTTATATGCGTATATTATGTTCTTATTTTCAACCAATTAGAATTAAAATTGTCAACATGTTACACATAGAGATGCAAATATAAGGTATGGGTGAAAATTCACCCAGTGTAGTATTGGCGCGATTTGAAATAAGTGTAGTTAAGGGTTAATCTGTAATAGTAAGTGCTTGGTGATCATACAAATTTATTTTGAATGAAAGAGTCCCGAATTTTAAAAACCTATGCATTGGCCATCTCCTTTATATGAGTGTAAGCACATTTTTGGTACTCAAGGAATATGTTACGTGATTTAATAAAGTAACAATACTTATGCAATACATGTTTTACACTTATGTTTATTAGTTAGTAGTCAAGCTCTTGCTAGCAATGGTCCCAGCAGAAGAATGTTTGGGGAAACTATAAAATAAATATTATTTTAATTTTTCTTTGTTATAGTATTTCAGGACAAATTCTTCGGCGAAACTGTATGCTAGAGAGTGAATATCATCTCTTGTTGGGAAAAAAACATGCTTCTGCATTTTCTTAATATGCACTAGCTTCCCTCCATTTCTGCTGCCCAAACCACCACTTAGTCCTTTTGAGACAAGGCTAGTTTTCTCCCTTCATTGCTGAATATTTCTTGGTATACTCAATGTTATAGATACATCTTCCCAAATACCACATATACTGCCTAGATTTCGTTTGTATTTTCTCAGCATGGAAAGCTTAAATAAGGCTTGCAAATATGAGAACTATTTAAATTATCTACTTCACTATAACTTGGTTATATACACGTGATAAAAATTAGTAATAATCACGAAGCTGTGTATCAGAATAATAATACTAAAAGACAATCCGGGGAATATGTATTATAAAATAGAATAAATAATATGTCTCCGAAAATGCTGGCCAGAAACTGTACACATCCCTATTTGCAGAGGTGGAAGACCATTGGGTTTCCACTTACTTAATACAACGGCGGAGGGATATGGTAAGTAACAATGTGAATAAACTGGCAAAAATGGAATTATTTGCATTGCAGGTGTTCAACAATCGACAGCCACTTGCGACAATGTGAACCGTTGGCCAGCAGTGGCGCGCATATTCATAATGCTCACAGCAGTGGAACGAAGCGGACGTGTTATTTCTCGAGTGAAATAAAGTCAAGACAGTTGCAGGAAGATATCTAGCTAAAATAGTGAGATTGGAAGTTTTCAAACACTAGACAACAGCAGCAGCATCAGGGATACACTAAAAGTGTCCACGAAGCACTGCAGGTAAATAATTGATCTACAAACTTTGCAGACAGTTAATGAAGCTTCTTTCAAATTCAAAGTCAATGTAGTCATCAGAAAGATTTAATGAGACACGGGGAAGAAAACGCATGCTATTATCAAGGTACTACCTGGTTTATCAGTTACCAGCAATCTAAAAGAATTAAGTAGATTTTGTACTTTAGATTATGCTTATTGTATGCTAGATTGTCTTGTTTTTGAGTTTAGCGTTTTGTGTTATTTGTAGGCAATTGGAGTAGGGTTTTAGTGTAGTTTTTATTTTATTAATTTAGAGTTTTCTTTCTTTTTTAGTTTTAAGATATCTAAACAGTGTTGTTGGTTTTGGACGTATTTTATTTACTAATTAATAAATATAGGAATTTGGAATTTCGTCGCGGTGTAAGAAATTAGGTACAAAGACGGAGTGTTTTTAGATTCTTATTTATTTTCTTAAATATTTATTGTCAAATGGGGAAACAGTAAATGTAAAAGATGTGGGAAGAGTAGATAACAGAAGCGCGGTCATGAATACTCCACCAGAGATTTCAAATGAAAGAGTCAAAATATTTAAAGTAATTACGGGAAAGTAAAAGAGGTCGGAGGAGGCACAATGCCCATTTTTTCTGTAGGAATTTGTGCTGTGTGGTGTAGTGGTTACCATGCCAGCTTCTATTTCCCGAGGTTGTGGATCAAACCCGGCGATGGATTCTTTTCGGGCGTAAAAATCCTTAGTATGGCTTCCTTCGGAAGGGAATTAAAGCCGATGGTCCCGTGTCAGATATTTTCGGTACGTAAAAGAACTTCAAGTCTGATAAAGGGGTGTCTGAGCAAAATTGCCAGTCTTTCAGTCCAATATAGAATGTGACGCTAAGGAACAGAGCAGTTAAAGAGCGTCCATAAATAACTCAATTTAATTTTTCTTCCGTAGGATCAGTCTAATAGCCAGTATGTAATAGCTCGGATTCCACACGTTTTCTTGCGATAAACATGTAAATTTGCATGTCTTATAAATTAATTATAAAAAACAAAATCGCCGATAAACGTCCATTCAATACCTTGTTTAAGAATAGTGTAGTATCATTTCAAAAATAACTTACATCTATATCGCGTAAAATAAACTGGTATTATTAATTCAGTTTGCCCTCTTAGTATTATTTGAAGTCATTGTATTGAATGTTTAACTTTTTCTACAGTCTAGTGAGGGGAGATATACATGTTTTGAGACCCCTAGAATCCAAGCAGATTTAATTTCCAGAAAAGGCTCGTATATCTCCTGTGTCAGTCTGTTAAAGCATAGCTCAAAAACAAAGTCGGATGAATATCAAATCTCATACTTCTATATTTTTCAAGGATAGACGGGAGGACTTCATTAAATATGTCCCACCTTTAACTACACTTGGCATGAAACATGATCAATATGTTTTATTTGTTTTGAAAACACTGCTGTAATGTGTGTCACAGAAACACCCTATGTCTGTAACGTTAATATGACAAATAAAATGCATATCTTGAGTTACCTGAGAGTAGCCTGAGAAGTTCTCTTTGCTTTTGGTGAAAATTACAGTATGATTTACCTGGGAAACCCTATTTCAGGAAAAAATGGATTGCTTAAAATGCAAAACTTGCAAAAATAATCTTTTCCTAGAGTCAATTATTTTTGAAGTATTTCATGCTATATGCCTATTTACATTTTGCCAACTTTAAGTTCATGACATAAATGTTTTTAAAAGTGCTATTTTTTCTTCTGTTTTAACCTGCTTGATCTCGTGATGAAAACAAGAGAGCTATATTACCTGACTGCATAATATAGATATATTAGCACATAAGAGCAATTAATTCCACAAAACATAAAATAATTTCCAGACAAAATGTTTTAGTTGAATTATATAATATGCAAGGGCTCATAGAAAGAGTAAGGATAGAGTTAGCCATATCAGTGTACCACAGCTTATTTTTTTATTTCAAAAACATTTCAATATTGGTTGTGGTATTAAAACTCGTGTATTTGTTTTACGTTTATACGCAAAATTAAGGTGAATATTTGTTATATTATAAATATGCAAATGCGATAATGTACAACTGAAACATCTAATTTATATTGTCTACTGTTAATAAAATACGGCTTTGCTAATAATGCACTATTAATGGGATGAACTGTTACATGCTTGGACAGAGGATTAGTTCCTCCCATGTGCAGAAGGCTTTCATTTGATAAACACAAGAATTTGCATATTTTAAAAGTTAATTACAAAAGCTAAATTTGCCGCTAAACATCCATTTCATACATCGTTTGCGAACATTGTATACTACACATTATAGCAGTTAGACATTCTTGTTGTAGCAGATACATTTCAGCATCCTTCGGGAAACACCGCATATTTTAACACAGGAGAGAGAAGATTTTAACATTCGCCGGCCCTCGTAGCCATGGTCGTTGGAGTGGTCGCTCCGGCACTCCACCAAGCTGAGGGTCGGGGGTTCGAGTCCCGCCATGGTCATGGGTGTGTGTGTGTGTATGTGTGTTGCGGACATAAGCGGTAAAAAAGCAGCAGAACACAGTAGTATAAACTGGGAATGACAAGGGAACTTAAAAAGAAATATTGAATATTTTTTGGCATTCACCTTCAGCCTGTTGTCGCTAGTCATAGTCTCTAATGGGAATTTGTAGGGAGAAGATGGACCGAACGTGTAGTTGAATACAGCAGAAAGCCTCTCAACTCCCCAAATTACCACATTTAACATCTTAGGTCATATCGGCGACTTTCTCTTTGGAACAAACTACTCAGCGGCAATATTGTTTTCTCATTTTACTATGGTTTTAATCTTTGGGCTTACTTAATAAGCATTAAATTCACAAACACACACATTTACACTCCCATTCATACTTCCGGACTCTGGGGAGAATGGGGAATAGTCATGATTAAAGGAAAACTTGTCATCCTCCAGCCGCGAATCGAACCTGGGGCGTCTGAATTTGGAAGCTAGCAAGCTAACCTCCAGGACACAGAGTCAGTCGCCGCAGAGACTTGTATGATGCAATTTTGTGTCCTGCAACAACCTCCAGAAGTAAATAATATTTATTAAATAATTTCTACTATTAACATGTACATAATATTCTTTCAAAAATAACTCTACGTCTCTCTTTTATAGTTCGAGAAAAATAAACTGGTATTATTAAAAATTCAGTTTGCACCATTAATATAACTTGAGGTCCTTGTATGGAATTTTGTAAGATAATTTAATTTTAACGTTTTCTATACTGTAGCCATGGTAGATATTACAGGATGCTTTTATCCCACCCAAAAATTATTTATCGAGATTACACCAGAAATACATGTTTTGAGATCCTGCGAGTCAAAGCAAATTTTATTCCTAGAAAAGGCTATTGTATGTCTGTGTCAGTCTGTGAAAGCATAGCTCAAAACAAAGTCGGATGAATATGAAACCTTAGACATTCTGTATTTTTCAAGGATAGACGGGAAGACTTGTTTAAATATTTCCCACCTTTACCTACACTTGACACGAAACATGTTCATTATTTTTATTACTTTTCAAAACACTGCTCTAACGCGTGTAATTGAAACACCCTATGTCTGTAACTTTAATAACTCAAATAAAATACATTTCTTGAATTCCCTGGGAGTAGCCTGTGAAGTCCTCTTTGCTTCTGATGAATATTAGAAAATGTTATTTAACTGGGAAACTCTTATTCAGGAAAGACATAGAGCTCTTAAAATGCACAACTTGCCAAAACAACATTTTCCTAGGGTGAACTGATTTTGTAGAATTTCATGCTATATGCCTATTTACATTTTGCAAACCTTTAAATTAATGTCATAAATGGTTTAAAAATTGCTATTTTTCTCTTTTGTTTTAACCTTCTTGATCTCAGGACGAAATTAAGCTAGTTCAAACAAATGACTGCCTTTAGTGTAAGTATGCAGAAGCAATTCATTCTAGAAAACTTAATACAATTTGCAGGCAAAATGTTTTAATTGAATAATATAATATGCGTGGGCTTCTAGAAAGATTAACGGGTAAAGAAATTTATATGAGCATACGTAGCTCATGTTTTGGATTCAAGAACACTTCAATGTTGGGTATTGTATTAAAACGTGTGTATTTTTCCTCTTTTATGTGTAAAATTACTGCAAAATTTGTTATATTATCAAAACGCAAACTCCAATATGTACAAATGAAAGGTCAAATATATAGATTATTGCTAATAAAATAGCTCTGCTAATAATGCAGTGTTAATGAGTAGAATTATTACCTGCTTGGACGCAGGATCAGTACCTGCAGTATCATGGTAGTTTAAAAAACAACAATGTTCATTCCTCCTGTAGCACCAGTCTAGTAGCCAGCATGGAATGGCTCGGATTCCTCCCATTTTCTGGTGATAAACACGAATATTTTCATGTTTTAAAAATTAATTCCAAAAATTAAAATCGCCAATAAAAGTTCATTTAAAACATATTTTCAGAACAGTGTATGCAACACATCCCTGCTGAAGCAGATACATTTAACTATCCTTCGGGAAACACCGCGCACTTCTACTACACAAAAGAGAAGATTTTAACATTTAATAACTTGTGATATTCAGCTTCAGTCTGTTGCCACTAGCCATAGTTTCCAATGGGAATTTGCAGGGAGAAGATGGACCGAAATGCTGAAGTGGGTGTGTCTTCTCGTGTAGCTCAATACCCCAGAAACTCCCTCCCCACCGATATAATATATATGCCGCCTTTAACATCTAAGGTGCCGGCCCTCGTAGCCGTGGTCGCTATGGCGATCCGCCAAGCTGAGGGTCATGGGTTCGAGTCCTGCCACGGGCATGGGTGCTTGTGTGTGTGTGTATATGTGTTGCGGAAATAAGAGGTATGATAACAGTAAAACACAGTAGCATAAATTGGGTACAACAAGGGAACTTTAAAAAAAAAACAAGAAAAAAAAATAATATCGGCGGATTTGTTTTTGGGAACAGATTGCTCAAGAGCTATGAGCTCCTTTTACTATACTTTTGATCTTTGGGCTTTCTTAATAAGCATTAAAATCACACACACTTATTCATACTTCTGGACTCTGGGGAGGATGGGGAATAATGCTGATTAAAGAAAAACTCCCATTTTCTAGTGGGAATCGAAACCTAACGCCTGGATTTGGAAGCTAACAAGCTAACCTCCAGACCACAGAGGTGGCCTACGTAGGAACTTGTATGATGCAGTTTGGTGACATCCAACAAACTCAAGGAATAAATAATATTTAACCTACTAATAACAAGTATACTGGATCCTTTCAAAAATAACTTAAACCTCTCAGTTATATTTTGCATAAAATAAACTGGCATTATTCATAATTCAGTTTGTCTTATTAATATTATTTGAGGTCATTGTATTGAACTTTGTATCACAAGTTAACTTTAACTTTCCCTTCAATCTAGCGAGGGGAGATTTTAGAGGAATCATTGTATCCCACTCAAAATTGTTTACCAAATTTTTACCGGAAATACATGTTTTAAAATTCCCTAAATCCAAGCAGATTTAATTTCCAGAAAAGGCTCGTGTGTATATCTGTGTGTCAGTCTGTGAAAGCATAACTCAAATACAAAAAGTAGGATTAATATCAAACCTTATAATTTCTGTATGTTTCAAGGATAGATCGGAAAACTTTCATTAAATTTATCCCACCTATAAGTACACTTGACATGGAAAAATCTTGAATAGCTTTTATTTCTTTTCAAAACATTGCTTTAAGGAGTTATATTGAAAAACAGCCGTAACCTTAATATGACAAATAAAATCCATATCTGGAATTTCTTGACAGTAGCCTGTGAACTCCTCTTTACTTTTCATTAGAATTACAACATTTTATTCAACTGGGGAACCCTATTTCAGGAAACATATAAAGCTTTTAAAGTGCACAACTCACCAAAAATAACTTATTCCTGGAGTCAACTGTTTCTAAGTATACCGTGCTATAAGATATGTACATTTTGCCAACTTTAGGTTCATGACATAAATGGTCTCAAAATTTGCTGTTTGTTCCCTTTGTTTTAATCTTTTTGATCTCATGACGAAAACAAAGTAGTTCTAACACTTGACTGCCTAATAATCATATATTAACATGTAAGAGCAATTAATTCCACAAAAATTAAATTAATTTCTAGACAAAATGTTTCAATTGAATAATGTAAAATGCGAGGGACCCTAGAAAGAGTAAGAGTAAAGAAAGTCATGTGAATGTACCATTGATCATTTATTGGATTCAAGAACATTTCAATGTCACTTATTGTATTAAAATGCGAGTATTTTGATTTCTTTTATGCGCAAAATGACCACAAAAAATTGTTATATTATAAACACGCAAACTCGAAAATTTACAAACAAAAAGTCAAATTTGATATAGATTATTGCTAATGAAATACGGCTGTGGTAATAATGTGGCATTAATGGTTTGAACTATTACCTACTTGGACACGGGATCGGTTTCTCCCTTATCTAGGTAGCTTAAGAAATAACACCCTTCATTCCTCCCGAAGGGCTAAGCTAATAGCCAGCAAGTAATCGTTTGGATTCCTCACGTTTTCTAGTGATAAACACAACAATTTGCACTTTTTAAAAATTAATTACAAGAATTAAAATGGCCGCTAAAGGTCCATTTAACACATTGTTTCAGAATAGTGTATGCAAAACATTAGTAGGTAATAGTTGACATACCTGTTGAAACAGATACATTTCACTATCCTTCGGGAAACACCGCATAGATCAACACAACAGAGAGAAGATTCTAACACTAAATAACTTTTGATATTCAGCTTCAGCCTGTTGTCGCTACTCAGTTTCCAATGGGAATTTGTAGAGAGAAGATAGACCAAACTACTGAAGTGAGTGCATCTTCTCGTGTAGCTGAATACCGCAGAAACTCCCTCCCCACTGATATGTTTGCTAGTGAGGGGAAAATTAGAGGAATTGTTCTATCCCGCGCAAAAATTGTTTAAGGGAGTAAAAACGTTTTGTGTTTACCAGAAAAACAAATTTTTAGATTGTCTGAATCCAAGCAGATTTCATTTCCAGAAAAGGCACGTTTGTGTCTCTGACAGGCCGTCAAGGAAGCATAGTTAAAAAAAACTAGTAGGATATCTGAACTGTTTTTTTACAAGTGTAAATGGGAAAACTTTCGTTAAATTTGTGCCACCTTTAGCTGCACATGGGATGGGAAAATGCTCAACATTTTTTATTTCTTTTCAAAACACTGCTCTAAGCAGTTTTACTTTAAAACAGACTGTAATGTTAATGTGACAAGTAAAAAGCATATCTTAAATTTCCTGAGAGTAGTCTGTGACGCCCTCTTCAATTTTGATGAGTACTAGAACATTTTATTTAACTGGGGAACCCTATTTCAGGAAAAATAAAAAGCTCTTAAAGTGCATAACTTGCACAAAATAACGTTTTCCTGGAGGCAACTGTTTTTAAGTATACCGTGCTACAAGTTTATGCACATTTGGCCAGCATTAAGTTCATGACATAAATGGTCTCCAAATTTATTGTGCGTTCCTTTTTTTAACCTTCTTGATCTCATGACGAAAACATTGTAGGTCTAACACCTGACAAACTAAAATAGGTATATTAGTATGGAAGAGAAATTAATTCCAGAAAACTTAAATAACTTCCAGACAAAGTGTTTCAATTAAATAATGTAAAATGCGAGTGTTTCTAGAAAGTAAGGGTAGAGAAGACTATACGAATGTACCATAGGTCATTTATTGTATTCAAGAGTATTTCAATGTTGGTTACTGTATTACAATGCGTGTATTTGGTTTTTCCTTTATCAGCAATATTATCATGAAAATTTATTATATTATAAACACACCAACGCATTGTACAAACGAAACGTCAAATATTATATAGATTATTGCTAATAAAATACAGCTGTGCTAATAATATAGTATTATTAATGAGTTGAACTATTACTTGCTCGGACACAGGATCCATTCCTGTCGTATCCAGGTAACATAAGGGTTAACAAACTTCATTTCTCCCTTAGAACTAGTCTAATAGCCAGCAGGTATAGCTCGGTCTCCTCATGTTTTCTCAAGATAAACACGAAAGTGTGCGTGTTTTAGAAATTAATTGCAAAAATTAAAATGCCCTATGAACGTCCATTTAATACATCGTTTGAGAATAGTGTATGCAACACATTGTAACAGTTAACAATATATAATAAGATATCTAAGGTCCTATTGGTGGCTTAGATTTTGGAACAGATTGCAGAACGCAATAATTATCACTAGTTTTGTTACTGTTTTAATCTTTGGGCTTTCTTAATAAGCATTAAATTTGCACACACATTTTCACTTTTATTCATATTTACAGACTGGGAGGGATGGGGATATATCCTGACTAAAGAAAAATTGCTATTCTCCAGCATGGAATCGAATGCGGGGCGTCTGGATTTCGAATCTAGATGCAAACGTCCATACCACAGAGGCAGTCTCCGCAGAAAGTTTTTTGATGCAATTCGGTGCCATACAAAAAATTCAAGAAATAAATAATACTTAACCTACTATCAACATGTGTATAATATCGTTTCAAAAATAACTTATATCTCTCAGTTTTAGATCACATAAAATAAACTGGTATTATTAGTAATTCAGTTCGCCTTATGAATATTATTTGAGGTAATTTTATTGAGTTTTGTAACACAACTTAACTTTAACTTTCCCTGCAATCTAGCGAAGGGAAATATTAGAGGAATCATTGTATCCCACCCAAAATTATTTACCGAGTTTTTACCAGAAATACATGTTTTGAAATCCCCCGAATTCAAACAGAGTTTATTTTCGGAAAAGGCTCTTGTGTGTGTCTATGTGTCAGTCTGTGAAAGCATAACACAAATACAAAAAGTTAGATCAATATCAAACCTTATACGTTCTGTATTTTTCAAGGGTATATGGGATGACTTTCATCTAATTTTTCCTTTCTTCAACTACACTTGACATGGAAAAATGTTCAATATCTTTTATTTCTTTTCGGAACACTGCTCTAAGGAGTTTTATTGAAAAAACAGCCTGTAACGTTAATATGGTGTATAATATGCATATTCTGAATTACCTAGGCATAGCCTGAGAAGTCCTCTTTGCTTATGATGAGTATTATAAAAATTTTATTGAACTGGGAAACCCTATTTCAGCATATACATAGAGCTCCTAAAGGTTAGAACTTTCCAAAATAACCTTTTCCTGGTGTAAAATGTCCTTTAATATAGGATACTGTATGTTTATGTACATTTTTCTAATCTTAAGTTCATGATATAAATGGTCTCATAATTTGCTATTTATATCCATTGTATTAATCCTTTTTGATCTCATGACGAAATCAAGGTAGCTGTAACACCTGATTGCCTAATGTATGTATAGTGTCATGTAAGTGCGATGAATTCCACAGAAATTAAAATAACTTCCATACAAAATGTTTTAATTGAATTTTGTAAACTGCGAGGGCTCCTAGAATGACTAAGCTTAGAGAAGGCTATATGATTGTAGTGATTAATTAAGTATTTTATTGAATGAAAGAGATAAATTGTGTTGATATGAGTAATTTTAAATTCAAATATTGGATCATTTTCAGGAATAATCAATAATTGCTATATAACACAATATTTTAAGTAAAACAAAGAGGTAACAAACAACCTTCATACCTCCTGTAGGACCTGACTAATAGTCAGCAGGTAATAAGATCAGATTCCTCTCGTTTTTGGGGGGTTGAAAAACATGAAGATTTGGAATTTTTAAAGTTAATCACAAGAATTAAAATCCCCGCTAAACTTCCATATACTACATCGTTTAAGATTAGTGTATGCACCACATTATAGCAGTTGGGCATCCATGTTGAAATGGATACATTTTACTATCTTCGTGACACACCGCGTACTACAACACAAAAGAGAGTAGGTTTTAACATTGAATAACTTTTGATATTCAGCTTCAGCCTGTTGTTGCTAGTCAGTTTCCAATGAGAATTTGTAGAGAGAAGATGGACCAAACTACTGAAGTGAGTGCATCTTCTCGTGTAGCTGAATACCGCAGAAACTCCCTCCCCAATGATATGTGTGCTAGTGAGGGGAAATATTAGAGGAATCGTTCCATCCCATGCAAAAATTGTTTACGGGAGTAAAAAAGTTTTGTTTTCACCAGAAATACAAGTTTCTAGACTCTCTGAAACTAAGCAGATTTCTTTTCCAGAAAAGGCGCATTTATGTCTGAGTCAGGCCATCAAAGAAGCATAATTCAAAAAAAAAAAAATAGCAGGATGAATATCTGTACTGTTTTTTTTTCAAGGGTAGACGGAAAGACATTCATCAAATTTGTGGCACCTTTAGCTGCACATGGGATGGGAAAATGCTCAACATTTTTTATTTCTTTTCAAAACACTGCTCTAAGCAGTTTTATTTTAAAACAGACTGTAATTTTAATATGACAAGTAAAAAGCATATCTTAAATTTCCTGAGAGTAGTCTGCGACTCCCTCTTCACTTTTGATGAGTATTAGAACATTTTATTTAACTGGGAAACCCTATTTCAGGAAAAAAATTAAGCTCTTAAAGTGAAAAGCTCGCCCAAAATAACGTTTTCCTGGAGGCAACTGTTTTTAAGTATACCGTGCTACGAGTTTATGCACATTTTGCCAACAGTAAGTTCATGACATAAATGGTCTCCAAATTTACTGTTGGTTCCCTTGTGTTAATCTTCTTGAACTCATGACGAAAACATAGTAGCTCTAACACCTGACTGCCTAAAATAGGTATATTAGTATGGAAGAGCAATTAATTCCAGAAAACTTCCAGACAAAGATCGGATTCCTCTCGTTTTTGGAGGGTTGAAAAACATGAAGATTTGCAAGTTTTAAAAATTAATCACAAGAATTAAAATCCCTGCTAAACTTCCATATAATACATCGTTTAAGATTAGTGTATGCGCCACATTATAGCAGTTGGGCATACATGTTGAAGCGGATACATTTTACTATCTTTGTGAAACACCGCATACTACAACACAAAAGAGAGAAGGTTTTAACACTGAATAACTTTTGATATTCAGCTTCAGCCTGTTGTCGCTATTCAGTTTCCAATGGGAATTTGTAGAGAGAAGATGGCCAGAACTACTAAATTGTGTGGGTCTTTTCTTGTAGTTGCATACCGCAGAAACACTCCCCCGAGATATATACCAAGGTTAGCATCTAAGGTCATATCGGCGGGTTTGTATTTTGGAATAAATTGCTTAACTGCAATATTGTTGACTCTTTTTAGTATTGTTTTGATCTTCAGGCTGTCTTAATAAGCTTTAAATTGACGTGTGCACACACATACATACACACACTCACATTCACATACTCACTCACTTTCACAAACACTTGCTCTCACACTCACACCTTCACACTCGCTCGCGCTTACTTGCTCACTCTCATGCTCGCTCACTCCTTTACGCTAAGTCTCTCCAACGATCACGCACTCTCACATGCTTACGCGCACTCTACTCTCACTCTCATACACACTCACTCTCACTCTTACACTCACTTATACTCTATCAGTCACACACTCTCACATTCACTCACTTACACTCTCATATTCACTCACTTACACTCTCACACTCTCTTACTCTAACACTCTCTCATTCTCACACTCTCACTCACTTATTCACTCACACTCTCACTTACTCATTAACACAGAACAGTCACACTCTCTCACTCTCAGTTCATCACACCCACACTCAATCACTGACACACTCACTCACTTACTCACTCATGCACACCTCACACACACCCCTTGATGCACTCACACTCACACTCTCACGCACTCTCTCACAGCCACATACTCACACTCACACACCTTCACACTCACTTACAGTCTCACACATTCACACTGACCGACTCACACCCAATAACACAATCACGCCCACTTGCTTATGCTCAAACGCTCTTGTTCACTCACTCACACTCACTCACTCTCATTCATGCTCACTCTCCCTCAATCTCATAAGTCCCATTCTCAAGCTCACACCATCACTTACTCATTCACACTCTCACCTACTCTCTCCCTCACTCTAACTCGCCTTAACACTCTCTCACACTCTCTCTCACTCACACTCTGACCCTATTTCTTATACAAACTTTCTCTCACCCACTCACACTCACTCTCTCACTCAAATGCTCACACTCTCACACCAACTCTCTCTAACTCTCATTCACTTTCTCTTACTCTTACACTATCACTCACACTGTCTCTCACACACTCACGTGCACAATTTAGCACTCTCACTACCTGCTCACCCTCACACACACACACACACTCTCACCACGTTCACTCCCTCACATTCAAGCTCATACTAACTCCCTCTCAGACTCACGCTATCTCTCTATCACACGCTTATGCTCAATCTCACACACGCTCAATCTCACACAGGCTCAACCTCATCTCTCATACCTTCACGTTCACTCTCACTCGATCACGGCCACTCATTCTCATACTCTCACGTTCACTCTCACTCACTCTTTCACGCTCACTCTCAATCACTCTTACACTCCCAATCTCTTGCTCTCTCACCTCTCGCACTCTCGCGCCAACTCACTTTCACACTCCCACGCTCACTCACTCTCACCCTCTGTCACTTCCACTCTCCCACACTCACCCTCTCACTCTCATTCTCAAACTCTCGCTCTCTCACTCACGCTCAAACACCCTCACGTCCACGCTCACTCTTACAATCTCACTCACTATCACACTCATTCACTCACTCACACTCTGTCACTCGCTTCCTTTGACACTTATTCACTCACTCATTCTTACACACACTCACTCTCACACACACTCACTCACTCTAACTCGCTCACTCTCGCACAAGGAAACCCCCAATCACTCACTCATACTCATTCACTCTCTCGTTTACACTTACTCACACACTCACTCACACTCTTAGTCACACTCACACCGTGTCACTCTCTCACTCCCTCTCACATACTCACCCTCTCACACTCTCACTCAAGTCATTCACTCACTCAAACTCATACACTCACTCATTCACCAACTCTCATTCAGGCTCACACACACTCAGTTACACACATTCACTCACGGACACTCACAAACCACCCACACTCTCACTCATATTCCCATTCACTCTTTCACTCATACACCTTCTCACTGCCTCATTCACACTCTCACTCACTTTCTCACTCACACTCTCACTCATTCACACTCTAACTTACTCATTCACACTCTCTCACGCACACTCTCAATCACTCACTCATAATCTTACTGTCCTAGTCACACACACTCTGTCACATTCTCACTCACTCACCTACTCACACTCCTCTCTCTCACATTCTCACTCCTTCACACTTTCACTCACTCTATCATACACTTACAGTCTCACTCACATCACACTCTCACACACTCAATCACAATCACACACTCTCTTACCCACATTGGCACTCTCACTCACTCTCTCAGACTCTCACTCACACTCTTACTCACACTCTCACTCTCTTACTCACTCACACTCTCACTCTCAGTTACTCACGCTCTCAGCCACAATCTCATTCACCAATTCACTCAAACCCTCACACACTCACACTCTCCCTCTCACTCACACTCTTACACACACATTCATAAACTCTGGCACTCTCTCACTCACATTCTCACTCATTCACACTCACTCACTCTCTCACACACTTACTCACACTCTCACTCACACTCTCAGTCACAATCTGATTCACACATTTACTCACACTCTCTCTCACACACACTCAATCACACTCTGACTCTCACTCACACTCTCACACACTCACTTTCGGACCCTGTGGAGAATGGGAAATAATCCTGGAAAGGAAAACCCTCACCCACCAGCCGGAAATCGAACCAGGGACGTCTGGATTTGGAGGCTAGTATGCTAACCTCCAGACCACAGAAACAGTCTCCGCTGGTACTTCTATGATGCAATTTGGTGTTATGCAACAAACTCCAGGAATAAATAATATGTAGGTAATTAAACAATTTCTACTACCATATGTGTGTAA
Organism: Deroplatys truncata; assembly: GCA_030765065.1. Lineage (NCBI taxonomy): Eukaryota > Metazoa > Arthropoda > Insecta > Mantodea > Mantidae > Deroplatys > Deroplatys truncata. The sequence goes on from CM060990.1 coordinate 675,619,631, forward strand.
TATTCTTTAAAAAATAACTCTTGGTCTCTTATAGTTCCCGAAAATAAACTGGTATTATTAATAGATGATTAATATTATCTGAGGTATTTGTATTTAATTTTGAAAGATAACTTAATTTTAACTCTCTCTACAGTCTAGCGAGGGTAGATATTAGATGACTATTGTATCCTACCCAAAAATTATTTATCGAGCTTTCACCGGAAATACATGTTTGAAGATCCCCTGAGTTCAAGCAGATTTTATTTCCAGAAAAGGCTCGTGTATGTCTGTGTCAGTCTGTGAAAGCATAACTCAAAAACAAAGTCGGATGAATATCAAACCTTATACGTTCTGTATTTTTTCAAGGATGGACGGGAATACTTCATTAAATATGTCCCACCTTTAACTACACTTGACATGAAACATGATGAGTATTTTTTATTTGTTTTCAAAACACTGCTATAAGATGTTTCATAGAAACACCCTATGTCAGTAACATAATATGAAAAATAAAATGCATATCTTGAATTTCCTGGGAGTAGCCTGCGAGGTCCTTTTTGCTTTTGATGAATATCAGAAAATGGTATTTAACCGCGAAACCCTATTCAGGAAAAACATAGAGCTCTTAATATACACAACTTGCCCAAATAGTTTTTTCGGATAGTCAACTATTTTAGAAGTATTTCATGCTATATGCGTATTTACATTTTTCCAACGTTTAAGTTCATGACATAAATGGTCTGAAAATTTGCTATTTTTTTTAAATCTTTTTGATCTCATGTTGAAAACAAGGTAGTTCTAATTACTGACTGACTAATATAGATATATTAGCATGTAATTAAACAAAACTTAAAATAATTTCCAGTCAAAATGTTTTAGCTGAATAATATGACATGCGGGGACTCCTAGAATCACTAAGCGTAGAGAAAGCTATATGAGTGTACCACAGCTTATTTTTGGATTTCAAGAACATTTCAATGTTGGTTATTGTATTAAAATGCGTGTATTTTGTTTTTCCCATATGTGTTAAATTACCGCGAAATTTTGTTATAAACATGCAAACGCGAAAATGTACAAACGAAATGTCAAATTTCATGTAGATTATTACTAATAAAATACCGCTCTGCTATTAATGAGTTGCACTATTGCCTGCTTGGACACAGGATCAGTTCCTCCCGTGTGCAGAAAGCTTTTATTTAAAGACATTTTAAATTCATTGGATTAATTAAGGATTTTATTGAATGAAATACGTAAGTGGTCTATATATGAGAGAGCTGGCTCAAAAACACGTGTTAACACATGTAATTACACGTATTAACAAGTATTACACGTGTAATCCACTAATGACCATCGCTAATGGATATTCGTTGTAGTACATGTGTAACCGCTAATGACCGCCGCTAATGGATATGCATGGTAATACATATGTAAGCGCTAACGGCCGGCGCTAATGACACGTCTAATGGATATGTGTGGTGATACATATATAAACCGTTAATGACCGCCGCTAATGGTATGTCTATTGGACACACGCGTGATCCTGCTACAGAGTGTTTACCATAAACAGGGGTGTGGGGTAACTGTGTACGAGCATCAGTGTGATAAAGCCGATAAGGGCGATAAAAAGAATGATTGAACCGAGTATCAAACTATCATCATCATAATTCCGGGTAGGCGTGACATGAGCGATATTCCCAGTAAAAGAGCCCCTTGGTAAAAAAAAAGGGCTAAGAACCCTGGTATCGAACCTAGGAGTGGTATGTGCATTATTCGCAGTAACGAACCCTGGTATCGAACTTATTCGCAGTAACGAGACCCCTTGGTATAAGGCATATGAGTAACGAAACCTGGTATCGAACCTAGATGTGATATTGCAATATTTGCAGTAACGAGCCTATTGGTATAAAGCATATGAGTAACGAGCCCCTGGTATCGAACCTTAATGTTCGTCCATGCATAACATTATTGAAAAAAGAATCGATGGTTATACTGCTAACGTCAAGACATTGCGGCTCTAAAGTGTTGGACACAACCTCCCACCGCATGTATCTTGATTAATTGAATTAAACGCTACTAGTCGATCGATGAATACGATTAAGTGTTTATTTGATTAATGTAAATAAGTGTATATGAACGGACTCGCGTACCTGGTTATCATCGTATATGTGTATGAGGGAAACGATTATTACGCATGTGTAATTATTACAACTAATAAAACATGTGGGAATGCCGAGAGACTCTTAAGATCGCCCTTCCAACTCTCTCCTAAATCATTGGTCGTGTGGTATTGCGAATACCGCAGATCTCTCCTCCCTAAAATCATTGCTCACGAGCCTAAAAGAAATCTTATCATATTCAGTTAAAAATACAAAAGTATTTAGTTGAGTGTCACATTTTAAGAATTTTTTAATTACATACTTTGCATGATAGGTATTTAAGTAAGACGTGATTTATGGAATCTAAAATGTTAGGAAAGCTGTCCTTGTTATAAATGTACGCTTCGCTACTGGCAGCAACTTAACTGTACACGATAAGGAGAGCTTAGAGTGTTGTTCAACATTATGTTTGACACCTGCATTGAAGTTAAAAGAGAAGTCCTACAGCTTCTAGAGAGACACCTATACATTCTTTTCTACTTCTTACAAAGCGAGGCTTTTGATATCAGGGGACTCTGAAAATGTTTAGAATGTTATGTTTTTTTTTTCTAAAAAAATTAGAATTGTTGATATTTGAGTACCACTTTCTAATAATTGTACTGGATTTGTCGTGCTGCGGTTCATAGCTGGAGTATAAAAATACTTATGTGTTTCCAGAGAGATCTTACGTGCTGGACCCTTTATATTATCCGGAGTAGTTATACACATTAGCAACAAAATACTGAAATAGCGCTTGCAAATCCGAGGAAGGAAAGGATTAACTTTGTACAAGTAGAGGGCTAAATTCATGTGCACCTGAACAATTAAAACTAATGTATACTGAATTTTCATTGAGAATACAAGCAGCTAATAAAACACATGAATCAGAAACAGCAACGTTCTGAGCTTCTGCTGTATCTGATGGCAGAGTACTTGTTCATGTTTTATTGCAAGCTGTTGTTAAAGTTGTCTTTACTGATGCTATAAGTTTCTTAAGCACTTAGCGTTCTCTTTTCATATAAAATTCCCTTAATAAATTCAACAGTTCCACAATAATTGTGTCCTTGTGTTGAGGTAAAGGTGCAAAGGTCTGATAATCTTCTGCATTACTGACTTGCTCTAATATTTGCTAGGTTTCATATATAGTGCAAACATCCTCACAATCTATAAGAGGTTCATTGGAATCCTTAGGATGTTTCAAAGGAAGTTCATGGTTGAGTTGAATTTGACATACCTAAACAGTGTATGTGCTTACACATGTTCCATTTAATGATGGAATCAACACACATGCAGGAGTATCTGTGAATGCATGTGTTACATTCACTGCATATTAATCAGCATATATATCAAACCTCATTATCTCGTACACAGTATATCTCGGTCACTTTCAAAAGGATGATTTTTTTCCATCCTCTGTATACCTTAACAATGAGTTCCTTGCCTATTTGTAAGCTGGATGTTTACCTACAATGAATATCTTTCATTTTTGCTGGTTATTTTACCCTTCATAAGCACAATCAGCCTATTGAATAGCTTGTCTTTTAACAAGGAATATTAGTGCAAATATAGCATTGTCCAAATGCTTCCGCATGTATGTATGCATGCATGTATGTGTATGTATATGTATGTATGCATGTATGCATGATGTATGTGTGTATGTATATGTGTATGTATGTACATATGTATGTATGATGTATGTACGATGTATGTATGAGTGTGTCTATGAATGCATGATGTATGTATGTGTGTATGTATGTTTGCATGTATGTATGAGTCTATATATGTACGTATGTATGGGTGTATGTACGTGTGTGTCTATGTATGTAGGTGTGTATGTATGATGTATATATGTGTGTATGTATGTTCGTATGTATGTATGTATATATGTGTGTATGTTCGTACGTATGTATGTGTGATGTATGTATGTAGGTGTGTATGTGTGTATGTATGTGTCTATGTATGTATATACGATGTATGTATGTGTGTATGTATGTATGTTTGATACCAGGATCTGTTACTCATATGTTTTATACCAAGGGGGCTCGTTACTGTGAATATCGATCATATCACTCCTGGGCTCGATACCCTGGTTCGTTAATCATATGACTTATACCAAGGCAGCTCGTTACTCGTTAAATCATTCTTTTTATCCTCCTTATCGGTTTTAGGCTCATGAGCAATGATTTTAGGGAGGAGAGATCTGCGGTATTCGCAATACCACACGACCAATGCTTTAGGAGGGAGGTGGAAGGGTGATCTTAAGATTCTCTCGGCATTCCCACATTCGTGTTCGAGACCTTGAGGGGAGAGGTCGTGTCAGGACGTTCCAAGTACACGCAGGTATAAACAAGTAGCGGCCATGGGGGTGGAATTGATGGTTTACCGAGCAAGGATCGGAATGCGGACGGGTAGGGGATCGTGGATAGCAGGTAGTCAGGTATTAGGTAGGACGAACGTAACGTCCAAGTGTTATTTTATGGCGTTTGTTTTAGTAATTTTGCTCGTGATAGGAGGTGTTGAATTAAACCCAGGACCTGTGACTGATGAAGGATGTGGGAGCTGCAACAAAGCTTTAAGGACAGGACTACAATGCAGCAGCTGCGCGAAGTGGTACCATTTTGGCTACCAAAAAATTAAGAGGGACCAGAACATCGAAGAAAACTGGGAATGTAAGGACTGCAGGGGAACTGAAACGGTCATCGCAAATCAGAAGAAACTGGAGAAGCTGCAAGAAGAAGTAGGGGTGTTACGCGAGAAGCTCAAACGCGCGGAAGAGAAAATTCGGAAGCTGGAAGAAGAGAATAGCCAACTCAGGGAGCTCAGGAAAGAAAATGGACAAGAAAAGGGGAAACCATGTTTGATAGTCGGAGACTCTATTGTGAGAAATGCGGGAAACCCGAATGCAGAGGTAGCTTGCTATCCTGGCATAAGGACTGAAGGACTGCTGGGGGAAATCGAGAAAAAACAAGAGGAGATGGAAGACAGCTATAAGACGATTGTATTGCACGTTGGGAGCAATGACCTGCGGAGAAGTGTAAACTACGTGATGGCAGACATGTACGACTTAGTTAAACGGACAAGGCAGCTATTTCCCTCAGCGAAGATCGTCGTTAGTGGAGTTTTGAGATGACGCAATGTCAACTGGAGGAAGATAATGCAGGTAAACGACTCGTATGCATGGGTAGCGGAGCGACTGGGCGCGAAGTTTCTGGACCCAAATTCGTGGATTGAAGACTGGGACTACGGACGGTACGGTGTGCACTTAAACCGAAGTGGATCTTCGAAGTTGGCAGCTTTGTTCGGGAGGGTGACGACGTGGAGCGATGGCAGCAAGCGGCAGAAGCAACAGTGACAACAACCTCGGAGAAACGAAGATTCACAGGTAGGGGCTGGCTTTTTAAGGCTGTTACAGGTAAATTGCCGTAGTATTATGAATCAAGTTGTAGAGTTTTGGAATTTAATGGAGATATGTAATCCAAATGTAATTATAGGTACGGAGTCATGGCTAAATGTTGATATAAATGATGCGGAAGTTTTCAGCTCAGATTACAGGGTGTTTAGGAGGGACAGGGACGGAAGGGGAGGGGGAATTTTTATTTGCGCTAAGTCAGAGTTACAAAGCAAAGCGCTATGGGTAGAAGAGGATGTAGAGATTATGGCAATTGAAATTATTGATCAGAAAAACGAAGGTAATAATATAACAATAATAGCTTGCTACAGACCACCTAGCGAAACTAATCACAAAACGTTGCATAAATTAATAGAAAAAATCTCTTCCGTAATGGGAAACGTTATTGTAGCAGGGGATGTAAATCTGCCAAATGTAAACTGGAAAGGTCAGTTAATAGGAGGCAAAGACCAAAATCTTGTTAATTTTCTGGTTTGGGAACAGGGGTTGTTGCAAGTCGTTAACACAAGTACTAGGAAATCAGCCTTACTAGATGTATTTTTATGCAGGCCTCAGTCTTTGTTTGCTGAATGTGAGGTCTTGCCAGGTATCAGTGACCACCATTGTGTGCAATTAGAAGTAAGCTGGGGGGGACGATTGAACCGGTTTGAATTAGAACAAACATCAATTAGCTGGAATTTCCAGAAAGCGGACGGGGCTGCTATTCAGAATTTTCTACGCGAGCAATATTGGTCTTTCGTAAAATCTGCCACTAGTGTAAATGAAGCCTGGGCTAGTTTCAAAACACTTACTTCGGAAGCAATTATGAAACATGTACCTTTTAAAGTTATGAAAAATAACGCTGATCCTGAATTTTGTACAAAATGTATTAGGTCACTTAAAAGGAAAACAAGGCGCGCGTATCATAAAAGGAGGAAATCAGAATGGCATTTTATTAAATTTAAAGAATTAACCAAGAATTTACAAAACGAAAAGTTGCAAGCACAGGAGCGGTTCTTAGAACAAATTTTAAATAAGGAAAGTGACGGATGGAAAGCATTTTACAATTATGTGAGGAGACGCAGGGGTAATAAAGAAGGCATACCAGATTTCAAAGTTAACGGGACTGCCGTAATAAATGATAAGGAAAAGGCGAACATATTAAATGCACATTTTGTATCGGTCTTTCATCAAATGGATGATAGTCCTGAACGGGAAAATAGGAGTGGTGGAGAATCGCTATTTCAAATAATGGCGCCAAAATTACGTAAAAGGATCAAGATGCTACAGAATCGAAAATCAAGAGGGCTGGACAACGTACCCACTGAAATATTAAAAATAGGGGGAGAAGCCATGATTCCCTACCTAATGCTCTTGTTTAACATGTCAATTAACAACCGTGCACTACCGGAAGACTGGAAATCCGCTATTGTAGTTCCAATATACAAAGGGGGTAATAAAACAGAAATAAATAATTATCGGCCTGTCAGCCTAACGTTGGTAGTGTGTAAAGTAATGGAGCATCTAATTGCAGAATACATACGGGAGGAATTAGAAAACAAACAGTGGTTCAACAAAGCGCAACATGGGTTTAGATCCGGGTATTCATGTGAAAGTCAAACAACTTCATTAATTCAAGATTTGGCAGATGAGGTGGATGCAGGGGGAAGGACTGATGCAGTGGTGATAGATTTTTCTAAAGCTTTTGGCGTAGTGCCACATAGTTTACTCATCCGGAAACTAGCAAATGCGGGACTTGATAATCGCGTTGTATTGTGGGTAGAACAATTTTTGAAAGGGAGGACGCAAAGAGTAAGAGTAGGTAGAGAACTTTCAGAAGGGGGGACCGTAAGTTCGGGCGTGCCCCAAGGCTCGGTACTGGGCCCGTTACTGTTTCTTATCTTTGTTAATGATATCCATATAAACATTAAATGCCAGATAAGACTGTTCGCAGACGATTGTATTATTTACAATAAGATTAGGAATTCCATGCATGAGACTGGTCTTCAGGACGACCTAAATGAAATCAGGCGGTGGGCCGAAGCAAACAAAATGACAATTAATGCTGGGAAAAGTAAGTCCATTGTTTTTAGCAGAACTAAGGGGAAGATTATACATAACTATCAAATGGGCGGGGAACCAATTCCACAGGTGGACAGCTGCAAATATTTGGGAGTGTGCTTGTCAAGTAATGCTGGATGGGGGGAACAGATAAATAGTACATCTAGGAAAGCGTGGAAAGCATTGCATTTCGTAATGAGAATACTGAAAAAGGGGAGCGCAAAGACCAGGGAACTAGCCTACAAATCGTTAGTGCGGCCGGTTATGGAATATGGAGTAGCATGTTGGGACCCATACAGAGTCAATCAGATTGATTCCTTAGAAAAAGTACAGAGAAGGGCTATAAAATTCATAAGGAGAGGTAAAGATTTTGGGTTTACAAAAGGTGAAGAGAATGAATGGGAACCGCTAAAAGTTAGGCGTAAAAAACATAGATTAGTTGCGTTATTTAAAGCTTATACTGGTTCAAATGCTTGGGCGGATGTTAGAGAAAGGTTAGAGAATCCAGCACACTACTTTCGAAACGATCATCTGTTTAAAATTAGGGGTAGAAAGTGCAGAACCGACGTGGGAAAATTTTCTTTTGTTAATAGAACCATTGAGGAATGGAATGAATTGCCTGTAGCAGCCTTTCAGGGCTGTCCTCTGACCTTAAAGCAGTTCAGAAATAATATTAGCAGAATAAATGTTGGTTAATTAACTAGTGTACCCATTTCACAAACTATACTATTAAAGTTGACACTACCAGGTTGAAAATACTGGTAACTAAATATAAGGACAAATTGTAAATATTTAAGTACCTCGAAAATAGTTACGTTCTTTGTAAATCGTTAAGTACTTTGTAGATAGTTAAGTAAATTGAGAATAGTTAAGTAAATTGTGAATAGTTAAGTAAATTGTGAATAGTGAAGTAAATGGTGAATAGTGAAGTAATTGTGAATAGTTAAGTAAACTATAAATGGTTCAGTAATTAGGGATTTTAAAAGCTTCGTTAATATTTAAAATTAATCATTTTGTATTGTTAGTCTTGTTTATTATTATTATTGTAAGCTAGTCATGGTGATGTAAATTTTGTACGGTTTAATTCTGCCACCGGGAAGTACCCAATTGCAGAATAAATAAATACATACATACATACATGTGTTATTAGTTGTAATAATTACACGCGCATAATAATCGTCTCCCTCATATACATATACGATGATAAGCAGGTACGCGAGTCAGTTCATATACACTTATTTACATTAATCAAATAAATACTTAATCGTATTCATTGATCGACTAGTAGCGTTTAATTCAATTAATCAAGATACATGCGGTGGGAGGTTGCGTCCAACACTTTAGAGCCGCGATGTCTTGACGTTAGCAGTATAACCATCGATTCTTTTTTCAATAATGTTGTGCATGGACGAACATTAAGGTTCGATACCAGGGGCTCGTTACTCATATGCTTTATACCAATAGGCTCGTTACTGCGAATATTGCACATATCACATCTAGGTTCGATACCAGATTTCGTTACTCATATGCTTTATACCAAGGGGTCTCGTTACTGCGAATAATGCACATCCTAGGTTCGATACCAGGGTTCGTTACTGCGAATAATGCACATACCACTCCTAGGTTCGATACCAGGGTTCTTAGCTCTTTTTTTCCCAAGGGGCTCTTTTACTGGGAATATCGCTCATATCACGCCTACCCACATTTATGATGATGATGATGATGATGACAGAGTTTGATACTCGGTTCAATCATTCTTTTTATCGCCCTTATCGGCTTTATCACATTGATTCTCATACACAGTTACCCCGCACCCCTGTTTATGATAAACACTCTGTAGCAGGATCGCGCGTGTGTCCAATAGACGTACCATTAGCGGCGGTTATTAACGGTTTATACATGTATCATCACACATATCCATTAGACGTGTCATTAGCATAGGCCGTTAGCGCTTACATATGTATTACCATGCATATCCATTAGAGGCGGTCATTAGTGATGGTCATTAGCGGTTACACATGTACTACCACGAATATCCATTAGCAACGCTCATTAGCGCCGGCCATTAGCGGTTACACATGTATTACAATGAATATCCATTAGCGGATTACACGTGTAATACTTGTTAACACGTATAATTACATGTGTCAACACGTGTTTTTGAGCCAGCTCTCTCGTATATAGGCTACCTATGTAAATTGTTTTGATATGAGTAATTTTAAAATCAAATAATGGTCCAATTTTAGAAATCATCAATAATTGCTATATAACGCATTATTTTAAGTAAAACATAGAGGTAACAACCTACATATAGCTAGCAGGTAATAAACTCGGATTCCTCCCTTTTTTGTTTGAGAAACACTAAAATTTTCAAGTTCTAAAAATTAATTACAAGAATTGAAATCGCCACTAAACGTCCATATAATAGTTCGTTTAAAATAAGTGTATGCAACACATTATAGCATTTGGAAATCCTTGTTGAAGCAGATACATTTCACTATCCTTCGGGAAACACCACATACTTCAACTCAATACACAGAAGATTTTAACATTGAATACCTTTTGATATTCAGCTTCAGCCTGTCGTCGCTAGTCAGTTTCCAATGGGAACATGTATGGAGAAGATGTACCGAACTACTGAAGTGAGTGGGTCATCTCGTGTAGTTGAATACCGCAGAAAAACTCCCCCGAGATATATACCGAGTTTAACATCTAAGGTCATATCGCCGGCTTTGTTTTTGGAACAAATTGCTCAACAGCAAAAAAGTGCACTCGTTTTACTATTGTTTTGATCTTTTGGCTTTATTAATAAGTTTTAAATAAGTGCGCACACACACATACTCTCACACACGCATCACTTACACTCAGACACACTGACTCACTCACATACTCACTCTCTCATTCACAGCCTAACTTATCACTCACCTACTCACCCTCAATCACTCACGCTCTGTCTGTCATCTACTCACACTGTCACTCTCTCTTACGCACACGCTCACTGTTACACTGACACCTTCACACTCTCATACTCTCTCACTCACTTACACTCTCACTCTGTCACCTTCATTCACTCACACTCTTTCACATACTCACTTCCGGACTCTGGGGAGGATGGGGAATAATCCTGTCAAAAGAAAAATTCTCGTCCTCCAGCCGGGATTCGAACCCGGGACTTCTGGATTTGGAAGCTAGCAAGCTAACCTCCAGACCACAGCGGCAGTCTCCGCAGAGACTGGTATGATGGAATTTGGTGTCGTGCAAAAAACTCCAGAAATAAATAATATTTAATTAAATAATTCCTACTAGCAACATGTATGTAATAACCTTTCAAATATAACACTTCGCATCTCAGTTATAGTTCCAGAAAATAAACGGGTATTTTAATAATTCAGTTTCTCTCTTAAAATTATCTGAGGTCATTGTACTGAATTTTATAAGATAATTTAATTTTAACTTTCTCTTAAGTGTAGCAAGGCTAGATACTATTGTCCATTCCAAACCAGAGTGCCTCTCACAGTAAACAAACTCTTTGTATTATCCGTGCGAAAGTAGTTCGCCTTCCCCACCCTAATGGCTGCTTGTTCCCCTCTCACGTGCTTGTTGAACATTGTTTCAATCTATAAAAAGTGCTGAGAATCATAGAAAATGAGAATCATTGTTCAAAATGCAACCTGAGGTAACAATGGATTTTATAAGTATGAGGAAATGAACAGTTTACTTACGTTAATCACAATCTTCGGGCAAAAGTGAAACACTCAAATCCGAATTCTCTGAAAATGATTCAGCTGCCATATCGAAATCAGAACTACTCTCTAAAATAATGACAAGCTTATCCAAAATTACACAGCACTGTCGCACACAAAACAAGTTCCCACATTTGATTATCCTCTTCTATGTTCTATTATGTCTGTTTATATTCCCTTCTCGCTGAAACGCCTGTAAAATCAGATATTAGTTGCATAATATCCACTAATGCAAGTGTCGGGTATTTTTCAAATAGCGAGTTGAATACATTAAGTATTATTTGTTTCTCGCCACTTTTTAACGGTTCCTGCTTTTGTGTTTGAACAGTTTATTTGCATTACACGCACCTTCCTCTGCCAGGAGAACAGAAATAACAACTGACTAAATAAATCACAAGATTAGATTTGACCTGAGTTGAGCATAAGTGTGCTAGCGTATTATAAATGCCTATTCGCTTATCATATTTCCTGTGTTCCGCAAAGTGTTTATTCGGTACTCAGATAGCACCTCTGGCAATTCATTGCTGCATTTCTTGTATATGTAAGAGAGTGGCAGCCATGCATGCAGTTGGTATTAACAAGCAAGATACTGTCGGCGTTAGCGCAACAGGAGACGAAAATCATATTCTGTAATCTCTTAACTGTTAGTATGTATCCATTATCTTTAACAATGAGTTCTTATGATAACCGCAATAAAATGTGCAGTTCTATAACTTTCCTGCCCTAATATTTCATGATACAATACATGTATTCACGAACTATTTACGTTGGCGTAAGTGTGTTCTTGGGTTCGTGACAAGCAGAAGCACGTGCTTTTGTTTACATCAGAGGGAACTCTGGTTTGGAATGGACAGTAGAGGATGCATTGTATCCCACCCAAAAATTAATTATCGATTCACCAGAAATACATGTTTTGAGATCCCCAGAAACCAAGCAGATTTAATTTCCAAAAAAGGCTCGTGTGCATGACTGTATGTTAGTCTGTGAAAGCATAACTCAAAAACAAAAAGTAAGACGAATATCAAACCAAATAAGTGCTGTATTTTTCAAGGATAGATAGGAAGACTTTCATTAAACTTGTCCCCCGCAGGGTCTCACCTTATGTGAGTACGGGTTTTGCGTACCCTGGGGTACCCGAGCCACTCATCGCCATCTTCATCCCTTCATCCCCGTCCGGTCGAGGTGGGTTCGTGCTCGTGACCGGGGGACACAAGGTAGGCTCTCGTGCGTTCTTTGCATTTCATTCATACCGCGTCTCGCCATCGTTTCTTTCTTCCCTTGTCACTTTTCGGCCATTTCGCACCACGACATTCGCAAATCCCTTTTCTTCCTCGCCGGCCTACCTTGCGTGTGAAATGCCCACACAGTTTTATTTATTTTATCTTTTCTTTTAATCCTCTGTGGACACAGCCTGACGGATACCCACGCACTTAGTGCGCAGCTGGGTGAGTGGGTAATGGCGTCATCCCCACCACCCGGGGTCGTCATGTAGGGTTTGTGTTCGTATCCGCTGTTCAAGTACAGTCCCGTGGGGGGGGGCCATTGCATGAGCTGCTGACTTCTGACGGTGATTGGGTCCCTCTGTCTATATTCTGGGAGGTGTGACCCTGGGGTGGGTCTGGTATAGATAGACCACTCACCCAAGCTGGGGTAACCCCGGGAAGTCAGAGCCCGAGGTCGGAGACGGTTGCAATGGTGGAGGATTATTTTCGCTATGGAGCACCCTTTCTCCATTATAAACAACAAGCGCCGAAAAGTTTTAGTAACAGAAGTAGCACCGCCAGCAGCTGGTTGTTACTTAGTAATTACCCGTACAGAGGAAGGACAATCATTCCAGAAGGTGAACCCTTTTATCATCCAGAAGGGCATTGACTCAATTGCTGGTCCGGTTCTTTCCTGCACTCGGCTTCGCAATGGTTCGTTGTTAGTGCAAAGCAAGTCCGAGGCACAAAGTAAGTCCTTGTTGAGCGCCATGCTTCTCCACGGTTATCCTATTGCTTCTCCACGGTTATCCTATCCGTGTTGAGAAGCACCGCACCTTGAATTCTTGCCGAGGCGTTGTCACCACGCATAGCCTCGATGGCATATCGGACGAGGACCTGGTCGAATATCTTGCAGACCAGAAGGTGACAGCGGTTCATTGAGTGCAGGCCATACGCGACGGCATATTGGTACCCACTCGTATCCTGTTTCTAACATTTGTTGGCGTCGATCTGCCCACGAGCATCTCTGCAGGGTACGAACAGGTTTCTGTGAGGCCTTATATTCCTAGACCTCTGCGTTGTTTTAAATGCCAACGTTTTGGGCATACGCAAGTGTCATGTAAGAGTGCCGTTAACATCTGTGCAACATGTAGCCAGCCCTCACACGAAGGTGTCTGTTCTGCGTTAATTGCAAAAGGTCACATTCTGCTTCATTTGGCGACTGTCCGCAGTATTTGGACGAGAAGGCGATCCAGGAGATCCGGGTAAAGGAGAAACTCTCCTTCGCCGAAGCCCGGAGGCGTTACCATGCGCGCCAACCTTCGCTCCTCCGATCGGGAACATTCAGTTCTATTGTTGCCTCGCCAAACCCCGGAAGGATGCTGGGACTCAAACTTGGACCATGACTGCCTTGACCGCCACTACCATCCGGCCATCCAAGTCTGCTACTGTTACCAAGCCCTATAAACCTGGTCCAAAGTCTATGAAGTCACCAGCCACTGAGAAAAAGCCGAAGCAGAAACTTCGAAGAGAAGATTTTTTAAAAGACCCTCCGCGTGTTCACAGCAAGCAGGGTTCACCTTCTCCTCGTAGGTCGCAGTCCCAGGAAGCTCCTGGGACCAGCCGCGCTCAGCGGCACACCTCACCCATCGCCACCCAGAACCGATTCTCGGCGCTTGAATCGGTTTCTGGCTCGGAGCGCGTGGGCCCTCCCTTCGAGGAGGCTATGGAGTCTGACCAACTCCATGCCAAAAGCCCGAGCCCAAAGGTTAAACAAAAGGTAATTTTAAGCCGCCCTTCTAAGTGGACAGTTTATCCCTTTTTTCTTAATGGCTATCCTGGCCTGGAATGTACGTGGTGTACGATCGCATAGGGCGGAACTGCAACTTTTATTGCGTTCCCATTCGCCTATGGTCGTGTGTTTGCAGGAGACTAAGCTCCGCCCTCATGATCGTTTTGATCTCCGAGGGTATACTCCGGTTCGCTACGACCTTGAACCGGAGGAGGGTATTCCTGCTCATGGAGGTGTCATGTTGTTAGTGCGTAACGACGTTCATTTTCAACGTCTGACTCTTACGTCCGACTTGCAAGCTGTTGCCATTAGACTGCAGTTACCCGGTTTTTTCTTTTCTGTTTGCTCTGTATATTCACCTCCAACGTCTCCCCTCGCTAACGCGGACCTTCGAGATCTCTTGTCCGCTCTCCCAACACCATTTCTCCTGTTGGGAGATTTTAATGCCCATTACCCCCTGTGGGGTTCGCCAAGGGCTTGTGCCAGGGGAACTCTTCTTTCCGACATATTTGATCAGTTCAATCTCTCTATACTCAATACCGGTGAGCCTACGTTTCTTTCTGATTCTTCCGGTACATTTTCTCACTTGGACCTTGCCGTTTGCTCACTCCAGCTTGCTAGTCGTCTCCAGTGGAACGTCGTCGCTGACACCTACTCCAGCGACCATTACCGCTGCATCGTTTATCTTCTGTCACACCACGTACAGCATTCGAGAGTACCTACCTGGATATTCACAAAAGCCGACTGGAGCTTGTATTCCAGTCTCGTGCATTTTGACGACCAGCCCTTCACCGACATTAACCAACTAGTGCAGCGCCTTACGTCTACGATTTTCTCTGCCGCTGAACGCGCAATTCCCCGTCCATCCTCTCAACCTCGGCGACTGCCTGTTCCGTGGTGGAACGAGGATTGTCGGGACGCCGTTCGAGCCCGTAGAACTGCACTTAGGGTGTTGCGGCTTCACCCTACACTTGATAATTTGGTGACTTTTAACAATCACGCGCCAGGTCTCGTCGCATTATTCAGGATAGCAAGAAGGCATCGTGGACTCGTTTTGTCGAGTCTTTTAATCGCTTTATGCCTTCATCTGTTGTTTGGGATAAACTTCGTCGCTTCTCAGGTAAAGTGTCGCATTGTACTGTTTCTGGCCTTCAGGTTTCCAATGCCACCATAGTGGATCCGGCTGCCATTGCTAACACCCTGGGTGCTGCCTTTGAGGCGGTTTCCAGTTCAGACCATTATTCCGCCGGCTTTCGCTCTATTAAAGACCGGCTTGATTCCGCAACATATAATTTTCGGTCTGCTAATACTGAATGTTATAACGAATTTTTTACAATGAGGGAGCTGGAGCACGCTCTTCATTGCTCTAGGCACTCCGCTCCTGGGCCGGATGGCATTCATGTTTTGCTGTTAAAGAACCTTTCAGCCGACAGTAAGCGCTTTCTCTTACGGGTCTATAATCGTATTTGGCAGGACGGCCTTTTTCCTTCCGTTTGGCGCGAAGCCACCATTGTCCCTATACTTAAGCCTGGGAAGGATCGCCAACTACCTTCCAGCTACCGCCCTATCTCCCTCACCAGTTGCATTTGCATGGTGATGGAGCGCATGATCAACGGTCGGTTGATATGGTGGCTTGAGTCTCAGAAACTTCTAGCGAACGCTCAGTGCGGATTTCGTCGCTATGGCTCTACCGTCGACCATCTGGTGTCCCTGTCGACGCATATTATGGAATGTATTTCTGAGAAAGTGTCAAACCGTGGCTGTGTTTTTTGACCTGGAGAAAGCTTATGGCATTTGTTGGAGGGGCGGCATTTTACGTACACTTCACGCATGGAATATCCGCGGTCGTCTTCCCATATTTCTTCGGGAGTTTATGACGGACCGCGTCTTTCGTGTACGTGTGGGCTGGTTTTATCTAGTCGTTTTATTCAAGAGAACGGAGTACCGCAGGGCTCTGTACTTAGTGTCACACTTTTTGCAATTGCTATCAACCCCATTGTTGATTGTATTCCACCAGGCATTTCATCGTCCCTTTTTGTTGACGATTTTGCCATTTATTGCAGTTCACGGCGGACCTGTCTACTCGAATGCCGTCTCCAGAGCTGTATCGATCGTCTCTACGCCTGGAGTAATGCTAACGGCTTTAATTTCTCCGCCGAGAAATCTGTATGCATCAACTTCTGGCGCCGGAAGGCTTTTCCTCCGCCCTCTTTCCATCTTGGGTCGGAGGTCCTTCCATTTGCAGACGAGGTTAAATTTTTGGGGTTGGTCTTTGACCGGAAGCTGAGCTGGACTTCTCACGTTTCCTTTTTAAAAGCAAAGTGTGACCGTTCTCTTAATATTTTACGTGTTTTAAGTGGCACATCCTGGGAAGCTGATCGGACCGTTCTTCTGCGTCTTTATCGCTCCTTGGTCCGATCCAAGCTTGATTACGGGTGCATTGTCTATTCATCGGCACGTCCATCTGTGTTACGTCGCTTGAATACCATTCATCATCTTGGTATAAGAGTCGCTACAGGGGCCTTTCCAACTAGCCCTGTACCCAATCTGTACGCAGAAGCTGCAGAGCCTCCGCTGTCCTTCCGGCGTGAGATGCTTTTGTGCAGCTATGCTTGTCGGCTCTCAAGCTTGCCTAACCACCCGTCCTTCGAGTTATTTTATGAGGATTCGCTTGATCGACAATATTTAGTTAGCTCCTCTGCATTACTACCTCCAGGGGTTCGATTTCGTCAACTTCTTCGGCTTTTGGACGTTATGCCAGCGCCGGCCCTTCCAAGGGGGGAAATGCGTTTTCCTCCATGGTTGCGCGCTGAGGCCCTCTGTCACCTTGGGTTATCGTCGATGCCGAAGAATGAGACCCCTTCTTCAGTCTTTAGATCAGCGTTTTTAGAACTTCAGTCGCATTTCGGGGACTTTCGCTTTATCTTTACTGATGGATCTAAGACTGATGCTGGAGTAGGATGTGCCTTTTTTGTGGTGGAAATAGTTTTATCTTTCATTTACCGGGGCAATGTTCGATTTTTACCGTCGAACTTTTTAGCATTTATCAGTCTCTTTTGTACATTCAGCGGCACTGTTTTATTTGTTCAGACTCCCTGAGTGCTCTTCAAAGTATTAGCTTGCTGTACAGTTACCACCCGCTCGTACAGCGCATTCATGGCCTGCTCTACTCGCTTGGTGTCTCTGGCATCAGCGTCTCCTTCATGTGGAATCCAGGCCATGTGGGCATATCAGGTAATGAGTCTGCCAACGCCGCTGCCAGGTCGGCGATTTTATTACCCAGATATTTTACCTCTGTTGTTCCCTCCACAGATTTGTATGTTCTTTTGCGTAGCCGCATCCTCCTGCTTTGGAGGGATGAGTGGACGGCCCTCCGAGGGAACAAGTTACAGGAGGTTAAGCCTCTCCCATTAATCTGGGGTATCTCTTCTCGTTTGTGTCATCGGGAAGAGGTAATTTTAGCTCGGACATTGTCTTTTTAGCCATAGATACCTGCTCAGTGGTGACCCCACACCACTCTGTGAGCAGTGTGATATGCCCTTAACGGTGCGTCACATTTTAGCAGAGTGTCAAGTTTTAGCTCCGTTGCGTGTTCGTGTTGGTCTGCCTGTTGGCCTAGCCATCATTTTGGCAGACGACGCGCATACTGTAAAGTGTCTTTTACGTTTTATCAGTAACATTGAATTTACCAGACGCATTTGATGCGCTGAGCGTCTTTTGACTGTGTGATTTTATCTTGTTTTTCAATGGGGCATCTCCTCCCCAGTGGACATCTGGCGCTCGTGTCCCTGGCATTCTACAGTTCTTCACACGTTGTTTTACTCTTATTGACCATGGTTTTAGTGTGTTCGTTTTTGGACTTTGGTGTTTTGTTTTTTACGTTTTGGACATCGCGGGTTTGTCTCCCGTTTTTTAATTATGCGGTTTTTTATCTGACTTTTATATTGGACTGTACATTTTATACTTTGTAAGGGCGCTGATGACCTTAGCAGTTTAGCGCCCTTATAAGGCATCTCATCATCATCATCATCATCATCATTAAACTTGTCCCACCTTAAGTACACTTGACATGGAAATATCTTCATTATTTTTTATTTCTTTTCAAAACACTGCTCTAAGGAGTTTTACTGAAAAACAGTCTGTAACGTTAATATGAAAAATTAAATGCATATCTTGAATTTCCTGAGAGTAGCCTGTGAAGTTCTCTTCACTTTTAATGAGTATTAGAAAATTTTATTTATCTGGGGAACCCTATGTCAGGAAAAACATAAAGCTCTTAAAATGCAGAAGCTGCCCAAAATAACGTTTTCCTGGAGCCAACTGTTTTTAAGTATATGTACATAAGTATATGTACCTATATTTTGCCAACTTTATGTTCATGACATAAATGATCTAAAACTTTGCTATTTGTTTCCCTTGTTTTAATTTTCTTGATCTCGTGACGAAAACAAAGTAGTTCTAACACCTGACTTCCTAATATAGGTATATTGTATAGAAGAGAAATTAATTCCACAAAACTTAAAATAACTTCCAGACAAAATGTTTTAATTGAATTATGTAAAACGCGAGAGTTTCTAGAAAGTAAGGGTAGAGAGACCCATATAAATGTACCATAGCTCATTTATTGGATTCAAGATCATTTCAATGTTGATTATTGTATTAAAACGGGCGTATTTCGTTTTCTTTTATGCGCAAAATTACCGCGAACATTTGTTATGTTATAAACACGCAAATGCGAAAATGTACAAATGAAACGTGATTTTTATAGATTATTTTTAATAATGCGGTATTAATGAGTTGAACTATTACTTGCTTGGACACAGGATCAGTTTCTCTCGTATCCAGTTAGCTTAAGAAATAACACTCTTCATTCCTCCCATAGGAATGGTCCAATAGCCAGCATGTAATAGCTCGGATTCATCCCGTTTACTGGTAATAAACACAAAATTTTGCATGTTTTAAGAATTAATTACAAGAATTAAAATCTCCACTAAACGTTCATTTAACACATGTTTAAGATTATTGTATACAACACATTCTATGTTGGCATTCATCTTAAGGTGGATAAATTTCAGTATCCTTGGGGAAACACCGCGTACTTCAACACAAAAGAGAGAAGATTTTAACATTGAGTAACTTTTGGTATTCAGCTTCAGCCTGTTGTTGCCACTCACTCTCAAAATCTCACACTCACTCACACTCTAGCATTTTCACTCTCACACACACACTCACTCACACTCAAACACTCACTCTCACACTCTAACACTCTCCAGCTCTCACTCACTAACCCTTTGATACTCACTCATACTGTCACTCACTCGAACACAGACTCACACACTCACTCTGATTCATATACTCACGCTCACTCTCACTCATTCACTCACTTACACTCTCACTTACTTACTAACACTCACTCACTCCCATTCTCATTCACTCAGTCACTCACACCCACTCTCACTCACACTCTTACATTCACCTACTCAGGCTCACTCATTCACACACTCTCACACACACTTAGACTCATTCTCACTCACACTCTCTCTCACCCACACACTCTCACACACTCACACTCATTCACTCATACTCTCATATCTTCACACTCTCAAACATTCACACTGGCACACTCACAATCACTAACACTCTCTGCCTACTCGCTCACGCTCACAAGATTTCGTTCACTTGCTCAAGTTCACTCCCTCTGATTCACGCTTCCACTCTCACACTCTCAAGCTCACTCTAACACTTTCATGATCAGTCAAACTCTCACACTCACTCTCACACGCTCATGCTCACTCACGCTCTCACACTTACACAATCTCTCACGCATATTCTCCCTCTCTCACACTCTCACGCACACTCACACTCTCTCACCCTCATGTTAACTCTCAACACATTCTCACGCTCTCTAGCTCACTAACATTTTCAGTCACTCCCATTCTCACACTCACACCCTCACTCTCACACCCTCACTCTCGCTCTCACTCACTTCCACTCACTCTCTCACATTCTCATTACTCTCTCCCTCACTATAATTCGCCTTATCTGTCTCACTATGACTCTCTCTCACATAAACTCTCTCTCACCCACACACTCTCTCTCTCACTTACACACTCTCTCAAACACTCAGTCTCCCACGAAATCTCTCTCTCACTCTCATTCACTCTCTCTCACTTTCAAACTCTCACTCACGATGTCGCTCTCACTCTCATGCCCATCACTTGCACACTTGAGCACTCTCTCAAACCCACTCACCCTCACACGCACACACTCTCTCTCACTCTCTCACCACGCTCACTCCTTTACATTCTCACTCACGCTCACTCAATCTCAGATTTTCATTCAATCTATCACACGCTGACGCTCAATCTCACACACGCTCACCATCATCTCTTTATACTTTCACATTAATGCTCACTGTCCCTCACTAATTCACTCACTTTCACTCTGGCTCTCACTCAGTTACACACATTCACTCATACACTCAGTTACACACATATATGCTCTAACTCACACACTGACTCACAATCTCACGCTGCCTCTCACTCACACACTGACCTACTCTCTCACTCATTTTCACTCTCTCAGTCTCTCACTCATTCTCTCACACACTTACACTCTCACTCACACTCTCAATCACACTGTCAGTCACAATATCATTCCCTCATTCATTCACACTCTCTCTCACACTCTCACTCACTTTCTCACACAGTTACTTACACTCTCACTCACACTCTCACTCACTCACACTCTCACGCACTCATACTCTCATTCACAATCTCATTCAATCATTCACTCACTCACACTCTCTCAGTCACACATTCAATCTCATTCACACTCTCACTCACACACTCTCTCACACACTCATTTCCGGACTCTGGGGAGGATGGGAAATAATGCTGGCAAAAGAAAAACCTTCATCCTCCAGTCGGGAATCGAACCCGGGACGTCTGGGTTTGGACGGTAGCAAGCTAACCTCCAGACTACAGTAGCAAGTCTACGCAGAGACTTCTATGATCCAATTTGATGTTGTGCAACAAACTCGAGGAATAAATAATTTTTAATTAAATAATTCCTACTACCAACATATATTTAATATCCTTTCAAAAATAACTCTTGGTCTCTTAGTTATAGTTCCGGAAAATAAACTGGTATTATTAATAATTCAGTTTTGCAAGCTAGCAAGCTAACCTCCAGACCACATAGGAGTCTCCGCAGAAACCGGTATAATTCAGTTTGCTGTCGTGCAACAAACTCCAGAAATAAATAATATTTAACCTACTATCATCATTAATAAAATACCCTTTTAAGACTTACACGTATTTGAGTAAATGTTCGCATAAAATAAACTGGTATTATTAATAATTGAGTTTACCCTATATTATTTGAGGTCATTGCATTGAATTTTGTAACACAAGTTAACTTTAACCTTCCCTGCAGTCTAGAGAGGGGAGATATTACAGGAAACATACTATCCCACCCAAAATTATTTACCAAGTTTTCGCCGGAAATACATGTTTTGAGATCCTGAATCCAAGCAGATTAAATTTCCGGAAAGGGCTTTTGTGTCTGTGTCAGACCGTGCAAGCATAACTCAAACACAAAAAGTAAGATGAATATAATAACCTTATAGGTTCTGTATTTTTCAAGGACATATGGGAAGACCTTCATTAAATTTTTCACACCTTTAACTCCACTTGACATGATAAATTTTCAGTACCATTTATTCCTTTTCAAAGCACTGCTGTAAGGTGTGTCATTGACACATATATATGTAACGTTAATATGACAAATAAAATGCATATGTTGAATATCCTGGGAGTAGTCTGTGAAGTCCTCTTTACTTTTAATGAATATTAGAAAATGTTATTTAACTGGGAAACCCTATTTCAGGAAAAACATTGAGCTATTAAGGTGCTCAACTTGTCATAATACCATTTTCTTATACTCAACGGTTTACCGAAGTATTTCATGCTATATGCCTATTTACATTTTGCCAACTTTAATTTTATGACATAAATGGTCTGAAAATTTCCGTTTTCTTCCATGTTTTGTTTATTTTAGCCTTCTTGATCTCGTCACGTAAGCAATGTAGCTCTAACAACTGTCTGTCTTATATACAAGCATGTAGGAGCAATTAATTCTATAAAACTTAATATAATTTCCAAGAAAAATGTGTTAATTGAATAATATAATATGCGAGGGATTCTACAAAGTGTAAGGGTAGTGAAAGCCATAGGAGTGTACCATAACTCATGTTTTGGATTCAAGACCATTTCAATGCTGGTTATTGTATTAAAACGTGTGTATTTTGTTTCTCTTTTGTGCGTAAAATTGCTCCAAAATTGTTGTATTATAAACTCGCAAACCGAAAATGTACAGATGGAATATCAATCTTTGTATAGATTATTGCTAATAAAATACGCTCTGCTAATAATGCAGTGTTAATGAGTAGCACTACTACCTGCTTGGACACAGCATCAGTTGCTCCCATAGCAAGGTAGCTTAAGAAACATCCTGTAGGACCTGTCTAATAGCCAGCAGGTATTGGATTCCTCACTTTTTCTGATGATAAATACGAAAATTTGCATGTTTTAAAAATTAATTACAAAAACTAAAATTGCCGCTAAACGTCCATTTAATACATCGTTTTAGAACAGTGTATGGAACACATTATGATAGTTGACATACTTGTTGAAGCAGATACATTTCACTATGCTTTGGGAAACACCGCGTACTTAAACACAAAAGAGAAAAGATTTTAACATTGAATATGTTTTGACATTCAGTTTCACCCTGCTCCTCTAGTCATAGTTTCCAATGGGAATTTGTGGGGAGAAGATGGACCGAACCACTGAAGTGAGTGTGTCTTCTCGTATAGCTCAATACCACAGAAACTCCCTCCCCACCGATATAATATATATGCCGCCTTTAACATCTAAGGTGATTTCAGCGGCTTTGTTTTTGCGACAAATTGCTCAACGGCAATTATATTCACTCGTTTTACTATTGTTTTAATCGCTGGACTTTATTAATAAGCATTAAATTGACAAACTCACATTTTCACTCTCATTCGTAATTCCGGACTCTGGAGAGGCTGGAAATAATCCTAACTAACGGAAAAATTGACATAAAGCCGGTAATCGAACCCTAGACATTTGGATTTGGAAGCTAGGAACATAACCTCCAGACCACAGAGGCAGTCTCCGCAGAGAGTTGTATGGTGCAATTTGTTATGATGTAACGCAAAAATGTACAATTGAAACATCAAATTTTATATAGATAAAACACGGCTCTGCTAATAATGCGGTAATAATAGTTGAACTATTACCTGCTTGGACACAGGTTCAGTTCCTCCCGTACCAGGGTAGCTTTCATTTAAAGAAACTTTAAATTCATAGGATCAACTATGAACTTTATTGAATGAATTAGTTAAATTGTGTTAATATAAGTATATTTAAATTCAAATAATGGACCAATTTCAGGAATATTAAATAATTGCTACATAAAGCAATATTTTAAGTGAAACAAAGAGGTAACATCCTTCATTGCTCCCATAGGACCAGACTAACAGCCAACAGATAATAGCTCGGATTCCTCCCGTTTTCTGGTGATAAACACGAATATTTTCATGTTTTAAAAATTAATTACAAAAAGTATAATTGCCGCTAAACGTCCATTTAAAACATCGTTTAAGAATAGTGTATGCAACACATTATAACAGTTAAACATCCTTGTTGAAACAGATACATTTCACTATTCTTTGGGGGACACCGCATACTTCAACAAAAAGGAGAGAGAAGGTCTTATCATTGAATATCGTTTGGCATTCAGCTTCAGCCTGTTGCGCTAGTCAGTTTACAATGGGAATTTGTAGAGAGAAGATGGGTCAAACTACTGAAGTGAGTGCGTCTTCTGGTGTAGTTGAATACCGCAGAAACTCCCTCCCCACGGATATAATATATATGCCGGGTTTAACATCTAAGATCATATCGGGGGCTTTGTTTTTGGAACAAACTACTCAACAGCAATAATGTTCACTCATTTTACTATTGTTTTAATCTTTAGACTTTCTTAATAAGCATGAAATTCACAAGCACACACATCTACACTCTCATTCATAATTCCAGATACTGGGGAGGATGGGGAATAATCCTGAATAAATAAAAATTCCCGAGACTTCTGGATTTGGAAGCTAGCACACTAACCTCCAGACTACAGAGGCAGTCTCCGCAGGAACTTGTATGTTGCTATTTGGTGACATGCAACAAATTCCAAAAATAAATAATATTTGACCTGCTACCAACATTAATATAATATCGTTTCAACAATAACTTAGATCTCTCGGTTATAGTTGGCATAAAATAAACTGGTATTATTAATAACTCAGTTTGCCCTAATAATACTATTTGAGGTCACTGTATTGAATTTTGTAACACAAGATAACTTCAACTTTCCCTACAGTCTAGCGAGGGGAGGTATTAGAGGAATCATTTTACCGAGTTAGCACCGGAAATATATTTTTTGATATCCTCAGAATCCAAGAAGATTTCATTTCTAAAAATGGCTCGTGTATGCGTGTGTGTCAGTTTGTAACAGCGTAACTCAAAAGCAAAATATCAAACCACGTTATGTATTTTTCAGGGATAGACGGGAAGACTTCATTAAGTTTGTCTCACCTTTAACTACACTTGAAATGAAAAATGTTCAGTTTTTTATTTCTTTTCAAAACGCAGCTCTAAGATGTGTCACTGAAACATCCTATGTCTGTAACGTTAATATGACAAATACAATCCATATCTTGAATTTACTGGGAGTAGCGTGTGAAGTCTTCTTTACTTTTTAAGAATGTTAGAAAATGTTATTTAACTGGCAAACCCTATTTCAGGAAAAACAATTAGAGTTCTTAAATGCACAAATTGCCAAAATACCCTTCATGCTATATGCATATTTACATTTTGTCAGCTTTAAGTTCATGACATAAATGGTCTGCAAATTTCCTTTTGTTTTCTTTTGTTTAACCATCTTGATCTCATAACGAAAACAATGTTGTACTAGCAACTGCCTGCCTTATATATATATATATATCTACGCATGTAGGAACAATTAATTCCACAAAACTGAATATAATTTCCAAGAAAAAATTTTAGTTGAATAATATAATATGGAGGACCCCAAGAATGACTAAGCGTACAGAAAGCTATATTAGTGTACCATAGCTTTTATTTTGGATTTAAGAAAATTTCAAAGTTGGTTATTGTATTAAATCGCGTGTATTTTGTTTTTCTTTTAGGCACAAAATTACTGTGAAAATTTATTATATTATAAACACACAAACGCGATAATTTACAAATGAAACATCAAATTTTATATAGATTATTGCTAATAAAATACGGTTCTGCTAATAATGCATTATTAATGGGTTGAACCTGCCTGGACACAGGATCAGTTCCTCCCGAATACAGGTGGCTTTCATTTATAGAAATTTTAAATTCATTGGATTAATTAAAAATTTTATTGAATGAATTAGTTAAATTGTGTTTATATTAGTAATTTCGTATTCAAGTAATGGATCCATTTCAGTAATAATAAATAATTGCTACATAACGCACAATTTTATGTAAAACAAAGAGGTAACAAATTTCATTCTCCCGTAGGACCAGTCTAATAGCCAGCAGGTAATAGCTCGGATTCCTCACGTTTTCTCGTGATAAACACACAAATTTGTATGTTTTAAAAATTAATTACAAAAGTTATAATCGCCGCTAAATGTCCGTTTAATACATCGTTTTGTGTATGCAACGCATGATAAGCTGGCATTCAAATTGCTGAACAGCAATAATTTTCACTCCATTTGTTGTTGTTTCAAACTTTGGGCTTTATTAATAAGCATTAAATTCACACGCACTCACCTACCCTCACGCACCCTCTCCCCACACACACACACACACACACACATTTACACTCTTTCATACTTCCGGTCTCTGGGGAGGATGGAAAATAATCCTGGCTAAAGAAAATTTCCCATTCAGCCGGGAATCGAACACGGGACGTCTGGATTTGTGAGCTAGCAAGCTAACCTCCAGACCACAGAGGTGTCTTCGCAGGAACTTGTACGATGCAATTTGGTGACATTAAACAAATTCTCGAAATAAATAATATTTAAACTACTATCAACATGTATATAATATTATTTCAAAAATAACTTACATCTCTGAGATATACTTCGCATAAAATAAACATGTATTATTAATAATTCAGTTTGCCCTATTAATATTATTTGAGGTCACTGCATGGAATTTTTAACACAAGTTAACTTTATCCTTCTCTACAGTCTACTGAGGGATGTATTAGTGGAATCGTTTTATCCCAACCAAAAATTGTTTACCGCAGTAAACAAGTTTTATTTTCACCGGAAATACACGTTTGGAGATTCCCTTAATCCAAACAGATTTAATTTCCAGAAAAGCTTTGTGCATGCCTGTGCCAGTCAGTGAAAGCATAACTCCACAACAAAAATTGTGATGAATATCAAACCTTATAGGTTCTGTATTTTTCAAAGATGGACGGGAAGATATTCATTAAATTTGTCCCATCTCTAGCTGCAGTTGGAATAGAGAAATGTTCAACATTTTTTATTTCTTTTGAAAACACTGTTCTAAGGTGTGTCATTGAAACACCCTATGTCTGTAACGTTAATATGACAAATAAAATGCATATCTTGAATTTCCTGGGAGTAGCCTGTGAAGTACTCTTTTGCTTTAGATGAATATTAGAAAATGGTATTTAACTGGGAAACCCTGTTTCAGAAAAAACATAGAGCGCTTAAAATACACAACTTGCCAAAATACCATTCTCCCTGAGTCAACGGTTTTCAAAGTATTTCATGCTATGTGCCTATTGAGATTTTGCCAATCTTTTCATAACACAAATATTGTGAAATTGTGTTGTTTCTTTCCTTTGTTTTAACCTTCTTGATCTTGTGGCAAACAAAGTAGTTCTGACACATGAATGGCCTATATATAATCATGTAGGAGCAATTAATTCCACCAAACCTGAAATAAACTCCAGACAAAACATTTTATATGAATAATATAATATGCAAGAACGTCTACAAAGAATAAGAGTAGAGAAAGCCATATGAGTGTACCACAGCTAATATCTTGGATTCAATAACACTTCATTGTTGGCTATTGTATTAAAACACGTGCATTTTGCATTTCTTTTAGGCTTAAAATTAACACGAAAATTTCTTGTATTGTAATAATAATATTTATTCACTATAAGAATTCATACAGAATTGTAGGTTTTGTCAAATTTAAAACCATATACATCTGTACAGATTTCAGAAGGTTAATGATACAATGATACAATTGTACATCGAAGCAACTTCTGGTTTTGGTCTAAGTCGAGTGGTGTCTACATTCTTAAATGAAGATTGTAGTTTCAACTTACTGCCTCCTGTGAACAGAAAGCAGAGGAGAAGCAGTAGTAGTAAACCCGTTTTGTATATCCACAAAATTTATTTCTATCCGGGAAAGCTGCTACCTTTATTGGTCATATTAAAACAATATTATGAAGTTCTTCAAAACGTTCTCTGAGTATAAGACTTTATTAATTCAGTTTTAAATTGTTTAGTTGTCATGTTACTTGGATATGGTGGTAAGTTATTGTATAATTTTAGACAATTATACTTGAATAATCTTTCATACAAGTAGCATATATAGGGGGAAGCTGGGCCACTTTTTGCGTTTATATGGGAAAGGATAGGGAAAACGAGGGTATATGCGGCGGTTCACGGAGGAAAATGCGTTTATATGGGGAAGATAGGGACTACGAGAATCGATGCTAGGCTAGATAGATGTTGAAGAAGTGAGGATGTGCTTTATATGAGAGAGGCGGGGAATAAGTGGAGAAGTTCTAGACTAGACAGAGTTTGAGAAGTGGAATATGCGTTTATATGGGAAAGATAGGGAAAACGTGAACAGATGTTAGGATAGACAGATGCTGAAGCAGGGTGAATACGAACATATATACAGGAGAGATAGGGGATGCGTGGAGGGGTACTAGACTATTCAGGGTTTGAAGGGTAGAGTATGGCTTTTTATATGAAAAGACGAGGAAAACGAGGGTATATGCTAGTATGAGAGAAACTTCAAGGAGGAAAGATGCGTTTATATGTAGAAGATAGGGAAAACGAGGAGAGTTCCGAGGTAGAGCAGGGACTCCAGGAGGGAGGGATATGCTTTATACGACAGAGATAGGGCATACGAGGAGAGGTGCTAGTGTAGACAGAGGGTAAGGAGTAGGGTATACGTTTATATGAGGAATATATGGAAAACGGGGGCAGAGGGTATGATAGACAGAGGCTGGGCCACTTTTGCGTTTATATGGAAAAGGATAGGGAAAACGAGGATAGATGCGACGGTTCAAGGAGGAAAATGCGTTTATAGGGGAGAGATAGGGAATACCAGGGCTGATGCTAGGCTAGTCAGATGCTGAAGGAGGGAGGGATACGCTTTATACGAGAGAGATAGGGAATATAAGGAAAGATGCTATACTAAACAGGACTTGAAGGGTAGAATATGACGATTTATATGGGAGAGATAGCGAACCGAGGAGAGGTATTAGGCTAGGAGGTTTGAATGATAGAGTAGGCGTTTATATGCGAGAGATAGGGAATACGAGGGTCGATGCTAGGCTAGACAGGGTTGAAGTAGGGGAATGCGCCTTATATGAGAGAGGTAGGGGAATATGAGGAGAAGTGCGAGACTAGACGGGGTTTGAGGTGTGGAGTATGACTTTTATGGGAAAGATAGGGAAAACGTGAACAGGTAATAGGCTAGACAGATAATGAAGGAGGTGGATGTAAGTTTATATGGGAGAGATAGGGAATACGAGGAGAGGTGCTAGACTAGACTGATGCTGAAAGAGGAGGGGATACGCTTTATACAGAAGAGATAAGCAATGCGAGGGAGGTACTAGACCATACAGGACTTGAAGGGTAGAATATGGCGTCTTTATATGGGAGAGCTAGCAAACCGAGGAGAGGTATTAGATAGGAAGGTTTGAATGATAGAGCATGTGTTTATATGTAGAGACGAGGAAAACGAAGGTAGGTGCTAGGTTGAGAGAGTCTTTAAGGAGGAAAATGCATTTATATGAGAGCGGGGGAAATACGAGGAGAGGTGCTAGTCTAGATATGGGTTGAGGAGTAGAGTATACGTTTATATGGGAGAAATATGGAAAAGGGAGAGATAAAAGGATAGACAGGGGTTGAAGGAGGAGGAGAAATTTCGGTTTATACGGTAATATAGAGAGTAGTTAGATTATAAACATTTCTCATCCACCGTTACAACACTTTTATATACTTTTTTTCTAAACCTTACAAACTTTTTATATGTTAAACAGTAGTGCGCGAGACGGAGAGGGACAAACTGTATATCGGTTTACAGTGAAGTATACATCCTAACCTATTGCCACCTTGCATGCTCTAGATCTTCTCATTGTCTATTCATTCCTATCATCATCTAACGTAACCACGTAACAAGACGTAACACAACGTAACATAACAGCATGACAAGACGTCACACTAAGTAACATAAGCACGTGTCCTCGTAACATCACGTGACATCTCGTAACCAGAAACGCCACACGTACCAAACATGTAACCACGTAACAAAACGTAAGAACAACACGTAACCAACCCATTGCTAAGGCAATCTAAACTAATTTATCCTTCATAACTTAGACAATAAGTACGAGGGCCTAGCCTAGATTAACCTGACTAATCCCAAACGTTCCTCTCATCATCTATTCCACTCAGTCATCGTCTAACCTAATCTGGCTAACCAGAGATAACCTCGACTTTCTTTTAGTAAAATTGCAATGTTTTATTATTCGAGAGTTTTAATTGAAAAGTTTACGTCAACATACCTTTATTTTAGTGCGTTGTAGGTGTCTCTCCCCTTTTTATCTAGGCTTGAGACTAGCACTAGGATTGCTCCTAATGGCAGGGTTACCACCTTCCCTTCCATCTTCTTCTTTCTTCATCAGTCATCAGCTAGTTGCATACACAGCACACGGATAACCTTCATTTTTTTAAGATTGTAGACTCACGAGAAAATCTTTATCTTTGACTTACATTCTTTTAAGCCCTGGTTGTAATGGCGTAATGTCCATATGCATATGTCGTTATTCCATCCTCAGCAATAACTCTTTTATCATCAAACGGAGTCAATGTGATTTTCTTCACTTGTACTGTGGCAAGAGCATGCTCCCGAGACAGGATCAGATTCATGGGTGTTCTGATGATTTCTCCGGTTTTTAGACAGTCAGCATAACTCTCAAATGTAATGTACTGATTAATATCACTACGTTTTATGCCTTTAATTTTTTTATCATTGAGCCATGGATATCTAATGCATACATCTTAGGTCGTAGCCCGACAAAGCGCTGGATGATTTTACCATTAGCCTCATCTTTAAATTTTCCCAACACCTTGTTTAGAGCTCAATAGCATATATGGTTGACAGGGTAATCAGCTGTATCTAGGTGTTTGAGAAAACGTAGCTTGTCCTGGTACACATCTTCAGTCATCACACGATGAATGAACGAATCAGTGTCCATATACATCAGCTTCAGGTTTTCAGATCCATAATATGGCAGCAACACATCATAATGATAGTGGTACATTAATGTCTTGGAGATGTCCAACACACTCATTCCAATGTATATAGGCTTGTTGAACACGATCTGTCGGGAGACCATATGCACAGCAGCTAGATTGGCGGCATATATTGTTCGATCAATAAACGTAGGCCTTGCAATTAACTTTTCCAGAGTCTTCTCGTTTGTCACCAACCGTATATCCACACGATTACGAAGGTTTTCCTTTGTTTTTCCAAACATAGCATTGTTGAACAGTTTGTAGAGATCCTTCTCAAAATCATTTGCAGCCTTTTGTCGTAGTCTGTTGTTAAATTCCACATACGGTTTTAACCACTGTGACTGTCGGAATTGTAGCACACGATGGATTTTTGTTAGTCGTAGTCCATGACTAAGAGCTTGCTTCAAAGTCAAGGAATGTACTACATAATTCTTTCGTGATCCAAGGTGAGGAATTAGCTTATTTGTAGTCGAATCCTTTGGTTTCAGACACTCAAGCAAGAATGGTAAATCATTATGCAGATCATGAAGTTCAGCAGGATACTCGATGTCAACTTCTAATATGTATCCATGAGGATCATTTTCTTCTAGTCATTGTAAGTTTATTTCTTCAGGTGAAACCCACTGAAATCCACCAAAAGGAAGGGCGTGACACATTGCCCAACCATATTGGTTATCAGCGTCCTCGTATGTGATGAATTGGGTTGGTCTCGACGGATCAAACTTGTCCATGTAAGTGTTATTAGCCTCTGCATACCGATGTGAAACTTGGCATAAACCTCCTCTTATGCCGGATTCCACCATGAGTAGTTGGTCATAATCTTGCAACAGTTCCAGTTCGATTCCAGTATACAGTAACATGGCATCCCATGTAAATCCTGGAGAGGTAAAATAATGTGCTGGATCAACTTTGTGCGTTTTGAGAGTTTGCTCTCTGAATGTCTCAAAGACATCAGCTAGAAGAACATCCGAGGTTAAGTAGAGGTCAGTGCATTCTCCCAGGTTTATCACATTGAACAGTCTCCATACATTTCTAGCATGTTCGTAGTCAGCATCACTAATTTCTTCTTCATTCAGTTTATTGTAGAAGTAGTTCTTAGAAGGCAGGCAGGTCTCGTTCAAGACATCCCATGGTGTGACGTAATCATAGGGAAATACACCCAGCTTTATATCTCCTACATACTTGGAGAATGATATATAGCTTTCCTCAGAGCTAGGAATTACCTCCACACGTTCACTTGTACATCCCAACTCCTTAACAATGAAAAGAGAGTCATATCTGCTAAGGTTATGTATGAAGACAGGGATATATTTAGGCGTTTTACGGGCTAAATTGCATTCATTATGAAGACTTCCTCGGTATTCACCGCTGATGTGATCATGATCGCGTACTTTATAGTTCTCTTCAGTAAAGGTTTTTCCACACAAGTAGGATACTGTAGAGGCGATGAAATCCATCTGTTGTTGATCTGTAAGTTTCAGAGGCATGACGGATTTGTATATATTATTAATTTCCTTTGCAAGGAATGACAGGTATTCCATAAACTTCTGAGCAGCATCAAAACCACGATATACATAGGGATGCTTAGGAAGACCAGTTTCCAGATGTTCAACGTTGGTTGACGGTTTAACTTAAATGCAGAAACTCATGGGAACTTGCTGCTGGTAAGAGGATGTATAAGAAGTTTCAGGATTGGGTATGCATGTATGACATGGAGCGAGAATGCTTTCAAAGTCTGCGTAGATGACGTAAGCTAGTTTCAACATCCTTTCAAAATTTTTAAACTGTACAATTGATTGCTCTTTTGTAGGCATAACTACCCTTGCAACACCATGCTGATTACAGATGGAGGCATGTTCTTGTGGTTTTTCCAGTCCACTTTGTCCATATTGTGGCATGTGCACAGATTATATATTGGTAATGCGCCCTCTGGTTACCCAAGTTGTAGGTTGGCAGTTTATCTGAGGAGGGGTGTTTAAGGGGAAACAGTCTCATTGGTGGGGATGGCGTTAGTGACGCCAAGCTTAACGGGTTTTCTCAGTCAGTCTGTTACTAGTCTTTGAGTCAGGTGAACGGATAGCTGCCCTACGACATGGCGTCCTCGCTCGGCAGACACATGGGGTAAGTCTTTGTTAAATAAATCTATTTGTCACCCTTCCTTGATAATTTTATTATGGTAGAATAGAATCCTTGCCTCTCCCTTCAGCCAGGAATTATATTAGTGTAAATTATGTTGTGAATTTAACTTTAGCTGCGTCCCTTTGTCGGTGCCTCTTAAATTTAAGTTTCCTTTGTTTGAATAACGATTCCTCTCGCAAGCGAGTTGCCCACCACTGAAGTTAAATAATTAATTACAAAATGTGAGGCCCGCGACAAATTGGCGGAGGCGCCGAGAAATTAGTTTGATTTGTTTTGAGATTTTAAGTGCAAAATTTTTTTTCTTCCCTCCAAATTTAACGGTTTATTCTCCACGTGGTCGTGAAAAATATAAAGTTCTTTCTGGCTGAAGGGTAAGGATTTTTATACTTTTATTTGTGATTCTCTTCTTCTAAATTTTGTTTCCATCATTTCTGAAAGTTTGGTGTCGAAATTTCAATTTTGAGTTCATTTTTGCATATTTTCCCATTGTCTGCCGGGTGACGCTAAAACTTCTACTCCATTTTCCCCTTGTGTTGGCTTCATTTCCTTTAAATTATATCACTGTGTTCCGTTCTTCGTGCTGGTTAATTTCAAAAAAATGTTTCTGTGAAAGTTGAGTTCTGAAACGAGCGAGATAGTTGTAGTTTCAAAATGTGCTCGTCACGTGTTGGCTATCCGTTTGCAAAT
The DNA here is from genome assembly GCA_030765065.1 of Deroplatys truncata. Taxonomy (NCBI): domain Eukaryota; kingdom Metazoa; phylum Arthropoda; class Insecta; order Mantodea; family Mantidae; genus Deroplatys; species Deroplatys truncata. The sequence goes on from CM060990.1 coordinate 675,653,423, forward strand.
CTTGTTTTCTGTGCTTATTAGCAGTGGTTTGGAAATGTATAACTTTATATTCCAGTGATTGTGATTTCTAGCTATTTACTGCACTTTTCTGGGTCATTCTTCGTGTAACTTTTATGTACGCACGTGTGTTGTGTAATTCCCGCGTAGTCATGCATTTCAGCAATAATTTTAGCTTGTGAAACCAGTCTTCCTCAGCACGTGTTTTGGCGCGTTTATTTGCGTGTGCATATCAGATTATATACCTTTGATTTAAGAAAAAAAAAAGAGAAGTTTGGTGTGCTAGTATAAATTACAAGTTTGTATTCTGCTCCTTTTGAGAATCTTTGCGGTGGTCACAGTAAGTGTGACGTGGTTTTTTTTTTAACTTCCAGTTCGAGGTTTCTCACTGAAGCTATCATTTTGTTTTCTTCCATGTGTTCATTCTGCTTAAAAATCTTGGTATTGTGTCCAAGTGGCTTGTGTAGCCGTGTGTTAGTATAATTTTCTGATATTTCGCCGCGGGCGCCTTAATTGTGTTCTTTCTGCAACTGTTTTATTTGGTTATGTTCTACTCTTGCTACTTACATTCATGTGTTGCTATAAGTGTTTAGTTTGGTGTAATCTGTTTGCTTGGTCCTACGGTTTGTTTATTGGTTGCGTTATCTTTTGTGCTGCAATCATGCCTAAGCGACGTCCTGCACAGAAAGTTGATATAGTAATTGCTCCAGTTGGCGAGCACAGTGAGGTGGAATTTGTCCAGTGTTGGTACGCCTGTTGCAAAGGAATCAGCTGTCTGCCGCCGGTCATTGACCCCTCTCACGTGGAACATTCCAACGAGTTGTCGCCGTATGAGTTATTTTAGAATTTTGCAATGTTGGCTACTACTGCTATTGGCCGCTCTGAGAATGATGATAATTTTGCTTTACCGTTGCCAAGTTTGGTTTATTTAATTCCGTAATGTATATTTTTAAGGGAAAATCTTTCGCAGTTACTTATGTAAGTAAAAGTTTCGGGAGCCTACCAGCCTTGCCAGTATCTGCACCTAATTAGGTTTGATGTGCTTCTAATATGGACCAGTACGATGTGGATGTTGATGAACCAGCTGTACGTGTGTTACCAGATTTTGGACAATTTGCACGGGAATTTTGTGGTAAAAAGAATAAGAAAAAAAAAATCACCTGTAAGTATGTAAACATTGTGAGTGTTAAAGTTTGGATGAATGAAACAGTTTTACGACTCACACAGGTATGCTAAATTTATTGTTTCACTTACTGATGCTTAATTAAGCTTTGCTTTTCAGGAATAATGTGCTATGAATGTCTCTGCTAAATTACGAGTGTATTATTATTGTGGGTGTAATCTAAATTTTGAATTATGTTTTGGGAACTGCAAATCATTTGTTTTGTTGTTGTGTTATGCTGCAGGAATGTGTTTTAGGTGTACAATGTGCTTAATTGAGCTTTCATTTTCAGGAATGTTATGTGACAATATTGTTTTGAGTAATGATGTGATGTTGTTTTGTTGCATTCGATTTGATTTGATATGATTTGATTTTGACTCTATTTGATTTTCATAATGATGCTGTGATCTTTATTTGCAGAAAATTTGTTGCATGAATAGTGTTTGTATGTATGTGTGTATTTGAGGTTATGTGATATAGGTGAGATTTGCCTCGGTGGGAGTGCCAAAGTGTAACCCCGATGGCGTAGTGTGAGGTTATGTGAGAAATAATAGGTGAGATTTGCCTCGGTGGAAGTGCCAAAGAGTGACCCCGACGGTGTTGATGAGGAGAGATGAGAAGAGATGAGATGATGTCAGCTTCGGTGGAAGTGCCACAGTGTAACCCCGACAGTTGTCTGTTTTCAGAGATTTTGCTTATTGGTGTTGCTATAACGTGCCCAGTATAGCGTGTGTGATGAATTCACACGAGAGATTAAATGGATGGAAGTGAATGTAATGAAAATAATTTTTTTTCTCTGTTTATGCAACAAGTTTATTACCATCTTAGATAGCAAATTTTAATACCACCTGTTTTCCAGCTTATTTCTTGATTTGGAGGATGTAGATGCAACATTATAGTGTCATGTTATTTGTGTCACTCCTGAATTGTTAATGTGATTTCTTGAAGGTTATGCCTAGGTCAGATGTTTTGAATTTGCAGCATGCTAAATGAGAGACGTAAGTGCAGATGTTTTGTTTTGGAGAGAAAATTGAAAGATGATGATGATTGAAGTAATGATCGAGATTGCACTATTACTGCTGATGATGATGATGATGATGATGATTATGGAAGATGATAGTTAAACTGCGATGAGAAAAATAATGATGTGGATAAGAAGTTATATTGGTGACAAGAGTAGGACACTAGTAGTTGAAAGCATGTCACGTGGCGTAGTTTAGAAATGTATTGTGGATGTAGCTTGTAGTGATGCATACACTAGTTTGAGTAGATAGTTAAGTCAGTGTTGTGTGTAATTTGGGGCCATGGTCAGTGTGAATGAGTTCATTTCATTGTCATGTGTGATTGTCTTGTAAGTGCACTTACTTTCTTTTGTTAGTGATACCAGCTGGTTATTGAGTTGTAATATTGGGATCCCAAGATAAGGTTATGTTTCATTTCTGTCATGTTTATGTATTTTGAGTCTGTTTTACTGTTATTTGGATTATGAAGCATTGTAAGTTACACTTTGGATGGCAACTCTGTAAAATTTCTTTCTTATGCCAATTTGTTCTAATTTGTTTTCCTCTTTCTTTGCCCCATGTCAAAAGAATTTTTAGTGTACATTTTTCAAACTTTAAAATCTTTAATTGTAAATGACATACCCTTCTTTTATGTGTGATTCTTTGTGGGAGCATCCTGTTTATTGTGTGGTGGTTTTGTTTTAGTATTGTGCTGTGGCAGAGAGCGAGAAGGTGCATCAGCATCCCCAGGGCACACCAGAAGTCAAGAAACACCACAGGGAAGCTGTCGGGCAGCCACTACACTGCCGTGGCATAAGGAGCCACCATGTCGGGGGGCAGTCCAAGCCAGCGACTGCCCACCCTGTTGTCATCACCAGAGACCTGCGGTGCTGATTCTACACCAGGACAAATCGTCGTGGGCACTGTCTAAATTCACCCACAAACAGTTACGGCAGTTCATCACCCTCTTGCGCAGTGTAGTGTGCCTGTGAACTAAGGCAGCGTGGTGTGTGCGTGTGCGGGATGCTAAAGCTAGTGCATTAACAATACTAAGTCGACAGCACTTATGTTCGTCGCTTCTCGTCATCGCCCAGCACCATTCTGTCGTTGGCTGGGTGCTTACCACACATATTTATTACTGTTTTATTTTACATTACACATTTGTATGTCATTTTTTTTGGTATGTCTCTGTTTTGTTTTTTTTTTTTCCTATTTATTGTATTCATTTTCTTTCTGTCGACGAGGACGTCGACTTCGGTGGCCAGGGGGAGATGTGGCATGTGCACAGATTATATATTGGTAATGCGCCCTCTGGTTACCCAAGTTGTAGGTTGGCAGTTTATCTGAGGAGGGGTGTTTAAGGGGAAACAGTCTCATTGGTGGGGATGGCGTTAGTGACGCCAAGCTTAACGGGTTTTCTCAGTCAGTCTGTTACTAGTCTTTGAGTCAGGTGAACGGATAGCTGCCCTACGACATGGCGTCCTCGCTCGGCAGACACATGGGGTAAGTCTTTGTTAAATAAATCTATTTGTCACCCTTCCTTGATACTTTTATTATGGTAGAATAGAATCCTTGCCTCTCCCTTCAGCCAGGAATTATATTAGTGTAAATTATGTTGTGAATTTAACTTTAGCTGCGTCCCTTTGTCGGTGCCTCTTAAATTTAAGTTTCCTTTGTTTGAATAACGATTCCTCTCGCAAGCGAGTTGCCCACCACTGAAGTTAAATAATTAATTACAAAATGTGAGGCACGCGACAATATCGATCATCAAAATGTGTAAAACAATGCTTACAGGTATAAACACGTTCTTTATGCATAGTTTTCTGACGTCGAATAAGTTTTTCATAATTCTTTATATAAACGTAGTGATGTCTCCCACTACTGTCACTCAATAGTAGGAGGTCATGGTGGTCAGGTAGTTCAGTCTCAGCGACCTTTATTGGATACACTTCATGCTTCTCATCCAGGCCGAAGACGTTGATAGACATCCTGTTAAGCTTCTCAAATTTAGGTATTTGAGAAAGTGGCGTAGGGTAGGAAACACAGCTGAAGTCATATTTATTTTGAAGTTGCTTGTACTTGCTCACCCGTTGAGGCTTGACGCTAACAAATTTGTCTAATACAGAATACATAAAGCATGGCTCATCAGTTAAATTCTGGATGTTAATGCAGGCTTTTTTTGCTTCAACAGATGGCGGTAGGGGTATGTAGCTACTTCCTCGTAACGGATTGTACTTGTTAATACGAAGCCAAATTCCTTCTACAGCAAGCAGAGCCCAGTTGCTACCCTTAAGTTGTGATTCCTCCATTTCAGTAACCAACTTCTTCATTTTGGTTTCCAGCATAGAGTCCAGATACGTTTCTAGGAAAACAGCTTGATTCCGTGTTTTAAATGTTTTGTCGCAGGTTTCTCCGACACTGTTAACAAATCTACTTTCAGCTAACAGATTAATTTTCACACTTTTGTGAATACCAAGCTCTTTATGTACAGCCTGGAGTATCCGCTGTTTCGCCTCATGCAGGTACATATTCAGGTTCTTAGCTGATTCACAACGTATAAAATATGATTTCAAGCGTCCATTGAATGAAGTTCCATATTCTTTCATGTCACATTCGTCCAATGTAGAAAATAACTCATGCTTTGTCGGTTGTAATCTACGTTTCTTCTCAGGTCTGTTTATTTCACACGCATCTTCGTGTCGGCGACCCTTATAACTGTCTTTGAAGGCTACATTACAATATTTACACTTGAAGAGCTTTTTACAACGTAGCTCATATCCACGGAGGAACTTCTTACCGCATTTACCACAAAAATATCCTGAGGCACTAGAAATGATATCCTTATATGAGGACTTATTCATTTTTCTTCTTGATATAATAAGGTATTAACATTTCTTCAAGGAAATGTACGCCTCTTTACCTTGATAACGCTTTAGAAGGTCGATTATTTTCTGAGAGAACAGCGATGTTAACACCTCAGAGATGATTGACAGAATGAAGTTCAATGCTAGAGATCGCTCTATTTATAGAGGAAGCACCAACCTTTTTGAATCAATTATATAACGTATTAACTCTTCTTCAAGGAAGTGTTTGCCTTTTCACCTTGATAACACTTTAGAAAGCCGATTATTCTCTGAGAGAACTACGTTGTTGTCACCTTAGAGTTATTTAGCAGAATGAAGTTCAATGCTCGAGATCACACTATTTGTATAGGAGGCACGAACCTTTTTAGATCAATTACATCCTGAATATTAATACTAAAAACGGTGATGAAGCATGTAAGCTCTTATATTTCAATTCGTGTTACACTGATGTTCGAGCGTCTCCATACAGGTTCGAGTGCTTAGAGAAAGTGTAATGTATTGCGAGGATGATGTATTGTTCGGCTATAATCGTACAGATTCGGGTGCTTGACTCGTGAAGGTGATGAACGATCCGTTGACCGAGCAAGAGGCAAGCCTTTCCCCAACGCAACAAAACCTAGAAGCACAAAAATGCGAATGAAAGGAAATCGTGATAGCATACACCCCTCCGGCATTCGCCTGCAGACCAAAGAAAACCATGAAAAATCCCAGGCTAGAGGAACGTCGAATGGGACTCGAACCAGGGACTCTATAAGCATACGTGAAAGATATAAATGAAAAAGATTTAAAGGGAAAGGAAAACGGAATCAACGAGAAACCACCCAGGCATTCGCCTGCAGACCAAAACAAGCCATAAAAAATATGATGTAGGAGTGAGCAACCAATGGGTATCGAACTCCTGAACCCTAAAAGCACACATAAAAGATGAAAATTATATAGAATGAAAGGAAATCGTGATAGGTGATAAACCACCCCGACATTCGCCTACAGACCAGGCAAAATCACGAAAAATATGATGTCAGAGTGAACAACTAACGGCAATCGAATGAGGGAAACCTTCAGATTGTACACGTGAAAGATGTAAATCAAATAGTATGAAATAAAATCGTGATAGATGGGATACCACTCAGGCATTCGCCTGCAGACCAGGGAAAGCCATGAAAAATCCCAGGATAGAGTGAGCGACCGACGGGAACCCAAACAAAGGCGCCTAGAAGCACACGTGAAAGATGTAAATCAAATAAAATGAAAGAAAATCGTGATAGATGAGAAACCACCCAGACATTCGCCTACAGACCGGGGAAAAGCATGAAAAATATTATGTCAGAGTGAACAACCAACGACAATCGAACAAGGGAAACCTTCAGATTGTACACGTGAAAGATGTAAATCAAATAAAATGAAAGAAAATCGTGATGGGAAAACCACTCAGGCATTCGCCTGCAGACCAGGGAAAAAGATGAAAAATCCCAGAATAGAGTGAGCGACCGACAGGGAAATCAAACAAAGGACTAGAAGCACACGCGAAAGATGTAAATCAAATAAAACGAAAGAAAATAGAAATCGATGAGAAACCACTCAGGCATTCGCCCGAAGACCAGGGAAACCCACGAAAAATCTGAGGTCGGAGTGAACAGCTGATGGTAATCGAACCAGGAAGAACCTTGGATTATACACGTGAAAGATGTAAATGAAAGGGAAAGTAAATCGTGATAGATGAGAAACCGCCCAGGCATTCGCAGGCAGACCAGCGAAAACTGCGAGAAACCTAAGGTCAGAGTGACCGTCCCTACGGAAATCGAACCCACGACCTTGAATGCAAGTCACAGACGTTATCGTCTGAACCAGACCGTAAAAACAGGTTTATACCATACAACTCATAACAATAGGATACCATGCCAGATGACTTCATACCTGTAGACAGACTGTCGGGGTCAGTCGACAGTTTGAAACGCGCTTGATCGTTCAGACAGATGTTTACATTCAATGCCTACCATACCAACACCTCAATCCATTTCACAGCAAAGTTAAAATATTTTTATTATAATACTTTCTCACCTTATTTAATTAAATTCATGTATATACCCTATTATTTCATGTTTTCAGTACTTTCTTTCCCTCGTTCCTCTCAGTCACCCTAAAGAATCAGTACACAATGACATTTTTATACGCTTAATGTCCATTTATCACAGAAAACCATGCTTAATTCGCAGTTATCGCAGAAAACCGCTCACGAGCAAAGTAATTTTTTTCCAGAGTTACAGGGATTTTAAAATCGTAGGATCGTATTAGAAAATTTATTGTATTTTACCAGTTCAAAGTGGGTAAACATTTTTAAAGTCATGGATTCCAGCTATTTACATTTAGCGTAAAGATTATCATATTTCATTTTTAAAGCCATCTTGTAAAGTATAATGTCTCGTAATCCATTTTTAAAATCAAATCATCCATACGTTTAATGCATATAATGGATGTCTTCATATACCCAATATGGCTGCCATGTGCATTAAACCATTCAATATGGCTGCTTCCTCACAGTTACTCATGGTGACTGGGGCAGTGTACTTTCGACTCTCGATGCTAGATGGCGTGCGTGATGCAGGTTACGAGCCGCACCTTGAAGGTAGGGAGAAGAGGCTGTCGGTCCTAGTGAGAGTAGGGCGGGAATAACCAGGTCTAATTAGGGATGCAGTATAGAGGGCACTTCAGTGTGCCCGAGAGGCTCGTCCAGGGAGGAAGTATAGCTCTCGCATTCATTTTAAGACGCGTCGACGTATCGCGTGTTCGTTACATTATTTTTACCTTTCTTAGTCATGCATTCATCCAAGAGATGTAATTTCGTCAGGACGACAGTAGGCAAATATGCATTACAATATAAACCTTTATTCGACGCCTTTATCTTAATTATGTTTTGATGTTATTCGAAGATGAATTTATATTCATGTCACGCGATTCAGCCCAAGACCACGATCAACTTGGAACAGCAGACAACGAGGTAATTAATTCGATTACAGACCACTTTAATTGGCGGTGCATCACAAAAAATTATTGTTACCATTAAATGCTTATATCTCCTGAATGGAAAGAGATAGCGATATGCAGTAAAGGGTGATTATATCCTTGGAACGTGATGCGTCGTTCAGGATGTTTGCGGACTGCACAACAATTGAATAGCACGGTTTGTCGCTTGATGAGCCAACCGCTCATAGCTGTGCCGCAACTGAACAAAGATTGCATAAACCATTGTCAATGTGATTGTTGTTAAATCTAACTTAAACAACTGCTTTAGGAAAGTTTAAAAGTCAGCTGGATTGAGCAAGAAAATTTTATCAGCAATGATTACCGTAAAAAAAAAGTCAAAATCAAAAGTGTGAGCAAAATGCTCATTTAGCGACAAATGACGGGTTAAGGAAGTGGAGCAATAAGTTTGTGAATGTCAGCCAATGTGAAGGTGTACATTAAGATAACATGACGTGAATAAATTTGTGACCTATTAGAGGTGTTGTTTTTCTCTGTATAGGATGGAGGAGTGTTCAGCTGTGGAGCAGGCATGAATGGCCAGTTAGGACATGGTTCATTATCAAATGAGTTCTTGCCTAGGAAAATTATAGAGCTAATGGGCAGCACTGTTACACAGGTATCTTGTGGCAGGTTAGTGACACATTTGCTAATTCATAGTTTAGAAATACATGCTGACAGTGTTAGCAATTGGGAACTGCAGAAATGATAAACACATTTGTAATGAAAAGTTCATCCTCAAATTAACAAGGAATCATATTGCATTGAGAAGTCATGTTCTTTTGAAAGCAAGAAAAAAATGTTTTAGAGTCCCTTTTCTCAAGGACCTTGGAAACAGTGCCGTGACATCACCATCTAGTACCATGTGAAGGCTTTTTCTTTTTAATAGTGGTTAATTGCAGCTGTCAGTGCATAGCCACCACAACCAGTGACACTGGTGATACATGAAATGATAATTCACAAAAGAAACGTTCCAGGCCTAAGTTTAAGGTATCTCCCTGGTGTTTGCCAGTTGTAAGGTCTGAGGAAAACCTGAAAAAAACACCTTAGTCAGGGAGGATAGGATGCTTGCATTGATGGATGTATATTGTGACATAATGGCTATGGCCCAAGGTTGTTGACATCAGGCAGTCAGAATAAACAACAATAACTACCACTTGCCAGCGTAAACACCAGGTGCGCTATTGGCAGATAACCAGAGCTTTCTGGAAGTTCCCTCCCTCCTCCTCCAGAATGTGTGTTAAAATAGTTCTCAAATGTTGTGTGGAAGATTCCACTGGCCTATATAAGTGAGTGTTGTCGTGAGAGTTAAGTCTGTCAGTAGAATGAGTCAGTGCATGAGTGAGTTAGTGAGAGTGTTTCTGGTATGAAAAAAATGCCATTCTCCAAGCAAGTTTGTGGCACGCAGCAGAGCAACAGATTGTGGAGGTCTTGTGTTCCACACCCCAGTAAGTGAACTGTCCTGAAGAAGAGGCTACGTCAAGAATGAAAGTGAATTGACGGAGAATACATTAGTGTCAGTAAAGTGACAGGTGAACAATGAGTCGTCCTTCATGATCTAGGGGTACTGTGCTTGCCTGTAATTCCCGAGTCACAGGTTCAAATCTGGTGGAGGGCTATGGAGTTTTTTGGGTGTAAAACACTTAGCATGGCTTCCTTCAGAAGGGAAGTAAAAGCTGATGGTCCCATGTCATAGATTTACAGCACATAAAAGAACCTTAAGCCTAATAAAAAGGCCTGTGAGCAAAATTTCCGGTCTTTCATGCCAGATATAGAACAGGATGTTAAGAACCATAGTAGTAGCATCCATAATTTTATTATAGTGTGAACCAAGTGAAGCTAAACTAGATAAAACAGTGAACTGACATTGAGAACTTGAAGTAAATTGTCAATTGAAAAATTTGGATAAGTCGCATAACCAAGTATTGTTGGTTATACCTTTATTGTTTTTCTTTCTTCTTTATCTCAAAATGATTGAAAGTTTTTAAAAAAACATGATCAGATAATCTGCCATGTGCATTAATGGTAGCATAATTTTTCAGAAATAATGAGTGCCGAAATTCGTGAATCAGAAACATATTATTAAGTAGCATGCTCATGTTTTATACACCTGATTATGCAGTTTTCTAAGTTTCAGCAAATCTAATGCTTCTGTTGAAAACCTAAATGTATTATTTATTAGTTTTTAGAAGCTAATAGTGAAACATTTTCAACAAAATTTTCAGATCCAGCTAAGCTGACAAGAGGTGTGTCACAGGGATCTACCCTGTTTCCACTGTTATTTACTGCAGTAATGAATGATTTTCCTTGCAATATTGCCACTAAGGTACTGCAGTTTGCTGATGATACCACATTATATGAAACCAGGAAAAATATGCAGTATCTAAACATGACAATGGCTCTGGCATTTGAGTCGCCTGCCAATTGCCTCCAAGTAAATGGTTTCAGAATGAAAATGTTGAAAACCCAGCACATCCTGTTTTCTTTAGAAAACAAACAATGTACATAATGTTAAGCTATTGGGTATCACCGCAGACTCCAAATTGACATGGGAACACCATATTTCAACAGTCTGTATCAGATTGTCTAGAGTAATCTTTTTATTAAGATGGTTAAAAGGTTTGATTCCTAAGAAAATTTTAAAAAAATGCTTATTAGCGTCTTTTTATAGCATTGTGTCTTATGGCATTCTCATCCGGGAGAAAAGCTCAGGTACTTCCAAAGTTTTAGTAATGCAAAAGAAACAGTCCATACTTACCAGGTACTGCATATGATGCACCTTGTAAACCACTGTTCACCGACAAAAGGGTATTAACAGTTAAAAATTTATATGGTAGAGACGGTCTTCATTTAAACAGAATAGGTGCTTTTAAATTAGGACGAATAATGAAGAATGTAGTTAAGTTGTGTACAGCACAGGGAAACTAAAAATGAGAGGTGCAAAAAAGATGTCCAATACAAAGGAAGCAGGAGAAAAAATACTTGTGACTCAAAAAAGGGAAGGTAAGGTAAATGATTGTACTAACACAAACATAAGTACACACAACAATGTTTTTAATCACAATAGCAACTTGGTATCAGAAAATAAGTGTAAACATAAGGATTTGAAGATCTTACATCAAAACATTCAAAGCATTGCAAACAAAAGGGCACTGATTGAGCAAAACATCCTAACTATGCAGCCAGATGTTATAATATTCTCTGAACATGGACTCAAGGCAGATGAATTAAAAGTAAATTGTTATGAAAACTACACCTTAGGATCCAGCTATTGCAGGAAAAAACACAAAAGTGGGGGGGGGGTAGTAATCTATGTTCGAAATGGGATAAAATATGAAGAAATAGAATGTAACAAATACTGTGAAGAAATGTATGATGAATTATCCACAATTGAAGTCACCTTAGAAAAGAAAAAGCTTATAATATTGGGAGTGTATAGTCTGCCAAAGGTGAACAAAAAAGTTTTCTTAAAATTACTAGAAGGGTGTATAAATAACATAACTAAAAACAAACATATTACTGTAATAGGGGACTTTAACATAGATGTACTTGTGGAGAGTAAAAAGAAAAGTGTGCTACTAGAATTATTAGAAAGAAATAACCTAACTCTGACAAAACCAGAACCAACAAGGGTAACCAAACATTCATCGACCTGTGTTGATCACATGTACACTAACTTAAATAGGGATGATTTTAGTAGTACAATCATCAAAATGGGAATAAGTGACCATTATGGTCAATTAATCGAAGCTAAAACCTTAGGTAAACTTAAGTATAAAACCAATAAACTGATAGATATTAAAAGAATAGTAAATGAAAATACACTAGAGGCACTGAGAAATAATCTCAAAGCAACACAATGGGTTGGGATATACAAAAACAGAAACAAATGATAAATTTAATTACTTTTGTAATATTGCAAAAAAGTGTCTGAATGCAACTTTCCCATTACTTAAAGTTAATTGTAATAAACAAAAATTTGATACATGGTGCTCCAAAGGTATTGATATATCCAAAAAGTGCATGCAATTCCTTAACAGTCTGAAACACCCTAAACTGGATGAAAAATCATAAACCTACATAGAAAAATATAAGCAAATTTTAAATGATGTAATAAAAGAAGCAAAAAAGTTACATAATAAAAGTTTAATAAAAAATGCAGAAAATAAAATAAAAGTAATATGGAAGATTGTAAAAGCAACACACAAAGAAAATGAGCCAAAATGGATGGAAAACATGATCATTGAAAACAACAAAGTGTTAATACAAGATCCAATAAACATAGCTGACTGCTTTAACGAATACTATATAAACATTGTAAAAATTCTAGGAATTAAACAAACTCATAATGATCGAATAAATGAAAATAACGTTTGTAACTCTATGATGCTACGAGAAATTACAGAAGAGGAAGTTACTAGACAGATAAACTCATTAAAAAGTAAAAGGTCTAGCGGGCTGGACAAATTCACAAATGAGATGATAAAACACTGTAAATATGAACTTATAGACATACTTACGCACCTTACCAACCATTCTTTTAATTCTGGAACATTTTTTAATAAGTTAAAACAGGTAGTAGTAAGACCAATATACAAGAAGAAGAATTTAAAACTAGCAATGGAAAATTACAGACCTATATCCTTATGCTCGACTTTCTCCAAAGTAATAGAGGGACTATTTTTAGAACAGCTACAGAGTTTCTGCAGCAAATTTGAAATCCTCTCAGAATACCAATTTGGGTTCCAAAAAAAAGTCAACAATACAGGCAATCTGCAAAGGAAATGACATCATTATAAATGCAATAAATAGAAAAGAATATGTAGTAGCAACCTTCCTAGACCTCTCTAAGGCATTCGATTGTGTAAACATTGAAAAACTACTAGAAAAACTTAAAAATTATGGGATTAGGGGCACTCCACTAAAATGGTTAAGCTCGTGTTTACAAAACAGAGAACAATGTGTTGAAATTATACACAATACAGGCGAAAATCTAATTAAAATCAGATCAGCTTTTAAAACAATAACACATGGAGTGCCTCAAGGCTCAAAATTAGGACCATACTTATTTCTAATATACATTAACAACTTATTTAAACATATAAAAGATGCAGGGGGAATAGCTATTGGTTATGCAGATGACACCACAATTGTAGTCACGGGGAAAACAGAAATAGAGGTACAAAAAAAAGCAAATGCACTACTAGATATAATTAGCAGACAGCAAACCTAGGGATGGAGTTAAATATAAACAAAACAGAGTGGATGCAAATCAGTGTGAGTAATAAAACACAGGCCAACATTAAATTAACAATAGAAAATAAACAAATTCAGCAGGTCACAGAAACAAACTTTTTGGGGTTAATCAAACATAGTAGTTTGAAATGGAACAGACATGTCGAGAGAGTCATAAAAAAATTAACACGGGATTATATATTTTAAAACAAACAACACAAATAATGGATAGAAAAAGTATCATACAAGCATATTATGCCTTCATCCACTCCCACTTAAGTTATTGGGTTGTTCTATGCGATACAGCACAAAAATCCTCAGTTTTAAAGATATTCAAGTTGCAAAAAACAGCAATACGTATAATGTTAAAAATGAAAAAAACTGATACATGTTGAACTGCATATAAGACACTCAAGATTTTAACATTACCTTCACCATATGTATATATACGAATGTATTACATTTGCTGTAAAAAGTTACAATAATCAGAACAAAAATATGAACATTCATAACCATAATACCAGAACAAAAAATAACTATTTCATAAATAGATTATGAGGGACACTAAATCACAAATGCATAGAAAATAACACGAAAGATATGTACAATCATTTACCTTTACAAATGAAACAGATAACAAATAAAAAGATAAAACTAAAAGCCATCAAATCCTAACTAACAGAAAATGCCTTCTACTCCTTAGAAGAATACAAAAAACAAATGTAAATGCACTGTAAAATATGGTATTTTTTCACCTCTCATTTTCTAATATACACTGTTATATTTTTGTATAATTGGATGATCCCTGTAAAATGAAGTTACATTGGAGAAATAAAATACAATACAATACAATGTATGCCAGTATTTAACTTACGTGAAATGCAATATAAATACAATGTAGTGCATATCTGAGATTCATCATTATCCAACCAAGCATAATTATCAATTTAATGTTTCAAATGTTAGGTTACAAAAAGCAAAAAATGGTTCCATATTGCTGCTTTGAATATGTTCAATTGTCAGGTTTAATAGATTTGACAACTTTCGTTGACCGACAATCCTGTTTATAAAATTGAGGAATATTTTTCTAAAATCTTATCTGTAAGTTTTTAAACAATTTCTGTATACACAAGTTTATCTACTTTTATTTTATTTCGTGTATTTATATGTTGTTGTTATTATTATTATTATTATTATTATTATTATTATTATTATTATTATTATTATTATTATTATTATTATTATTATTATTATTATTATTATTATATCTATCAACTATGTCAATAGCTCATTAATATTCACGACTGCATAAATACATTGAAATACATGGCTATCATATTTCTCATTTGCAACAAAGTATTAGGTCAAACATTTTGCTTAAAACTGTTAGATTTGTATACATAAACATAAAATGCCACAGAGATAATTAGGGAAAATGAAAATAGCTGCAACTTGTTGAAACTATGAAACATAAATGTAATGCTTAGAAAGCTCCAAGGCTCCGCTAACTATGATGTAAGGATAACATGAAAAGAGCAAATTAATCAGTAAGGTTTTGTTACATGATGGTGATAGTGGTGATTACAAGAAACATTAATTGCTTAGCCAGAATGATAAAATGTTTTGATTTTTGCGTACGGTTTCTTAATTTGCCACGAAGAAAGAGGGTTTATATTTGGGTAATATTGTATTAATTCCTACCTTTAGTAAATATGTCATTTGAAGCATTAAATGTACTTCTTAAAGAGGTTAAAAGTGGTAAACATATGGTTTCATTGATTTAACTTTAAGGGAAAATGAAGCCTAAAAACAGAAAAAAATGTTACAATAAATTTAATTTACATCAAAATGACCCTTTTTTTTCTTCTTTTTTTTGGGGGGGGCACATGAATAAACAATTTGCTGGAGGTGTGCAGTATATTGATATACATAGGAGCTATAATCAATTTGTAGCCTTTCTGCTTCAACATCTGGTCAGTATTCATGTTGATCCCAAAACCAAAATATTCTGCTGCATATGCTACACAACTGCACTTAACTGCACCATACACTAAAATGAAAGGGAAATAAATACAGTGCATCTCTGTTTCACATAGCACAATATATAATTACTTTTGCTAGTAGTACCAACATAGTGTGACACAGTGGTTATGGCCTAAGCTTATTGGGAGGTCGGCACTGCACAGTTGGAGAGATAAACAGAGATAAGTGGACATGGCAGCACTCTCACCAGCATAAACAGCAGAAATACTATCGACAGATAACCAGAATCTTCTCGAAGTTTCCCTTCTCCCCACATCTTGAAAGTTCTGGAACTCTGTTGAAGATTACAGCCACTATATGAGCAAGTATTTTCTTGAGTCTGTCTGTCAATTGGTGAGTGCATTTCTGATATGACATCGAATGTGGTTGTACACATGGGTTTGTGGCAACAGATTTGACATACATTGAGTGCTGCTTCTGCAAGAGATTACAGACGTCTGATGTTTGATTCCCCAGTGACTGAAGTGAACCTAAGAAGATGCTATGTTGTGCATATCTCATATCATAATGTTGCAAAGAAATGAAGTGACAGGAAAAACTGAACTAATTCACATTAGTGAAGTGACGTGTGATCTAAATGAGGTCACAGTGAAGTGACACTGAAAACTGTAGTTACTTTGGTATCAGGAGTAGGATATAAGAGCTTAGATGGAGGAAATGGTTAAAAAATTATTGGTCAGAATGGAGAAAATGAAGAGTGTAATTTCCAGAATGAAGAAAATGGAAATGAAAATGAAGTCTGCAACAGAGAAGATGGGAACAGAAATGAACAGTGTTCAGGAAGAAATAAAGAATGAAATGGAGAAAATGAAATCCAAGCTTGGCCACAAAATTGAGAATGAAATGGAGGAAATTAAATCCGGACTTGGCTTTGACATCAACTCTGTAAAATCAGAGATAAACACAGTGGTGAAAGTCATGAAAGATGACATCACAAAAGAAAAGAAACTAAATCTGACATGGAACATAAAATTAATGCAGTGGAAGAGCATCTAGATCAGCAAGAAAAATGGCTTAGAGGGGCAGATGAAAGAAAACAATGGGGTGATAGAAGCCGCAGTGGACGAACGTCTGAACCAGTAGGCGAAGGAAAGCAAGAGCATGATGGATGCTGCAGTGAAGGACCTGTGCTGCAACCTGGAAGCCAAGATCCATGCTGAAAGTGTAGAAGGCCCCATGATAATAAGATTGCCTAATGGAAAAGCAGTGAAGCCAAAAAAATTTAACAGTACTTTGTTCTGGGTGGATGTTGCTTCGAGATGTCCAACCTATAAGAGCTATTAGACACAGTGGGACTCTGTGGTGGTCAGGAATGGTGTGTCAAAGAAAGTTTGGAAGTCCCAGATGTGGTGCAAACCAGGGTGGTGCAGCTGGTGCTCCTGAAGGGTAAGGTGAAGGAAG
The DNA here is from genome assembly GCA_030765065.1 of Deroplatys truncata. Classification (NCBI taxonomy): domain Eukaryota; kingdom Metazoa; phylum Arthropoda; class Insecta; order Mantodea; family Mantidae; genus Deroplatys; species Deroplatys truncata. Next base: position 675,670,144 of record CM060990.1, read on the forward strand.
TCCTCAAGGAAACCCATGCTGGTACTACTGGAGGGCACCGGGATGTGAATCAGCTACATTGCTGATTCTATTGGTTGCATCTGTTTGGCAGATCTTGATAACTCATCATGCACTTGGGACTGAGTGCAGCGGTATAATGTTGGGGTGACAACCACTACCTTGCCAGGAGACACCTGAAGCTATCAAGTGACCGAATGAAGGCACGCTATGACCATCTGGCAACCAGTGCTGCATTCCAGAAGGGTGTCCTTGTAGGCTCTATCATCCCATGAGGACTAAAGGGGAAGTAGCTGAAGCTGCAACATTCTTGAGACAACCCATATAAGGCAATCACTCATATATAATGTTGTATACTGCATTCAGCGTCCACCCCAGGGAAGCTGTTGGTGGTTCATCTTGATTGCCTTGCTGCATATCATGGAGACTCTGAGGAGGGAGTTGTGTAATGCAGCGGCTATGGCCAAGCTCATGAGCAGATTGATGCTGAGCAGTTGGAGAGATAAGTAGATGCAGGAGCATTCTCACCCAATATAAACATTGGAAGCGCTATCATAGATAACCAAAATTTTCTGGTAGTTTCCCTCCTCCCCGCTTCTTGAATGTTCTGGAACTCTGTGGAAGATTACAGTTGCTATGTAAACAAGCATTCTTGCAAGGGAGTCAGTCATTTGGTGAGTGTTTCTGATGTGACATCAAGTTATTTTGCAATGACAGTTGCCACATACAGTGAATGTTGCTTCTGAGAGAAATTACAGAAATCTGGCATTTGATTTCCCAACAAGTGAAGTGGACCAAAGAAGAGCTATGTTGTACATATTTCATTATGCTGCTGCTTAGCAAAGAAAGTGAAGTGACAGGGAAAATTTAACTAGTTTACATTAGTAAAATGACAGTATGAACTGTGAGAAGTCACAGTGAAAATTTAAGTAGATCAAAACAGTGAAGTGACAGTGAAAACTGGACAAAGTCACAATATACTGTGATTTGAGCATAATTGCACATTTTCATGCATGTTTCCAATTGTTTGGTTCTTCCTTCTGTGTGTACATTTTGGTTATTTCAATATTATGTGGATAATTGCAATAATGATAGGCAATATAAAACTACTTAAGAATATAAGATGTATTATTATAAACTCACAATATAAAGAGAGAGTGTGTGTGTGTGCGTGCGCATGCATCTTTTTCATAATGCTGTACAAAAATCTTACAATTTTTCATACATTACTTTGAGTTACTAACTTATTCTTTATTCATATTGTTTTATTTTTCTAGGCCTTTTTTCTCTTACCTATCCTTTTTATATCCCCTCCTTTTGTATTTTAATTATCCTAGCTTTTAATACTTCTTTGTTAACATTCTCCCATACTTTAGGTAAAAACTGATCTCTCCACAACTTAGTTTCTTCGCATTCAATTATATAATGTAAGCCATTATCTGTCTCTCCACAAAGAGGACATCTATCCAAATTCACTCCCTTTCTATCTCCCCTTAGCCTATGTGCACTTAATCTAGACCAGGCCCAACCTTCTCTTGCTAAACTACTACCTATATTCACATACTTCTCCCTTCCCCAGTCCACCTTTAATTGTCTATATAGTTCCAAACTTTTCTTTTCTTCCAGACTTTGAAATAATTCTTGTCTCTCTACGTCTTCCACTCTGTTCCTCACTTCTTTCCAGAAACCTTTAACTAACCCTGTCTCTATCCCATAAGTTACCCATTCCTATTTCCTGTAAGATTCTCCTTATTCCTTGAGCCCATTTCATCCCAGCACTGGATTTTTCTTGCATTATTAAACATTGCCTCAAGAAATTATGCTCAGCCAATGATTTCAATCTATACCAGTATTTAAGTATCCTTTCTACTATCATGCCCTTGCTACCTACTCTTCCCAACTCCAACATTCCTGCTCCATTTGGTGATGAAATGGATAAACCTAATATACATTTACAGAGTGAGCTATATACATCATCAATCATTTCCCATCCTATGTCACTTCCCCAAATCTCTGATCCATAGACCAACTACAATCTGTTATGATCTAACTACAGCTTTGTAAACCCTTTTCAACCATTTAATTTGCATATCTGGTATTTTCTTTAAACACATTCTTATGGCAGTCATTGCTAATCTTCCCTTAGCTAAGGCACTTATCTTGTGATCATTCCATTTCCCATTACTGCTTATTCTCACTCTTAATTAATCTAACTTGTTTACTATTTGTAACTCTTGCCCTTCCACATACCACTTTTCCTCCTTCAATTTATAGCCCTTTTTAAATACTATTATCTTTGACTTTTTAAAATTGATTCTTAAACCCCATTTTTTACAAAATGAATATAATATATGTAACACTTTTGTTAGACCTCCTACTGAAATAGAACCTACCACTAAATCATCCGCAAAAAGTAATTCTGGAATTTCTCTATTATTTACTGTCAGTAAATATAAGTGATCCTTATTCAACTATTCCAAGATATTTTCAATAAATAAGTTAAACAGTATAGGGCTAAGTTTACAACCTTGCCTTAACCCCATATTACTATCAATTTTTTCCATAATTTCATCACCATTCAACCTAATATAGAACTTATTATTTATACATATGTTCTGTATTGCTCTAACGAATTTTAAGCTTAGTCCCTTACTTCTCAGTTTAATCCATAGTGCCTCTCTATCTATAGTATCAAATGCCTTCTCTAAGTCAATAAATGCCATATATACCCTACCTCTTTTAATTCTTAAGTATTTATCTACCATTGATTTTATAATAAAAATATTGTACACTGCTCTCCTACCATTTCTGAATCCCCTTTGAAATATTGATAGTTTATTTTCTTCCTCTGCCCAGTTCTGCAATCTAGTTGCTAAAATTCCTGAATAGATCTTTCCTAAGACTGACAGCAAACTAATACCCCTATAATTAATTGGATGTTTGACACTTTCTTTTCCTTCATATATGGATACAATTATACTTGCCCTCCAGTTATGTGGTACCTTTCCTCCTTCAAATATAATATTCATCAGATTAACCAGTATCTCGGTCCTATCTCTGTTCTCTATCTATTTTTTCCAAACTTCCCCTGGTATACCATCAATCCCTGATGCTATATTGTTTTTAAACCTTTTAGTTTCCTCCCAAACTTCCAGTGCCAATATCTTCTTATCTAGGTTATCTATATATTCTATATCTAAAGATAATGGGATTAAGTTTGTTAATTTGGTCTGCATACCTAATAGGTTTTTAAAGTAATTACACCATATTTCTGGTGCAATAACATTCCCCCTTTTATTCCTATTATACATTCCTCAGATTATTTGCCATACTCTACAGTTATCATTTTTGTGTACTGCTTCAAGCAAATTCTTACATAATCTCCCACCCCATTCCTTCTTTTATACTTCAATTAAACATCTATAACTCCATTTTATTGTTAAATAATTTTTCCTTGAATCCTGATCGTCCTGTAGCTTCCATCTCTTTAATTCCTGTTCCACTCTCCTCTTAGCTTTAATACATTCCTCATCAAACCATCCCTTTCTTTCCATTTGCTCTCCTTCCTTTGTTTCATTTTACATCCTGCTTTTTTAACTATCTACTCCAATCTCCCAGTTACATCCTCTGCCTTTTTCCTTTGTAATAATACATTTATATTACTCTTTGTGTCTTCCCCCATGATTAAATTCAGTCTAACCAAATATAATTCTTCCTCCTCCCTTCTCCATTTAAATACTTCTATCTTCTTTCCCACCCTAACAGGTTCATCATCCACCACCTCACCCTTTACCGTAAATGTAGTCTTCAATGGAAAATGACAGCTAGTAAACACTCCCTGAACTACTGCAAAATCTATTATTGCATTCTCAATACCCAGTGAATAAAGTAAGTAATCGACTACACTCTCTCCATTATTATTTACAAATGTAATTGCACCCATCCTATCTTTTCCTTTAATTCCATTACAAAAATTCAAATTATTTTCTTCACAAAATTGCAGTAATTTTCTGCCTTCTTTATTTACTATCTTATCTATACTTTGTCTTTTCTCAATTTCCTGCCTTACCTTTATGTTTTCCTCTGTCCTTATTTGAGGTTGTTCACATCCTGACCTAGCATTGAAATCACCTACTAAAACAATTTTTATATCAGGATCTATGTTACATAATACCTCCATATCTTTGCTTAATTTCCTTAAGAATTTAAGGTCATAAAATTCAGATACACGATGCCTAAAGCCACCTTGCTAACTTTTCCTAATAAACCTGTTGTTAACAGCCACTGCATCTTAGCATCACATAATTCCTATACTATCTTAACATGAAAATTTCTCTCCTTTATAAAGATTCCTAATCCCCCTAATGCTCTCCCCTTCTGACTGATTCTCATTGCTAGTTGACTGAAATAATCGTAGTCATCCATATCTATTTTCACATTTTTCCATACCCAAGTTTCAACTACTGCAAGTATATCAGCCTCTTTTAGCAATTGTTTGATTTCCACACTTCTCATTTTGTCCCATAGATCCTTGACATTCCAATATAAAACCACCAAATGTTTATCGTATACTGAACCTTTTCTTTCAAATCTAAATCGGTTCAGCTTAGATCTACTACGTGTCATTCTTTGTTCTTCTTCATCCCCATAGCACCCTCCACTTGCATTATACTACTACTCGGTGTTGACACTACACTCATATTGTCTTGGTTCCAAACGTCTAATCCTGCCACTGCCCCTAACACTAGTCGTCTGGTGTCATTTCTCATTTGCTGTGTTGGTTCAACACACTTTCCCAGTGATGTCATCAGCTGACCTCTTTCTCCAATCCCGCACACCTCCCCTTCTCTGACGTCACATGCTGCATCAATTGTCTGTATGTCGTCACTCTTCTTTCCTACATCGTCAGCCATGTGGTGGTTAACAAAATGGCTTACTTCTCTTGTTTCCTGCTCGTGTGTCTCCTGTGTCACACTCTGATGACTAATTTCCTGTCTGATGCTGTCTATTCATAATGTAAGTCCTCTTACGTATGCCTTCTTTCCTTGATCTTTTGCCAACTTCATCTCTCTTATTAAAAAGTTTCTGAACTCTCTTTCTTTTTTCCATAGTCGTGCTGAATGAAAATTCTTGTTCCTCGTAGCTTTGATGCATTATTTAAAACTTTCCATTTAAGGTTTGCTGTTGCTGGTTTTACAATTATAGGACTAGGGTTTGCTCCTCTTCTTCCTACTCTAAATGAATCAATTATTTCCCATCCTGTCAATTCGATCTTCAGCTTATTTCTCACAAGATCCTCTACCTGTTGCCAACATCTTATTTCTCACTCTTCCTCGTATCTGAAAATTACTATATTTCTCTTTCTATTATTATCTTCCATTTTCTCCAAGTATGTCAATCTTAGGTTAATTCAATATGAAATATAGTAACATCATATTTTGATAATTTCTCTTTGACATTAGCTGTGTGATGGCTAGAGTTGGAGATTTGAATCTGGTGTGAACACTCACTTAACCTTATCTACATAATATGTCCATTATGTATTACATAATATATTTTTGCTTAGGTGTGATTTCAAATTAAGTGTTAGTTACAAATGGTATTCAAATGTTTAGCAGTGCTAAAAAGCCTTGCAATGGAAAGAGAAAACAATTGCAAATTTTTAAATATGTCTCTCCATTAATGTACTTAGGAAAGTGCGAAAGTGCAACATAAAACATTTTGAAAATCTCAGTTGTTACGAACAAACAGGTATTTTAATCTCTATATTTTTCCTGTTGTAAGTTCTTGTCTCTTTCATGGTTTACCAGTTGTACAAAACTGTGCAAAATTAAATCAATGTTGTTAGAAAATTAAAAATAATGAACAGTTTTTTCGGTTAAAGGGTGTTTTGATGTGTGTTAATTTCCATGAAAATTTGCATCTTTCAAATTTAAACATTGCCTGCATCAATATCAAATTTGGTATTTATCTGAATTATCACTTTCTCTACCATGTGCATAGTAGGTAGAGAAGGTATTACATTCCACCTAAAAATTTGATACTGAGATTTCACCAGAAATGTATGTTTTGAGACATATAATATATAAATAAATAAAAGCATTTTTAGAAAAACTCCATTCAAACTTAGTTTATAAATCCTTTTTTGTGTAAACATAGTGATTCTTTTACATTTATGTGCCAAATTGGGGTTCTTATTACTCTAGCTTCAGTTTCTACACCACTTTCTCCATAAACATGGACGAATATATAGTAGACATAGAGACACAATTTCCAAAAAACCAGAAGAGGAAAAAGAAATCATTAGAGAAAAATGCAAACTCATCAACTAAATGATACATAAGGAAAACCAACCATGTAAAACTGATACAAAAAATTATCAGAAACCAAAGACATATTTTATACATGGGCAGATAAAGGAAACAAGCTAGTGAACAGAAATGCAAAAAACATTCCTATCCACCTTGAATGAGATAAAAACTGTTATATGTGAGCAAGAAAAGAAAATTGTGATACCAAGCAACCAAACTACACCCAGGATATATGGATTACCAAAATTTCACAAAGGCAGCAATAGCATGCACCCCAGTCATCAATACTATAGACTCACCTGCATACATCTCACAAATTGATTACTCAGAATATTTCAGGACCTTCCCCAACCAAAAATTCTGAGTGTAAGCAATACCTATGAACTCTTTGGGAAAATTAAGGATTTGGAAATAGAGGAAAATGATCTACTTGTTTCTTTTGATTTCATCTCACTGTTTCCCAGCATACCAAAAGGTAAGCTAGAAAAGGTGTTAATACAATGGCTAATTTTTACAGATATTGATAAGTAAGCAATAGATGAATATGGTGTACTGACTAAACTGTGCATCAATCAGAATTACCTTATATTCAGGAACAAACTGTACTCCCAGGTAAATGGTTTAGCAATAATGGACAAACCACTTTCCCCTTTTCTGGCAAACTTGTACATGAGTCTTTAGAAATACGCATAATAGAATCATTCCCGCACATATATAAACTCTGATATAGATATCTAGACAACATTGTTGCCATAGAAGACAAAAGGTTTGTTAAAGATGCAATAACTCTATTGAACTTACAAGATAATCGGTAAAATTTATAACAAAAACAGAATCCAATAATATACTCCCCTTTTTCGATGTAAAAATCATGAGGAATCAGAATAAAATAAGTTTTGGTATCCATAGAAAACACACACACAGATAACTACATTAAAAAGACAGCTACAATCTCAGGGAATACAAATATGAAATAATAAACAGCCTTACCTTCAGATTGGCATGTATACCTACGAACAAAAAAGAGTACAACAAAGAATACAAGATCCTGCAAATAGTACATAAAAATGACTTCATCAAGTAGATTGTAGACAAGAAGATAAAGAAATAAATAAAGAAAATCACCACAGTAAGCAACACAAAAGAAACCAAAAAGTAAAAAAACTTCACTTTCCACCCATGGACCTTCCAGAAATTAACAAAAATATTCAGAGAGTGTAGTATAACTTTAGCCCCAGTTAACAAGCATTGTTTAAAAACTATACTCAGGACCAGCACAAAGGACAAAATTCCAGGAGGAAAAATTTCCGGTCTTCTTGCCTTGTCTTGTTCAATACAGATTTCCGTCATTGCTTCAGATGCACTTCAGTCTTGAGCTTACTGTGCTACTGGTATGTTAAAGTCACCCTCCTTGGTCTAGGGGTACCATGCTAGCCTCTAGTTCCTGAGGTCATGGGTTCAAACCTGGTGGAGGGCGATGGATTTTTTTCGGACATAAAAATTCTTAGCATGGCTTCCTTCAGAAGGGAAGTAAAACCGGTGATCCTGTGTCATAGATTTAGTACATGTAAAAGAACCTCGGGCCTCTGAGCAAAATTTCTGATTTTTCATGCTTAATATTGAATGGAATGCTGAGAACCATAGTAGTTAAAGAGTGTCCAAAAATAAAACTCAATTTAAAATCTGTATTGTTATAAAACTTCTGGTATTTGTGAAATTGGATGTAAAGATTACAAGAAAGTATACATAGCATGACTTTGTCCAGTGTTTAAGTGTCACTTCACTAATGTGATCTAGTTTAACCTTTACTGTTACTTCACTTAGTTCACTTTCCTTCATGTCACCATATGATGAAATATGGTGAAAAAAATCTCTTCTTCTGTCCACTGCACTCACTGGGAAGTTGAACACAAGATTTCTCTAATCTCTCACTCCACAGCACTCATTGTATATCGCAACTGACTACACAATCATGCTTGTACTTGTCCACTTGATGTTGCAGCAGAAATATACTCACTTCCTAAATCCTTGACTCATGAGAGCGGATGCTTATGTAGTAATTGGGCATTTCTACAGAACATTCTAGAATGTTCTGTACACATGTTCTGGAGTTGGTAGAAGGGGAACTTTCAGAAGATTCTAGTTATCTGTCGATAGCGCCTCTGGTGCTTAAGCTGAACAAGAACACTAGTAATCTTTGTTTATCTCTCTAACTGCTCCACACCAACCTCCCAAAGCTTGTGCCATGGCCGCTTGCATCACAATAAGGAAGACAAAGAGGAACATGGAATCATTGAATATAAACAAATGGAGAACTAAGCAGTTGCAGAGCATTTTTGGTCCACAAATCATCAGCTAAAAGAGAAACCTAGCTTTTAAAGGCTATTAGAAAACCAGCAGAAGTCTCCATTTGTGAAAAAAATATTCATACATAAAAATAAACACAATTTATTAAACTTTGATATCTCATATGAGAAGGATCTCATTGTAGAGTATGTCTAGCTAGAAAATGCCATCTATAAATCACAGGAGGAAGCACAGTAGTGAATCTGGGCTACTTATGGAGACAACATTCTCCAAAACATGTTCCAGTAAGTTCTGGTATAGAAAGTGAAGCTACAGTAATAAAAATCTCAATTTGTGCATATAAATACCAAACTTTGTGTTTAAGTGAAGACATCCAAAGTGAAAGACATACAAGTGAAGACATCCAAAGATGTGACATGAAAATTTTTAAGAAAATTCCCCTACCCTCAACTACCCTTTACATGGAACATTTTTCAACATGTTTTTATTTTCTCAAAAATGCCTTTAATGATTTTGATTAAAATGTCATATATTATACATAGTTACATGTCAGATAAAATATATATCTTGAATTTTTTGCGAATCTCCTGTGACGTGCTCTTCATTCGGAAGGAAATTTGTATAATTTTGTGTAACTGGTATACATTAAGCAGCAGATGAAAATGTACTACAAAGAAAAAGGCAGATCTCTTTAAATCACACAATTTATTTTAAATAATTTTTTTTGTTTCATAAGCCATTTCTGAGATATCCATTATTATTGGTTCGAATTGTTCAATACTTTGTCATTCTTTTAAAGTCCTGTCAATTTTCAGTTGTTTCTCACGACGTCATGGAAATAGTGAAATTTTAAGGAGAGTTTATAGTGCTTTGTTCTTAAACATTTGACTATAGCTGTTCCCTTTGCATCTATAACAAAATGTGTAATGTAGCTTTCTGCAAAGGCAATGAAGTAGATAGAAAAATAATATTGGTAAGAATGGTTTGTAAACCGAATAATAAACAATATAGGGTAGAGAAAGTCATGTGAATATTTCTTTTTTTGAGTTATGCCTGCACTCACTTCTCCTGTCTCTCTTTTGAATGGAATATAATACTTGTTTGCCCACTATAGATGGGTGGAATCAAGGTAAAAATGTTGTGCCATGAATATGACATGAACTATGGATCTTCAGCTTTCTGTGCTGATGCTCTGACGAAATGCCCAAATCTACATTAAACCTTTAAGGCAATCTCAAATATTTAATGATATATCTGGAAAATACTGGAGAACAAGAGAGCAAATGGCTGCATTAGTAAACAACAACAATTTTGAGAGCTATCACACATTAATATAAATTAATCCTATTAGAGTTATATATAAAGCATGGTATTAAAAGTGCTCGGAACATTGCAAGGCACCTCTGCCTGTTGCCGGTTGATATGTGGTGCTCTTTCTTTGTCTGGAACTTTTATCAAGATAGCCTGGAATCTTCAAGAGCAGGCTGCTCTGGTATAAAACCAAGGCTGACTGCTGGCTCTTTAGGGCTCTCTCCTCACCAAGGTGTTGTCTACAGGAAGATAGTCCTGGCACTCCTGCAAGTTGAAGTATTATATGTAGCAAAAAGCCAAATAATGATTACAGAAAGAGCTAATTAAGTCAGACTACTTTGAACGTTTACAGCAATGCTTGATACATACAGGAAACCTTACTGAATACCTAGATAGTTCAACAGTAGAACATTCACACGCTGAAGATCCATTGTTTGAGTCCTGACATGGAATTTTTAAGTCTGATTCAACACTCCAGCTTGTTTGAGTATGGTTTGTTACATGAGGGTTTAAATAAAGTAGTGGAAATATATATAGAAAATATTTTTTAATGAATTTACAAGTACAATTACATTACATTCCTTCAAAATAATTGCTGGCAAAGTTTAATACCTTTTGCCAAAAATTGGTAAACCATAGGATGCCATTGACCAGGTGGTGTTTGTTGATGACAGCAATGGAGCACCCTACTGCTCAAAGCGCAGATGCCACATCAGGTAATCAGGTGCCTCGGAAGGGTTCTTTCAACTAAGGAAAGAGGTCAAAATCATAAGGACTCATGTAAGGCAAGTACGAAGGGTGTTCCAAGTCCTCCCAATGCCACCATAGCAATATATTGGTGGCATAGTGTGCGACATGGACGCGTGTTGTCATGTAATATGATAGACTGTGCTGCAATAAACATAGACGTTCATGCTGCATAGCCGGATCCAGATGGTGCTGTAGAAATTGGCAATAGTAGTCTATGTTAACAGTTTCTCCTTGAAGTACAGCATACGTCAGAATGACATCCTCACAGTCATATGCCACAATCAGCATAACCTTCACCCGATTGGGTTCCTGTTGAACTTTCTGTGGATGTGGTAAACCTTGGTGATGCCATTCATTTTATTGATGCTTTAATTCAGGCTCGGCTCATGCCTACACTCACCAATGATGGCAATATGCTGCAGAAATGCATCACGGTTATTGCAGTATCTGTCAAGTGGATACCAGGAGATGCATACCAGTGCCATTTCTGTATGTCAGCAAGTCGATATAGAACTCAGTGGGACGCAATTTTCATCAGGTTAAGACATTTCTAGTGCCACACCATTTGATGACTGAGACCAACTTCTACAGATAACAGATAGTCCATCGATGGTCTTTGGAAAGGAGACCACTCACAATGTTAATTTGATGTTGAGGAATGGACGCAGACTTGTGCGGTACAAATTTGCATTTTCATTCTGGCCCATACAAAACACTTTGACCCATCGTGCAAGCATCCTATATGGTAACACATTGTTGTCACAGGCTTCACATAATCCTTGATAACCCAGATGCATTTTTGCCATGGGTAACCTCAATTTTAATCTACCGTCACTGAACACCTTTTATAAACATGATTTAGAGCTTTAAAAATGACACTGTCCACTTCAAAGTCATATAGCAACTACCCCTTCTAAGTGGAATGCTGTATTATGCACTCTACACATTGATAACAGCACCACCTCGCTGCTTCCATTTCTTCTTTGCTCATGCCTAGTCTTCTGCGACCTTCTGGAATAAGTTGCCACTACTTTATTTACAACCCTCATATTTATACAGTCATTCTGAACTGAAGAAGTACTAAAGCTGTATGTTTTAATTGCAGGCAACATACTTTGGCATTTGTTCCTTCAAGAGGTAGAGTTTATGTATTTGGTCATGGTGGTGCAGGTCAGTTTGAAACTAGAGTAGCACTCAGTACATCAACACCACAGGTCGTTCTGGGGCCATGGGTCTCACCAGGGGAAGCATCTGTAATAGACACAGATTTGAAGAATAAGCACTCTGTCAACTGTGTTGTAAAACACATTTACTCTGGTGGAGATCACTGCTTTGCCTCAGTTACACATCTAGAGGTAAGTATTCCCATATCACACTTGATGGGTTACAAGAAAACACATTTATTCTGCTGGAGATCATTGCTTTGCCTCAGTTACACATCTAGAGGTAAGTATTCCCATATCACACCTGCTGGGTTATAAGAAAACATTTATTCTGGTGGAGATCACTGCTTTGTCTCAGTTACACATCTAGAGGTAAATATTATCATATCACACTTGCTGGCTTATAAGAAAACACATTTATTTGGGTGGAGATCACTGCTTAGACTCTGTTACACATCTGGAAGTAAATATTCTCATATCACACTTGCTGGGTTATAAGAAAACACATTTATTTTGGTGGAGATCATTGCTTAGACTCAGTTACACATCTGGAAGTAAATATTCTCATATCACACTTGCTGGGTTATAAGAAAACACATTTACTGCTTTGGAGATCACTGCTTTGCCTCAGTTACGCATCTAGAGGTAAATGTTCTCATATTACATTTGCAGGGTCATAATAAAACATTTATTCTGGTGGAAATCACTGCTTTGCCTTAGTTACACATCTGGAGGTAAATATTCTCATATCGCACTTGCTGAGTTATAAGCAAACACATTTACTATGTTGGAGATCACTACTTTGCCTCAGTTACACATCTAGAGGTAAATATTCTCATATTACACTTGCTGAGTTATAAGAAAACACAATTATCTCTGGTGGACATCACTGCTTTGCCTCTGTTACATATCTAGAGGTAAATATTCTCATATGACACTTGCTGGCTTGCAAGAAAGCACACCTTAAGAACACTGAAGCAATTACAATTTACCCTTAATTGCCAAGGAATCAGCTCATCCAGTTTGTTTTTTTTAAATATGGATAGCATATGCTGCTTTGTAAACAGCTAGGGGAATTTGACCTGAAATTATACAGGGTGGCCCACATAAAGTGTTATAGGTGAATATCTCTTAAATGAACAGAAGAAGCCAAATGCCAAGAATTCCAAACCTTATAGGTGCAAGGGATTTCCAAATTATGACATGGAAAGTATTTCCATGGAGCTCATGGGCCCAACCTCAGAATTTTAAATGAAACCATGATCATTTTTGTATATATTCTGTTCCCCTCAATACACTAAGCAACTTTAATTAAAATGTTTTGTTTTTTTCTAAATGGATTGCTGAGCTGTTATAGGATGTTTTCATTGAAGTTATTACACCTTATGAACTCGGGTACAAAATAAGGTATCAAATGAAAGAACATGGCTATTGTGTTTTCAAAGCCACCTGAACTCCTAAAATACAATACTGTATGTAGTTAGTTGATTATTTACTGTGACTCTTTAAAATGAAATAAATATGGCATTTTTTGATGTAGAGGTAGATATGATTTTAGTACTAGGTGAATGCAGCAGAAATTCTCAAACTGCATCGGCAGTGTTCAATGAGAGATACGGGAGGAAAGTGTCACATATGAAATTCAAATGATTGGAAACACGATTACATAAGTGTAATGCACAAGAATAGCTTGACCGCGAAATCAAAATTGAATGATGAAGATACTATCAATATTCTTGCTACTGTAGAATAAATCCACAGATAAGTCAACATAAATTACTGTCTAAAGACAGTAGGATTAGCCGCACTTCAGTACAGCAGATACTAAAGCAGCAGAAATACCATCCTTATTATATGTGTTTGCATCAAGAGCTCACACAAAGAGATTTTCAGCTTTGAGTGTTTTTTGTGAGTGGTTACGCAATGTTATTGCAGAGAATTGTTCATTCTTGACAAAGATACTATTTTCGGATGAAGCAACATACTGAAATATGGGACAAGTTAATAGTCATAATATGCATTATTGGGCATTTAAAAACCCCAAAAGGATAAGAATTGTGTGTTTTCAGCACCATTAGTCACTAAATGTTTGATGTGGAATACTTGATAACATTGTCATTGGCCCTTACTTCTTTGAAGGCACAATTACTGGTGAATCATATTGCCATTTTCTCAGCCATGAATTACTTCCCTTATTGGTAAACGTGTCCTTCAATGTGAGAAGAGAAATGTGGTATGAGAAGGATGATGCACCACCACATTTTGCAATATGCACTGTTCAACTGCTAAACGAGAAATTTTGTGATAGGTGGATTGGACATGCTGGAACAATCACCTGCCCTCCTTGTTCACCTGGCATAACACCCTTGGACTTCTTTTTATGGGCATATATAAAACAGAAAGTCATGTTTAAAGTACCTACAACCAAAGAGAATATTAAATTTTGAATGTGTGAAGCTTGTCCCACTATTAGCCCCTGTATGTTGTTAACTCTTACAGAAAACATTTCCAAAAGTATTGCCAAGTGTTTAGATGTTGATGGAGGCTACTTTGAGCATTTAACAGAGTAATTTAAAGTAATCACCGGGGTATTTATTGACTTACTTATTCCTTTAGTACTATTCTCTACTATTGTGTCCTTCAGTGAAAACGTGCCTTAAGAGTTCAACAATTGTTTTAGAAAAAAAAGTTTTATAAAAGGTTGCTTAGTTTATTGAGGGGAACCAGAATATAAAAAAAATTATCATGGTTCCATTTAAAATTCTCTGGTTGGGGCCCGTGTGTCATATAAGGGGCTCCATGGAATTATTTTTCATATCACAATTTGGAAGGCCCCTTGCTCCTAAAAGATTTGGAATTCTTAGCATTTGGTTTTTTATGTTCGTTTAAGGGATACTCATCTGTAACACTTTGTGGCCAACCTGTATAATTTACACTTAAAGCTCATGAAAATGCTGAGAAATTAAATTTGTTCAAATTTTGAACACATATACTTATCAATCCCAAGTCATAAAATGAACCTCAAAACAATGAATCTAGAAATGAAAATAACTAATTTAAAAAAGGGCATAACATATTCTATTGTACTTGGAAGTAGGGATAATTCCAAGGTCTCACATCATATACATACTGGTAACTGTTGTATTGTAACACAACATACTGTTATATACCAGGGTGAGCCAAAAGGTTTTGCAGCTAGATATTAAATTTAGTTACCCTGGCATAAACATTGGGGGACATAGTCTCAGAGGCAAACAAGAGGACCAGGAACTTAGCTGCACAAATTTAAAGCAGGCATGGGATATTCATAACAAAATACACATTTAACACATTGCCTGTGGTTTATTATAATTGATATGGTGCCACTACATTGTACACAAAGGTTACAGACAAACATTGGAGGGAGATGCTCCACACACACACACAGACCATGCATGCTACATACACAAACCACTCACTCTGAAGACACACACAAGACTGATGCTACTAGTGATGCCACCAGACTGAGGAGATGGGGAGGAAAATGCACGTCGGATGTGAATTCAGACTCCCAATCAAAATGATTAGCTCAACAATGTCATTGCTATACAGCAATAATGTGACAATGCACATACATATGCTACAATACTCTCTATTGTAACTTGGAAGTAGGGACAGTTGCACATCACATACATACTTGTAACTGATGCAACATAACATACTCTTGATTGTAACTTGGAAGCAGGGATAATTCCAAGGTCTCACATCATATGCACACTTGTAACTGATGTATTGCAACATAATGTACTCTCTATTGTAACTTGGAAGTAAGGATACATACTCTTGATTGTAACTTGGAGACAGGAACAGTTTCAAGGTCTCACATCATATACACACTTGTAACTGATGTATTGTAACATAATATACTCTCTATTCTAACTGGTAAGTAAGGATAGTCCAAGATCTCACACCATATTCATACTTGTAACTGATGCATTGTAACACAACATACTCTCTATTGTAACTTTGAAATAGAGACAGTTCCACATCATATACATACTTGTAACTCATGTAACATAACATACTCTTGATTGTAACTTGGAAGCAGGGACAGTTCCAGGGTCTCACATCATATACATACTTGGAACTATTGTATTGTAACACAACATATTCTCTATGGTAACTTGGAAGTAGGGACAGTTCCATGGTCTCACATTATATGCATACTTGTAACTGTTTTATTATAACACAACATACTCTCTATTGTAACTTGGAAGCAGGAACAATTCCATGGTCTCACATCATATACATACTTGTAACTGTTTTATTGTAACACAACATACTCTCTATTGTAACTGGTAAGTAGGGACAGTTCCACATTATATACATACCTGTAACTGATTTAACATAACATACTCATGGTTGTAACTTGGAAGCAGGGACAGTTCCAAGGTCTCACATCATATACATACTTGTAACTGTTGTTTTATAACACAACATACTCTGTATTGTAACTTGGAAGCAGGGACAGTTCCATGGTCTCACATATACATACTTATAACTGTTGTATTGTAACACAACATGCTCTCTATTGTAACTTGGAAGTAGTTCCATGGTCTCACATACAGGGTGAATCACCTAAAACTTGCACCACAAATATTTTGGAAATGGAAAGTGATATTGATGTGCAGTTTTTACAACATTGATTGGTAGTCAGGGGCTCGTACATTTAGCCTATAAACAGATTTTAATAATACTGAGAAAGTGTATTTCTTGAGTAAATATACAATTTTTTAAATGGAACAATGCCTAGTTACATCAACAGAATAAAGGTAGGGTAAATTAGAATGTCAGTGGCATTTGTTGCAAGATTCGAGTGCAAGTGGTTTATGAAAAATCTTATTTTGAAACTTTTACACACCCACACTTGTACAACCTGTGGTAGTACAAACCAAAGAAAAATAAAAGGGAATCAAAATAATTCTGTGGATTCATACAAGTAAAG
The DNA here is from genome assembly GCA_030765065.1 of Deroplatys truncata. Lineage (NCBI taxonomy): Eukaryota > Metazoa > Arthropoda > Insecta > Mantodea > Mantidae > Deroplatys > Deroplatys truncata. The sequence goes on from CM060990.1 coordinate 675,686,967, forward strand.
ATAACATAGCACTTCAAAGTTTGTGTTCAAAATGATCACTGGCAGCTTCAATACACACTTCCAGTCTGCTATGGAAAGACTGCTCTACACGTTCTAGCATTTCAGTGGATATTTCAGAGCAGGCAGCAGTAATACGTCATTTCATTTCATTTGGTGTAGTTGGTACATCCTTGTAGACAGTGTCTTTCAGCCTTCCTCACAGAAAAACGTCTAAAGGGGTCAGATCCAGTGAGCAGGCTGGCAAAGGTACAGGTCCTCTTTATCCAATCCAACGATTCGGAAACAATCCGTTAAGACAAATTGTAGTACTTTGTGCACTACTGGCTGGACAGCCATCATGTTGGTACCACAGGTTCCTCGTAGTCTGCAAAGGAACGTCTCCTAGCATCTGTGGCATATGGTATGTCAGGAGGCTGTGATACTTGTGCGAGTTCATTGTTCCTTCTAGTATGAACAAATGGCCTATGATCTGATGGTTCACTATCCCACATCACACGTTTAAACTCCATGGACACTGACGTTCCACCTGACAAAGCCAATGGGGATTGTCAACAGACCAATATTGCAAATTTCTGTGATTTATCTGGCCATAATTAGTAAATGTTGCCTCATCACTAAACAAGATACATGATGAATCTGGAGTATCATGTCTTAATGCCCATGTACAAAAGTTAATATGATTCTCAAAATCGTTTCCATGCAGCTCTTGATGGAGAGAGATGTGATAGGGATGGAACCTATGTCAGTGGAGAATGCGCAGTACACTTGCCTGACTTATGCCACTTCCATATGCGATTGTGCAGGAATTAATTTGCGGATCTACTGCAACTGCAGCCAAAACATTAACCTTTTCTCCAGTCACTTGTTTGTTTCTGTTACGTTTACTAGGTGTTACAGTACCACTTTCACGTAATTGGTTGAAGAGGTTAATAAATAATTGCTGAAATGGTTGTCGTTTATTGGGATACATTTCCGCGTACACCATCCAGGAATGAACTGCATTCGTCCTACACTCTCCATACACCATGAGCACGTTGGCTTTTTCTGCTTTAGTAAACCCCATCTTCCACTCATGACTTACTGCTGAAACTGTCACAAACTAACAGACCAGAAAGTTGCAATGCAATCAATGAACAGAAAAGACAATGCAAATAAACATAACAACATCGTACCTAGCAACTTAGCAGGTTGAATGGGACAAACAATTGTCGGGGTGGAAACTTTTCAAAATACAATTTCTCGTAAACCACTTGCACTAGAATCCTGCAATAAATACCATTGACATTCTAATTTACCCTACCTTTATTCTGTTGATGTAACTAGGCATTGTTCCATTTAAAAATTTTTATGTTTACTCAAAAAATACACTTTCTCAGTATTATTAAAATCTATTTATAGGCTAAATGTAAGAGCCCCTGACTACCAATCAATGCTGTGTAAACTGCACATCAATAGCACTTTTCATTTCCAAAACATTTGCAGTGGAAGTTTTAGGTGATTCACCCTGTATACATACTTGTAACTATTGTATGGTAACACAACGTACTCTCTATTGTAACTTGGAAGTAGGGACAGTTCCAATGTCTCACATCATATACATGCTTGTAACTGTTGTATTGTAATACAACATACTCTCTATTGTAACTTGGAAGCAGGGACATCTCACATCATATATACTTGTAACTGTTATATTGCAACACAACATACTCTCTGTTGTAACTTGGAAGTAGGAAAAGTTCCAAGGTCTCACATCATATACATACATGTAACTGTTGTATTGTAACATAACGTACTGTCTGTTGTAACCTGGAAGTAGGGAGATTTCCATGATCTCACCTTATATACCTTAAATATTTGTATTGTAACACAACATTATTCTGTGATCTGAGTGCTGCTTTTGGAACTCATTGTAGAAATTCTTGAAGAATCACTTTAGTGCAAATTTGAAAGACTTTTATTCTGAAACAGAATAACTGGATCTTCGGCTAGTTTTTAGAATGTTTCCATTTCTGAACCATTGTAATGTAACTGTTACATAATTTTTGTTCTATGTCTAAATACTTGAAAGCCAGCAATGCATGTGCAGTATAAATACTTAGTACGTAACAATCTTTATGAACAGTTGCCTTCAGTTACAAAGTTGGATCAGATTGCCACATAGGAATTCAAACCACAAGCCTTCAGCTTTTTGTGCAACTACTCCTCCTCTGATGCCCTGGTAAGTCTCCGGAGCAATCCCAGCAGTATGAGAATCTAAAAGTAGTCTGCTATTGCAAGTATTTCTTTGCCATTATTTTAGCCTGACTTGATGTTAAGTTTGATGCAACTTTCCTCTTTAACCTACTCACATTTAGTGAGAATAAGAACAAAAGCAATCTTTCAGATGCTTCTAATTTAGTTAAATGTTTTTCAGTAAGCATCTGAAGTTATTCCAGTTTTCAGTAATTATGCAGGTTTTAAGTGTTTATGTTGCAGGATAAGATTCCTGCTGATGACTTTAGGGTCTACAAAGCTTCTACTCAGATTTCGTGCCTCACCATGGAAAAAGGACAACAAATGGAAAAGATGTCCCCTTATGAAAGACTGGATCCAGGTTTACTGATGTAAGAGTACATTCCAGTGGTAGCCTAGTACATAATTTCACTTTAGTTTCTATACTGCTTACTTGTGGTAGTTACAGGAAACTATTCTATTATTCCATACAGAAATTTCACTTTACTTTCTATACTGCTTACCTGTGGCAGTTATGTGAAACTATTCTATTATTCCATACAGAAATTTGATATGAACATTTCACTAGAAATACATGTTTTCAAACCCCTGTATCCCCCCAAAAATAAAACTGCATGTGAGAGAGAGAGTGAGAGTGTGGGGATGGGGGTGGGTGTGTACGTGCGTGCGTGCATGCTAAAGAGAGACAGTCTGTCTGTGTGTGTGAGAGAGAGAGAGAGAGAAAGAGGGAGAGAGAGAGAGAGAAACGTGTATGTGTGTGTGCATACATGCTAGTTATTTATTAACAGCATGCCCATTACAATGTTATACCACGTGCTTTACATTAGTTTTAACAGGTGATGTAAATATGTACATGAGAATGGTTACATTGATATATTAAGAGCTCAAATGCAAAACAAGTTAAATCCATTTGTGAGAATTATTGAGTTTTTGCTTCCACTGCCACAATAGGAGCCTCTATGTCTGATCATGCAGTACTCTGTGCAGAAAATGTTATATTCCTCGTGTTACAAGAAGTTGAAAACCTGTGTTTCACTCAAAACAAATTACATCTGAAAAGCTGTTTATTTTAAGTTACATCCACTTTAATTTGCTTTTGTTGGCAATAATGGTGAAATTAGTAATGTATTGTTGCAGAGAGAGTTGAAACACATATAACGGTGAGAGCAGACTTTTGTAATTTATGTGAATGGAAAGATTATGGTGGAAGATATTATGCTGTCAGTTTGTGAAGCAAATGTGGGTTCCAGGAAAAAGAAACTCAACTAAACAGACCAGGAGACATTTGTCAATTTGTAATTATAATAGTTATAATTACAATAATTATTATTGTAATAACAGATTATTTAAGTCAGTTTTACTCATGACAAAGTGTAAAACAAGTTATATATACATTTTGGTGCAAATCAAGTTTTATCCATTTGTAAAGTTAAATAATTTGACAAAGAGAAAATATTAAAGGGCAATATTTTCTTAAAATCATCTTAGCATTCAAGGAATCTGATGGAAAAAGAATATTATAAAATAAGCCTTACAATAAACTGTGATTACATTTGGCTTATTTGTAAGAAAAGTAATGTAAGGATATAACTTGTTTTGCTTTTAAGCTCTTCATATACAGGGTGTCTGGAAAAAAGGTTCCAATATTTACAGAGAAGGTAGTATGTAACAAAAGAAGAAAAACAGTTCTTTAAATATTGGTTGTAAACTTAATATTTGCTGAATTATGGTCTACTACACTACCATCAATGATTACCATGTCTTTGATCTACTCTTCACACCCTGCATCTAATGGAATCATGCATTCTTTGGAGCACCTCTGGTTATTGCCGGATTCCATCACAGCATTGAATACATGTTCTCGTAGTGTCCTCAACAATTTATGGGAACCACATACACCATGGTCTTTAAATGTCTCCCAAAGCCAAAAATCTAAAGGGTTAAGGTCGGGAGAATGGTAAGGCCAAGCTACTGACCCTCCCTGATCAATCCATTGCTAATGAAAGACTCGTGCTATCTGTCACCTATGATGACCCTATGATGAAAATGGACTGGTGCCCTGGTCCAGAGGACAAGAAAACAAATTAGAGTACTGCAGTGTCACAACAAATCACATGCTATTTGAGCACTACCTACACCAGACATAAATAATATACCTGACTGTTAAAGTAATATGTATGTAGCATGCAGTGAAATACTGCACGTTTACTACTCTTGTGCTCTGTTCTTGCTTGATACACCATATGGAAACACGATGTACTGCATAGTAACAAACCTCTACATACAACATGTGCTGATTTGTATTGCACCAAAGTGCTCTGAGTGCAAGATATGCTCCTTGTACAAAATAAGACCATAACTCAGAAGATATCAGGTTTATGACCAATGTTTATAGGAACTTTTCATTCTTTTGTTACATACTACTTCCTCTATATATATATTGGAACCCTTTTTCTGGACACCTGGTATAATATACTACATTATTCATTATTAATTTTAGCTATTTCAAAAATATTATTTAGCTCTATTTACACTTTATTGTCCATTACATAGCTGAGGTTAACTACATTACTTTATTGTTTCTGATTGAAAGTCTCTATTAACTATGTGTATATTATTACTAGTTTGCATAATACTTATCTTAATATTTCTATCACTTCATTTATTCTAGAATGAAAAAGTCTATCGATTTGATAAATTTCATGAGTATCCAGGTGTGTTTGTGTATTAACTGTTCATTCACTGTAGGCCAAGCTCTGCAGTTAATCAATAACTTTTTAATCATTTGATTTCTTTGTCTCTGAAGCTTTATGCACTTTTATATTAAATGATCCATGGTCTGCTGTTCTTCCCTGCAAAAGCAAATAGGATCATTTACCACTCCAAATTTGGCAAAGTAGGATCTTAATTTCCTATGTCATGTTAAAAATATTGTTAGCTCTGGAAATATGGGTACTTTTAAATGAATTCTGGGGTTTACTGATGGAAGAACGTTTTCATAACTGCTCCTTTCTTTGAATTTGGCCATTGTTGTTCCCAAATCTCGAGGCCTTGTTTCTTCTTGCACATGATAATCACTTCTCTTGGTGTTTTCTTCTATACGACTTCAAAAGATGCTTGTTTTGCAAGTCAATCCAACAGCTCGTTGCCTTCAATCCCTGCATGTCCCTTTACCCATCCAAAATGTGCACTCCATCATGTATTGTTCAGCGCAGTTATTTTGTGCTTAATTGACTCTTGTCAATCTATTATGTTTGAATTTATTTTTCAGAAGATCTAGAGTAATTTTGCTGTCAGTATGTACTACTGCTTTCTTTAAATGGTTTCTAAAATCTTCATATTCTTCTAACTTCTTGGGAACTTTCAGAATCTGAATTTGTTCAATCTGATTATTTGTACAGTTGCTATGTAATTTGAATTTAAGTTGGTGAATTAAATTTCTGTTCATAAATATGATTCCTGCCGCTCCTATCTTGTCTCCAGTTTTGCTGCCAGCTGTATATTTAGTGTGTTCCTCTACTTCCTGAATTATAGCTATTTCTGCAGGATGTCACCAATATCTTGGTTCCAGTGGTGCATCATACTTCAGATTGTGAGTTTTTGTTGCCATGTAAGTCTGGATGATTTCCTCTATTATTATTTGGATGGTTCTTACTCCAGCTGCCACGCATGAGGCATTATATGAAATAGTTTGATATGCTTTAGCAATTCTGATGTTAATGAGGTGTTGCATTCTGTTATATTTTGTGATGTTTTCCTTCTGCATATAGCCTCTACCCACAAAGGGGCTCCATATATCAAGATAGGGACTATAGCTCCTCTGTACATTTTTTAATATCTTATGCCCCAAACCCCATTTTAGTTTAGCTGTTCGTGCCAGCATGTTGATGAGGGTCTTTGATTTTCGTACAGTGTTGTCAATATGGGCATTGAAGTTAAACCTGTTGTACAAGTGAATACCCAAATATTTAGTTTCTTCAGTCTGGACTAGTCTTATGTTATTTAAATATATATTGATATCTGTATCATTGTTTATTTTCATGGTTATAAGCAGAACTTTACATTTTTTGTCATTAAATTCTTTTATTAATCACAGGCCCACTTCTGTATTTTCATCATATCTTGATTTGCAGTGTTTTCTGCTTCAATTGCATATGCTCCACTTGTGAGAACAATTAGTCATCTGCAAAGGCTATTACTTAAGTTTGTTTCCTGAATTCCAAATTTAAGAGCAAATTATACATTATGTTCCAAAATGCAGGGCCAAAACAGGATCCTTGTGGACAATCCTTCTGGACCTTTTTCCATCGTATAATTGTTTATTGATAATGTTGCTCACCTCTTGCTAAAGTAATTCATAGCCAAATTATAAATATTCTTTGTACATCCAAGTTCTCTTAAATTCTTGGGGATGCTGGATCACCAGGCAGTATCAAACACTCCTTTCACATTGAGACTGACTATGATTATGCATTGTTTGGAGTTCTCTCTAAAAGATTTGGCTTCCATTGCTGTGTCAACTCTCATTTTTGATGGGTAAATTCATACTGATTAGCATTTAATAAAACTTTGGAATATATATATTCCATTTTTTTTTTTTGTTTGTGGCGGTTTTCTTATAAACATAAGCATTTATTAATAACTTCATTCACACTACACAAAGCGTGTTAGCAATGAAACCAATATAATTTAATATTCTGAAATGTTTAATTAAGTGAAAGCCCTACATTATTTCTTTTGTAGTGATGCTGAAGTGAATGCTCAGACATTATTTACATAATAGGAGTAAGTTCTCAGAAAAATAAGTTAGAGGAGAGGGATGAGGAAGTTGGGAAATGATTCACGTTAATGAAAATTGCACTATGACTCCATTTTATATCATACCTATGCTCTGTAATAATTTGTTATAGCTTCACAACCTCTTCCTGAGTTTATGGCCATTTTTTAACTCAATGCAATTGTTGAAGTTGTTTCTTAAATGTAACCATCACAAATTTCAATGTAGTAGAGTAGGCCCTAGGTGCCATCAAGCACCTGGCAGAAATAAAATAAGTATGATACTAATGTACATCAAGTAAACCATTCATTCCTGCTTTAATCAGTTCACTAATGGCATACAACTTAGTGTATGCTAGAATCAAGAGAGATCCAGCATTCTCCACTACAAACGCATTCTTATATTATACAAAAAAATCTATTTACCCATTAACCTAAATCATACTGGAGTGAAATCCCAACTTATTTTAAAACTATGCTACATGTATAGCTACCCTATTTTACGCTACCTCCAAAAACATCATTCTTTAAACATACCAAAACACACATAACCTATCCAATGCAAACTAACAGCATAACCCTTAGAAATGTGCCCCTACATGACCTATACAATTTGTGGTGTTAACAAGTATGCTTATTACGTTCCTGAATGCATCCAGGCATCAGAAACTGTCCATATTAATCACGAAATTCCTCAAACCAATTTAATGGAAACTAGATTTTATTATATACAGAAATCAGATTGCGAATTCAAGAAAATTACAGCAGAAAGCTTATTTTAAAGATAAAATGTTACAAGTTTCTACATTGGTGGCATGATATCATACACAAAAGTGTTGCCAACCATACGTACTTGTTAAACTCCAGATTAACAACCCTACAATTACCTTGTGTTTGTGATATGGGGCACTCCGTTAACCAACAGGTAGCAATAACTACAAGTTAAAAAACCTTAGCTTTTAACTGGAGATTATAATTCAAGCCCAAGGTATGTTATAAAGTATAGGTTAGGACATTAGATTGTTCAAATTTCTCCTGCATAGATGTCAGTATCTGCCTAGTAAAATCCTTTTTAAAACATGCTAATTTGTTGGATTCATGAATAAGACCCTATAAAACCAAACTTCTTTCATCCACTAAAGGTTTTTAATAATTATGCTTTTAAAAATGTTATCAGATTTATTTTTAATATCATCTAAAATTCATATAAAAGCTGATAAACATGACACATACTTTCAGTAAATATTTAAATCCTAACATTTCAGATCTAATTTGAATGAATGTCACTATAGATTCTGTTAAAATAATATTTCTTGGTGTAAATTGTCTGCATCCCATTAGTAATCTTTTGAAACATTCCCAATGTTTCATTTAGTTTGTTGAACATGGTGAAATTACAGAAACAAACTCTTTTTGCTTTATACAACACTAGCATCAGTACCCACCATGTGCATCTTATGCAGTACAGAATGCTTAGAGGAAGATATTTCCTTAAAACTGAGTCTATGTGATGCCATTTCATATAATTCTTCAAAAGTTTACATGCATTCAGACTGCAATAACTTTACTATCAAAGCTGACATTAACAGTATTTATTTTTATATTTAATTTATTAAAAAGCATTAATCAGCAATGAGATTCAGTTCTTTGTTCTCAGATCTATGGAAAATTTTATTGCTTATTCCACAACATGTGGATTGAAACCAACTGGTTTACAAATCAGCAAATTTCAGTATTTTGACATGAGGACCCATATTTCCTTCCAAGTTGCTCATGTACAAGAGTAGTCTCAGAAGTATCTGATCTAATAAAGAAAACACAAAACTTTGAGAAAAAATATCTTTATTTCTCTACATTGTTCCCTTTTAGCTCAATACACTTTTCCCAGCAATGTTCAACAGCTTTGATACCCTGCTTATAGTAAGAACTGTTGAGGTTCTCAAAATAACCATCAACCGCAAACTCCCCCTCCTCATTGTCGGCAAGTGTTTTATCATCAATTCACTTTTTCAAATTTGGAAACAGCAAATAATCCAAAGGGACTAAATTGGCAAATAGGGTGTGTGAGGAAGCAATTCAAACTTTAACTTATTGATTTTGGCCAACGTGATACTGGATGTGTGAACTGGTACATGGTCTTGATGAAACAAAACTCCCTTTTTCGCCAAATGCGGCCATTTTTTCTTTATTTCATCACTCAAGTGCTGCAATAAGTTTGCATAATACTCTTCATTGACTGTTTTTCCTTTTTGAAGATAATCAACCAAAAATTATCACATGCACATCCCAAAAACTGAAACATGACCTTGCCTGTAGATGGAACCGTCTTTGCCTTTTTTAAAGCTAATTCTCCCCTTTCAGTCCATTGTTTTGACTGTTCCTTCATCTCAGATGTGAAGTGATGGACCCATGTTTCATCCATGGTTATGAAAAGACTTGGCTTTATTGCTGTGAAGCTTTGCCAAACACTCAATTGAAACATCCTCACGACACTATTTTTGTTCCATTGTGAGCACATGCAGTACCCATCTGGTGCTCAGCTTTCTCATGTCCAAATTTTCAGTCAATAGGCGATGTACAGCACCTTTTGAAATGCCTACTATGTCTGCTAGTTCATGCATTTTTAATTGATGGTTATCCAATACCATTTTGTGGATTTTCTTCACCATTTCTGGCATGGTCACCTTATTTGGTTGACCACTGCGATGTTTATCTTGGCAGCTCGTACGGCCTCATTTAAACTCTGCCACCCAATATTTTACTGTTGTAAACAAAGGAGCAGACTCTCCCAGAGTAGAATCTATCTCAGCTTTCATACTGGTTGGACTGAGACCTTTCAAATAAAAGTATTGATCACATAACAATGACCAATTTTTTCCATGTTTACAAATTCACTGAGAGCATTCACTATAGATGGCTGCCAAACAAATACTAAACAATGTAGAAGCAGCAAATTTCAAACTTAAATTTCATTAGGTTGGTATTTTCTACCATAGTCATTTTTTCAGAAAGCAACTGTCATCTATATGTCAGGTTGTGTACTTCTGGTTCTACCCTCATTTATTGAAAATAAAATGTGACTCAAAACTGCAGCCTTCTAGTATACCTTTATAAAGTTGCATTAATACTATCAGGATAATTAATAAATGTAATTTCTCTTTCTGCTACTAGCTTGTAAATAAATACGCTGTATTTTTTGGCATTCCAAGGTTAATAGATTTTATTAGGATTTAAGGAATCACATTAGCATATGCTCCTTTTATAACCAGGAATAAGGCTGTTCTTGTAAAATTGCCTACTAATTTCAGAAGCATAACAAAATTGCCAATGTAAAGTTTTGTCTTTTGAAATCCATATCAAAAAGTAAAAAATAATGGTATGTTCTATCCCCCAACATAATCTATTATTCAAATTCTTTCTAATCACTTTAGAAGGCATGAGGCTAATGCTGTAGGTCTTTCATTATTCTTGGCTCTTGGAAAAATATGTCGAAGTATTTTAACATATCTCAGGATAATAATCTGTATGTAAAATATCACTAAAAAGCTCCAATAAAATCCTTTTCTGGAACCCCGGTAATGGCTATGTTATTACACAATAATTTTATTGATAATAGGAGCAAAACAATAAAGAAATAAAAATATTTCCTAATACTAAAATAAGATTATATAAAACACTTATTAGACCAGTTTTAACACACAGCAGTGAGACTTGGATAATGGCTCAAGCTCTGGAGGAAAAATTAATAATATTTGAACGTAAAATACTCAGAATTCATCGACCAATTAAAGAAAATGCAATATGGCAAAACAGACATAATAAGAATTATATGACATGTATAAAGATACCAACATAATATAAGAAATTAAGATTAGACAGTTAAGGTGGGCAGAATATGTCCAAAGAATGGAAGACAAATGGGTCTTAAAGAAAGTTTTAAATGGAAAAAAGTTTTAAAACAGGACCAAAAGGCAGACCAAAAAACTGATCAGAGGAGGCAATAAGAAAATAGGTCTCACAGATGCTGGGAGTCCAAGTGGGAGATGGAGAGCGGAAGATATATGAAGGAGGCTAAGGTCTGAATGGGGCTGTAAGTGCCATATAGCGGAGAACTAGGAGCAGATCAAAATTTTTAAAGAATTTGTCAACGTTTAAAACACCTTTGCTTACATGGTTATGGCAAAACATGTTTTGAGGAGAACATGTTTTGAGGTGAGCACGTTTCAAGGAGAGCATGTTTGGAGGAGAGCATGTTCTGCCAGAAGGGACAAGTGGAGCAAAAGTGTTTTAAAGGTTGACAAGTTCATTAAAAAATGTGACTACCACACTCCACTTTAAATACTTCATTATTTTTAATTTTATAGTAGGAGCAGAGTTGCTCTAACATCCAAGGCTGCTTGTAATTCTTGAATGCTCTATGTTGCCATAACTTATATTCTGTAAACAACATTTTTGTGAGGAACAACAAATTTCAGCAATGCTTTCTTTGATACTAAGGGATCTGTTTCAGTTTTCTTCAGGGAATACAGGCTATGAGAGTTTGTTTTAAATTTTTTAATGTTGTAGAATATATAAAATATATCATTAGTAGGATTTAATGTTTTACAAAACTGCCTATACAATTCTCTTTTGACTTTGTTTCAAAGTTTATTTAGTTTAGCTTCTATTTCTTATACTAGAAGAAGTTATCATAGCAAAAAGTTTCTGCAGTATTTGGAAGCCTCTTGCATTCTTCATTCCACCATACACAAGTCAATTAGTTTTGTAATTCTGCGATGCATTAATGTTTTGAACTGTTTTTCTGGAGTGCTTATTAATGGCTTCATTTATTTCACTTGTAAAATGCTCATATCTATGTTCAATAGTGGAATTTAAATACTCAGTTTTTAAGAATTCATTATTACTTTCTTCCAATTTGCCTTTAAATTTTTTGCAGTTCATTGATTTATGATTAGCTTGTATGCATTTTTTGGGATCTAGGATTTCACGGTTAGTGTACTCTTTTAGGTTAGTATAGAAATATGTTGGATGATTTCTGAGTATTAGCTTATATGGAGTTTTATATTCGCTTTCCTATAAGTCAGTAGGAAAATTGGATCTTTTGGAATGTAAGGTTAAGTTTCTATGTTATTTCTTAAAGGTTACTCACAAAATACATTAAATGCACAAATATTGGGTTAATATGAGATACATTACATATTTTAGACATATTACTGTCATTCACATTAAAAAAATAAAATGATATGCAGGCTATGCCTAAGAATAATGCTGAGGTATTATGCAGCAGAAATGTAATAGAACTTAAAGGAAGCAGTGCAACTTTCAACAATCTAAAAACATTTACAAAATTCACTCTCGTCACAAACCTGGAAATTACTTACTCTTTCGGAAGTCTAATTATTTTGGCTTTCCTCCTGTTATATAAATATTGCCCTAATATTTCACCTTCAAATCTCTATCAACTATCAGTCAAGGCCAAAGGTATGACATTTTTGTATGGTTACCTCCAAGTTAGTACTCTAATGCTACCCAAAGTGGCAGTTCATTGCTACTCACAGTTAGCTGTTATCTGAAGGTCATAATATGAAAATTTCCCTGGTTCAAAAAAAAATTCTAAATGGAATCTTAACTGGAGATCATAATACAGGCCCCTTGAGGTAGAATTTAATAATTATGTCCACATATGTATAGATGGGTCCAGTTTAAACATAAATGGTAATAATATGCTTGGTATATGTATATGAAGTGAACATTATGTATCAAGGAAAAATCTGATTGATACATTCACATGACTTTCTCTACCCTCTATCGTTTATTAGTGGGTATACAAATTATTCTTACTCAAGCTTATTTTTCTATCTACTACATTTTAATCCAAATAAAACTTTGCAGAAATAGCTACATTACCATTTCATTATAGATACAAAGGGAACAGCGAGTCAAAAGTTTAAGAACAGGGTTAAGAGAATGACCAAGAAATGAACAATCCATACCTTTAATAATGGGTATCTCAGAAATGACTTATGTTACAAAAAAATTATTTTAAATAAATTATGGTTTTAAAGAGATCTACATATTTTGTGTAGTACGTTTTCATCTATCGCTTAAGGTTTAGTAGTTATACAAGTTTATAGAAAATTGTTTCTGAATGAGGACGACTTCATAGGCTATTCTCCAAAAATTCAAGTTCTAGTTTTATTTGGCATATAAATATCTTTCAAATATGGTATTTTGTCAAAGTTGTTAGAGTAATTTTTTAGAAAATAAAAGATTTCGAAAAACGTTCGATGTAAAGGGTAGTTTGGGGTCGAGGATTCTCTGGAAAAATCTTATGTTGCATCTTTGGAAGGTATTAAGCTAAATGCCAAGTTTGGTGTTTATCAAATTTTTGTTTTTGAGTTATGGTGTTCACACACAGACATGTTTCCAAAAATGCATTACTTGGATTCAGCAAGCCTCAAAACATATATTTCTGGTGAAATCTCAGTATTGAATTTTTGTGTGGAGTGCAATATTTCCCCTGCTTGCTATACATAGCAGAGTAAGTAAAAATTGCAATGTTCAGTATTCTACAGTTGTGGCTATTGCCATATAAATTGGAATTAAAGTAACAATTTTTCCAGATTCCTAAGCTGTTTGTAAATTAATTGTGTTCCAGATATATTGAGACAACATTCAGCAGTGTGGCATGCATCAACAGTTCATTCTTGTTGGCAAATGATGAACACTATTCCTGCAATTCTCATAATTCTGGAGTAGATTTTGCAGCAGCAGAACAATTCTTTACATCTATTAGTCGCATAGAGAACACGTCAGTCAAGAATTTGGTGAGCACACTAAATGTTTTTAGTATTTTCTACATTTGACCCTTCCTTTATGACCCCTCAATTTTTTTTCTAAGTTCCGACCTCAGTTGCAATATTACATGTTATGTGAAGTCACAAATATGATCGATACTTAAAAAATAACCTATAATACTGCCTAAAAGGTCAAAATAATATTAATTGAGTTGAAATAAAACAAATAAAATTTAAGTTGAAAGTATTTTTTGTGCATGCACCGTTGTCAGTAGCCCCTGGTGACAACATTGCTTGTACAATCACCCTAGTCTTTGTTGCCAACTTGAAGTTAATAAATTGAGTTTTCACTGATGAGAACTGTAATTACTACTATGTTTTCACTTATCGAAACTAAAAAAAAAAAAAAAATGAAAAAAGATTGTCTAAAATAAGCTAACATTTTATGTACTCATCTACTCTAATACACAATTACACTGCACTACAGGGTAAATCTCGAATGTCCTTGATCATCTCTTGAAAGGGACCAGCTAATCAGTTTTTACAGTGTTGTAACCACAAGCATTCTGTCAAATGCACATCCATTTGATTATGCCTGGATAGGCGATGCTGGAGATATCACCAGTGTGAGTTGATATTCTTCATGTGGGATTTGTGACTGGGTCCACAAAATGCTGACTGCGGTTTACAGTAAGGTGGGCAGCAAAGCCTGCAGCCATTAGTCCATTGTAACCACCCCAGCAGTTAGTGTGGATTCTGCTGGCGAACTCCACATGCTCCCCAATTAAGGCAAAGAGGGCATCACCAGTCACCATCTCTCCTATTATTGCGGCATACTGCCATCCTCACCTCATTGGTAACAATGTCAGTCGTTCCCAGGATTCAATTTTCTTCCATGATACGGCCACAATGATATTTTCTTCATCCAATTTTGCATTCATTGATCTACTCGATGTATGTGGCTGACAGCACCCATTTTGTCCCTGTTAGTATATTTGGTGTCCATCGAAGACATGCTCACCTCACAACAATAGCTGAGCCAGACAGCTATTGTTCTGTGGCTTATGCAGATGTCTCCAAATGAACTCTGTACAACTGTCTGTTCATAAGAAAATGTGTGGGCAACTGTAGGTAACTAGGAGCACTTGGGCCTGTGGTAATCTTAAGTTCTCGAACCAAATGCCCTTTGCAACCAACTCTGAAAATTGCTCATGCTCTCTCTTAAAAGAAAACAACTGGTATCACCGATCTTGTTTCGTAATAGGATGAAGGATGGCATCACACTCCCGCTATAACATCCACATTCTTAATAAACTTTCATCGTAAAGATAATCCATGCATTGTCCCACATTGTTATACAATGCTGAGAGATCAATTAAATTTATGAACCTAACCATTGCAATCAAACACAGCTTACACGTATGAACTTTCTTTAGTGAATGGCAGGGACCCTACAAGATGTTCGTTTTCAGAATAAACACTAAAGCTAATTTGATTCTAACAATGGTACATATAGTGAATACCTGTTGAGTTTCAATACCATCTGTAAGACACATATTTGGGGTGTTGGTGCAGGGGTTGGCAGCAAATGGTCATACCACTATCAAGGTTACCTAAGCTGTGATTACTGGTGTACTTCAGCAGGTTCCATCAGCATTCAAGCAAGCCGATCCAGAAAATAATGTGGCGGAACGTAAAGGAAAGAATATCCACATGTTGATTCAACATGTTGTTGCTAAACAAAATTGTTTTCACTGGGTGGAAAACATGTTGATGTAATATGTACTCAGCTGACTTCATTCAGACCCGAATAACTTCGGCCAGACATAATATAGACAACTGGCCTGTGCATATTATTCATTGCTTACTACATTCAGTTCTAGTGAGAAAAATGGAGTCGATTAAAAAAAGACAATACAGTTAATTAATGAGATTCATGCAAGGGCCATCATCTGGGATGTATCTCTAAAAGATTATGGGAATAAAATAAAGAAAATGAAGTGTTTACATGAGCTTGCCCATATTTTTGAGGACATAGAAAAAAATAAACTGGTTAAGCCTAATCTCAATTCAGCTGATCTGGCTGCACTGAAATTCATTTTCTGCTTTCAATTGCTGGTGAAATAATAGTCAGCAACAAATTGAAACCTTTCGATATTCTTAGAAAATTGTTGAAGTTGAGTCTGTCCTCAACTTTCAGTTCAGACAAGATGCTATTTATATTATTTCTACTACTTATAAAAGGGCGCACCCATAACTCTCTTCTTTTATTCTTGTGCCTGTTCTGCTAGGCACACATTGTGGCTATAAAGGCTAAATCTTCATAGTCAGAATCCATGTCAATATTGATATTAACAAATGCAACATGTTCACACTGTGGTTCACTTGTTAATGCAGTGGAGATGGAATGTTGATGGAAATTCCAACTACACTTAACATGTATTTAAAGTTGTATGTTTAATGTCGATTGTTGAGGCAATGGAGACCAACCAGTCCACATTTGATACCTTTTATTGTAAGCTAGTTTTTACCTCCAGTCCTGCATGGATATTTATATTTCGTGTGATTCATATTTAAATATGGTTACAAATCAATCCCTGCCACACAGATACTTAAATAGGCAAAGTTGATCAACATCTGAAGTAAAGTAAACTTGTAAAACATGTGTTGTGTATCAATTTCTGGAAGTAAACTACCAATCAGATAGTAAGCTTTTTCTTGTATTATAAAAATTACAATCACAAACTTGTTTAGCGCCAAATGACGTTAGTTTTCAATTGGTAATGATGTGTAACAAAATATGAATATCTGTCAATGAATTTAGAAGGGCGGGGATTCTAATATGTCTCAAAGACATATTATAGACCAATTGCTTCTTCACTTCATTTTTACTTTCTCTACAATTTAACTATGGTAAGTAGGGGAAGCATTGTAATCCACCCAAACATTCAATACTGACATTTCACCAGAAATGCAAGACTCCCTGAATTCAAAGAAGCAATTTTTAGAAAAACATTTGTGTGTGAGAGATAGAGATCTCCAGGATCTCCTCTGGAGAGGTTGAACACGACTACTGCACCTGACATTCCTGAATTGGGCACACTACACCACTGCACTCATGACCGCCTAGTTCTCCTATTGGATTAAAGCAAGTCGCACAGCTCGACATCTTCCCTCACCTGGTGGCTACTTGCACAGTGCAGCCTAGCTGCCATTACTTGGCTTGCCGACCCTCATCTTAGATTATGGCAGGCACAACCTGGCCCCTCGTCATTGCTATGTGCTACTTATGATAGCAGTGACCACTTCATGGGCTAGGCAACCTGCCCACTCTACCCAACGGCTCATCAACAATGCATAAAGTCGCCACATCCAATTCTTCCATGCATTCCTCCACTGCCAAACATCACTTAACAGAACCAAATGGCATAACACCTCTAGGGAACCATCAACAGCCTTCCATGTACACCATTGCACCTGGTTCAAAGATGCCGTTGAAAGCATAAAAGCAACTCTCTGGGATCTTGGCCTCGAGGTGCTGCAGAGACAACAAATGTGCGCCATGTGGCAATGGAGGCCAAACAACACAGCAACATTTGAAACCTCTCAGTGGTGTCCTCATAGATCTCACAAGTCTGCCAGGCATTACAGGACAATGACAAAATGGTGGTATTCATATCATGTCAGTGCAAGTTGATGCAAATCGAGTGCCACCTAATGGAACAGGATGATCCAATAGACAGCGACCGCAATTATCGATCCATGTTGTTGAGTGCCCTTGAGGTCTCAATCACTGGGCCTTGAGAGCAGCAACTAGAAACCAAATCCAGCATTCTTCAGAAACTACAACTCCTATGCACTAACATCGACTACAGGAAGGCTACCTCCTCATATGCAACTTCATGGAATCACATCTGCTTCCACTATTACAACACAGCAGACAAAATTATCATTAAACAAACCCAAATGGCAAACAAAAATAAATAAACATATAAACACCCCTTATCCAATCCCCGGGTGGCAGTCAAGGACTTGTGCCATGGCTGTTAACCCGGCCTACGTATTTCCCTCTCGCAGTTAGTAGATACTAATGTATGCCAATGGATGTACTAATGCAGTAGTCCAATATCCCCTCTTCTTCACTTAACTTGTGAATTTCTACCAGGGATGGGCAGAAAATAACATAACAGTTACCTTAATGTAATAGTTACCCAAGTAACGAATAGAAAGTAACTAGTTACCCAGTAACAGTTGCAAAGTAACTAGTTACCCAATAACGGTTACAAAGTAATGAATTCAAGTATCTAGTTACCCAATAATGGTTGCAAAGTAACTAATTACCCAATAACAGTTACCAAATAACAAATACAAGTAACTAGTTATCCAATAACAGTTGCCAAGTAACGAATACAAGTAACTAGTTACCCAATAATGGTTACCCAATAACAGTTGCAAATTAACTAGTTACCCAATAATGGTTACCAAATAACAAATACAAGTAACTAGTTATTCAATAACAGTTACCAAGCAACTAGTTACCCAATAATGGTTACCCAATAACAGTTGCAAAGTAACTAGTTACCCAATAATGTTTACCAAATAACAAATACAAGTAACTACTTACCCAATAATGGTTACCAAATAACAAATACAAGTAACTACTTACCCAATAATGGTTACCAAAGTAAACGAAGATACTGTTATTGTTTTAACAGTTAGCAAGCCTGGCTGATATCATTTACTATATGTGCACAGCATTGGTATTGCTTATCAGGGACTAGTTAGCTCAACCGAGGCTGTCTCTTGGTTTTCATCTTCAGTCTTCCTCACAAGGAGTTGCAAGTACATATTTGTTTATTGCAGCTCATTGCTTATGGCTTCTAGGTCACAGGTCACAGATGACAGTCAGTTAGCATTCTGACAGCAAGCTGTACACATTGCATTAAGATTTTATTCACATATGATTATAGATAGGCAAGTTTTTGTACATCACGGGTAGATGGTATGCATAAACAACTAATGCTGTTTAATAACAAAATAGGTGCAGGTCACTAAGCTCGAGCAGTGGTGCATAAATTTTAATAGTGGCAAATCAAGATCCAGAGTTGCACAATTTCAACATCTACTCTCTGAGATTGCTTAAAGAAATGTGAAATTTCTGCAACTTTTGAATTTGATAAGCACATGTGAAGGTGTGTGTTTTCACTCGTTTGGATTTGTTAACATGGATATTTATGCCATTAGCCTTGCATGGCAAAGAACAATGAATGGCCGACAGATACACGACAGTGTTACAGTATTCCCCAAATCAAACCTTGAAGTTGAAAGGGCTGCCTCATTACCAAAAACACCATATTTGTAAGTTAAATACTCTTTATTAGTATTGTACAACTGTGTGTTTCCAACCTCGATTTGCATGAATGTAAGGAATTCTTCATTTACTCATGGCTGTTTTCATATGCACGTGCTAAGAGAGACACACTTATGGTGAAAATAACTTAGCCAAAAGGGAGAAGGCATATGTGTGTGTGTGTAGTAGTATAATGTAGTACATATACATGAGTAAAAATGTCAAAGTAAGTGCGAATGCATTTTGCGATTATAAACCACCATAGTAATCAAAGTGTTGACGCAGCTAGAGAAACTTCTTTTTTGATTACATCAAAAAACAAAATAAGTGTGTATTGACATCATTCATGCTGAATAGTAGTTACAGCTAATCGTTGTTGGTAACCGTTAATGTAATGTAACTGGGAATGTGATAACCATGAAAACAAATAATTTAATTATTACTGGTAACTATTAACGCATTATAACAGTGGCAGTTATAACCGTTACTCGAAAATAACTGTTTGCCTCATCCCTAGTTCCTACCCTAAAATTCTTACCCCCCACCCAAAAAAAGGATACAACACAAAGATTCTCAAGAATAGCATGTAGAAGTCGTTAAAGCAGACAATTTATATCAAATTTTTTTATGGTGTTAACCATTTTCAAGATATTCTTTGTTATTGGTTTGAATTTTCAAGTACTTATACTTTTTTCAAGTGGTAAGTTACTATTCGCTTTTTCTCATGGCCATGGAAAGTCGACACATAGTGATCTGCGTGTTAAAAATCTGACTATCGCTTTAGCTTACTTATTCTTCTTATACATACAACAAAATGTGTAAATGTAAGTTTATTTCAATTAACAAAAAGTACACAGAAATAAGGTTTTCTAAGAGTAATTTGTAGAAGGGTGAATAGAGATAGTCACATAAATCTATCACATCAGCATATATATATTTTTTACATTACATTTTGGATACATTTTATTGCTAAGATTGATTGTACAGTGTGCACTACTCATTATCTGGAATTGGACTCCTAATCTTCATAGACCTGGTCTCCAGTAAGGTGAAGATGAAACATGAAAGCAGTGGTTGTAAGGGCCCATTCACATCGAAATGTATGCGCAGACGTGGCATAAGCACAATACTTTCCATTCATGCTATTTAATGGAAGCATTCACATAGAGTCACGTGATGCACTACACAATGCAAGAGTTTGCAAACTCCAAACTTTATGCTGGTGTTGCGTACATAGAGGAAGAAATCTGCATTTCTTTCTTTTTGCATTGCCTGCTGTTCAACAGCAGACGATCGCAATGCGTGATCTGCATTACATACATGCTCTTCCATTTGGCCGTGAACCACACAATTTGAATTGGTGACGCCAAGCACTGCTGTGTTGTGTAAACTTAGATATGGACTCTTTCGATGAGAAATTCATTTCATTATTTCAAGAACAGCGTTGTCTTTATGACAAAAGGCATCAGTCGTACAAAGATCAGATCCTGGAAGATAATATTTGGAGGAGCATAGCACAAGAACTCAAATGTGAAGGAAAGTGTTTATAACATGTATATCTAGCACATGCTATCGAGTTAGAAATAAAATTAGATTGGCTATGTGAACCGCTTTAATAAATGTAAGTTATATATAATTCTTTCAAGCTTGGAAGTGTCCACATATGGGCGAGATGTAGTCAGAAAGAAACCATTAGATTCTACCATTCATTTAAGGTTAGACAAAGGAACATCTCAGTGAATATAATGATTGATATTTTGAGTATAAGAGATGCATAAACTGATAACACTCATAGTTGAGCAGATACTTGAGATTAAAGGCAAATTGGAAGCTTTGAGTTTTAAAATAATTGTATTGTAATTTGGACAGTATTCCGTATCCGGGTAGAAGGTATTAAATTTTACAAAACTTGCAGAATTGGTGTTTTTTTATATGTACACACTATTGTGTAGTCTACTTACTTCTTAAAGTACACAGGAGTTGTTATTTATTCATAATATTGGACCCTTCTTTGCGATCGTTTAGCAATTGGCAGACATGTTGTAAGGTGTTAGTGCCAACGTGATAAAAAAACTGTGGTTAACGGAATGTCGCAAAGCAATGTGAAAGGTAGCTAAAGTGAGGTGATTAAGGACATATTGTATAAGATTTGCGGAAATACCAGATCACATAAACAGTTAGGAATAACATAACGTAGAATGTTTATCACCTCAGATTCTCGACCTTTTACTTTCTCTATCACGTATACAGGTAGAGAAGGCATTGCATTCCACCCAAACATTGGATACCGAGATTTGTTTTGAGGCACCCTGAATCTAAAGAAATCATTTTTAGAAAAGGTCCAGGAGTGTCATAACTCGAAAACAAAAATGTTAGTATCTTGAAAAGATGCAACACAAAGAATTTCAAGAAAATCCCCCACCCCAAACTAACCTTTACTTGGAATATTTTTGGAAATTTTTGAATTTCTAAAACATGATTCTAACAATTTCGATTAAAATACCATGCATTAAAGCTTTTTACATAACAAATAAAATCTATATCTTGAATTTTCTGGAAGTAGCCTGTTAAGTCCTCTTTATTTGGACGGAATTTTGTATAATTTTGTGTAACTGGTAAAGTTAAGCGATAGAAGTAAATGCACTACAGAAAAAAATACAGATCCCTTTAAAACACACAATTTATTTAAAGTAACTTTTTGTGGCATCAGCCATTTGCGAAACATCTGTTATTAATATTTGGACTTGCTCAATACTTTATTCTTTTTAAGTTCCACTGATTTTCAGATCTTAAATACGTTAAGAATAAGTGTATTATAATTTATTCTCTGCATTAGTACCATTAAGCAAATAAAATGACTAAGTGCGTGTTTTCCATTTATATTGTGAAAAAGCTCCTGTACCTTCACCTTCTCTCGGCTGTGTTTTGCCGCTTAGGGCCCTAAATAAGTAGTAACCGCCAAGCTTGTAGTTTGTGATGCATTTTTCTTTCAGATGCTGGCAGCACATATTATCTTCCGCTAATTTTTCACTGCACTGTTGACAGCAATGTCACCATGATTTCCTTGTTTGAGATGAGTGTTCTGCTAAAAGTATGTTGCTTGTGAAAACTGAACACAACTCGCAATATATTTCATAAATGTCCCGAAAACATTAAATAATTGGCGCATTGTGAATTATTATGCACTTCTGTAACATTCAGAAAGGATAAGTCACTCCGTAAAGGCATGTATGACAGTTCCGTAAGTTTTGTAACATTTCATAGCTGCTACCCGGATATGGAATAATGTCCTCTGATTTTATTTGTTGTAAAATCAGAACTAAAGCAAGTAACAATTAGGAGTACTAATGTCTAACTAAAATGCTACGTGCGAAATTCATATTTCTTATCACGAGTAAGACCTAGTGACCAGGATTTTTCAGGCCTTGTTGGTGTATATCATTGGTTGATTACAAGGTTATGTTCATGTGGATTAGTGTTATCATAAGAGTAAACTGGAAGGGTTAGTGAGAGGAAATTCACAGAATGAAATTCCTCTATAAATAGATATTTTTTTAAAGATTAAAAACAGAAGCGTTATTAACAGTGAAGTATTCGTCATGATTTAGATTGAGTCACACTTTTTTTTATACTCACCTTCACTAATTAAACTTACATAAAACAGGAAACGTTTTCGAGGGCATTCGTCCTCATCAGCGACTGGGTGACTAAGGGTCGCTTTCTCCCATGTCCTCTTCTTCCTCATCCTGCGAATTCTGACCCTGTTGCCATCTGTGTTGGGGGCACAAAGTTTTAACACATTGCTTACAGGCAGGATTTCAAAATTAATGACGTTGTTGCTGTTTTTGACAATGTGTATTTTTTCCCAGATGTTCAATTCTATTGGTGTGGTGAAGGGTTTTAACAACTTTATACTTTGGCCAATGTTGTGGTTTTCAGTCCAAAGATGGTGTGATACAGCAGATTTCTCTATTTGTTTTAGTTTTATGTTTCTTTGGTGTTCCTTAAGTCTGGTTTCCAAGTTTCTTTTAGTTTTTCCTGTGTAATATTTCTCACATTCCTCACAACTGATCTGGTAAATTCCGGATTTTAGTGTGTTTGGGATGGTATTTTTGAGAGGTGTGTTTAGTAAGTTCTTCAAGCTGAATTTGTTCTGTGGAGCTAGTCTAATGTTTAATTTGTTGAAGATTCGTTCAAATTTTCTAAAGGCCCAAGGGTGGTATGTGAATTTCTTGTATTTCCAATTTGTGTTTTAGAGAGGCATTAAAGTGGTGGAATGTGAAATTGCCTCGAGTTTTTCCTTCTTGTATATCATGTTGGTTATGAGATCTGAGTTGAATCCATTAGTTATTGCTATTTTTTCTATATGTTGTTGTTCTTTTAAAAATTCTTCTTTACTCAAGGGAACGCTATGCAACCTGTGGATTAAACTTCTAAAGATGGCTAGTTGGTGCGAAGTTGGGTTGCAACCATTTTTCTTTATGTAGTTGTCCACATGTGTGGGTTTTCTATGTATGCCGAATTTAAAGCTATTTTAATCTCTGGTTATAATAAGGTCCAGGAAGGGTAAGGTGGTGTTCTCTTCAATTTTGATTGTGAATTTAATGCTGTAGTCCTGAAGGTTCAACAGTTTCAAAGCGTCTTCTGTTAGTTTCTGTGGTATAATTGAAAAAATATCATCAACATATCTCCGCCAAAATTTATATATGTGGGGGAAAGCTTTTACTATGTGGACTTCAAGGTGGCTCATATATAGTTCTGCCAGAATGGGGGACAGTGGGCTTCCCATTGCTAGTCCTTTTGATTGTTTGTAGAATTTATGATTAAAAGTGAACAAGTTATGTCTAGTGCATAATTCTGTAAGGTTGATGATGTCATCTATTTCTGTGGAGTCTATTGTAGTCTGATCCAGCCATTTTCTAAGTAGTGTAGGGATTTTTTCTATGGGAATACTGGTGAAAAGTGCTTTGACATCAAACGATACCATTATGTGGTTTTTTGGGATGTTGTAGGTCTGCAGGTGGTTTATTAGTTCTGAGGAGTTTTCAATTCCCAGGTTTTCAAACTTTTTGTAGGTTTTCAGTTTTTTTACTAACCACTTAGCAATGTGGTAAGTAGGTGAGTTAATGCCATTGATAATGGGTATCATACTGTTGTCATCTTTGTGTACTTTTGGTAAGCAGTATAATCTTGGTAAAGTGAGGTTAGCAGACTTAAGAAAGTATTTTCAGATGTTGTAAGGGTGTTGTTAACAGAGAGAGCCTTATTTACAACATTCATGCATCTAGTTAAAGGGTTCTTGGAGATTTCTTCATAGTCTGGGCTATTTAGCATCTGGTTTACTCTATGGTTATAGTCATCCAGTGCCAGGATTACAAGAGAGTTGCCTTTATCTGCTTTCAGATAAATGACTGGCTTTTTGTTTAGACTCCTAATTATTTTATTATAGTTATTGTTTTGTATTGTCCGAAGTTGTTTTATTATGTCTAGGCATTCATTCTTAACTTTGATTTTGTCTTCTGTTTTAAGGTTATGTGTGGCTATTTCTAAGTCGGCGATAAAGTTATCTTTGTTATGTAAAATGTATAGCATATAAACTGCTTAATAGTGAAAGTGATAGTGAATGAGCAAACTTCACTCAGATCATTAATCTTATACCAGGTGACTGACCTTGGAAAGTGTCAAGCAAGTATATATGAAGTGTTCAGCTATACACGAGTGTTGTGAAAAACCAGTGTTAAAGAGAAAGAAAAAGTGAAAAAGTGACATTGAAAGATAGGAAGTGCAATAATAAAAGTTACGTTTCTTCCTTTCAGGAGACGTTTAGAAAATATTTAAAAATTAAAAAGAACAAAACAAAAAGAGTAAATTTTAAATATTTCTAAAAGGGGGCAATTTGAGGCAGTATTTTAATACCTGAATAATTTCAATTGTTATTTATAATTGGTAAATTCAATAACAGCCTGCCTTGAAATAATATGTATGTAATAATTATTTAAATTGAATGTAACAGTCATTTCACATGCTTATTTTTATTGTAAACATATTTTATTAATGTTATGTGTATACTTTATATATTTTAATAATACAAGAACTGTGAGAATAGTCAATTTTAGATTGCTAACAATGAGTAATAAAGAGATAATTGTGGCAATAATGCGTTTGGAATTTAAAAATGTACTGGTCATAATTAGACTGACGATGATGTAGTTTCAGTGACAGTTTTAAAATAAGCCAATCAACAGCAAAGAAAAGTTTTAAGTTGAATGCAGAAATTCTATTTGGACTAGAATTAGCCAATCAGAGACTCGCATTACTGAAGCTTAAGGTTTTTAACCATTGAGGTTAGTCAGTTCCTGGCAAGACGTGATAGTGTGTAGATGGAAAAATGTGTTCTCTACGGGTGTTTAGTAAAAACTGATATACTCATTAAGTAAGTGTATAAAATTTCTCACAGTTCTTTTTAAAAGTGTAGTGGTTTATAAATATGTGCAAAAAGTTAAAATATAAGTAAAAATTTAGAGTTTAATCCTGTTACGTCTACAATAATTGTCATTTCTACACCTTGTATATGAATGCTGACTCTAAATTAAGACTGACGCAGCCGAGGCAAATTCAAACAGTAATATTTACGTAATAAATTCAATCCGACGCTCAAAGCAACTATTAAACATAACCTTCATTAACTTTACGTAACACATATTATGCAACATTACGCAACACCAGCAATTCATCTTCAAGTTAGTGCACATATATGGGGCTAACTCAAAACAGCATCCACTCAAAAAGCAGCTAAAAATAATACATGAGCCAACTCCGAACCAACCACCAACTTCTTCAAATTGACTCTAAATTGTGGGGCAGATAAAGTAATATACATAATTCATTATGTAACAATAGTTGAAGAATACAACTTCTTCAAATAAGCCTTCACAATCATTCACAGGTAAGTCATCCAAGGATGCAGCTTTTGCATCCTTTGTTGAGACTCATTTATCAAAGCTACAGGACATAAAAGAAGTCATTGTAGAGATTACTTCTCTTTTAATGAAAGCAAATAAAAGAAGTCGCTTGCTGCTATCAAACTCATGATGTATTCATTCTTTGAAACAAAAAATTAATTTAACACAAATGCTACAAAACCTTACTTATGCTTAATTGTAAATTTATAGTGCGACCATATAATATACTGTTGTTAAACATTTAGAATTACTTAGAAGTGTTCCCAGTGTAATTGATGCTTTTAATTGCAGTGTATATTGTAGTGATTGTGAATCAGGAATCACTAAAAGCTGATATGTTTCACCTCGTTTAGCTTATGTTTGTTAGGCGGGCATGATTAACTAAGAACCTTTTGGCCTTTTAAAAATCAATTAGCTTTTAAGCTATTTATTTTTAAAACAAAAAGCTTTTAATTGCTGTAATGCAGTTATATTGTCTATCAATGTTTTCCTACAGCTGTTTCACTCTGGCGAGTCCATTCAAGGGCATTCTAATCTGCACACTTACTTTATATATATCTGTCTCTTCTACAGTATCCATTCCTCAAAGCTTGAGATAAGGTTATAACAAGACTACTGAATGGAGCAGGGGGGGATGCTTACAAAGTAGGAAAACATGGCATTGAGTGGGCTGTGAAAATTTAACCACTATAGACATTCACAAGGATTCCATATAGCAGTGTAGAGTGAACACCTCAATTTACTCCTCAGAATTTCTTACCAAGTTCAAATAAAGAGATTAGCAACAGGTTTAAGATACTTTGGTGGCAAGTGAATACAACTAGAGGATTTGAAACAAAATTACACGTAGACCAAGTTGCATTATAGCAAAAGTTTGCTGTGATGCATTAAACGTGCATTGATATGCCAAACTAACCTGAGTAGTTAAGACATGCCAGGACTTCTTTTTTTCCAGGTTTATCTCTAAAATGCAAATTTGGGTGTACACCCTAACTTAGGTCTGGAATGTTTCCTTTCCAATTATCATTTCACATATCAACAATGTCATGTCCAGCACCTGTGATGCATATGTGGTATGAACGGACATTAAAATAGTAGAAATCTGAATATATATAGTTTGATCCAGGGAACTGCTGCACATTCTGTCTACTTTGAAATATTAGACAATTAATTCCAAATGAATTTTAAACAAAATTTACATAAATGAACTTGGACTAGTTGTAGTTTCTTTCCCTCATTTAGTTTATATACATATATATATATATATATATATATATATATATATTTAGTCATATGCAATCAAGAAGATTTAAGGAGACCAGGGAAAAGGGAGCAACGATGCAAGTGACGCTTCCATTTATGTGTTGGTGTTTCTAACCATTTAATTTAAAGGTGAAAAAACTATTTATTTTCACACTAGTTTTTCGACCTATCTTTATGTAGTAGCTATAGAGCATTCTTGCAAAAGTTTGTTTTCTATATTCATATTAACTGAGATTATTTGCAGAAATACTTTTGACATATTTCATTCCATGTGCAAGAGGGATATAGAAAATGAAATCAATAGTAAAATGTTTTATATGCCAGTCTTCGTGTGTTGCTTGAAATTGTTTACGTTTTTCATGATATGAGAAACAACTGACTGGCAACAGCATTGCAGAAAATGACAGACCTTTGGGAAATTGAAAATAATAAAAGCACATGTTGGAGATGGGTAATGCCACAAAAAAGGTTATTTAAAATAAAATGTGCATTTTAAACAAATGATTTTATTATGTAATGTTAATAATATTATGTTAAAACTAGTTACATCACATTATATACATCATCTACATCAAGGGTGGCAAAATTGACTTCCTTCTGCGAGTCACCAAATATGCAACACGCACTGCATCACTCAGCAGCATGTGAAAATCAAACTGACGGTTGCAGAGAGGGAACGTACGCCTGCCAGTTAAAATGACTCACGAGTCACATTTTCGCCACCTCTGATCTACATGGTCAAAACATATTTTTGTTAGAGATGGGACATCGATACTCTGCACTACCAAAGAATTTTAATACTTTGAAATTTTCAAGTTTTAATTTTGAAAGTAGTTGTGTTTAACTTCATGCTATATAAGGAATGTGAGACTTTACGTTATTGCAAAAGTCCCCAAGAGTTGCTGGACTATAGTTTTTATAGAACTAACTGCGTTTCCTGTGGGTAAATGCAACATTCCATAGACTCTTGTGTCTAAATGAAAACATACAAAACAATGGGGCAAGGAAAGAGGTACTTATGTAATATGCAGCATTAACTGGCACACTAAATCACATTTCTGCAATAGTCTCGCTTAGTGACTCACTTTCAGCTATTACATTTACCTGCCTTGGTGACCAAAATCTGTGAATCTAGCATAAACAAATCAGAAGTCAAAAGTGTAAGATACTACAGCTCTTGGAGATATTTTTAGTTCCGTTTTGTGTAAACTATACATTAGTTTACAATTTCAAGGTCACAGAATAAAGAGAATTGCTAGTATTTGTTTTTCTATGGATAGAAAATCCCTTAAAAAAGTTTTCAGCACAAAATATAGTTATATAAAAGGGAAAGCAAGGACATTATTATTATTAGCCTTGAATAATAATGGGGTATACATAACTTGCAGCATTATAAAGATAAAAGAATTGCTGGCAATTGAATGTCAAACAGGAACAATTTTGGAATTAGCAAACAATATAAAATTGCTTACATGCATTTTTACACAGAAAAAATTACTAATTAGTACATCATTCAGTGAACAACCTATTGCCTTCACAGGTTTTTATAAGGAGTATCATGTTCAAAACTCAGTATCGAAAAATAGTGTTATCATCCCATCACTAGTTTTTGCCAAATTTTTCAGTGGTTTCATTGCAACCTTTTTTCTCTTGCACTCATTTAAAAAATAATAAACAATCTTTTCAAAAGAGAGAAAACTGTTACTCATTCCTCTTGTTGACACACACTGACTAATTTGATTCTACTGTTTTTAACCCATATAATACGTACTCTACCTGTCCATTTATGGCACCAGCAGGTGAACTAAAATAATCTGCAATGCACTCACTCTCTGATGTTCAGGGCATTTATGGAGGCATTCCTGCTACCAAGTCTTAGGTGGCTTGTGGACAAATTTTGAAATGCACCTTGTTCTGGTATACTCTGTCTCCAATCTCCTTCTAGGATTACTCCATTGCTTTCTCTATCCACAAGGAAGGTGGACAGCATGTTTTATTAGAACTGTGCAATTCAGAAAGTCTTAGGTAGTTATGTAGACATGCTGTAGCTTTAATGATACTGTCCACATTCTCAGGCTTTGCATTGAGAACTCTATGAAAAATCCGCCATTGGGCAACTAAAATACCAAATGCATTTTCAATAACTCGTCGACCATGTGAATGACGGAAGTTAAAAATCTTCCTTCTAACATTTATTAAACTGGGTTTAGCAAATGGCTGCATAAGATTGCTGCCCAGGGGAAAAGCTTCATCACCCAGGAAATTATAGGGAATTGGAGTTCCCTGGGGATGAAGAGGTGTTGGAGGAGGCAAAGGGAGCAAACCACTTATCAAATTTATTCCAAATTGGGAGTTTCTAAGAATGCCCCTGTCACTCTGTGAACCATATGCCCCAATATCTACATGTGTAAGGCAGAATAATGCATCACACTGCCATCAGCACTATACTGAATGACTTTTTGTAGTTGAAAAACTGTGTTCCTGAGTTCGTGGGTGCCATAATGATAACATGTTTGCCATCAATAGCACCCACACAATTTGGTACATTCCACATTTCCTCAAATTCTATTGCAATTCTTCTGTAATCACTCTGTATAGGGGCTGGAAGGTACTTCTCATGAAGGGCATGCCAAATTACCTGGGTCGTTTCATTTATTATTTGACAGCATGTTGATTTTCCAATACAATAACTCCATGCCAGTGTGGGTATTGAGTCACCAGTAGCTAGAAACCTGTAGATAGAGCAATAATTTAAAACTAGCAGCAGCTGAATCTACCATTTGCTATAAGCCAATAGAGTTTATTACAGCTTTCAGTGAACATAATCACAAAAAATGTTAAGTGAAGGAACCTAGAAGCAAATCTTTTGTATCTACCAATTAGTTACTTATTTGGGATACCAAATACTCATTTTTTAAAGAAAAGCTATAGTATAGCTGACACTTTGAGCTCATTTTAAATCAAACACCTTCGTATATTATTTCACTAAGAATTGGAGATGAATTTGTGTACATGACACTTAGCTCTTTTTTCTCATATGGATAGAAATGTTTTGTAATTTATTGTGTATTGTGTGACATTTTATTTTAGGAAAAATATGCAACAATATAAAAACTATCTGTACAAGTAAATTATACTCTGTGTCACCACTGTCAGCTAGGCAGGTACAGAATTTAAGCATGGGTGAATGACAATTTAACGTGTACTCAGATATTTGCAAAGGTGGTGAAAATTACTAGCATGGCTCATTTATTCCATTGTCAGTTTTCAAATTTTATGTTTGTTAATAGATATTTGTATCTATTATTCAGAAATGAGTTGCTACACAGCTAACAAAATGTTGTAAAAGTTGCTAGACCATAAACAAATTCATGCACGGAATGTCGTAGAACTTTGGGTTTTAAACATCTCTGAACAGAAACTTAAGAATCTGTGAGGTACTTAATGAACATTTACTATTGCACTTTCTCAAAATATTAGTTCACCTGAGTGTTATGCATAGACGCATGGCTGGTGGCAAGGGAGCACGATTGCTTCTCTTATTCAACAGTGGAGTTACCATTTCCAAAAGCTCGTCAAACTGTGCTGGCTTCAACCTCGTGTAATTAAAAAAATTGTTGTGGATCACCATCTCTCATTTCCCTTATGAGGTTATGGTAATCTCCCTGCTGTATCCTGCTCTGATTCAATGGATGAACCCACCATCTGCGCCTAGATTTCTTGGCTCTCACAAGCACGGAGAATTAATGTACATTGCATTAGTATAACTTGTGCAGCTGTAGCATCAGATATATAATTTGCTTTGGCTTCCATTCTTGCACATTTCAATACTTTGGTTAAAAAATCGTGACGTCATAGTTGTACGAATGCAATTTTAGCGACCTATTTACTTATTAAATATTGAATGAATGATCTTATTTGATATTGTTGGTTATGTTATTCAAATTTGAACTTCAAAAAATTTCAGCAATTAAATGAAGGATCTAGAAGCCTGTGCCAACTTCTTGCGTTACGCTTGCAGCTGCATTGTGAATGGTCTTCCCTCATGCTTGCTGCATTGCGTTAGCGCTTACATTTCATTGTGAATGAAGCCTTATATTAGAAAAGTACGATTATATCGGGTGTGTGTATGTGCCACACAAAAAGTGTGAGCAGAGAAGTTGTTTTCATTTCAAAGGTTAAAATTGTTTGTTTATATTGACTGCCATGGTTACAGCAAGTGGCCAATGTAATCACATGAAACAACAAGCTTAATACAAAGGTTGGGGTTTGTGAAGTGTTGTAGAAAATGGCAGGCCATTGGTGTAGTGGTTAACACGACCGACTGCCTTGTCAGGAACGGACATTACTGGGCAGGTATTTAACATAAAGTAAAAGATCATGTATAATCTTCAGCCCAGTTGCAAAAAATTATTGATATGGAATTAATTGTTCTTCCACACAAGCCGTGTGTTAAACAAGGTTGGAAAGGTAGAATCAGACAACTGAAAAATTCAGTATCTCAATACAGTTCGAGATCTCCTTGCGGATTACCTGGAAAAATGCCAAGGTCGCACTTTCAAAGGCGGAGGGGATGGATTATTTCAGGCGTAAAAATCCTTAGCATGGCTTCCTTTCGGAAGGGAAGTAAAGCCATTATTCCAGTGTCATAGAATTACAGCATGTAAAAGAACCCCAAGCCTGATAAAGAGGCCTCTGAGCAAAATTATCGGTCTTTATCACCCAATATAGAATGGGATACTAAGGACCACAGCAGTTAAAGAGCATCCATAAATAAAACTCAATTTAATTTCACCAGGAAAAATGTGAATCAGTTGGGTTATATAATGTTGTATCAGCATGTTGCCATGGTAATACAGTGGTTAAAGCAACCTGACGGAAACTGGGAGATCCGTGGCTCAAATCCTGGCAATGACATTGAATTTTTAAATCATCTGATTCTACCTTTCCAATTATTAATATGTTCAACATATTTAGGATGGATGAAAATTAGACCTCCCCATTTCCCAGGTGACAAACTGTCATGCTAACCACTGCACCACTGAGGTCTGCTAATTACTATCAGCACTCCATAAACAAACTACATTCCAGTGCTGCAGCCAACATTTCTATCATGCTTGTATTCCATTTGTAATGATAGAACATATTTACTGTATTTTCCGACATATAAAATGTACTTACACATAAGATGCACTCCATTTTAAGACATGCTTCTTCTTCCTCTTTCGCTTCTGCCTTTACATTGCAGGGGTGTCTTCGTCAATCCATCTCCATTCATTCCTATCATTCTCATTTCTTCACCATCTTATTCCTTTTTCTCCCACATTATCCGAGGTCTTCCTTTCTCTCTCCTTCCTTGTACCCTCTCTTCTAGTATTTGTTTTAAGACATGCTTTAGGGAAAAATTAATGAATTTACTGTAATTCAAACAATTGTAACAAATATGTGTAGAAGCTGAAATTTTCGCTTATCTGTTGTCTAAAATCCAAGTATAGTAGTTCAAATTTGGTCATTTAGCAGTTCCACTCCTTAGATTATGCTTATTGTGAGTTACCTTTTTTAAACCTAAACCTTCTTCCTAATTCCGTCAAACTCTTATCATTTTCTCAGTTGAAAGTGGCCAAAAATATGTTTCTGCAGATCTGTTTCCATGTTCTTTAGCACACAGAAGCTAAAGCACTTGTAGTTTAAATGCAATTTTAATGTCATTTTCCAGCCGTAGTTTGTAAATTGCCGTAATTAAAGACACAAGCACATCTTCCACTAATCACAAGAATTAAAGCTTGAACAAATACTATGAAAATCGTTAACAACATTGTGTGTGCACCCACTGAACTTTATACAACTAGAATGCTGTCACCTCTGCAAGGAATTACTTCAAATGAAAACATACTAATTTTGAAGAATTGGCATTGATAAATAATTTGCTATCAGTGTATAAGACACGCCCATTTTTGGACATATTTTCGAGAAAAAAATTGTGGGCTATAATGCTGGCAAATACAATAGTTCCTCCTTTGAGATACTTATGTATACTTGCCAACTTATACTGTTTGTCCATAAAATGTACAGTTTTGTGGCCAAATTCAAAATGTTAGTGATCTTCACCTCAGACATGACAAAGCATTAAATTGTATTGCAATTATTGTAGCTTAAGATTACAGACTGAATGTACTGCACTAATTGGTATGCAGCACTATGATAAGCCACAGCTTAACTGTGTGTTTATCCTTCATCTTGTTTGTTTGCTATTTATTAATAAGCAGTCATGGCACCCATCTTGCTGACAGTTTTCTCATACCCAGAAATTCGTGCAGAATGTTATACGCCTGCTCACTCGAAATGTTTACGGTCTTGGCTATCTCACGGATTTTCGCTTGGCAGTCTTCCAACACAAATATTGTGAACTTTGTTCACCATTTGTTCTTGTGACCTTAACCAGCCGTCCTATGCACACGGCATCTCTTGTGCTCGAACGGCCACATTGAAATTCTGTGAACCATGCCATGTGAAGGAGCAGAGTCCCCATAATACTTGTTCAGCTTTTCTTCCATTACCATCACCATCTTACCACGCAAAAAGTAGTGCTTTATCAGAACACGAAATTTGCTTTTCTCCATTTATTGCGAAGCAATACATCTGCTTATTTTATGCTCTGAACAATGTTCTAAGAAACAAATGACGACCAATTTCTGCAATTATACCCAGAATAGACATAAGACTTAGGTGCAAACAAGAAATCTGTGATTAGAATACTATCTCTGTCAAAGTCATGGACCTATCAATCTGCCTTGTATATAATATAACAAATATTTGTAACAAATCTTCACTTATCTTGATAAACTTTCATCAAATTCATTTGCAAGACATGTTTCATAGCTTTCTCTAAAAAGATAATGTTTATAAAAATAAAAGGTCTGGCATTTATCAATTAAACTGTTTAAACTTTGACCAGCTTTATATTGAAAGGAGTAAGGGTCATTTGGAAATAAGAGTAAAGGAACATTTCAGGAAGGTTAAACAAACAAACTGAAAAATCAGCTGTAGCAGATAATTTTTGGTCATTTAATCATGAAATAAATCCAGAAGTTAAATTATTGAAGCGTTTAAATGAACCCATAGGTTTAATGGTGTAGAAAACATTTATTTTACAGAATAAAGATCGCATAATGAATTTTAAAATACTGATGTTTGCATCCGCTAACAAATTTATGATGGCAATACCATAGCTAACAATCCGTCAGCTAGCAGCAGTAACTGTTACAACAAATAAACAAGTCAAAAAAACCAAGCTGATGATGTAATCATTGGATGATGAAACATGTCCTGCAGTTGAATTTAATTAATGTTTATGAATATAAGGGAATATTTGTTATAAATATTTATTGTTATATAATATTAAGTTTGTATTTCTTATTATAGATAATGACATGCATAAGTAAAAACATGCTGCCTTCATTATCAGCATCACCACTAGATGTAGAGATGTTACGAGTCTACGTGATTCTACTGTGCTATCATGAGTTTGACAATCCAAAGAATCACTTGACTCTTCATAATCCTCTAGCAAATTCTCTCTCGGGCCTTAAGACGGAGGCTGCAGAAATTGTGGGTAAGTACATAAGGTAGAGGAAGGTATTGCTTTTGACCCAAAAGTTTAGAACAAAGTTTTATTAAGGGGTGCTTTGAATCCAGAAAAAGAAAAGAATTATTACGGTAGGCACAACCTAATTTGGTGATTGACGTTTCCTAGCTACTTGGTAATAGCTACAGAAACAGAGAGAAGGGATAAACATGTCATTACAATCGCCTAGCAACCAGTAATCCAGCAGTCAAAAGCAAATTGTTATCATAGCAACTTGGTACACTATACTTAGTTTGCCAGCTCTTATAAGGATATACCATGTGCTGTGTATGACGCCATCAACTGATACCTCTGCTATCTGCATGCTGACATTTGGTGTAAACAGCTACTGCTATTATTCTTGCTTTGCTTATGATTCAGTGGTACTGGAATGTCATTTGTTTATTGCTCTCTCTAGTAGCAAATGTGTGACCAGTTTAACAGCTTATCATCATCATTCACATCTGAATGAATAGCATTTACAATAGTTTAAAATAACATATACGCATGTGTGTTTATGATGTGTAGCTTTTATATTTAGTAATTGTTTCATCACTGATGGCTGCAATAAACACTCATGTTACAAAAGCAAACAAAAAGTAACTATCAGTGAAGGCCACAAAAAAAAAAAGGTTTTTGGGCATGTAATACCAAATTAAAGGACAAGCAAGAGAGATTATATACTCAGATTATGTACATTAGTAAAAACTTTTCAAGGTGGCAACCTTAGTAGGAGACTTCCAGAGGTTCCTAACAGTAAACAGACATTTCCAGCATTTAACAATGTTCAGATATCTAGCATCTAGCAACACATCTTAAAATTCTCCACAAATGCAAAATGAAATTATAATCCCCATCCCTCTCCCTGATGTAAGACATGGATATCCTGGGTATTACTGGAAACACCATCCATAAATAAACCAACAATAACAACAACAATGTTCAGAGCACATCGCAAACACACAAACATCCTCACCATTTCCCACTATCTTTGCTGCATGGCACATGGACCATGGCGCTAAAGCTGCAACATTACAATTCCCACTCCATCAACTGTCAATCGCCAACTTAGGATGTGCCCATTATAGAATAAGTTCAATCTCTCCCTTATTTCTGTGTGTATTTGTTGTTGTTCTTCTTCTTCTTCTCTGAATATAAAAACCAAATAGGCGCAGTACTTTATAATTATCAGACAAAGAAAGTGAGATGCTTATGAAAGTATTTGCATTAAACGTATAAAAGAAAAATTGTTCTTTTTATTTAATACATTTAAGAAAAGGTAATAAAACAAAGGAATTATTTTATTTAAACCTTTTATATTTATTTATTTGATTATTTATTTATGCTAATCAAATTACAGTTGAATATGGCATGGCATTTATCTCAAACTTATTGCCTATCATACCATATTTACATTCTGGAAACATACATTTTTAAGATCTATTCTCTACTGTAGGTAAATATTTTGTTTCTTTTTTTCATTGTCCAATTTCACTTGCTTTTAACTTTGTCTAAAAACTGACCTAATTAATTTCTCTACTATGTACAGCAAGTAGGGGAAGTATTGCATTCCACCCAATAATTTGATACCAAGATTTTATCAAAAACACATGCTTTGAAGTGCCCTGAATCCAAGTAAAGCATTTTTGAAAACATGTCCATGTGTATATATGTGTGTGCATGCCTGTGAACAGCAAGAATGTTCAACAAGAATTCACACTTCCACTTAGTCACTGCCAAGATTGTAGCTGGGGAGCATTTTGAACACATTATTAAATAGTTAAAATTTCATCTGTTACAGTAGTTCTGTAAATTGCGGAGAAAACTATTAAACAAGCCAACAATTAAACTGTTCCCATAGCAACCAAACCTTTGGTATGAAATAAATGTAATTGTTTCTGCAACTAAATAAGATAATTAGCTTTCAGAAAAAAGAAATGAAAAAATGTGTTGCCATTTAAACTTTTTGTCAATGACATCACAGCCTGTGCAATGTTGTTTCTTTTTGCAAAATTTTGCTTTAAAAATATTAAATTTGATGTGTCTGAGCGTAACTAAAAAATGAAAAGTCAGATAAATACCAAACTTGGTATTTGAGTCAAGTATCTTTCAATGATGCGACATGAAGATTTTAAAGAAAATCCCCACTCCCCAGACTACCCTTTATATGGAAGAGTTTATCAAAAATTTTGATTTTCTCAAAAATGGCCATTAACAATTTTGATTAAAATATCATATGTTTAAGATGTTTATATGGCAAATGAAATGTATATCTTGAAATTTCTGGGAATGTCCCCAAAAGTGCTCTTCAATCTGAATGACTTTCGCATGACTGGTAAACTGTAAGAGATAGACAAAATTTTACTACAAATAAATCTAGATCTGTTTAAAACACACTATTTATGTCACATATATATATCTTGTGTGTGTGTGAGAGAGAGAGAGAAGGGGAGAGAGAGAGAGAGAGAATCAAAATATTTCTTGTTATTTGTTTCCAATACTTACACTTTTTCTCAAATGGGAATTTGTTATTCATTTTTATGCCCTGTACATGCAAAGAGAATGGAATGTTCCACATAGCAACCAGCTCTTAAAACATTTGTCTATCGCTTAAAGCCTACCACATTCCCCTTGTACCTACAAGAAAATCAGCAATAAGATACTTTCTGCAAATGCTTATCTCAATTAACATGAAGTAGATGGAGAATAAGCATTTGTAAAAATATTTTCTACAAGAGTAAGAAAGTCATGTGACTGCAAAACATCAGATTTTTTTTTACTGTCTTTACAGAATAAACCACTTATGACACATTTTATGCTAAGTTTAAACCTCTCCCTGCCACATACATAGTAGGTAGAGAAGGTATTGCATTCCACCCATAAATTTGATACTGAGATTTCAACAAAACTACATATTTTGAGGCCCCCTCAATCAAAACAAAAAAGGACTTCGAGAAAAAGGTCCGTGTGTTTGTCTGTGTACAGCATAACTCAAAAACGAAAAGTCTGATAAGTATCAAACTTGGTATTTAAGTTCACTATCTTCCAGGGATGTGACATAAACATTTCCAAGCAAATCCCTCCTCCACCCTCAACTACCCTTTTCATGGGACATTTTTCAAAAATTTTGATTTTCTGAAAATGGCTCTAACAATTAAAATGCTTTAAAATAGAGAGTTGAGGGTTGTTACACTACATCACTATGATATTCTTAGTTGAGCGCGTTTCGGGAGACGGCTTGTTCCCATCGTCAGCATTTTCTCTCAACTGATTTTTGCCGGTCATCGGTCGTCATTAACAAAAGCCGAAAAATCCAGAATTAAGCCAGATTTTCCCATCATACTTAGGTTATATGCACTACCAAAAATACGCAAACTCGGCAACAAAATGAGGCCCATAGTGAAAAACATAAACTCTCCCACATATAAACTAGCAAAATGGCTTTCAAATACCTTCAACTCCATGCCTATGTTCAAAAGTCTTAGCATAAAAAATTCTTTAGAATTAACCAGTCACCTTTCAAATATAAATATATCACCCACAGACATGATGGTATCATTTGATGTCACTGCACTCTTCCCAAGCATACCAAAAGAAGAATTATTACCACTCCTAGAAAATTGGATATTAAACAATGGCACACCTAGAGCACAAACAGAAGATTATCTGAAACTAACAAAATTATGTCTGGACCAGAATTTCTTTTCATTCCATCACAAAATCTTTAAACAAACCTCAGGCCTAACTATGGGAAACCCCCTTTCACCATTTTTAGCAGAACTATATATGAGCCATTTTGAATCCCATATTACTAAATTTTTCCCACATCTATTCAAAACCTGGTATAGGTATGTAGATGATATTTTTGCTATTCCAAAAAAACTTTCAGAAGATGCTTTGAAATTATTAAATTTACAAAAAAGATCTATAAAATTCACAATGGAAAAAGAAGAAAATGGCCAATTACCTTACCTAGACATCAGGATCATCAGAAATAATGCACACAACAAACTAACGTTCGGCATTTACAGAAAACCAACGCACACAGAAAACTATATTAAAAACAATAGCTACAATCCTACAAGCCGCAAACATGCAATTTTAAATAGTATTACAAACAGGTTAGTACATATACCAATGGAGAAAGAGGAATACCAGAAAGAATACCAACACATTATCAACATAGCCACTATGAATGGATACCAGAAAAAAACAATAGATAAGAAGATAAAAAGGTTTGAAAGACAGAAATACATCCAACAAATGACTACGTTACTCAGACAACAAAAACCACAAGCATATAGAAAATTCACTTATCACCCTTAGGACACATCATAAATTTCAAAGGATTTTCAAAAAATACAACATCACCCTGTCTCCACAGAATAACCACAACATACAGAAACTACTATGCAACAGAACAAAAGATCCCATCCCCAACGATAAATCAGCTGGTATATATAAAATTGATTGTAATGAATGTAACCTGGTATATATAGGAAGAACAAAAAGAAATCTTGAAATAAGACTTAAAGAGCATATGAGATGCATTTACCAAAAGCAGCAAGATAAATCAGCAGTAGCACATCATTTCTGGTCTTCAAACCATGATATCACTCCAAACTTAAAACTCTTAAAACCGATCAACAGCAGCAATGAATTGGACATCTGGGAAAAAATACAAATTGTCAAACACAGGAATCACCTAATGAATTTTGAACTGCCGCCACCCAACAGCCTTTGGAGGTTCATCAGCCCAGCACCAGAGAACACCACAAACCACACACATCCCCCAGACGATGACCGGCAAAAATCAGTTGAGAGAAAATGCTGACGACGGGAACAAGCCGTCTCCCGAAACGCGTTCGAGTAAGAATATCATAGTGATGTAGTGTAACAACCCTCAACTCTCTATTTTAAATTATGACACATCACTGTTACCAGCTTTAAATCTTCAAAAGTAGTCAATTAAAATGCTATATACTAAAGAGATTTACATGACCAATTCTGTATCTTGAATTTTCTGAGAATAGCCTTTGAAGTCCTCTTCATTTGAAAGAAATTTTGTATAATCCTGTATAACTGGTAAACATTAAGAGATACATGAAAGTGTACTACATGAAAAATGTAGATCTCTTTAAAACAAACAATTTATTTCAAATAACTATTTTTGTAGCATAAGCCATTTCTGAGATATCCATTACTAATGGTTTGAATTGTTAATACCTTGGTCATTCTTTAAAGTCCTTTCAACATTCAGTTGTTTCTTACAATTGCAAGGAAACAGTATGGAATTTTAAGGCTAGCATATAGCGTCCAGTTCTTAAACATATGACTATCACTTCTCTTTGTATCATAACAAAATGTATAATGTAGCTATTTCTACAAATATTTATTTGGATTAGGATGTACTAGATATAAAAATAAGTTTAGTAAGAATAGTTTGTATACTCAGTAACAAACGATAGAGGGTAGAGAAAGTCATGTGAGTGTATCACATCAAATTTTTCGGATAGAAATGCTTTTCACTGTACATCAGTCCCTTTACATTCAAATATAATATGTTTAGTATCCCTCTTATTGCCACATAAGGGACATTGGTCCTGGTCTTGGGGTATATCATTTTTCTAAATCTTTTTATTCTCCGAACACCAGTTCTTAACCATGCAATACCTTCTTGTTCCTCTTTAGTTACCTTATCTGTATGTGTTTCCTTTGCCATGAACTTTTTATTTCAGCATAGAAAGTCAAGGAGCTGTATTTGCTAAAGATTTTATAAATGAGACTAACAACTAAACCTTTATTTTTTATGTTTTTAATAATATTCCTTCCACACTAGCCATATTTAGGCACTGAACTGGAAAGTTGAATCAGGTTGAAAAGATACTTGAATCAGATAGAAAATTTAATGCACATACGGATATCTCACCATGGCAGCTGAAGTGGTAAGAGAGCCAAGGATCTGTGGTTCAGGTCCAAGCTGTGGCATTGTATTTTTCAATTTTGATTCAACTTTCTATCTTATTTTTATTTAAATACTCAGTAGAATAAAATAAAAGCAACCTACAATATGGGTAACATTCTTTATGCCAAAGATATAAGCTTTTGTTTCCCAAACAACGAGAGATACCATAGCTCTGTGGAGGGTGTGCTTGGCCAGTTATTCAACCACATCAGCATGCACAGTTGCACTGTCGTCAGTTAAGCATAAATTATAATTTGAACAAAGATGCTAATTTGTCACTAGTACACAAATTGAGATTTGTATTATTCTAGCTTCTTTTTTACACCAGAACTTACTGGACTAATTTGCAAGACTGTTGTCTTCATCATCAGCCTAGATTGACTGCTGTTCTTCCTCCTGTGATTTGTAGATGGCATTTTCTGGTCAGGCATGCTGTACAATGAGATCCTTTTCATATGGTACATCCAAGTCTAATATGTTGTACTTACTCTTATGTATGAATAATCTTTCCCAAATGTTTTCTAGGAGCCTTTACGAGCTTCGTTTTCGCTTTCAGCTGATGATCTGTGGACCAAAAATGCTCTGCAACTGCTGATTTATCCATTTGTTTAATTTCACATTTCTCATTTGTTCTTTAGACATAGTGTCTATATTCCTCTTTGTCTTCCCTATGTACATTTTCTTGCAATCTTGACATCCAATTTCATAAATACCAGAAATTTTTCCCACTGGAATTTTATCCTTTGTGTTGGTCCTGAGTATGATTTTAAGCAATACTTGTTAATTGGGTCTAGGGTTATACCATATCCTTTGAATATTCTTGTGAATTTCTGGAAGGCCCATAGGTGGAAAATTTCTTTAATATTGCTTGGTGTGGTGATTTCCTTATCTTCCTGTCTACCATTTCTTGGTGAAATCATTTTTATGTATGATTTCCAGGATCTTCTTGTACTCTTGTGTGTTCATCGGTATGTTTACCAAGCTCCATTTTGGAAAAATTATTCATACACAAGAATAAACACAATATATTGAACTTTGATGTACCATATGAAAAGGATTTCATTGTACAGTATGTCCAGGCAGAAAACACCATCTACAAGTTACAGGAGGAAGCACAGTAGTGAATCCAGGCTGACAATGGAGACAACAGTCTCTGAAATATGTTCCAGTTTTTTTGGTGTGAAAGTGAAGTTAGAATATTACAAATCTCAATTTATGCATACAAGTGTTAAAAAAACTGTGGTTTCCCAAAAATATTTAGAAAATTGCTAAATCATGTTGTAATAACGCGCTTAAGGAAGAAAGTGAAGATGATAACAAATTTTGATTAGTTACTGGTCTATCATGTACTTGCCCAAACCCTTTATATGTGAATAATAATGTGATGAAAAGTACAAAGCACTTTTTTTTTTATTTTTGCTGAAATAAACGTTCACAGACTAAGGAAATGTAATTTGTACACAGAATTACATGTGTACCTCCCCCATCAGACAGATATGAGCTTGAAGCAAATGTGAAACATTTTCAATTTGCTGAAATCCATACAAAATTAAGGATAACGTAAATGCAGGGAC
Organism: Deroplatys truncata; assembly: GCA_030765065.1. Classification (NCBI taxonomy): domain Eukaryota; kingdom Metazoa; phylum Arthropoda; class Insecta; order Mantodea; family Mantidae; genus Deroplatys; species Deroplatys truncata. Next base: position 675,729,510 of record CM060990.1, read on the forward strand.
TCCTAGGTGAACCACTGCATGTACAGAGTTAAAATTTTATGTATCAGAATTCAAAACAAATTGTCAACACATTCCAAGTCTGGTTGAAAACAGCACAAAATTAAGAGAGATCGAGCATAAAACAAAAACTATTTCAAGTTCAGCATATCTTCCAAGAATACCATTCCTAGATTTTAAAGAAAAATCTCCCTAGCACAAACTACACTTAGATTGAAAGCTTTTGTTATTTTTACTTTCTGTACCTAGTAGGTAGAGAAGGTATTGCATTCTGCCCAAGTATTCGACACCAAGATTTATGGGAAATACATGTTTTCAGGCTCCCTGAAACCAAAAAAATCATTTTTATAAAAAGGGTCCATGTGTATATGTGTGTGCATAGGTGAACAGCATCTTAAAAATGAAAAGTCAGATAAATAACAAATTTAGTATTTATATTCAGTACCTTACAATGATGTGACACAAAGATTTTCAAGAAAATCCCCCCTCTCCAAACTACCCTTTACATCAAAGATTTTCTTTAAATTTCTTATTTCCTAAAAAATGGCTGTAACGATTTTGATTAAAATACCACGTATTAAAGATATTTATGTGAAAAAATGTATATTCTTAATTTTTTTGTGAATAACCTGTGAAATCCTCTCTTCACTTGGAAGGAATTTTGTATAATATTATATACCTGGTAAACATTAAGCGATAGATGAAAATGCGCTGTACAAAAAATGTAAATCTCCTTAAAACAGACAGTTTATTTCAAATAACCTTCTCTATGGCATAAACCATTTTTGAGATGTCTGTTACTAATGGTTTGAATTTTTCATTACTTGACCTTTCTCGTGAAGTTCTGTCAATATTCAGTTGTTTCTTGTTATTGCAAGAAAACAGTATGAAATTTTAAGGCCAGTGCATGGCGTCCAGTTTTTAAACATTTGAATATCGGTGTTCCCTTTGTATCTGTAATGAAATGTGTAATGTAGCTATTTCTGCAAAGGTTTATTTGGATTAAAATGTAGTAGATAGAAATATAAGCTTTAGTAAGAATAGTTTGTATACCACTAATAAGTAATAAAGGGCAGAGAAAGCCATGTGAATGTATCACATCAGAATTTTTTCAAAAATGGCGATAATGATTTCAAACTATCATGGGTGGAGTACAGAAACAATATTTAGGCAATGGTTGAAGTTGGCATTGCGTAAGTATTACTGCTACATTGTAAAGGCAATGTTTAGTGTTAAAAATTATCTAAAGTCAATGTATATGGGCCACTATTTAAACACTGTTTAACCTCAGAATTCATAGTGCAGTCATATTGCTTTTTGATGACAGTATCGGAGGACGTTCTCTTCATCGTAACCTTCTGCCTGACACAGCAGTCCCTTTCAGTTATATAGAAGTGAAATTCAAATCACGCTTTTGCTCCTCGAAGGAAACTGTAAGGTAAATATTAATGTGGTATGAGGCATCTACTACATACAGCATGATATAAGAGGTTGTCCATTGTCCACAATGCATTGCAGCTTCTTGTGGCACTAAGATTCTTGGCAAGTGATGCATTATGCTACAAATAGTGACATCATTAACAATGATGCATCAACTGCTTGCAGGACATTAGACCATGTGCTTCCTGTAATTAACAGTTTGAGAGGAAGGGTGTTAAACTTCCCAAATGCAGAACTGCCTTTCATTAAACATGAATTTTATGTTCTTTTCTGGTAAGCATAAATTCTTGAGTGTGTTATATGTCCTCTTTATTCTGCCTACTCATACGCTTTGGAAATGGAATGATACAAGTGTATTTTAACTATTTATCTTTCACTTCAGGAATAATTTTATGAGAGAAATGGGTGCCATTGATTGCACCCACATCAAAATGACCTCCTTTGTGCGATAGGACTATTTACATAAACAGCAAGGAATGCTTTTAGCAACAATTTTCCTCAAAACCTGCTCTTACAAGCTTTACTCTTCACTATCACTCTATAGTGTAAGAAAGCAGAGTCTTTTCTTCAACAGAAATGTGTATGTTTGGTTTGACTAAGATAATTTGTTTATAAAACAAAACATGGAAGCAATTTTTGAAACAAGTAAGTTCAATTATAATTGCTAGAAGTCGTCAAACATTGTAATGAAACATATTCCATACCCGTTTTCACAGCTAGTATTTGAACCTAAACACTGTTTAAGCAATGGAAATGCATATGCAACTTGAATAGTTAGAGAGTGTGTAAGGGTTTAAACAAGTTACCATTTCTGCACATTTTAAGATATTTGTATGACCTATAATATCTATACATTGAATTTTTCATGGATAGCCTTGAAGTGCTCTTCATTTAGGTTGAGTTTTGAATTGTTGTATATAAATTACAAATAATAAGAAATAGACAAAATCACAAAAAAATGTACATGTTACTAAAACACAGAAACAATTCTGTGGCATTTCCGAGATTTTTGTTGTTATTAATTTAAATTTTCTAATACTTTATAATGCATTTTTTTAAATACTAAATCACCACTGTTTTGTTTCTTGCGATGTCATGGAAAGAGTATGGATTTGATTTGCTTTTTAAAGATTTAGTTATTATTTCAGCCTCCTTGTATCTACTAAGAAATGTGTAATGAAACCATTTCTCCAAACATTTATCTATGTTAACATGAAATGGATAGAAAAATAAGCTTTTATAAGAACAGTTTGTAGAATGTGTATAAAAATAAGCAACGGTGGGTAGTCAAAGTAATTTATATTATAATTCTTCCTACTTTTTACTTTTTCAGCTAAGTGGTTGAGTGCAGCACCAGTGGCTTTTTTTGAGCGGTTGATCAGGATTTTCAAGAGTGTAGTTTCATTTATAATTATAAAAGCAGCAGAAAATAATCCAGAGGTAGGTGCATTGTTTTAAAATCTACATTTGTTAGCTATCAGATAAAAAAAAAAGATGTAGGATTTAGTAAGAAACTAAACGTAATACAGATATTTTAAAAGTTAAGTGAGTGTAATGGTTTTAACTTTCATTATGTAATACTTATTGGCAAGCTCTATAAGAGAATAGAATACAATATATATTTATCAACAATTACATACTTCTTGTAATTGAGATTGACTCTCCGTCCTATGGGTCCAGCATGCTGTGACTCCCAAGTTGTCTGTATGCATTCAGGCCCTAATTTGGCTCCCTCCCATTCTTTTCTCTTTTTAATTTTATAATCCATTTACTGCTTTCTCCTCCTAAATATTCACCCATGCTCCTACTTCTTTCCCATTATCTAACTGTCAACATTTTTATTGCCACTGTAATATTTTCCAGTTTATCCCATTTTTTTATCCCAAGTACCCTCCCTCCACTTATTTGCTTCTTTACACTGCATCAAACAATGGAGCATACCCTCCACACATACTTCCATGTTTCTGTTCCTCAAACCTTTGTTATACACTACCCTGATCGCATCCATGCAAATACCTCTCTTCCTTGCTTGTCACAACTATTCACTACTTCTCCTTTCCCCATTCTTTCTTTATTATCTTGTACAACCTCAAAGAACTTTTATTCTCAAAACTTGCTCATGTGCCTTGCCTCTCAATATCTTTTAATTTCTTCTTTACTTTCTTTAAAAAACAATTGCATTATTTTCACTCCTCTGCCATACATTTCCCATAATAATCTCTTCCAAAGCTTCCTTCAATTTCTTCCCCAGTTATTGTGCCCTAATGCATTTTGGTACTTCATGCATGCTTTAATTATATTACCATCATCTAATCTCAGATTCCTGTGCCAGCATTTCAAAACTCTTTCCATTCACTATTCCTTTTCTTCCTGTTCTGCCTATTTCTGCCAATGCTAATCCTCTTAGTGATGATTTTGGCAAGCCTAATATTCTGTACAAAATATCCTATGTATTACATCAATTTTATTAACAGTTTCTGATAAACTCCAAATTTCCACTCCATATAACATTTTGATTCTATCACTGCTTCATAGAGCCTTGCCAACCAATTTTCAGATGTTTCTAGTATCTTCTATAGACACACTCTCACTTCTTTCATAGCTGGTTTTTCTTTGGGCATCACCTTTCTCCCACATGGTTCCCATCCCCCGTTACTACTTATTCTCACTCCTAGATAATCAAATTCTTTCATTATTTCTAGTCCTTCTCCATTCAGATACCATTTTTCATCTTTCCTTAATTTACTTTCTGTTTTAAATACCATTATTTTAGACTTCTTGACGTTTATTCTTATGCCCCATTCTCTGCAAAAATTACTAATTTCATTAATTGCTTTCTGTAATCCTGCAACTGTTATCACAGCTACCAGCAGTTCATCAGCATAAAGTAATCCTGGTATCTCGTTGGTTCCTATCACTGGGCTATGTGGATTGCTTTTCCCGATTCTTTCTAAAATGTCATCAATAAATGGATTAAATAGAATAGGACTCCATTTCTATCGCATCTGCTACAGAACTTCACCCCTTTGTATATTTTCTTGATCTCTCTAATGAACACATTACTTACATCCTTTTTTTTAACCTCCATGCTAGAGCCTCCCTGTTCATAGTGTCAAATTCTTTTCTGAAATCAGCAAAAAACGTATAAACCCTACCTTGCTTGTAACTTAGGTATTTATTTATAATTGTTAGTATTACCATTATATTATCTGCAGGTGTTTTTTCTTTTTTAAATCCTGCTTGGAACTCAGATATTTTGTTTTGCCTTTCTACCCACTCCTGTAATCTTTCAGCCATTATCCTGTATATATTTTTTCTAATATTGACAGCAGGCTAAATCCTCTGTAATTATTACCTGGTTTATTTACATCTCCTTTACCCTTGTATGAAGGTACCCACATGCTTACTTTCCAGTTCTCAGGTATATCTTTACTCTCTTTCACCTTATTGAGAAATCTCACCATTATTCTCATACCCTCATCTGTTTTGCTAAACATTTTCCAAACTTCCCTTAGAATTCCATCTATGCCTATGGCTTTATTCCTTTTTAGGCTTCTTATTTGTTGTTCTACCTCTATACTAGTGATTTTTGCTCCAAGTTATCATTTTTTATTTGCAGCCACTTTTTACCCACTTCATAGTTCCTTAAATCTTCTCCACCCCCAACCATTTCCAAAATATTCCAACCATTCTATAGGTGTGACTGTATTCTCCCTTTCTTTTTATAAATATGTTTCAGGGTTCCCCATATTTTTTTACTATCTTTCTCCTTTACTGCTTGCTTTATTTGTTTTCCTATTTTATCTTGCCATTCCTTTCTTTTTGATTCCAAAAAACATTTGTATCCTCATTTGCTTATCAAAAAATTGTGTATATCCTTATCTTGTTCTGTCCTCCTCCATCTGCTCTGATCTCCATGTTTGAGCCTGCTTGTTTTAGCAAAACAAGATTAGAAGATATTGAGAGGCAAGGCACATGGGCAAGTTTTGAGAATAAAAGTTATTTAAGGTTGTATAAGATAATAAAGAAAGAATGGGGAAAGGAGAAGTAGTGAATAGTTGTGACAAGCAAGTAAGAGAGGTATTTGCATGGATGTGATCAGGGTATTGTATAAAAAAGGTTTGAGGAACAGTAACATGTGAATATGTGTTACGTGTGGAGAATCAGTAGGTATGTACGTACACCTATGTAGAATATGCAGCAAAACAGACAACACTGAAATGTCAGTTAATGGCATTGGTACTAAATGTGTACCATTATCTGTCACACATTGTTCCTAACATTTCCGAAGATTACTGAACTTGTTGATGAACAAAGGTTAATGTAAGGACATTTATCTTGTTGTGTAATCCGGGAATGTTTGTAGGTGGATCATCTGTATTGAACATGAAAAAAAAAGAGTTGTTCATCTGTTGATGTTGCCATCAAGGTGAATATGAGTCATTTCACAACCAGTCGCACAAATTTTGAAAAATATGACCATCATGTCTCCGGTTAGTTTCAAATTTTGTCCATGGATTACAAAAACTAAGTGAATTATATTTTAAATTCTTATTTTTTTTTAATTTGTATTATTTTAAAAAAGATTGCACAATCCAACTTGTGAAAAGTGGCACACCTCTGTACCTTTAAATTAGAATACCTGACAGGTGATAAGTGATAAAATTATGTTTTAAACTGCAATGCAAAGCTTAATATATAATCTTATACTTAATATTTATTATAATTGATATAGTTAATTATTTACATCAATTTTTAAAATTCAAACATTTAAAAACTATACATTCCTATTAACCCGCATGTTTAAATTTCTGTAAAAATTATAGATAAATTTCTTCTGGTTTTTTGTATATGTATAAAGCAAAGATTGAATCCTGTATAGTTAATTTTCAATAAAATATCTTAGAAAGTGGCATGTAGTGGGAATGCAGCATGGAGTGGCTGGAGAGAGCAGCAACAGCAGTCTGTCATTGGATGCCTTGTCAGTTGATCACAGCACTTTAGTTGCACCAGTTTGTCCATGCATATTTGTTAAATTTGGCATACAGTTGAGGAACATTTGAACTTTGAATCTTTTCCTATAGGAGGCAACTTAACTACAATTTAGGGAGCCCCTCCATGATACGTACCTTTACATTTACCTTTACCTACAGTTTAAATGTGCACTTTTTCCCCATCGGGCTCAAGGGAATACCATCCCTTATTGGGATGATGGTTGATTATTGGTTGATGGAATAAATGAATTTAGGTCTAAGGTACCAGGGATCCCTTTCACATTGATACTTTGTAGCACACAATCACTGTTATCCGTGGATGGTACTTTGGGAATTTTTTTGACACACATCACATAGTGTCTGGTGACAAAGTTAAGTTCTCCATTCTTAATTTTTAAGCATATTGTAGGTAACTAAGTTTAATGATTGCTGCCTTGTGTTATGCTTGAAAACATTAAATGGATTGAAGCAATAGTCATAGCTACGTTTCTTCAGTTCACTCATTATGCACTTTCAGAAACCACAGAGCCAAGAATGGACTTCTTACGTAAAAAGCTGAACACAAAGTAATATTTAAAATTAAACAAGAGAGAGAGGCTTCTTAAAATATTAGATTCCAGTTGCTAAGTTACACCCAACACCAGAAGTGAGGGCCCATCACATTCATACTGTGTAATGCATCAGCCAGCTTGCTGCTATAGTGTGAAGCTCTCAGTCAGTAGTCTATGTTCTAAAATCCTATGTGCTAACACAAATAAACTCTTTAAAAGCGTACTTCTAAGGAAGATCTCCTGATATTAACAGATTTAAAATAAAATATATCATAGATTCTTCCTGTATTTTTTCCAGGTTTTAACATTATGGGGTTAAATTTGATATTGCGCTTTAGAATATTCATACTTAAAAACGGATTCTTTTTTATTCCGAATAAATAGTATTTCATATAAGGAAAACCAGAATGTTTTTATTTACAAAATGACGTATTAGTCTTATCCCTGACCATTCTGTATTCTGAGAATAAATTGCTTTTATGCAATGTTGTGCACATATAAGAAAAATGTTAGGTATGCTGTAAACCCTAAAATAATTTGATCTTCTGCAAAATATAAAATACGTGTCCATTTATTTTATGTGTGGAACACGTAAACTAAAATTCAGAGAAAGTGATGTTTTATGTGTGTTTGGTTTGATGTGGAATGACTCATATGGCTTTCATCTGAAAGGAATATGTTGCAGAAGAAATCTGGATCCCTTATGTGCCATAGACAACACTTGGCTACAATCCTTGCTCATCCCTTCCTGTTAAATGCTGAGCAAGTCCATAGAATTCTGTAAACATTTGCTGAACAGGCATATTGCTCAAACCAAGTTTCAGTTATGTTCATCGTGGACTACATTTTGGCTACTCTTAGTACCTGTTGCAGCAGCAGTTCCTGATTTTCACTTGTGATGACAGTTCTTGGGCAACCTGTTGTCATCTTTCATTGCCAACGACAGCTAATATTGTTTTGTTATTTGGTGCCTCCCCATACTGTTCTTTAACATTAAGCAAGTTCAGTCCATTCTGATGCCCTGCTTTGTAAAACTAGATAAATAAACCATAACTGCAGAAATTAACATAAAACTGAATTCACAATGTGTCAAACTATTACATACAATAAATAAATGCTATATACAGTAGAAATTTGGGGGGATCTGAATTAAGCAGAAAAATAGACCAGAGCTATAGTACATTCTGTAAAGAGCTAATGGGGTTACCAAGATCAGCACCAGGGGAAGTAGCATTAGTGGAATTAGGAAGAACAAGAAGAAAGGGAGTGATACTAGAAAGGATATTGAAATTTTTTGTTTAGATGCCCCAGAGAAGATGAAGGGGAAATTTTAAAGATATACATGGAACAACAAAAGAATAGGAAAAATAAAAATAGCTGGTGGACAGGGGTAGAAAAAATTATGTAGAAGATAGGAATGGGAGATATTTGGAGAACAGGAGAAAGAAATAGTAACGGCTTCTGGATAACAGTAAGAAACAGAGTGGAGGACATAGAAAGACAAGAGTTTTGGGGAAGCTTAGAGAATAAAAAATCACTAAGGTTCTATAGATTAGTAAAAAGGAAATGGGGAAGAGAAGGGTATGTAGATTATTGCAATGGAGTGGAAAAAGAAGCATTTGCATGGATAAGAACAGGATCATTGTATCTGAGAGGGCTAAGAGGCAGAAAAAACGGAATTTGTGAACTATGTGGAGGTAGTAAAAGTACAGAGCATTATATGGCAGAATGCAAAGAATTAGCAGAATGGAGACAAGAAGTAGGGAGGAAAAATGGGAAACAATGGATGGAAAAATAGTAGCAACTAAAATGTTAACAAGAAAAGAAGAAAAGAAAAATAAGAATATGGGGAGTTCTTAAAGAAAGTACACGAGAAATGGATTAGAAAAGTAAGAGAGATAAAAAAGGTAGAAGGGCAAATGGAGGAAGGAGAGAATGGGCAATAGGGATTAAGGGTAGCAAGGGATGCTCAGATGAGCCAGAAGGCCAGTGTGCCAGGCAAAAGGAGCAGCATAGCTGGCAAGGAAATTTGTATGTAGGTTAAGTTAGTTTATAAGTGGAAAATTGCAAAAAGGATTGTGTATAAAAAAAATGTACAAATAAAGTTATCCATCCACCCACTCACCCACCCACCCACCATAAATAAATAAATACTTGACTGCAATGGAAACTTTGACAGCAAATGATCCATAATCTCTGTACTATCTGTCCGGTTACACTTCTTTGGTTTCCTGGGCACACTAGTATTACAGGAAATGAGATTGCAGACACTCTTGCAAAGAGAGGATTGGGACTTGATTTTATTGGACCTGCGCCCTTCGGCAGTGTGTCATGTAGAACTGTCAAATATGAGCTAACCCAGCTTACAGCGAGGGCTCATCTTGAAATCTGGTGTAAGCAAACTACTGCCAGGCAAGTCCATGCCTTGATATCAGGGCCTAACTGGAAAGTGAGCAAGTTCCTCCTGAATTTGACTAGATCTAAGCTCAGAGGATTTGTGGGCTATTTTACAGGGCATACTGCTTTGCACAGACATCTATACATAGTGCAGCTTACACAAGACCCTTTATGTCAAAAATATGTGAGGGATTTTGAGACCTCACAGCATATACAATGTGAATGCAAAGGTTTTGCTATGTATAGATATGTATCCGTAGGGTCCTTTTTGGAACCTAAGGAGATAAGGGTGGTTATCAAGGACTCCAAGAGCCTAGGTGCAGGCCTCTTACAGAAGTCATTCATCACTCTTTGTTATAATGTACAAGTTTTAATTGAGCTTATGAAGCACAGCTGTAGGACTTTTGTAAAGGATATAGTTTTATTATAATTGTGCTAATGATTGCAGCCAGTGAATTGGCGGATTAACATCATACCGCCATTGGAAATGCTGCATTGCCTCTACAAATTAAACCATCAAGTGGATGGACTAAAGGTGCCTTATGAATCATTTTATGTCTCAGAACTCACAGAGAAGTTTGACCTGAGGATGATTTATTTCAACTGGCTATCGAAATGGGACCCCATGTTGGTAAGTACATTGTAACTCTCAATCACAAGTGCATTTCGTTAGGCTTATGTCTGAAGTGAAACCAATAAAAGCTACAAGTAATGCATTACAGTTAGATAACATGGAATATATGTTATATATTTTTTTTTTGTATTTGAATATTTTATTTTCAATTTTTGAACTTCTTTCTCTTGAATGATGTGACTGTGACCTTGTTTACAATGACACTGCTATACCAATCCAGTTTGCATTAGTGACTAGCAGTGGGCTGGCCCGCCTTCTGTCCCAGACAATCCTAAGATGTGAAAAATATGAATATGTTGTGCTTACCTTTCATTACAAAAGTTGCTCATAATTATCCCCTCTGAATGTATACATGCCCTGACACTTGAGCATATTATCTCACACTTGTGCAATCAAAATATTGGAAAATGCATGTTGGATACGGTCTTCTAATTCATTGAGCACAGGGAGTTTATTACATAACAATAAATATTTGTAACAAATTTTCACTTGCCTTGTTTAAATCATAAATTAAATTAAACAATAGGACATATTTCATAACCCATTTGATTACATCATCAGCTTCATTTTTCGACTCATTTATTTACATCATTACAGCTACTGCCACCTGGTGATGCATTGTTAGCTATGGCATTGCCATCTACTGGAAGTAAAACATATTTGTTGATGGAATCAATCAATGGTATTCCAAAATTCATTTCGCGATCTTTATTTTTAAAATAAATATTTTCTCCAATTATACCCAGAGATACCCAAATATCTCTGGGTATATTTAAATGTTTGAATAATTTAACTTCTGGATTTATTTTATGATTAAATGACCAAAAATGATATACCTCAGCTGCTTTATTAATTTGTTTGTATTTAATATTCCTAAAATGTTCCTTTACTCTGGCTTCCAAATGACCCTTAGTCTTTCCAGTATAAACCTGGTCACAATCTAAATAGTTTAATTGATAAATGGCAGACTTTTTATTTTGAGGAGCGTATGTTATACTCTGTTCTTTAAAAATTATTTAATTTTTTATTTGCCAAGGATAAGTACATTTTTTAAAAATATAATTATCTTTTACTTTTTTAACAGTGGAAACATTTTTAATAGCTTTCTGAAATTTAAATTTCTCAATCTTTTTAGTTATAAAATCAATATTAAAACCATTAATTAAAGCAGTGATATTAATATGCCTATATGTTTTATTAAATTCATTCTTATTAAGGGGAATATTTATCAACCTATAAATTAAACTATTAAAAACAGCAATTTTATGTAGAAAAGGGTTAAAACTTATTTTTTGTGTAATTATCAGGAGTTCATTTTCTACAAATACCAAAATCCAATTTAGTGTTATTTTTAATTATCTTTAAATTCAGGAAAGGGAGGTAACCATAATTTTTATGGGGGGAAACAGGTGAAAATGTGACCAAAAATGACAAAATTTCACACTTTGTGTTTTTGTACCAAAAAATACTAGGTGGTTTGAAGTGCATATATGCAGTTTTATAGCACTACAGTGCCTGCAAGTTTCTCTAATTACATTATATTTAAGGGTCTGCGCTCCTTAAATGTCCCTGAGGAGGTGTGGTAGGTGATGAAATGCTGCATGAAGTAAGAAGATCTGCTTTTTTTACCAATTTTTGTGGGATTTTTTCCCTGAAGGTTAGTTTCTGATTCGTCACTGAGTTACCATAATCGGTATAACATAATAACAGCAGTTCTGCTTGCAGATGTCATTTAACACCAAATTATATGTTGTTTCATATACATGAGTCAGAAATAAGTATAAATAATACCAGTGATGAAAGGCTAGATGAGCAAGAATGTGGTGTACAAAAGAAAAACTTAAGGAGGAAACAGGTGGAGGATAATTGTAAATAATGAAGTGTGTAAATATATATATTGGTGGAACCAGTTTACTGTCTTCATTCAATAATGACCTGAAGTCTAATGACCACAATCAAAAGTGTTTGTATACAGGACTTGGCACTGAAAGGCTTGGCTTATGCCATAAATTATAAACTGATTTGCAGTGCTTGTAATGAAAAAAAGACTACAAATTACACATCTAAGCTGCATACTTCTAGGAAGGTCTATAAGACATTATTTCTGCTTAACTGCATGCAAACTTTTAAGCTTGTTTTTCCTCACTTTAATTTTTGCTACACTTTTATTCATTTAAAACAAAATTACATCCACAAATTATGTGTTATAGGGCTGAAATATTTACTGTACATTCTATAAAGCATAACAAAACAACTGACACACGATATTTAAGATTAACTAAATCTTTTTTGAGATAAAAAATAAAATGTGTTTAGCGACTGCAAAAATTTTGAAATGTTTGCTATGTAGGGCATATTGTTTATTTTAATTTCCCTTACAATTAAGATATTACAAAGCTTTTCTAAGTGAGTTTCTGGTTTTGTGAAAAACATTTCAAACTTTTTTCAGAACAGTGTGGAGTGAATTTCATTTTGAAATTTGCAAATCTTTTTAAAGAAAATTTTCAATAATTCGAAAACTAATTGACATAGAAAACAAAACTCTGCCAAATAGTTCCACATAACACCCCAAATATGTGTGCAAGAAATTAAATATATAGCTTTAAAATTGTGGAAAATAGAAATTTCAACCCCCCCCTTAAAATACATACAAGTGTGTGAGTTACATTCTTAAACAATTGTAATCTATGTGAAGTTATATGAAAATGCACGTTACCTGTAGTGAAATGGTCATGTAAAACAAGATTAATTCAACTGGAAAACTTGGAGGAAGGAAATAGGAAGCGAAATGTGATTATTTTCAGAATAGACGAGAGAAGGGATAGACGAGCCTGGCAGGATATAGAGGACCTCTTTCAAGAGAAACTTAAACTAAGTGTGGTTGGATGGGAGATTGTTGATTGTTTCAGAATTGGAAAAAAAGGGCCAAGGCTGAGACCAATAATCGTGAAAACGGCTACAATGAAATTCAAATGGGAAGTGTTGAGGAAGGGTAAGCAGCTGAAAGGCACAAAAATGTTTATGGAACAGCATTTGGGAATTAAAAGCTATAGCAATAATGGAAATGAAGAAAGCGTGAGACACAGGGAAGAAAGCTTTCGTAAAAGGAGTCGATCTGTGGATTGGGGGAGTGAAACAGGATCTTTGTCAGCATTACATTGCTTTAAAGGCAAATCATATTTCTTGAACGATGGTCGGTAGAAGAAATGGTCAGCCGGGAGATTACCAGAAAGAACCAGCACATACATCACCAGTGTCACCTGCAGCCAAACCAAGGAGAGATGGATAAAATGTGTCATCAATTGTGTCACTGAGAAGGTCAGTGCAACCTGAATCACAGCTGATTGAAGACAGAGGGAAGCCATGAGAGCAACAGCCAGTTGTGTGGAATCAAGAAGGTTTAAATGTTGTATCAATGCCATTGGGCAGTATTTGGGGAGGGAGTGAAAGACCGTATGCGTACAAGAAGGCAGGTGAATCTAGAGAAGTTTGCATTTGAGAGGAAAGGTTTGGTATTGGGATTTGAATTATCCATAGTGAGCTGCAATGTAGAGGGCCTATTAGAGAAAGTGCATAGCAGTGAAATTCAGCATGTGTTAAAAAGTGGCGATATGATAATGGTAGTGGAAACATGGTTGGAAAGTAAAGCAAATATAGAATTACCTGGGGTGACTTTTATGTAAACTAGGTGTGAAAGGTGTGAAGAATCAGAATAAAGGTAGAGCTTCGGGTGGTTTAGGTTGTTTTGTGAGGAAAGATAAGGGGTTTAAGGTGAAAGAAGAACAGGAGGTTTACCTTATTACGGCTTACCTTGTGTGATATTTTCCAAAAAGGCCATACTGTGTTTATTGATATTGTGTGTAAACCCTCCCTTCCACTTCAGAGTACTTTGATACAAACATGTTTAGTAAACTGTGTTGGGGCATTGAAGCACTGAGAAACAAATATGGGAAAGAGGAAATAATAATTGTTGGTGACTTTAATGCAAGGACAGGGTAACAACAGATTAAGTTGATAAATCCAACTGATGAGCTTGACCAAGAGATTGAAATAGAAAATAGGCACATCAAAGATAAGGTTAACAATAATGAAGGAAAAAAACTTATAAGTTTTTGCGAAGAACATAATCGTATGATCTGTAATGGGTTGAAAGTTCCGGTCTTAGAAGGTGGAATTTATATTTGCAAATAAGAATGGTCAAACTGTGGTGGATTACATAATGTACCCACTAGATATGGACAATTGGATTCTGGACTTTGAGGTTATGAATATGATAACATCAAGCTGTCATTTTCCATTAAGATTAAAATTAGGAGAAGGAAACAGTGGTATGAAGGAAGGGTACACAGGGTCTTATAGACTTGTGGAGGGAAAAGAAGCATGAAATATTTTGTAAAGAATTAAAGTTGAATTTAATTGAATTGAAAGTGGGAAAATATTACAAATAAGAGTAGAAAGCTTATTAAATGCTGATAAAATAAGAGCCAACAAATTTTTGGGCTTGGTATTGGATGAAAATTTAAGTTGGGAAATGCATATAGACAGCCTGATTAAAACACTCAGTAAGATGTGCTTCTTAGTAAGGTCAGTCAAATTTATGTCCAGTGTACATATTCTTAGGTTAGTTTATTTTGCATACTTATATACTTTACTAGCATATGGCATAATCTTCTGGGGGAATTCTAAAAACAGTATTAAGGTCTTAAGGATGCAAAAGAAAGTATAAGATTTATGGCTGATATCTGTAATACAGCTAGCTACAAGCCATGTTAAAATTTTGCCATTACCATGCATATTTATATATGAAACACTAAACTATACAAAACAAAACTTAAATTCCTTTAAAACAAATGCTTAAGTTCATTCACATGACACTAGAGCAAAAAACAATTTATTTGTAAATTCACACAGAACCAAACTCTATGAAAATAGCTTCACATATGCTGGTCTACACTTATATAACAAACTACTTTAATATATAAGGGATAATGAATTCCAACAAAAATTTAAAAAGGCTTTATTTAATTTCTTAATGGAATATATCTTTTATTGTGAAGATGAGTTCCTACATCATGAAGTAGTTAGTGTAAAATGTTAATTTGTAAATGATTCTTTATAACTCAAATCTGTAGTCTTTCATGTATGTTGTTATTCTTTTCCTTTGTATATTAAAATTTTGTTGAATTTTATATCTCTGCATTTGTAATTATTTATATTTTCTTTGTATTTTAAACTGACATGTCCTATAACATATGTATTATGTTTTTATGGATGAAATACATAAATACAATACAATAAATTGGGCTGTAGAAACACTAGAATATGGTGTGAAAGGACGGGAGTTGGGATGAAAGCTGTGATCCATAAGGATAGCAAAACAAAATGGTTTGATAAGGACTGTCAAATGGCAAAAAGAAGCGTAACACAAGAGTTGAGAAACTGGTGGCAGTCAGGCGAAAAAGAGGAGAGGGAAAATGTTTTGACCCTTAGATGGGTGTATAGGTGTCTTATTGAGGAAAAAAAGCTGGAATAGGAATTAAGAATAAACCAAAAGTTAAGTGAAGCAGCAAAAACCATGGCAAAGAAAATATAGTCAATAGTAAAAGCCAATACAATAGGGGTACAAGAGAAAATGATATAACCCAGATAAATGGTGCATGCATTTTAAAGCGTTGTTAGGTCAGGATAACATAGCGAGAGTAGAGCAGCTTTTATATGAAGGCCAGCATGTTATTAATGCATTACATAGGGAAATCATGGACGTTGAACTGTGCAAACAAATGAAGAATTTAAAAGCCAACAAAGCAAGTGGTACTGATGGTATCCCAGGGGAATTTTGGAAGGCTAGGTTGAGATGAAACTAGAAGAAAACTAGTGACAAAATTGTTCAATAAAATAAAGGACACAAGGGAGATTCCTAAGAGTTGGAGAACATGTATGATAGTGCCAATATATAAAGGAAAGGGGGATAAATAACCCAGCTAATTACAGGGGGATAAGTTTACTCTCTGTTCTAGGGAAGATCTTTACAGGCATTCTAGCTAATAGGTTACAGAATTCGGTAGAGAAGGAGAAGAAGTTATCAAAGTTCCAAGCAGGATTTAGATCAGGTAGGAAAACATCAGATAATATATTCATAATCAAGACAATTGTCAACAAATATTTGAGCAACAAAAGGGGGAGGGTATATATGGTATTATTGATCTTGAGAAGGCATTTAATACAATAAACAGAGAAGCATTATGGATAAAATTAAAAACTAAAGGGGTAAGTTTTACATTTATAGAAATATTATGTAAGATATATCAGGAAAATGAGTTTTGTAGGAAACTACCAGACAAAGTAACTGAATGTGCTCAGAGTAAGACAGGGATGTAAACTTAGTTCAGCCTATTAATCCTTTACATGGCATCCTAGATGAGATCTCAAGATATAAGGTCCACTCACCAGTTATTAATTATAAAGTAATCCCAGGGCTGTTGTTTGCAGATGACTTAGTAGTTGGGTCCATATCTTGCGGAGGGCTGAGGAAGCCAATCAAGACAGTAAGGAATTTTTGTAGAAAATGTGAAAGTAAGTGAAAAGAAAACGAAGATCATGGTTTTCAAAAAAGGTTATCAACTACATAATAGTGCTAAATGGAAGAGAAATAAATAGAAGTGGTAAGGAGATGTGATTATCTGGGGCTAAAACTAAGTTCGAACAGAAGTTAGAGAAAACATAAAAAGTTGTCTAGAGCAAAAGTTATAATGACCATGAGTGTTATAAGATCATGTATGAAAAAATTGCCAGACATAAATGTCAAATGGCTTGAAAGAATCTACACTGCTACAGTAGAAAACTAGATATTGCATGGGACAGAGGTATGGGAAGTAGATGATGCTTGGAGAGAGGTCGACAAAGCCAATAGATCTTTTTGCAAATATGTTCTAGGTCCACCAAAAAATTACCAAATGGGGCAGCACAGCTAGAACTTAGTAAGTACTCCACCAAGATCAAAATTTTCACAAGCGGTTTAAAATACTAGAATTTCCAATCTGGAAGAAAGCGATATTGTTAAATAATGTTTTTATATACAAAAGAAAAGCAAGTGGAAAGGGTCATGGTTATGAAAAATTCAAGAAGTTATAGAACAGATAGTTAAGGGATATTGTGGGTAAATGCAGAATACCACATTACAGGCTTTTGGAAAGAAGTAGAATTAAGACTAGAAGATACTGACAGACAAGATATTTTTGGCGTACAAGACAGAAAAGCTCCTTCAGGAGAGAAAAGTATGGGAGAGGGAAAAGTATATAGAGATATGTAATAAACTAGAACAAGAAGGATTTGCATGGGCAGGAACAGGAGTTACAAATTTGAAAGCCATGAGGCATGACGAGAATATAGTAAAATGTCCGATGTGTGGTGAAGTGAACATGCATTTCCACTGTATAGTACATTGTAATCAAACAAAAACTTGGAGAGAACAATTTTGGCAACAAACATGGAAAAACTTGGATGGGGAAGTATTAATAAGGAAGATTCTGACTAAAAGGGGATAAAAATATAAAAGCTATGGGTACCATTTGGGTAATGTTAAGAATGACTACAAAGAAGATGGGACTAAAGGCAGATGAAATAGACAAATAGTGTAAGCAAGTAGACAGTAGGTCATCAATACACGGAAAACCAGGAGTTGTGTGTTTTGAAGCCATAGATTAGCATAGGCAAGCAATCAGCAAGAGAGTTTATAGTGTAAACAGCCTAATATATTTAAGTGTTATTATTTTAATGTAAAATTTATGTGGTTTAATTTTGTAATTGTGAGTATTGAGAAATAAATATTCATTCATACTAAATTTTCACTGGAACATATTTTGAAGATGTTTGTCTCCATTGTCAGCAGTATGTCCAATGTCATCTGCAAGGGGATGGCAATACATTGTCAGTTCTACTGCTTTCTAGCTGTATAGTATGTTGTCCTCCATGTTGTAGTGGTTACTATGTTAGCCTCTAGTTCCCGAGGTCGCAGTTTCAAACCCAGTAGAAGGTGATGGATTTTTTTGGGTATAAAAATCCTTAGCATGGCTTCCTTCAGAAGGGAAGTAATGCCGGTGGTCCCATTTCGTAGATTTGCGGCACATAAAAGAACCTCAAGTCTGATAAAGAGGCCTGTGAACAAAATTACCAGTCTTTCATGCCCAGTGTAGAATGGGACACTAAGGACCACAGCAGTTAAAAGAGCATCCATAAATAAAACTCAATTTCAATTTGTGTAATAACCCCGTCGTATAATTGTAGGATAGAATTCATGGCTAACTATAAATAAGTGTGCAAATAAATTACAGTTAAAGTGAACTTCAACAACTTTTCATTTCGTCTCTTGTGACCACTCTGTAGATGACACTTAAGAACAAGGCTGACACAAGTGTTATACAGCATTCTCTTACAATTCACACCCACACTAGAAGGAAGATGACAAGTAGCCGAAGAGGAGCAGGTCCATCGCAAGAGTATGGGAAAAAATCTGCATTACCACACAGAGTAATAAAGTTTGAAATTCTGCCATTAGTTAAATGTTTCACTAGTCAGATAGATGACAATCAACTCTCACTGGATTAGGGTATCCCCTTTCAGTCACCAGTGGATGTACATCTGATAAGGAGATGAATGTTTTTGAAACATGTTCTGAGTGAAACTAAAATCTCACCAATCCACTCACAGTTTCAATTACATTATTGTTTGATGTTTCATTTTTGGCTTACTTAATGTTGAATGATTTTAGCAGTTATCTTAGCATGTTTTAAATAGATAACACTTATAACCTGAATCTCTACATTGAAGCTTAGCGAAGTACCTGGGGAAATGTTAATTTGCTTTTGAAAGCAAGTTAACTGGTATTTTGTATTTTAAGACACCTTCATATACATCAGAAAATGCTGTGTTTATCTTTCACTTAGTATGTGCTTGAAAATTAACATATTAATCAGGGAAGCTGGGAGAGAACATTGAGACATTATTTTAGTATATGCATTTTCACCTAAGAAAGTTACCTGCATGATATTAAACATCTCTCTACCAAAAAGAGAAGTCACCATTCTGAAAAGAGGGGATTTGAAATAATCATTTACAGAAACAGTTACTTTTAACTCAGTCATTCTATGAATCCAAAGAGAAACCTACTCATTAACATTACATTTAACAATCCATTTCATTTATAGAAGGTATTTATATCTATAGGTTTATGGTTATTTATTTTGTAAATTTACCTACCCACATGAAATAATTGCAGTTTGTTTTCCATGTTGCATGCATTCCTTGTTAACTTGGATTATCACTTCTGTGCTGTGAATGTTGTCCAACACATTTGTGGGAAACAGCTACCTGAATTTCCAAAAATGGTATGATATAAAATACGAATCAATTGCCTGTAGCAAAGCTTGGCTAAAATGCTTAAAACTGCTTTATGTAATAGCTAGACTTGAATTATTAAATGGATATAGAAGGTATTATGTTCCACCCAAAAATTTGATTTTGAGATATACCAGGAATGCATGTTTCGAGGTTTCCTGAATCTAAAAGAAATTATTTTTAAAAAAGTTTATGTGTATGTGAATGCATAACTCAGAAACGAAAAGTTGGATACATGCCACACTTCATGTTTAAATTCAGCATTATCCAAGAATATGACAATAAGATTTTCAACTAAATCCTGCTATCCCAAATTACGCTTTAAATGAATTCTTTTTTTTTCCTGAGAAATAACTTTGATGATTTTTGTGAAAATACCATGTTATATTTGCATGAATAATGAAATATATGAAGGTAGGTCCATAAGTTTTTGTCCTCATGGATAAAAGTTATTGCTTTCATAAAATCCTGTTGTAGTATCATATCTTATCTGTTAAGTAAATAATTGCAGCTTTAACTTCTGCTCCGCTGCCCTCAGTTGCTCAGATATAGTTGTATAAAGAAGACTGTGACATGTTCAAAATTGGGTATCGAGCTGTTATTAAGTTCTTCACAAAAGAAAGACTAACTCCAAATGAAATTAAACAGCAGTTAGATGGTGTATATGGGGAAGCCTACCCCTCATATTGTACCATAAAAGAATGGACCAAACTTTTTTTAATGGGTTGAGAAAGTATTAAAGACAAGCATGCAGGTCAGCCCTTGGAGATGCTCACTCCTGAAAACATGGAAGACCCCTGGCTCAAAGTTAAAGAAAAAGCAGAAAGATTGGGCCTTTCTAAGACAACAATTCTTCATATTATTCATGAACATTTAAACATGAATAAGGCTAGTGCAAGAAGGGTGCCTAGACTTCTGTCCTCAGTCCAAAAGCAGTGAATTATCTGTTGTCAGGCATTTTTGGAGCTCTGTTGTGGCAATGAGAGAGAAGTTCTGCAAACCATTGTTACATGGTCCTCTACTATGATTCCTTGTCCAAAAAAGAATCAATGGAGTAGCATAAACCTGGCAAAGCACTGCCTCTAAAAGCCAGTCACTCAGTCAACTAAGAATATCATGGCTACAATCTTTTGAGACTGTGAAGGAATACTGTTGATTGATTCAAAGAGAGGAACACCACAGTAAATAGGGAGTACTAGGCTGACCTACTGCTTCCATCAAAGATAAAAGACAAGGAAAGTTGAGTCGAGGTGTGCACCTTCTTCAAGACAACACGCCTGTGCAAACAGGTGTTGTTGCAAAGGAAGCTGTGGCTTCAAGGAGATCGACCATCCACCCTACAGCATAGTTCTAGCTCCTAATGACTACTTCCTCTTCTCAAAACTCAAGAAGGACCTTGGAGGAAGGAAATTTAAGTGTGACGAAGAAATGATGGATGCTGTTTATGCCCATTTGCAGGCAAGTCTTCTATTTTTGGGGGGATTGAAATGTTAATTCAAAGATGTGAGAAGCATGTTGCAATAAAGGTGACTATATTGAAAAGTGAACTATAGTTTTTGTCTTTAATCATCCCTAGAAAATGGTTAGGCTGGAAACTTATGGATCTACCCTTGTAAGTCTTGAATGTTATAAATAGCTTGTGAAGTCCTTTTCATTCTGAATGAATTTTGTATAATTTTGTGTAACTGTTAAAGTATAATAGAGAGACAAACATTTACTGCACAGAAAACTCTGGATCTCTATAAAACACACAATTTATTTCAAATAACTTGTTTATGACATCAGCCATTTCTGGGATATTTGTTATTGGTATGAATTGTTCAATGCTTTCTTGGTTTTGAAGTGCTGTCATCATTCTGTTGTTTATTGTGTTGCCATGGAAAGAGTGGGATTTTTGAGTCAGATATAGTGACCCACTTTTCAAAGACTTGACTATCGCCTCAACCTCCTGTATCCCTCTTGACTTTAATAAAGGTGTGTAATGAAACTGTTTCTGCAAACGTTATCTACATGCATTAGCTAGAAAAATAAGCTTTTGTAAAAATAGTGTGTAGGAGAGGTATAAAAGTAAATAATACTGGATAGAGAAAGTTTTGTGAATGTAATATATCAGATTGTTTACATTTAAAAACATGAAACATTATTGCAGATTTACTAAACATTTCTCCTCAATTAACCATGATTAAACAACCTGAAGTAAATGAAGTTTAAGTGTGAACAAAATTAAATTTAGTTTTATTTATGGACGCTCTTTAACTGGTTATGATGCTGTAGAGATGGATGTATCATGGCGGACGATGTTAATGCGTAATGTCAGATACCAACTGAAAAGCAGAGAAAACGCTTTGGCTATACGAAACACGGAAATAGTTGGTAGAGTTGCAAATTACTGTACGCTGCAGTAATAGAAAAGCGCGAAATAGTAATTGTAATGCAATTAAATGATTACCACAAAGTAGCAAATAAATGTAATACAACTAGAAAAACCTACTGCGAAATAGTTAACAAATGTAATACAACAAAATAATTGCCGCAAAGTGGTGAACAAATGCAATACAACTACCTAAATAATTACCCCTTAGTAAACAAATGTAATACAACTAAACAATTAATGCGAAGTAGTCAACAAATGTAATACCAGTGAATAAAAATAAATGCTGCTGTAATTATGCCCAATGACATACTTGCTCTTTTGTGATGCAATTGTTAACTTTAATAAAGGCTGTTTTGCATCAATGCATTTAAAAAAGAAAGGAAGATAAGAGTTCTGGAAGACTATGTAGAAGAAACATGGAGTTGTGGAGGAGAGGACAGACATTGAAGAAGTAACGCCATTTTAACATGCCCAGAATTCAATAAATCACGCCAGAATACGTAATCGGAAGTGGTATAATACTTTTGCATATTTAAAAGGGCAAATGATATACATTCGCGGAATTTTAGCAATGTTTATTTCTACAAGGTAGCCTACCTGACGTTGGGCGGTACCCGCCATGCCACATCGACCTCTGCAACACTACCCTTTAACAACTATGGTCCTTAGCGTCCCATTCTATATTGGGTGTGAAAGACCAGAAATTTTTCCCAGACGCCTGTTTGTCAGGCTTGAGGTTCTTTTAGGTGCCATAAATCTACGACACGGGACATCTGCTTTACTTCCCTTCCGAAGGCAGTCATGCTAAGCATTTTTCATGCTCGAAAAGAATCCATCATCCTCCAGGTTTCAACCCACGACCTCGAGAACTAGAGGCTTCCATGGTACCCCTAGACCATGGAGGACGATACTAAGTGTGAACATCTACTCATTCATATTATACAGAATGTTTCAAAAATAGAGGGCATAATTTCAGGTATGCCTTCCCCATATGTAGATAATAAAAAAAGTTAATTACAACATGGTTTCTGACTTATGGCCTTCAAAATAGTGATATTCACCGGAATGTATTTCTTACTGCAGGTAGTTCTTTTTACAGATGTTCAAAGTGTCCACCAGGTGCTTGAATACAGGCCTCACATCAACATCTCATGGTCGTGCAAACACAACCCCAAATTCCAGGAGCGTTGCGTATTTCATCACAACCTGCCACAATTCAGTTATGAAGAATTTCCATGTCAAGCACTGGAGACGAATATACGAACACTTTTAAATGACCCCACAAGTAGAAATCAACAGGGTTCAAATCAGGTGAGCATGGTAGCTAAGCAATTAGGCCACCTCTACCAATCCATCGCTTTCGATCCAAGTACAGTCAGCGGCATGACTGAAGTGCGCAGGAGTGCTACCATGCAAGAAGTGAGCTTTTCGACAAATGGGGTGTCTTCATACACATGAGGTACAGTGTTTTTTCAGGATGTTTGTGTACACCTGCCCCGTAAATGTGTTTACAAGTTAAAATAGAGAGTTGAGGGTTGTTACACTACATCACTAAAATATTCTTACTTGAACGCGTTTCGGGAGACGGTTTGTTCCCATCGTCAGCATTTTCTCTCAACTGGAGAGAAAATGCTGACGATGGAAACAAACCGTCTCCCGAAACGCGTTCAAGTAAGAATATTTTAGTGATGTAGTGTAACAACCCTCAACTCTCTATTTTAATTATGACACATCACTGTTACTAGCTTCTAAATCTTCAAAATTAGTCAGTGTTTACAAGTACACGGTGTCCAACTATCCGATCACCAATGATACCAGCCCACATGTTGTGAGTGAACTGCACTTGGTGATGAGATAGAACAATTGCATGTGGGTTTTCATATGTCAATACATGCTGATTGTGGAAATTTTTGTAATGCTATCTCCTGTGAACTGTGCTACATCTGTAAATAATACTAAGGCAGAAAAGTTTGGATTTGTAACACACTGCTGCACATACCACTGACAGAACATCAATCAATCAGGGTAATCTGCTGGTGGCAGGGCTTATAATGTTGCAAATGATAAGGGTGCAACAGTCTCTAGACAGTCATATGAGGAACATTCACTTGCAACATTAACCTTTGTTTACTGATAGAAGGAATCGTGTGCACGGAATCCAGAATCTCCTCCTTTACATCTGGAGTTGTAGATCTTGGTCGCCTCTCCCCAAACCAGGAGATGTAAACTTCCCATGACTGCATAGACGGCGATGGAGACGTTCAAATATGTTCCAATGTGGACATATCTCTCTTGGTCCAAATGGGAACCAATGCAATTCCATCTGACTTTACCATACATTAAGCATTTCTGCTAGTTCCTGATTTCAGTACATGCCGCTTAAATCGAATGCCAAACACAACACTCAATGTACCCTTCACCTCGGAATGAACTGTCACAGTGTCCTGTTAATATCTTCTGTCACGGCAACTACCTGCAAGAAAAAAAATGTTCTGCCGAATATTAGTGTTTTGAAGGCCATAATTCAGAACCAAGCATTTCTGGACACATGTTGTAATGGACATTTTTTATTGCCTACCTATGGGGAATGCATACCTGAATTTATGCCCTCTATTTTTGAAACGCCGTGTATATCAAAATAAACTTAACATTTTGGATCTTGCAAGCTTTAAGCTTACATCTAATTAAGTGTTTATTTTTATGTTTCTTTTTTATGTTTTTTTTTAATATTCGTGATTCATTGTGAGTGGTTGCATTGCAATGCATAGCATTTAGCTTTTAAGTTTACTTTATTCTTACAGTTGAGTTCCATTGTGAATGGGGAACAGGTACCACCACCACCATTGTCGTCTTCGTGGAATATTGGTTACCATGCTAACTTCTAGTTTCCGAGGTCAAGGGTTCAAACCCGGCGGAGGTCAATGAATTTTTTCGGGCATAAAAATCCTTAGCATGGCTTCCTTCAGAAGGGAAGTAAAGCCGGTGTCATAGATTTATGGCATGTAAAAGAACCTCAAGCCTGATAAAGAGGCCTCTGAGCATAATTAACGTAATTAACGGTCTTTAACGTCCACTATAGAATGGGATGCTAAGGACCACAGCAGTTAAAGAGCGTCCATAAATAAAACTCAATTTTACCACCACCACCACCATATTAAAACATTGAAGTATGTGCTGCACTGCTTGCATAACAGGCCTCTGTCGTATGAATGAAGTAAACATCACCGATCTCGCTCAGAGTAAGGAGTAACATGTGTGAAATGTTTATTTTAAAAACAAAATTAAATATTGACATAAATTCTAGGAAAATCATTCCGAAAATGCACTTTCCTTTTGGGATATGAATTTTCATCTTAAGATTGCCATGTAAATTGTAAGCGCCACGTTTTGCACATCAGGTTTCATCTTCTACTAGTATCTTATGAAGGGTCCTGATGTAATAATCATTAACAAATCATAACTGAACTTCAGAATCCAGTTGGCTAACAAACTGTGAGAAAACAAGTATTGCAATAACAAACAAGTTGCAGGATGCCAAATAGCAGCACATTTGTTAAGAGCAGTTCTTTAAGCTTAACAAATAATTGTAATCACCTTCATAACAACGAAGTTACAGAATAGCCCTGATTGTAATGGCATGTAAGATGTACTTGTGAATCCAGGCATTCATCACTGTCATCAGTTGATTCATTTGAACTGTTGTTGCACCCAGCTTGCTTCTTCTTCCCTTCTCTTCATCTTCCTCTTCTTTTACTTTCTCCTTTTCTCCTCTTCTTTTTCTTCCTCTTCTTCCGCTCCCTCATTCACCTCCTTTTCTCCTCTTCTCCTTCCTCTTCATCTTCTGCTTGTTCTTCCTCCTCCTCTTCATAATCTTCACCCTCCTCCTCACCTTCCTCTTCTTCCTTCTCCGCTTCATCTTGCTTCTCTTCTTCCTTCTCCTCCTCCCTTTCATTCTCTTCTTTGTCTTCTTCTGAGCCTAAAGACTTGAAATAATAATTGACACTGAAGACGTTGAACACTGACATTGTTTCATTATCTGCCAAGTGTTTGTTTCAATGCCATCTTTCCATATCATGCAAACAATTACAAAAATACAGAACTGCTCACACACATTCTATACATCATCATAAACTTGTGGCTGGGAATCCCCCATAAACATTTATTTAGTTATTGGCCAGACAAACTCAGCATATACAGCCAGATATTTACATGATTATAAGGTTTTAAGCAGTACAATATTTAAGTAATGCATTTCAAGTATTCAAACATTTCTATGTTTACAAATTACTATGATATGTACAATAAATATCTTTAAATTTCAATACTTAATGTTCTTGTTAAATTGCTCTGAATAGTGCTGTTATACTTTAATCTAACCTTGTATTTAAAAATAATTCATAATTTTACATGTTTGGGTATTCAACATTTTTATTAGCTCTGTAACTATAGAGTTATAAATCTCATCAATGTCAATCTCTTTATGATTTCTTCTCTCTCTGTATTAAATTTAGGACACATCCAGAAAGTATGATCTGGTGTTTTCATTTCTTCTACACAGGAACATTGTCAACTAAATTAAAGTGTGATTACTTATTCTATTAATGCTAAGTATTATTTTTCTAGATAACTTCTTTATGTTATTAACCAAAGCAACAGCCTTCACTTATAATGTTTTTCAAAATGATGCTTTCCTAAACTTTCACCTTTGTACATTTATCTGTTTTTGCTTTATTGGCAAGTTCATTCTAAACTGGTTGAAAATATCTGAGCTTAGTATAAGCGTATCTAAAAATGTTCCTTTTAATGCTGAAAGTTTACCTTCTTTATTTGGAAATTCTTTCCTTTTATACCTTTATGGGCCAGTATCTATACAAATGTAATTTTTAGATTGCTTCCTTGAACTTCAAATGAACAGTTCTTTAGCACATAAATAAGATAAGATTGAGGGTAACTCTTTCCATAATTTACTATTGCTTGCAATACACTTTTAAAATTATTAAAAGTTATTGCCTGCTCTATAGCATTATTTAATACCAATTTGATAGCATGTTTTAGGGCTATTGCTTCTGCTGTAAAAATAAAACTATAACCAATTAATTGATAACTGTACTGTAATTTTTTTGTTTTTGTTTCAAAAGAAATTCCCACAAGATTTTCCAAATTGATGCCATAAACATGTTATAGCAGGTCTACTACTGACATCTGACAATGATTGTGCAAAGCATTAGATAGATCTAGACACAAATGTTTATTTGGTAACTAAGTTGACTTCACCTCCACATCCTTCCACAAAGGGTTTAGCGCATTTGTTTCCCAATCACATCAACTGAGTAGAAACTGTAACTATCCATTTCCAGAGTTTACTCCCTCAGCAGCAGAATATATTTTTTTAGTTGGCCGCACTATAATATGCTGATTACATGTGACATAACTGAACAAAAATAGCATCTATAATACTTCAGCAACACCTTATGATCTTACTTGGCGGCGCACGCAGCTCTCTCTACCTTTTAGCACCTTCAAAGCAGCAGTCCACTGGAATCCATTCTCCAGTTAAACAATGATATATGTGAATTTAAAATAAAATAAATTCTTTTCTTTGTAATTTCAATGTTGTAATAAATGGAGTTCATTTCCTTTGTTTTGATATGTGATTCTTTCATGTTACCTGCAAAAATCAATAAATATAGTCTAGATTGAACAGTACAACCATCTGTTGCACTACTCACCAACATGCTCAAGGTCCTGCCATCTGATCAGTATTTAATTGCACACAATTAACAGGTGAGATCTTTATGTAAAAACTCCAAAGGTTTTGAAATTATAGTGTGGTTGACCAAAACAATATATTCTGCTGCTGAGGGAGTAAAATCTTGAAATGGGCAGTTGAAGTTTCTTCCTCAATTGATGTCATATGCAGCTTGATTATAATGGTAATTAAAACATTCATATGAAAATTGTGAAACTTGCTACCGCTCGTTTCATAAGAACACTCACGTGTTAAATACTACCATTATAGTCTTGTTGCATAATATACTATTCTGCATCAAAATGTTTGGATGGTGTTTGCAGTCATCTCTTCTGTAACAAGTCACATTTCCGTTTCTCCATTTAGCTCAAACAGGTTCCTGTGAGAACCTACTGAGAGACAGTTTAAATTGACACACTCCAGCTGCATCGGAATTCTCCAATCAGCACAAACAGGTTCCTTGGAGAGCCTACTGAGAGACAGTTTAAATTGACACACTCCAGCTGCATCGGAATTCTGCATTCAGCACAAACAGGTTTCTTGGAGAACCTACTGAGACACAGTTTAAATTGACACACTCCAGCTGCATCCGAATTCTCCATTTAGCACAAACAGGTTCCTTGGAGAACTTCTGAGAGACAGTTTAAATTGACACACTCCAGCTGCATTTGAATTCTCCATTTAGCACAAATAGGTTCCTTGGAGATCCTACTGAGAGAGAATTCTCCATTCAGCACAAACGGGTTCCTTGGGGAACTTCTGAGAGACAGTTTAAATTGATACACTCCAACTGCATCTGAATTCTCCATTCAGCACAAACAGGTTCCTTGGAGAACCTACTGAGAGACAGTTTAAATTGACACATTCCAGCTGCGTCTGAATTCTGCATTCAGCACAAACAGGTTCCTTGGGGAACTTCTGAGAGACAGTTTATATTGACACACTCCAGCTGCATCTGAATTCTCCATTCAGCACAAAGAGGTTCCTTGGAGAGCCTACTGAGAGACAGTTTAAATTGACACACTCCAGTTGCATCTTAATTCTGCATTCAGCACAAACAGGTTCCTTGGAGAACATACTGAGAGACAGTTTAAATTGACACACTCCAGCTGCATCTGAATTCCCCATTTAGCACAAACATGTTCCATGGAGAACCTACTGAGAGACAGTTTAAATTGACACACTCCAGCTGCATCTGAATTCTGCATTCAGCACAAAGAGATTCCTTGGGTAACCTACTGAGAGACGGTTTAAATTGATGTGCTCCAGCTGCATTTGAATTCTGCAAGATGATTTCTAACTATTACCAACTCCACTCTGTGAACTATTTGCACTATGGTGAGTACAACTGCTTTTATCAATTGGAACGCCAAACCCAAACCCCAAGCATTCTGAAGGATAGTTCACAATAACCAGAACAAGAACAACAAAGTTAAAATACATGTATTATTATTATTATCATCATCATCATTATCATTATTATTATTATTATTATTATTATTATTATTATTATTATTATTATTATTATTATTATTATTTGTGTGTTCACAGCTTTCCCACATCCCAGGAATGGCACAGAGGACTAGGTCAAGTTTTAACTTTCTCGTTTTCTACATACTAGAAGCATAGTTTGCATATTAGACTGTTCATGTAGGAATTATTCAAGGCGACACATAAAGCAACCACTAGAGATCCCTTTAGTGCAAGCTGGGAAAATAAAACTGAAAGAAATTCTATCTAATGTGTGTCATCCTGACCACAGATCCTGTCACCCTCAGATTCATTTAGTGTTGGCTCTTCTAGCAAAGGTGTTGTCTATAGTTAGTTTATATGCAACTCAAAACTTGCTATTGCCTCAAAAACAATAGCAAAAACTACAAAGAGCAACAAATAACTTTAATGTATGCTATTAATAAAGGCATGAAGCTAAGTATGAGGAATCGAAAATAGTAATGGAACTGCATTTAAAAAATTCCATTTCTAATACTCCCCATAGGGCCTATGACCATTGGGTTTTACCTCATTCCACCAAGAGATGACTGGACCCATTTATGAGGTGGAAGCACCCAGAGGGCAGAATCCATTTCCCCTGATGTTAGGGTAATGATGAAGATTACTGTGGAATGAGGGGACCTACAGCTTTTACCGTGGACTCCAAACCACGTTGGGACTTGGGCCTTCAGGAAGGTATGCTTCACATAAGGAAATCAGAGGTGAAGGCATGTGTAGGGCCGACTTAAAATCGCCACACTAGAGCCAGAAACAAAACCACTGCACCACCCCAGCACCCATTTAGAAAATGTTTATTCTCTCAAATTTTGACATTGCCTAAGTTGCATTATGTTGGCTGATTTGGAAGCAGGTAAAAAGTATCATTGGTCAGTTACGAATAAATGACATCCCAATGTGCAAAATGGACTTTCCACTTTGGTATCGATGTGGTCATCAATATGCATTCCTGTTCTTGTTATCAGTTTATTGTGAACCAAATTGTTGCATACTGCTTTGCTTCCCATTCTTGTTTCTGTTCTTGGTTTATTATGAACGAGCCTTGATTGGTGTATCAAAATTACCATTCGTTGGGAACTTCAATGTACAATTCTGTGAAAAGTGCTGATGTTATAAAATAAGGTCCTAAAATTCAGTTGAATTTATTTTGAACTGCAAACAGTTTTAAGCTACACATCACGAGTAAAGCTTGGTTCACAATAGCCAGTTAACAATGCATATTGATCACAAAGTGGAAAGTTGATTTTGAGCTTTGGGATTTCATTATTTTTAACTGGCCAATGATATTTTTTCACCTGTTTCCAATTCAGCCAACATAATGTTTGCCAATGTCAAAATTCGACAGAGTAGACATCTAAGTAGAGATCCATTACATTTCCGAATCCTCTAGTCGTACCAAGCTTTCATTCCTTTATTTAATGGCATACATTAAAATTGTTTGTTGCTCTTTGATAGTTTCTCCAGGTTTTCGCTGTTCTTTGTAGTTTTTGCTATTGGTTTTTAAGCAATAGCCAATTTTGATTTGCAACTTCAGATGACACTTTCACTAGAAGAACCAATGCTCAATGGATCTGCAGGTGTCAGGATCTGAGGTTAGGAAGCACATATTGTAATGTATGAGCCAGGTTAACTTACATCATTACTTCACATGTGCAACACAGGATGTATAGAGCTGTGCCATTCAGCACCAGTCATTTCCTTTGGTTTCATGTGGATAGTTGATGTGAACTAAGAGAGCAAAACCTGTTCCTTCCACCACTATGTCACACCCTTAATTTGGAGGGGGTTAAGGACATGACTTTTGGAAGCTCAGCTGGATTTAGGTTTGGGTGAGCACTCATGTCTTAAGACATAACTTATATAAATATTTAACTTTAATAAAAGTAAGTGGAAATAGGGAACACAATAGTATGCAAATAAGCCAACCTGTTTTACTGATACTACAAATACTTAGTGGCAGAACTACCTTACTGAGCAGATGTAAAGTTGAATGCCATGCTTGAGTGTGGGTGATTCTTTGGGTAGCGCCTCCGGCATACCCTTAGTGATGCTTCTATCAAGACTGCCCTGCCCATTGCTTTATGGAGGGCTTCTTATACTATAGGTACTCACCTCCACACAGGACATGACCAAATATGGTTTTGTTCACTTATATGCTAGAATTTCTTCCAGTTTAATGCTTTCAGCTTGTGACTAGAGCTTTTAGTGGCTATTTCCTGTCACCTAGAATAATCTCTACAGTGAAGAGTCTAAAATGCACAATATGGATCTAATATGTAATGCCTGGGAATGAGAACGAGAACGTCAAAACTTGGCCAAGTCTTCTTTCCCGTTTTGGAGCCTGGAAAAGCTTCCCATCAATGTGAATGCTCACATCAGAATACCTGTACTTGAACTTTGTCATTCTCATTTTGGTTACCGTTCTCAGTTGTGAACCAACCTTAAGTTATTGTAAGGTAACATGTAGAGTCTTAAACATTTCACAGATGCAGACAGCAGTGAGTGAAGTGGAGATACAGGCAACAACAGGACTTATTCTGCCACCAGCTCGTGCAGCTACCGTTAGCACTTTCCTCCACTTTGAAGTAAGCCGAGGGAATATTGTTGAAGACACATTACGTGAACTTGGCAGATATGAACCTAAAGACCTCAAACTGCCGCTTAAGGTAAGTATAATTTACTGTTATCAGTATGTTCCTACTCCTGGCAGGGTTTTGCTTAGTGACTGATCAATAATGTTTCCTTTGGATTGTTTACACTATACATATTTTGATTTTGCATTGTTTTTATAAGTTTTACTTGCATTTTATATGTATTAAGAAAGAATTGAAGTGCTAATTTGGTCTTAAAGCTCAATATTTGTTTCTCTACCACTTAAATATGATAGCTGGAGGAAGTAATGTTTTCCACCCAAAAATTTGATGTACTTATTCTATTCAAAATACACGTTTTGAGATCCCTGTGCTCAAAAAACAATTTTTAGGAAGAGAGTGAGGGTGATAAGCAAATGAAATATGTACTGAATTTTTAATAAAATTTTAAAAGAAATCAAAAGTTCCATAGAAAAAATCCTTAATATAAAATCAGGATCCAATTGCAGTTTTGCATTTTTGTCCAGTTAAATGACCAAACACTATGTTTAAATGGATGAGTGCAAATAGTATATTAAATTATAAGTGGGAATGTTATGGAAAATGCAAGCTTTTCTTTTAAAAGAAAAGCATTACAGGTACAATATTTAAGATATAGACCTGAGCGTTTGTATGTAGAAAGATAAAGAGCCACATATTAATGGAAAAGTATACTGAAAGATCCAGCATTAGGCTTTTTGCCAAAAATATTATCTCTTTTAATATGTATTCCCTTTGTTATAAAAAGCCTTAACTGAAATTCCAGTTATGCTATCTACATGAAAATGTTTACTGTAAGATACTATGTGTGTTGTAAGATACTGAACTACAATCATTCATGTATGTATAACATTTTGAATTTAGCATAATTAAAATTAAGTATTTTTTCTTGACATACAATCAGAATTTAAAGAACGAAATGATACTATTCTAGTTTCAAATACACAACAATATGTTCTGAACAGTTTCTGGAAGTTTTATGTCTTTAGCAGTTATAGTTTTTGAGGAAAGGCTTTTACTAATCCATAAAAGTACTTTGGAGAAAGTGCATTTTAAACATTTAATTGACATATTTCAACATGTAATAGGCTAACCTGAATTTTAAAAATCTCCGTACAGATATTCTTCATATCCTCCAGTTTTCTTCTCTCCACCTCCCCCTTTTTCTTCCTGGTTTGCATTTGTGGATCAGAAGTGCTCTGTTAACTTTGTTGGTCTTCTCTGATTAGCAGATCAATCATTGTTTTTATTTTACTCTAACGGTTTTATTCAATGAAATAAGTTGCAGAGTTACGCCTTTCATTGTATTTTTATTCTGTGTCATAATTATTACATTAATGGATTAATACCTGATTTTGTCCTACTAAAATTTTCTAATTTCATGATTATATGCTAATAATATAAGTTTCTTTACTTTGTAATCAGCAGCAAAATTTTAAATTTATTATAATTGCTATTGACAACTCTCATGGACTAATTTTGCTCCGCCTTCACAATTTATATAGCGGCAGAAAACTGCAAGTCATTTGGTACGAGTCAAACTGCTCTCTGCCATTAAGACAGCCTTATCTCATGGCTGGTACTATGCTATTGGTGGAGTGTGTTTAGACCCACTGGGTGCTGTATCTCACCTGTGGTTTAGAATGGGGTGGGCCCAGGTAAAATAATTGGTGGTAGAGCATACCTGGATAATGATGGGGCAAGTAGAAGCACCCAGTATGAGATCTGTTTTGTAAATTTTCAAAACACATTACTATACTCATTTTTTTTAATGTCATTGATTTTTGGTGTTAACTTTTGTAATAGTTCAAGAATTTACAATTTAGTGTACTAATAGCAATATAGCAATATAAATACCTACAAACAAAAATACAGCTAGTGCTTGATCTGCAGCGCCAAGGTATTTAAATTTTTGTAATGAACTTGGAGGTGGAAAAGAAACAAAATACCCCGGGAACATGTTCCTGAATGTATACTCTTAGAAAGAAAAATGTTAGAAAAAATTCAGCTTTGGCACAATTTGTGTATATTCCCCCTTAAAGAATTGATTTTCTCGTAATCTTGTTTTCTTATATTTTCCACTTGAAAATGTTACTCATAGTGCAGCTTTCTTCACTTCCCTTCAGATTTTCATTATATGTTCTTTAAAGCTGGATTTTCTTGTTATCAAGCATAATTTTGAATTTATTGTTTAAATGTTATACATATTTTTACTTTCTCTATCAGCTACCTATAGTACTATATCCACCAAAAATTTAATTACAATATTTCACTGGAAATACATCTTTCAACGCCCCCTGAATTCAAGAAAAAGCATTTATTGGAATAAGGTTCATGTGTGTGTCTGTGAACAGTTTAACCAGAAACAAAATGTTGAATAAATACCAACTTAGTATTTAAGTTCAGTGTCCTCCAAGGATGCGACATGAAAATTTTCAAGAAAATCCTTCTATCTCAAACTAACTTTTACATGGAAAATTTTTGGAAATTTTGGATTATCACAAAGTGGCTCTTAACAATTTGTATTAAAATACTATATGTTTAAGATATTTACATGACAAATAAAGAGTATATACTGAATTTTCTGTGAATAGCCTGTGAAGTCTGAAGAATTAGTTTTTAGGTGATGATTACGTAAATATTATTACGTATATTTGAAAAAGTGTGCTGTTATGTCATTATTTAGCTCCACGTTGAGGCACGCCAATTTGTGGAAGTTATGGTTACGTAATTGTTTGGAGGTGTTTGCCCCACAATTGTAATTTGAGGAAGTATGTTTGTTGCCAACTTTGAAAAAGTTATTTAGCTGAATGCTGGATATGAGATGTGAGAATTCCCGCATATGTGCGTCACTTTAAAATTGTACTTAGGTTACGTAATGAAGATACACTTTGATGTTGTTTGATGCTTGGGATGCCAAACTTTATAATGAAGATGATGCTTGTTTTACGTAATATTATTAAAGTTATTTGCCTTAGCTGCTTTCAGCCGCACTATAGAAATACAAGTTCTTTTAAGGTTGTGATAAGACAAGAATTAAAATACGTCACAAAATTTACTTTTTAATTTCACTTCTTTTTATTTCTCTTTATACTTGCACATTTATAAACACAACACTTTATAAAAGAAAAACTGTGAGCACCTTATATATTCTAGCGGACAACACAATTTTTACCATCCGTACTCTACAACATCTTAACCGCGACTTTTACGTCTGCTCTGTATAACATCTTGCCCGCGACTGACTGAATTCAAGGGTAAAAATCTTATAGCTTCGGTAATGCCAGTCACTTTTTGGCTAATTCTAGTCCAATAGAATTTAAGTATTCAAACTAAAAATCTTTCTTTACTGTTGATTGGCTAATTCCAAACTGTAAGTGAAATTATGTTATTATCGATCTTTTCACAACCAGTATTTTTTTAAAGCTCCAGACACATTATTGTCACCAAAATTACATTATTACCTTATTATTAACATCCTAAAACATATTATTCTCACAGTTTTTGCACTATTACAGTATATAAACATTTACATAACACTAATAAATGTGTTTACAATAAATAATAAGTATTTACAATAAATAATAAGTATTTACAATGACTTTACATACAATATAAATTATAATTATATATATATATATATATACTGTTTTCAAGGTGGGCTGTTATTGAATTTTAATTATAATAAAACACAATTAATATCATTTAGGCATTAAAATACTGCCTCAAGTCCTCTTCATTTGCAAGGAATTTTGTGTAAACTTGTATAACTGGTAAACCATAACAGATAACAAAAACATACTATTTCAAAAAAATGTTGATCTCTTTACAACACAATTAATGACCTCGAAAGCTTTGATGATGAATGTGACCTTGCTAGAACATATCTATAAAGGCTGGTTCACAACCAATGAGAACGGTAACCAGAATGAGAACGAGAAAGTTGAAATACATGTATTCAAATGGGAGCGTTCACAATCGACAGGAAGCCTTCCCAGCCCCGAGAACGGGAAAGAGGAGTTGCCCAACTTTTAACTTTCTCGTTCCCGGGAACGGCATATTAGGTTCATATTGTGCTCATTAGACTGTTAACTATAAAGGTTATTCTAGGTGGCCGTGACATGAAACAGCCGCTAGTGCTCTCTATAGTTGCAAGCTGGAGACATAAAACTGGAAGGAATTAGTAGTAAATGTGCTGCCTAACCTCATCCCGACACCTGCAAATCCAATGAGTGTTGGTTCCTCTGGTGAAAGGGTCATTTGTAGTTTGTTTATATGCAACTCAAAACTGGCTATTACCTAAAAACAATAGCAAAAGCTACAAAGAACAGCTAAAACCGGTGGACATTAAAAAGGAACAATAAACAACTTTAACGTATAACTGGAAGTTATTTCTGGGCTGTTTTGCCGTAGTCTGCTGGAGATAGATGTTCCACATGTTTCGTCTACAACTACAGTAGACATCTTCAGTGGTGCTGTCGAAGTAATCTAGGAGAAGGTTGCATTGCGTCTGAAATGCTGTCTGTTCGTGCTGCTATAGTTATACTAAGAGGGCTCTCTGCTGATTGGTCCGGGTGCTGGTCGGCTGTTGGGAGGGGCCCAGCTGCCTCAAAGGTGCTGCTCTCTTGTTTTCTAGTGTTATATGACGTTGCTTGACTTGAATGACTGGGAAAACATGCCAGAATAAGACAATTTTAGATTACAGCCGGCTCGCCCCTGCGTGCGCCCTGCACACAAGGCCCCAGGCAAAACCCCTTATGGCAGAGGCTCCATCATTCGCCTCAGAAGCACCGCCAAGATTCACGCTGCCGCACAGCCAAACTGCGGGCTGTAAATATGTAAATAGTGCAGTGTATAGTTTTTTGTGAATAGTAAAATCGTGTGCTGACCTGGGACGTGTAAAGCATGGCCAGGTGTGTGTGTGTGTGTGTGTGTGTGTGTGTGTGTGTGTGTGTGTGTGTGTGTGTGTGTGCGTGTGTGTGTGTATGTATGTGTGTGTGAGTGTGTGTGTATCATTAATTGTAAATAGTGAAAAAAAAAACTTTCTAAACCAACCAGAAAAAAAAACTCAGTTATATGCAGAGGAAAACTGTTCTCGGCAACTTATGGATGGTTGCCGTATGGGTTTTTTATTACTTAAAAATTAATCTCATAGAAATTATGATAATTGTATTTAATGTAATTTTTTGCCTGTAAGCCGGGCCCCTTGTACCGGCACCAGGCCACATTCATTAATAAACCAATCTGAATCTGAATGACTGAATGCCAGTTATTGTTGAGCTTTAGAGCCTCTTCTTTTTTATTAAAATTGTTAGGATGCTTATATATTTCGATGGCTTCACGCTGTAATCGGGCATGGTAATGTGTCATGGATGAAAGAATATTGGTGTCCTGGAACTTGATGATGTGTTCGCCCTCCGCTTCAATGGCGTGTTTGGCAACTGCGGACTTTTCTGTTTGCCCCAAGCGGC
The DNA here is from genome assembly GCA_030765065.1 of Deroplatys truncata. Classification (NCBI taxonomy): domain Eukaryota; kingdom Metazoa; phylum Arthropoda; class Insecta; order Mantodea; family Mantidae; genus Deroplatys; species Deroplatys truncata. The sequence goes on from CM060990.1 coordinate 675,766,649, forward strand.
AGCTTCTTTTGTGTTTGTTGAGTCTGGTGTTGACACCGCGCTGTGTGGTTCCAATGTAAACCTACCCGCTTGAACACGGAATACGGTATACACTGGCTGATGACAGAGGTTTCTGAGGATATTTAGCTTAGCGTAGTAAATTATTTAATTGTTTGGTAGGCTTGAAAATAGTCTTGACGTTATGTCATAGTATGTGATCAATGCATTCAGTGACATTTTTTAAGTATGGCAGAGAGATTGTGCTCTTTTTTTTCGGTTGATCTGTCTTCTGAGCAGCAGGATGAGGTCTGGCGCAGTGGCAAGCTCTTTTTACCTCTCGGATTGAATAACCATTCAATAATAATTCTCGTTCCAGGTAACCAATTTCTGGTTGCCACAATTCTGGTTCACAAATTTGAGAAGCACGTTTTACGAGAGTTTTGATTCAGCCCGTCTTTGTCTGCGATGATGGTTTGAGTCTTTGTTCAGATAGCGGCCAGTGTGAGTGGGCTTGCAGTGGACAGTGTGCCCAAGTGTACCATCTGCTTTTTTTGCTGACCAAAACGTCCAGGAATGCCAGCTGCCCATCCTTTTCTTCCTCCATGGTAAACTGAATGTGGGGATTGATGTTGTTGATGTGTAGGAGGAAGTTCTGAAGGGCTTCCTTTCCATGGAGTCATATAACGAAGGTGTCATCCACGTAGCGGAACCAGACTGTAGGCTTAAGTGCAGCTGTGTCTAAGGCTGTAGACTCAAAGGATTCCATGAAAAAGTTGGCAACTACTGGGCTCAGAGGGCTTCCCATGGCCTCACCATCTATTTGTTCATAGCACGTATAGTTCCACTGAAAGTATGTCATTGTGAGAACATGTTGAAAGAGAGCAATTATGTCGTCTGAAAGGATGTGCTTCAGCTGTGTGAGTGCCTCTTGTATTGGAACCATGGTGAAGAGTGAGATGACGTCGAAGCTGACAAGAAGATCGTTAGGGTATAAGGTGAGATTCTGTAGCTTCTGGATGAAATGAGTAGAATCTTTAATGAAGGAGTTCGTTGAACCAATGTGGGGTTGTAGCAAGCAGGCTAGATGTTTGGCTATGGAGTAAGTAGGAGATCCAATTCCGCTGACAAGGGTCCTCAGAGGTACTTCTGGTTTGTGGGTCTTGGGTAGGCCGTGTAGTCTAGGAGGCTGAAATTCCGATCTGTTGATGCAACGTTTATCTTCTGTTGTCAAGGAAGAATTCTTGATAAGAAGGTTAGATTTACGTAAAATACGAGTTGTGGAATCGTATTGAATCTAACAGTATGTGTCCAGATTTAAAAGATCTGAGATTTTTTTGTTCGTAGTCTTGCTGGTTTAAGATTTGAGGCAGTATTTTAATACCTGAATAATTTCAATTCTTATTTTATAATAGATAAATTCAATAACAGCCTGCCTTGAAACAATAAGTATGTAATAATTATTTAAATTGTATGTAACATTTATTTCAAATGCTTATTTTTTATTGTAAATATTTTTTATTAATGTTATGTGAATACTTTATATACTCTAATAATGCAAGAACTGTGAGAATAGTAAATTTTAGGTTGCTAACAATGAGTAATAATGAGATAATTGTGGCTATAATGTGTTTGAAATTTAAAAATGTGCTGGTCATGATTAGAACGATGATGGCGTAGTTTCAGTGACAGTTTTAAAATTAGCCAATCAACAGCAAAGAAAAGTTTTTAAATTAAATACAGAAATTCTATTGGACTAGAATTGGCCAATCAGAGACTTGATTAACGAAGCTTATGATTTTTACCGTTGAGGTTATTCAGTTCCTGGCAAGACGTGGTAGTGTGTAGATGGAAAAATGTGTTCCCTACAGGCGTTTAGTAAAAACAGATATATGCATTAAGTGAGTGTATAAAAGTTTCTCACAGTTCTTTTAAAAGTGTAGTAGTTTATAAATATGTGCAAGAAGTTAAAATAAAAGTGAAAATTTAAAAGCTTAACTCTGTGACATCTACAATAATTGTCATTAGCACACCCTCTATAAGAATCCTGACTCTAAATTAAGACTGACGCAGCTGAGGCAGATTTAAACAATAATATTGCATAAGCATTAAATTCAAACCGACGCTTAAAACAACTCAATACATTACAACTCTTCAAGTTCGCTTAAACATTTATTATGTAACAGCAGCAAATCATCTTCAAATTACCGCACATACAGGGGCTAACTCAAAACAGCTAAAAATAATATATGAGCCAACTCTGGAACCAAACCACCTACTTCAAATTGGCGACAAATGTGGGGCAAACTCCTGCAAACACCATAAAAAGCAGTTAAAAAAATATTAAAACTTCTTCAGATTACAGTGGCATTCCCCTTGTCCACTGAGCAGATAATGATGTCTTTGTTGTTCAAACTCTTCAGGGCGGCCATTTCTTGGAAAGTTAAATTCCTGGACGGAGTCTTAGCATGTTGGAGAATCCTGGCGGATTCTCGGCGAATCTCATTAGCTGTTGCTGCTGGCAGGGGTCGTATTCCTGATGCAATGTTGGAAATGAGGCCCTCAACTGAAAGACTCAGTGTTACCACTGCGTAATTAGCTCCTTTAGCAAGCAGGGAGGTCTCGGCTGGTGAAAGCTGGTGGTCCGATAAGTTGATCACTGTGCAGCTGCTGTCCACAAGAGTAGATGGTTGGTTTGAAATCGAAAGGATTCAAACTTCCTGTTATGTCGAGTAGTAGTGGTGTTCTGGTGGCAAGTCATGGAGTTGTGTGTAATCCTGTCTGTGTTGTCCCAATCAAATATGTGTAGTGATTTACTCACATGGAGATGTAGATCGAGTAACTGGTTGTTGTTGTTGTTGGAAGCAAGTTCTCGTCTGGCATGAGGTGAGCGGCAGCTGCTTGGAAAAGTCGCTTCTGTAGGAGGAACTTAGGGATTATCCCGGAGTCACGTTAGTGTAGAAGGAAAGTGAGTGAGCACAGAAGAGAAGATTTCTGTTTGCGCAGTACTTCTAGTCGACGAATCATACGATATATCTCCTCCCCTTAGAGGTGAATCATGAGAGAACATAGGCTTTCACGGCCGGAGTCAGTATAACTGGAAGTTATTTCCGGGCTGTTTTGCCATGGTCTGCTGGAGATAGATGTTCCAGACGTTTCGTCTACAACTACAGTAGACACCTTCAGTGGTGCTGTCAAAGTCTTCTAGGAGAAGGTTGCGTTGCATCTGAAATGCCGGGCTTTTTTTCGAGTGGAGGAAAGATGCAGTTCTGCACTTCTTCCCCAATGGGAGTCAGGCAAGGAAGTGTGGGACTCGTGTAACAGAAGGCCATGCCCACTAAAAACTTCTCCCCGAAGAAATAATTAAGAAGGATAAAGATGCATTCAGGAGTGATAGTGCGGCTGTATCGCTATTCCACCAGCGCAGTAGTGGTGAGGATATATTGGCCGGCATCAAGGGCATAAGCCATGACGCAAGCATGGCCTAGGCCCTACTTGTGCCCTAAGGAATTCAAAGCATGGAATTGAAGCAATGCGTCTCCAAATGGAGACCTCGTCCACTGATCTGAATTCAATTTGCATTGGTTTGCTGTCCTGAAACATAGGACAAGTTATTAGTGCTAATAGATAACATTGATTTATTTAGCTCCTTGGATTTCAGGCCGTGTTTTGACACATGCGATGCTGGTCCCCCTAAGGGGGGTTCGTCTCCCTGTCTTGGGTGGCCTCGAGGTCTGGCGTCATCCTGTAACAAATTGTTTAGCATTTATGTTGTTCTTTAGTGTAACGCCTGGTCAATAATCAATAATAGTGATTGGTATTGTGCTTGTATTTAATGCTTAGTTTTATCTTGGCTGTGAGCCATGTCAGTAAATTTGATTTAGAATTACAGTAGTGTTTTCAGTCTCATCCATTAGAATTGCCTTGATCAATTCTTGAGTACCCGCCTACAATGCAACCTACCCAATCATGGCACGGCTGCACTCAGACGTCACCCAGGTGGGGTGTATCTTCCCCCCAGGGACCGCCCTGACTCAAATGAGCAAGGACTTCAAGGGCCACTGTAGTCATGTTAGATAGAGGGCCCATTGCAATGGCCAGTTACTGATGTTGCCTTTAATTACATTACCATTAAAGTGTCTATTCTTGAATATTAATCTCTGCCTCCCCCCAAGCCAATGTCTCTATCAAATAACGACAGTGTTCTTTGTGTTTGTCCCTCTCATTGTTGTAGGTTCCTAAGTTGCGAATGAGAGGGTTGAAATTTTGGCCCTTTCTGGTGTTTAAGTTGAAGCTTTGTAGCTTGATTAATTCTTCGATTGAGTGCAATTTTAACTCCTCGTGTATGAGGCGAGCAGGAGCGACCTGCGGGAGCTTCATAATTATTCTTGGTATTCTGTTTTGAAGGGTTTGTAGCCTATGTAGATGTGATTTCACAGCATAGCCCGAAACTGGAGCTGCGTACGTTATTATGGGTCTTATTAACATCTTGTATATCGTGAGGCCGATGTTTAGTTGAAGTTGGCTATTGATGTTAATGACCGGGTAGAGTTTGTTTAGCTGGCCATTGGCCTTTGCCCTTACACTACTTATGTGTTTTTTCCAGGTGAGGCCTTGGTCCATAGTGATGCCTAGATAGGTTACCTGGTTCTTCCGTTCGGTTCTCTCGTCGCTATATGTCAAGGGCGGTTGCGCATGCCTTGGTAGTCTATGCTGTATTCTTTTGGTAAAAATTATTGACTGGCATTTGTTAGTGTTTATTTTAATTTGCCATTTTGTGTACCATGGCTCGAGCTCGTTTAGGGCATTCTGTAGCCGTTGGTGTAATACCTTAGGTTGTGTGGAGTGTGTTACTAGCACCGTATCATCGGTGTATATGTATTTTTCTGTACGCGTTATTTCTGGCATGTCATTAATGTATAGATTGAACCAGGTCATCCAAGCAAACTTTCTTGTGGGATTCCCGCCCTGATAGGCCTAAGGGAGGAGGAGGAATCCTCCACCGTTCTCGGAATTGATAAGGATGTGTAATTTAGTACATTGTGCATTGGAGTTCTTGCAATTCCAAAGATAATGTTTGCAGTTAAAGTCTCCTGCAACAATTAGTCTCGGTCCTAAATTCATTATTTTGTGCCTATGTTCCCAGAGGGATTGTAGACGGACGATATTACAACTTCGGTGTTATCAATGTTGTGTTTTATTGCCGTGGTTTCGGCGTGAGTTAAGTCCGAAGATTTAATTTGATGATGTTGAATGTTAGCCTGTATAGCTATCGTGGTTCCTTCTCCTCTATGGTCGCGATCATTTCTGTAAATTTTGTAGCCTGCAACACATAGGCAATCTGTGTTGCTAATGTGTGTTTCTGATAATAAAACTAATTGTATTGACTGTGTTTATAGCAAATCTGCTAAATGTTTTGTCTTTTTCCTTATTCCGTGACAATTCCAGAAAATTACTGTAATCTTGTCCGAATTACCCATGATTACAGCTTACGAAGATTTGTCAGCATGTCGGAGATGAAGTAAGCTACGATAATAGGGACTGTTCCAAATTCACATATTGTATTGCAGAGCTTTTGAACCTGTTTAAGTACTGTATTCAGTGGTACTTTTCTTGTGGACATACCTAGTGATTTCACTAGTATCACCATTGCCATGCCAGGATCCTTGTCCTGGTTGTGCTTTGTTCTTTTCCCAGAGGTGAGCGACTTTGCTTCAGGGTGAGGCCCATTAGCCAATTGTGAGGTACCTACATTTACTGGAGGGGTGTTTGCTTTTTCTTTAGTGCGGGGGTGGGTCACTCGTCGCTGATTGGGTCAGCCTCGGTAGTTGGCCGAGGGTTCCCAACCACAGAGGGTGCAGGTGCTGTGGCTGGATGTGACCGGCCTTTAATGTCCCTAATGAACCACTCTAATTTATTTGTGGTAGCCTCTGCATACGTTTTCGTCGTTCTGCCTAACCTGGGGGGATTCCTAGGAGGCTGTCCACAGGGCATGGTCTTACGATATGCAGCGTTGTATGCTGGGCAATCGCGCCAATTTGCTCCATGGCCCTGAGCGCCACATAAAATGCACAACCGCTCCGCAGGGGTTCTGCACATTTGGCGCATACTGGGGTTTTGAACCTACATTCTTGCTTCACATGCCAGAATTGCTGGCACTGCGAACATTGTTTTGGCTCTGCTGCGGCTCTATGTACCTCTACATGTAGGTGAAAGTGTGATAAATACTGGAGGTCTAGAATTTTCCTATTTTCAGTAGTGTCCTGCAGTTCATTTAAGAACATAAGCAGGGGGTCCTATTCCTGTTGCGCCTCCACATCTGAACGGCCCTAATGGCATGGAAATGGCATTGTGCCAGGTCTTCTAGTATCTCTGCTCCAGCGATTTTGGTGTACAGCCCCTTAATCACATAACGAGCAGTTCTGTTCTCAGGGTGAGCTATTAAATAATGCTGTACGCCTCTTCCCTTGAGATGTTCTACAAAAATTTGGTAGTTATCCAGGGTGAACGACTTTATACAAAAGTCACCGGAGTTTCGGGCTATACTCACTAAGTGTGTATGATGTAGGTGGCAAGTCCTGTCAATGTCACACATTAACTGGTGGAATGTTGCGGCCTGGCTTTTGTTTACAAAGATTGGCGCTATATTTGACCTCATATCCTGACTAAAGTATCTCAACATGAAGTAGATGGAGAATAAGCATTTGTAAAAATAGTTTGTACAAGAGTAAGAAAGTCATTGAGTGCAACACATCAGAGTTTTTTTATTTCTTCTGCTGCTCGAAATATTCTGTCTTGCAACATTTCCACATCAGGCATTTCTGTAATGTATATGAGACTTTTCCTATCGCCTCAAAGAAAAAAAATAGATTTGATTTAAATCTAATGTTCCTGGTGGCCATCTTATTAGTACATTCCTTGCGATCCAGTGTTCTACATAGGTGTTGCATAGATGGCCACACATGGTGCCGCTTATGTGCAGAAGTGCGCCATCATGTAATAGCCACATATAATTTCTTACTGCAAAGGAAAATCCTCAAGCAGAACTGATAATGTTTCTTGAAAAAACTGGAGATAGATGACTCCTGTCAAAAGCCGAGGAAGAATCCACAGATCAATTAATGTGCTTCCTATGATTCCTGCCCAAATATGTACAGAAAAATCTGTGCTGAAACTGTCTTGTCTTATTGTGTGTGGATGGTAGTAAGCCTAGGTGTGTGCATTATGTTAATTAGTTACTCCATTTCTGGTAAACGTTGCTTCATCCATTGCGAGATTTCAAGGGGAAAGTCCCCTCCTTGTTTAAGAAACCATTCAGAAAATGCTACCCTTGGCACATAATCTGCTTCAAAGAGATACTGGATGCACTGAATATGATAAGGGTATAGCAATTGAGCTTTTTGCAAAAGTTGATAAGATGCAAAAATCAAAATTTTTCAGGAATCACATTTTTATTTTAAACACACAAGCATATACTTTATAACAAAAATTTTTGGTACGAAGCATTCTTTGTTCAGAGGCAATGAAAGTGGGTTAAACAAAAATATGCGAGCTTTTTAAATATTGGTCTATTTTACTCCCAAAAAACTGATGTTTCTTCAAAACTCGATAGATGCAGTCTGTATTCATAGGAGTCACATTAGAGCACTAATAAAACTGAACAAAATTAATCATTTTAGCACAGAGCTTTAATTATCACAAAGGTCTAATGGGACACCTCCGCTAGAACAGTTTGATTTGCCTCATTTGTTATTTTGAATTACTGCACTAGTTTCTTAATGTCATTCTTTTTCTCTTTAGACACATTGTTAACTTCTGGAAGAAGATAGGAATTTAACATAGAGTCATATGCTTTAACTGTTGGTTTTAGCACACATACTGCCACTGAACATGCTGTATGTGTGTGTTCTACACTTCAATAGATACATTACGATGTGGTTAATTTTTTCTTTCTTTCTTATATTTTGGGTAAGTGATCACTTGCTACAGAGCCATCTTTAATTATACTAAGCTTTATTTATGAAAGCTCTTTAACTACTATGGTCATTAGTGTCCCATTCTATATTGGACATGAAAGACCAGAAATTTTGCCCAGAGGCCTCTAATCAGGCTTGAGGTTCTTTTGCGTGCTATAAATCTACGACACAGGACCACCAGCTTCGCTTCCCTTCCGAAGGAAGCCATGCTAAGGATCTTTATCCCCGAAAAATCCATCGACCTCCACTGGGTTTGAACCCCGATCTTGAGAACTATAGGTACCTGTATACAACGGAGGACAACAGGAGCCATTTTGAAAGGCAGTGTCGATCGTAACACCTTTTGAGCACTGGCCTTTAAGTTCAGCTTTTTCTAATCCTTGTTGAGGATCTTCACTGTGCCATGAATCTTCAATGTCTTGTTGTAACCACTGGGTGCTAAGATGTCTTCCATTCTTCTGTATTCTTTCTTTGTTCTTCTGAAAACATGATCTGGAGCCATATAACTATGACCGCGTATCAGAAAGAATGAAGAATGTGATCAAAACATCTTCTTTGCTGCAAAAAAGCCACGAGCGTTGCCATTATAATTGCTGTTCTTGTTCTGACTTACAAGGAATTTTTTCTCTTTAGTTCTTGATTTTCTACCAGCTAGTGTTTCTTGAACCATAATAAATTCACCCCGTGTATCCACTATTCACCCACAAGTGAATGTCAGAAACTATGGTACTGATCTGCAACCAGGAGAAAATTCATGAGAGGAATCTGCTAATTTTGCAGCTTTGCACCAGCATGGTTTCAGATATGAGTTTTACGTCAGCGCAGTACAAGTTAAGTGGAAAACATTAGCTCATGCTTACATTTAAAGCTTTAGATGACTATTTAAACAGCCAGCATATGTCCAAGGATGCAGGCATTCATATTTCACTCCTTGCCACCTGAGAACTGTGGAATCTTCTCATAGAAATGCAGCCATTGGACATTGGAATATTATAACACTGGAGAATGCTCTTACTTAAAACCTTACACTATGGTGAATACTTGGCCATGTGTATATTTTAAATAAGGAGTCCAGTGTGTATCGAGTTTTGTTTTAATTAAGTGACTGCATCTATCAAGTTTTGAAAAAAACCTGGAATGTTTGGTTGCTCTAACTACAGCATGAATAGAGTTTCGCTAAATCTGATTTCATAGATCGATTCAGATGCTAAAAAATATAATCATGTAATATATAACTCATTCTCAGAAATTTTTTCATTTATCGACTTTTGCAAAAACGCTCCTCAATTCTTCTTTTAGTGGTGTCAAAACAGTCCAAAGGGATACGCCAGTAGTGCGAACTATACCATGGCTACTGCTTCCAAGATTTTTCTTCCACCAAGTGAAGGATTTCTTCTTCTTGTACAAAATTTCCTTCACCAACTCTTTCAACATGAGGAGATACACTTCCTGTATCCAGGACTCTTTGAAGGTGAAAGCAAAAGTGCTATAAGTGTCTATTTGGAAATCTTTCTTAATAAATTCTTGCCACTGCTGCCACATTACGATGTGTTTCACCATAAATGAGTAGCATTTCAAGATACTCAACATTAGTAATTGAGCTATTTTGTAACTATTAATTAGCAGCTACAAAAACAAGTCATAAGTGCAGTAAACAGCTGAAATGCATTTCTTTTATAAACAAACAGCTGAAATGTGCTTCTATCAATCTCATAGTGTTGTCATGCTGTGTATAGTCTTGTGGCTAATGATGTAGATTCAACTGAAAGAAATTTTGAAAGCTTATAATAATAGTAAGAGTGCAAATTGTTTTAATTAAAAATTATTTAAATACATATGCAGAAAATATTTATCTTTCAATCTCCTCTAAGATATGTTTGAAAAGTATTTAAGTTTCATATATATTCTCTGCAATTTGTGGATGATCAGTTAATTCTGGCCCAAGAAAATGAAGACATAGCATACCTTACAAGGAAGTTAATTCAAGAATTAATCAAATGGGCCCTAAAAGCAAATATGGATAAATCCAAATATATGGCCATTGGAGATGTTCATAAAGATTTGGTACTGGAAGACAAAATGGGGATAATTAAACATACAGAGGCATATAAATACCTGGGAGTAAAGATTACACAAGAGGGAAACAAGAAAAGGGAATAAGATCAAAGATAAACTCAGGAAAATATGCTATATCTACTTTGAATGGTATATTATGTGATAAACAGGTCTCAAAAGAAGCTAAAACTACAATTTTTAAAACAATAGTCAGAAGTATTATAATCTATGGCTCCGACTTGTGGACTCGGAACTATCAGTTAAAAAGAAAATTATTAGCAACAGAAATGGATTGTTGGAGGAGATCTGCTAGGATCTCTAAAAAAGAAAAAACTGGAAATGAAATTATAAAAGAAAATATGAATGTTCAAAATTAAATTTTAGATTTTATTCAACAGAAACAATTAGAAATGGTATGGCCTTGCTAAAAGAATAGAAGATGAAAGATTACCCAAAACAATAATGGAGTGAATGCCACCAGGAAGGAGGAGAAAAGGAAGACTGCATAAGATGTGGATTCAAAGAATTAGAGCGGCAATGATGGATTGGGAAATTGAGGAAGATTTGTGGTCCAACAGGCAATAATGGAGAAAAGTGGTAAGATGATGTTCAAAATTGTAATCTTGGGTGCCGGAAAAATGTTTGTACAATGTAAAACCAGAAATATATATATTTAAGCTTCATTAAATCTTCATTTAAAATAGACTAAATGTTAAACAATGTTTGCTTTTTTCTCAAGAACTACTTTAAAGACAGCAAAACTGTACTAACATTTTTTGTACTATTCATTACAAAGAGTCATCCTATTCAAGGATTAATGATAAGTGACCTTCCACTCTGTATAAAGGATTATGCACTAGTTGATCATAATCTGAATGCACGAGATGGAAAGAGGAACTAATACTTACAGAACAAGAGGTGGGGCATTGGAAGGACAGTCAGATAAGGAAAACATTTGCTGTTCCAAGTTTCATTTACTAGCAAGGCTGAGGCCTGCAAAATGTAGTAATGTTTTCTTTGTGTGACTGTGCAATTCCCTCTGATCCCTAGCCTTGATGATGTTAGGCAGTGTTAACGAAAACAATGGAGCCACGCCCTCCCCTAAGTGCATTCATAACGTGGCTGACTGGTAAAGTTGTAAATGGATGAGATTGCAAGAAACAAATGAATAATGACAGCACTTAAAAGAAATGACAAAGTATTGACAAATTTAAACCAATAAGAATGGATATCAGAAATGGCTGAAGCCACAAAAATGTTATTTTAAATAAATTATTTTAAAGAGATCTGCACTTTTTGTCTAGTAATTTTTGTCTGTCTCTTATGGTTTACTCATATATGCTATTTTAATTAAAATCATTAGTAATTGTTATATAAAATAAAAAGTATCGAAAAACTTTTCATATCAAATGTAGTTTGGGGTTGAATTTTCTTGAAAATCTTTATATGACATCTTTGGAAGATGCAGACTGAAATACCAAGTTTGGTATTTGCCACACATTTCATTTTTAAGTTATGCTGTTTACAGATGCAGAGAAGCACACACATGAACCTTTTTCTAGAAATGCTTTTTTTGGATTTAGATACCTCAAAGCATATATTTCCAGTGAAATCTTGATATTGGATTTTTGGATGAAGTGCAGTACCTTTTTATCTCCTATAGGCATGTGGTAGGGTAAGTAATGATGACATTAATAGTTCAGAATGCGTCAAAGAAGGTTTCTTTCCTTCTTTTTTGTTTTTAAGTATACAGTAGACCGTCGTTTATCCAAATTCCAAGGGACCGAAAAATAGCCAATTCGGTTTAACGAAGTTTGCATTAACAAGGTTTTGTAAAAATAGTCCTGTATTATCTGAAATGGTAAAATACAACTGTTGAGTTAACTTTCTCTCTTGTTGTGCATACCAATGAATGAGGGTGTTCCACTTTCATGACCTCTAAGAAAAAGTAAAAATAATTGCTGTATATGGTATATCTGGCATTTGTTTAATTGAGAAAGTATACTATCAAATGCTTGTCATAATTTTTTTTAAAACAATACTATTTTGAAAAGTATTGTACTCATTGAATTATTGAGTCATATAATACAACAAACAATAACCTTAAGAAACACTTTAAATATACCATTCTTTTAACACTAAGTTTTAATCAGAACACATGTTTTAGTTAAAACTCTTATCCATTACACATTTTAGTTCTATAATTTGAAAAAATCATTAATTGTTATTTGGCGGACCGTTGGTCTTAATATTATAGCACTCTCTAAAGATTCCACATTCAGAGCAGCCTGAAATGCCATGGAGACATCAGAAGTGGCAGCAGATCTCTCGAGAACAGAAATTGCAGCGGCATCTTCAGCACGGGGTCGCGGTGTCGTATCTTCATGTTCCACCTCAGAAGATGACAGTAAAGAATTATCATTCTCTTCTGCATTATCAGATGACTGGTTCTTCAGCAGTACAGATGTACCTTCCTACGTCCATTCTTCCGTAATGACGGTACAAGAGGGCACCAGCGTGTAGAAGAGCATTATCAAAATCCCAATTGTATCCACAATATAAGTGCAGATGTGGATCATCAGTTTCCTGTTCAGTTTCAACAGCGTTATCAGTTGCTATCCAGGCCTTCTTAAAGCATTTAGTTATGGTATCTGTTGTAACTTCATCCCAAGCAGCAGATATGTTGCAGATAGCTTGCAATACATTCCAATGTGGAACTGTTTCTTGTAGTTTTATTGCACTGATGGCAGCCATAACCAGTCGGCATCTGTAAGTATGCTTCATTGAGGTGATTATTCCTTGATCCAATGGTTACAGGCGGCTCATGATATTAGCTAGTAAATAGACAACTTCTATGTTTGGAAGTTTTAGGTCATCGAACTGGTGTGCCGAGCAGTGGTCCAAAGTCAGCAAAATGTTCCTCTTTCTCACAGCCATTTGTTGTTGAATCTTCGAGAGATTTGGTCATTCAAGCTTTATTGTTATTCTCGTATTGACTTGGCAGATTGAATAGGTTGACATCTTTTAAAACAACATGGATTTTTGTATTTTCCATCACTAATAGTTTGAGCTTCTCCGAAACATCTGAATTACAACACAAGACCACCATCAGTACCTCCTTGCTGCATTTTCCTCCATGACATTTTCTGCCTTTGGCACGTAGTGCTTTTTCAGGCATCAAGTTATAGAAAACACCTGCTTCACCCATATTAAACACATTTCTTGGGTGGTGATGACAGAGCTTAGATTGAAACTCCCGCACCCACTCATTAGCATCTTCCTTGTTTACTCTGTGTGCCTCCCCACAGCACTGACAGCACTGATTTTATGCCTCTTCTGAAAACGCCATAATCCATCCACACAAACCCAGAAATTCCTTCTTTCTTGGGATTTCCCGAGCCTTTTTTGAAGCATAGGCCTGGACAGTGGCATTTGCTGTGAACCCATGTGTTGGAACCATTCTAACAGCGAATCCTCCAACTCTTCATGTTTCGCTGGTCTCATGCACTTGCTATTGCCACTAAATGAATAGCTTATCAGACTTGCCTCTGTTTTCTGTTTTGAACTTATAATCGATGAGAGAGTACGCTTCGGAATCTGAAAGTGTTCTGCAACCTGTGTTTTGGTCTTCTCTCCACTATCAACCATATGTAAAGTTTGCTGTTTTTGTTTCAGCGGGAGAGCATTATGAACACCTATCTCTTTCGGCTACATAGTGAGTGATGGAGCGAAGGTGGGGGGGGGGGGGAATTTGCTGTTCACAAGCAGCAGAGACAAACAGCTCTCTGGATTGTTGCGAGTTGCGCCGTGTGCGGTCTGCTGACCAATCCCCTCTTTCCGTGTCCTTGCATTATATACTGTGGAAGTGATACATAAGCAGCAAGTAAGCAATTGGACCATTGTTGAGAAATTACAGTGTAATATTGAGAAAAATTATGTGAAATGCATAACGGAAAATACTTAGTGCACAGCACAACACACATATTCAGTTTAAACAAAGAATAACATATGGAATATGTAATGAGTGGAACAAATTTTAGTTTGTAGTACAAATTATCCAAAATTCAGTTTAAGCGGTAGATTTTTCCATGTAATTTGGCAGGGACCAAGCAGTTACTATGGGTTAACCGAGTCTTTGACTTATCCGATTTCGAATTAGCAAGGGTCTAATGTATAATGTTATACTATTTATTAGATCTGAGAAATGCAGTCTCAAAATGAATTAAAACTATGTATACATACCTCATTAATTGCTAGTAATATGTATGTCCTAATGGAAGTATCAAGATTTCTTTGCATTTCTCACTGCTGTAACTAAAATAAAATAAACCTAGAGGTAGATCTTGTGTGAACAATTGCTGTCACAAAATATATTCTGAAAGAGTAAAATTTACAGATTTTCAGAATATACAGTTGGTATTTCTTATTAATACCTTATTTTACCGCATCCTTTTAAGATCTAAACCATACTTGGATTCAGTCAAATGCTTCTCTCCATTTCATTCCCATTCCAGTGGTTCAACTTCCCAAACCATCATTTTCCAGTACTTTCTTTTAAAGGTGATTTAATGTGTATTATCTGATTCAAGGTTAAGTTCATGGGTGAAGAGGCAGAAGATGCTGGAGGAGTAAAAAAGGAATTCTTTCTTATATTGATTAAAGAAATTTTGGATCCTAAATATGGCATGTTTCAGCAATATGAGGAAACAAATACTCTGTGGTTGAATTATGCTTCATTTGAAAGGGACAGAATGTACTATCTAATAGGTAAGAACTAACCATGACTTTCACATGATCCAAATTTGTTTTATGACAGGTAAATTTCACATGGCAGGTTTATTTGCAACATTTGTGTCTTGTGCTCAGTATTTAGTAGATATTTTGTGAAACAACCCTAAAAGTGTTACTTTTTTAACAGAATTCCCATATGAACTATTTTTAAAAGTTCTCTTGATATAAAATAAATTATGTTCATCTGTTAATACTGTAACTTTGTCCAGTTCTCACTTTCACTTCACTAATGTGAACTAGTTCAACTTTCACTATGACTTCACTTAGCTCTCACTGTCACTTTACTAACGTGATCTAATTCAACTTTCACCATGACTTCGCTTAGCTCTCACTGTCACTTTACTAATGTGATCTAGTTCAACTTTCACTTAGCTCTCACTGTTACTTTACTAATGTGATCTAGTTCAACTTTCACCATGACTTCGCTTAGCTCTCACTTTCACTTTACTAATGTGATCTAGTTCAACTTTCACTATGACTTTCACTTAGCTCTCACTGTTACTTTACTAATGTGATCTAGTTCAACTTCCACCATGACTTCACTTAGCTCTCACTTTCACCCTACTAATGTGATCTAGTTCAACTTTCACCATGATTTCGCTTAGCTCTCACTGTCACTTTACTAATGTGATCTAGTTTAACTTTCACCATGACTTTGCTTAGCTCTCACTGTCACTTTACTAATGTGATCTAGTTCAACTTTCACCATGACTTCGCTTAGCTCTCAGTATCACTTTACTAATGTGATCTAGTTCAACTTTCATTGTGACTTCACTTAGTTCTCACTGTCACTTTACTAATGTGATCTATTTCAACTTTCACCATGACTTCACTTAGCTCTTACTGTCACTTTACTAATGTGATCTAGTTCAACTTTCACTGTGACTTCATTTAGTTCATACTGTCAGTTTACTAATGTGATCTATTTTAACTTTCACTATGACTTCACTTAGCTCTCACTGTCACTTTACTAATGTGATCTAGTTCAACTTTCAGTGTGACTTCATTTAGTTCATACTGTCAGTTTACTAATGTGATCTAGTTCAACTTTCACTGTGACTTCATTTAGTTCATACTGTCAGTTTACTAATGTGATCTAGTTCAACTTTCACTGTGAATTCATGTAGTTCATACTGTCAGTTTACTAACGTGATCTATTCTAACTTTCACTATGACTTCACTTAGTTCTCACTGCCACTTTACTAATGTGATCTAGTTCAACTTTCAGTGTGATTTCACTTAGTTCACACTGTCAGTTTACTAATGTGATCTATTTTAACTTTCACTATGACTTCACTTTGCTCTCACTGTCACTTTACTAATGTGATCTAGTTTAACTTTCACTATGACTTCACTTAGCTCTCACTGTCACTTTACTAATGTGATCTAGTTCAACTTTCATGTGATTTCACTTAATTCACACTGTCAGTTTACTAATGTGATCTAGTTCAACTTCCACCATTACTTCACTTAGCTCTCACTGTCACTTTACTAATGTGATCTAGCTCAACTTTCTGTGTCATTTCACTTAATTCATACTGTCAGTTTACTAATGTGATCTAGTTTAACTTTTGCTGTGACTTGACTTAGTTCACACTGTGACTTCACTAAGTGATTTAGTTTGATTTTCGTGTTACCTCACTTTTCTTCATGACATAGCCGCATCATGAAATATGCACAAAGTAGCCCTTTGTTCATATGATTCATTTGCTGGGTGATCAAGCACATCACATCTCTCACTTACTGTATGTCACAACAGTCGTCACAAACTTGCTCAGGGAACAGCACTTTTTGTCACACCAGAAACTCACTCACTAATGGCTCACTTGCAAACATGTTAGCTTATATATCTGCTGGAACTTTCCACAGAATTCAAGAATGTTCTTGATAAAGTCTCTGGTGTTGAAGAGTGCCATCCCATCGTGTTATATCCCTTCCTTGGCCAGCCAGTTGGTCAGTGCCTTCTACCAATAACAGAGGCCCATAACTGTGTCACAATATTTGCTTAGTGTTTGTTAACATTTTTTTATTTAACATCTTTGCTTTGTTTTCTCATTTAAATAGTATCAACATAACAGATATGTCATTTCATTACATACATCAGTTTACATTTTGCAAGCCTATCAATTTGCTGTTACATTGCACATAAGAATGTTTTGTAAACTTATGAGATACCCAAAGTTTCATTTGCTACCTTTAGTAAGAATAGACATGCGACAAGGAAATTTTATACAAGTTACGTAAAACCGTAATGGCCGATTGCATCAATCCTACTAAATATAAGCTGTTGCACTATGGCAGTTAAACTATTACCATGGTAAAGTCATAAAACATGTGTACCATTAGTAATCCTTGGTTTAAATAACATGGCTTCATAGCGCCTGTTTTTTTCAATATTTTTCTGCTACAAAGCAATTCATAGTGGTATTCAGCAGGCAGTGATTAATTTCCACAGTCACTTACCTACTTGTATATATGCATAAAGTGTAGGCAATGGCTGGTGTTAGTAATGTACATTTAATGTGTATTTCATGCGTTTGCAGACAGGTTTGTCTCGAAATACATTAACAATGAAGAATATCGGCAATAAACCATCAAGATTGCCAAATTTTAGCACTATAAGAGTTCTGTTTTACTGGATTTAGTAGATAAATACAAATCCACATTTGAAAACAAAAAGATGATTGGTGTTATCATTAAAGGCAAAGTGAAGACGTAGTAAAAATTCTGATGTGTTACATACACATTAATTTCTTTACCCACTATCATTTATTGTTATATAACTTCTACACACCATTCTTATAAAAGCTTTTTTCTATCTACTTCATGTTAAGATAAACCTTTTGAGAACCAAATCGAGATAAATTAAACAACTCATTGTAGATACAATGGTGATAGAGGAAACCGACATGTTTAAAATCAAGTATGCTGCCTGTAAAATTCCATACTATTTCAGTGATATTGCAAGCGACAACAGAAAAGCGCTTTAAAAAATTATAAAAGTGTTAAGGAATTCAAACCAGTATCTTGTTAGTTGCTGATGCCACAAAAGAAGTTATTTGAAATAAAGTATCGGTTAAAATGTACTAGTTAAACAAAATTATAAAATTCTTTCCAAATGAAGGGGACTGCACAACAGGGTATACCTGGAAAATTCAAGATATATTTTGCATGTAAATATCTTAAATTTATAGTATTTTAATTAAAATCAGTAGAAGCATTTTTAAGAAAATCAAGAATGTTGCAAAATGATCTATGTAAAGGATAGCTTGGGGTTGGGGAATTTTCTTAAAATCCTTTGTGTTGCATCTTTATTCCTGTTGTGTGAGAGGCAGCTTTAAGCACTGAGGTGATAACAAAGCAACTACATGCAACATGCCATTATTCTGTCTTTAACCACTTACATCACCACATTCCTTGAAATGTTCCAGTCACATTAAATCACAGAGCTACATGATGATGGTTTCTGGGGATACTGGATGTTTCCTTGCTTTATAGAACTGAACTTGTTCACCAGTTGCATCTAAAATTGCAGTTACCCTTTGTTTTTTCAACCGAATCTTCAAAATGAAACATTCATTCTTCAAATATACATACTGCTTCTCTATTCTATTACTCTCTCTTCATTGCCTGTAAATCAGTGAAACTATTAAAGATAGAAATGTAATAGTTAAGTTCTGTTTTGGATTCACCAGTGAGCAGTAAACATTTTGCCAGATTGAATGCTAGTAAACTTGACACCAAGCTTGGTGCAACAGAAATACAACTTTATCCTGGTAAACTATGAACTTAACCAGAGTAGTCTCTTAACCAGGAATGTGCACTCGGCCATAAGTGTAATTCTTCCAATAACTATATACAAATAGTTATAGAAATGATATGTGAATGTTTTCTTTACTTATATTGCAGGTGTTTTGTG
This sequence comes from Deroplatys truncata, assembly GCA_030765065.1. Classification (NCBI taxonomy): domain Eukaryota; kingdom Metazoa; phylum Arthropoda; class Insecta; order Mantodea; family Mantidae; genus Deroplatys; species Deroplatys truncata. Next base: position 675,785,366 of record CM060990.1, read on the forward strand.
TGGTCTAGCGATTTACAACTTCACTATTATTGCTCTACCATTTCCATTGGCTCTGTACAAGAAACTGTTGAATCATCCAGTCAGCCTGCAAGATCTTAAAGGACTATCTCCAACATTAGCAAAGTAAGTGGCAGATCCTAGCTCTAATGGTGGATAGTTTTTGAATGAATGCTTCAGTCTAAGGAAGTGACAGACAGTTATTTTCAAATAATGGTTATAACTGTTGTAGTTACAGTACATCAACGGTTACCAGTAGCAATTAAAGATATTTATTTTCATGGTTATCACATTCTAAGTTATGCTACATTAATGGTTACCAGTAACGATTAGATGTAACTATGTCTCAATATGAAAGATGTCAATAAAGGCTTGCTTTGTTATTTGATGTAATTTAAAAAGAAGTTTCTCTAGCTGTGTCAACACTTTGATTATTATGGTGGTTTATAATCACAAAATGCATTTGTACTTCTACATTCTTGCGCGCGCGCGCGCACACTCACACACACACACACACACTCACACTCACACTCACACTCACACTCACTCACACTCACACTCACACACACACACTCCTGCATGTTGCTTTCTCCCTATTGTCTAAGTTATTCACACCTTCAATGGGCCTCTCTTAGCACCTGCAGCTAGGAGCAGCCATGAGTAAATGAAAAAAAAAAATATTACATTCATGCAAATCGAGGATAGAAGCAAGCTTTTGTATAGTATTAATAAATACAATTATGGTGTGTTTGTTAATGAGACAGCCCTTTCAACTTTAGGTTCGATTCGGGAAGTATTGATTTAACTCTGTTATATATCTGTGGCCTTTCATTGTTCTTTGCCATGCTAGGTTAAAGGTGTAAATATTGTTGTGGGGGTGGATACCGAGGGTTAGAAGGGGTGAGAGGAGGGTGTGTCAATCAAGACTCAGGCCATTACAACACATGTCAAAGATAAAGGAGGGTTGGCTTAGAGGGATCTCACGAGGCTGGCTGGAGACCCATGCATCTTCAGCCCCTGGGTAGAGCAACTCACATGGGGAGGAAGTCCTGGACTAAGGGAAGGTCCTTAAGGGTGCCTAGCATCTAAAGTACATGACCAAGGGAAGGTGTCACTATGGTCCTAAACATTTACATATGACCCAACAAGTGTATAAAAATGTGGATTTATTACTACATGGCTCGAGGCCACCTATGGGAGTACAAATAGTTTAGCCAGACGGCATGCTTACCTGAGACAAAGCTGGTGCTGCCCAATACATGGTGTTGTCTTGCTGATTTATGATTTACTTTTTGTAATGATTTTCAAGAATCATACTCATGCAGGTTTGTGTAGCAGTACCTCTGGAGTAACCCCCTTGTCCCAAAAGCCAGGGGTTTTTAAAGTTGCACCACTGCTACCTCAGCAGTCCTTCACCTCTTGGGCGATGTCTCAGTCCGAATCAGCAGGATTCGCACAACATTTCTAAGTTGAATGAAACCTGACACTATGCCTAGCAATGATCGAGTGCTTAGACATACATTCTGCATGTCAGCCTTTTTATGATGCAATAATTTTCAATGCTACCGAGTGCAAGAACAATGCTACAAAATTAATAACGTAAATCCATGCATCCTGACATCACTGCCCACCCAGATAAACACAGCCATCCAAAGCTGAGCAGGTGGAGTAGCTAACAAAATTACAAAGATAACATGAAGCGTGAACCAAGATAGTACAAAAGGCATGGTAGTTGTTGCTAATTCTTGTGTTACAATAAAGGTGAAGGTGCTCACTCACTGGGAGTCTTCATAGGAAAGTGCAGGGGGGAGGGAAAGGGATGATAACCCTAAGAAAGGAGAGGAAATGAGTGAAAATTCAGTAGGGGAGAGGAACGGTAAGGAGATGACTAAAGAGACAGGAGCATCCATGCTCAGAGAGGTTAAGGTAGGAGAGATGCATGCACACACTAGAAGAGCATCCTGTATTGAAGAATGGGTGTACAGAGTCTGAAGGGACATCTTGGCACAGTAGAAAGCATAGGCAAAGCCGTGCAGGGACACTGAAGAACTCTCGGCAGTCAGAGGAAATGTCAGAGAGACCAGAAAAACGACGTAGCACCAGCAAGAGGTAGGCGACAGCCATCCATGATTGACCAAGAGCCGTCAGAGGTGCAACACATGATACACAGGTGTGTGCATCAGAAACACCCAGAAACTCAGAACCAAAGATCTATATCCACCTGTCACTAAAGCCGGAGATGCAGAGGGCCCTAAGATGAACCCAAGCGATTCAAATGGACACCAGGAACCACGTTGACACTAAACATTGTAGATCACATGCATGTGCTCTCACCAGTGGAGCACAGGAGCAGAGATTGAACACCGGTGGGGGGGGGAGCAGTAGCGGGGTACACTGGAGCATAAAATACTAGGGAATCAGAAGGAAAGAAGGAGAAATGAGAAAGGAAATATTGATAATAAACAGAAAAGAACCAGGGGTAGAGCAGAAGCTGTATAATAACATTAGAAATAGAATATATAGCAATTAGCTTCGGTGGAGAGGACCATACAAAAGCAAATAAAAATTACATTGATGTGGACCAACAATGCAGTTGTCTGCTAGCAGAGAGAGACCATGGTCCATTGGTGACATACATTCACAACTGCTGATTTTGCACAGACCTTAAAACATGCCTGTCTCTGGGCTGAAGCGAGCTTGGGACTGACATCAGCAGATTGTGGTATGCAGGAATCACATCACAATGCTACACCAAGAAATGCCGTGCAGTAGCAAACTGGATGAAAGAGAACTATGCATGAATAAAAGTTGTAGTGCAGACAAATACACATGTTATATACTTCCTAGTAATAACGCAGACACGTGAGTGTGACAGAACATATGAAACCACAGTAAATGGCAAAAATTATGTTCACACATACTCTCCAAACAGCATAAAGCGTGGAGACTACCAGAGATATAGACACATAGAACTAGACACATAAGGCAGGGGTCCCTTAACTCAAAGTGTATAACATAATAATAATAATAATAATAATAATAATAATAATAATAATAATAATAATAATAATAATAATAATTTATTTCATCCACTTTATCATACATCTGATTTTGGACCTGTCAAAACAATTACATTTTTACAAAACCTTTAAATCATACAGACATTTGTTTATTAGATGCACCCTCAATTTCCTTTTAAATTGCTGTTTAGAAACATCAACTACAGATTTGATTTCCAGTGGAAATTTATTAAATAGTGTGATTCCAGAAATATATATATCCTTTAAAGATACATTTCTTTTTTACACTATACCTAAAGTAGTCCAAGTTTCCTTTGTATTATGTTTATGGATTTGGTTGTTTTTAATTGGTTTGCACTTATCTATTACATACATTATTGTCCTATATACATAGAGAGAGAAAATAGTAAGCAATTTATTGTTAACAAAGGTTTCCCTACACGATTCCCTTGGTTTTAGGTTAAACATGATTCTGATGCATTTCTTTTGGTGTATAAGTAATTTATCCATATGCATTTTTGCAGCAGTACCCCAGATTTCAATCCCATAGAGTATGTGTGGATAAAAACATCCATAGTATATTAGTTTCAATATATTACCATCACTATGATTGTTGAAATATCTGAGTAGATACACTGTTTTACTAATTTTATCACATATATGTTCAATATGCTCAGCCCATGTTAGCTTGTTATCAACAATAAGACCTAAACATTTATGTGATTGTACATCCAGAATATTATTATTATCGACTTTTAGTGATATTTTACCATCATTTTTATTGATTTGCATCACTTTAGCTTTTTGCATGTTGCAGTGTAGATTTATCGATTTGAAGTAATTCAGCAAACAGGAGGTGATATTGTTTATGGTAGTATTTAATCCTTCTACTGTTTTATTCCAGCATACAGCTGTGGTGTCATCTGCATAAGTTATCACTGAAGTATTTGGTGGATTTTTAATGTCATTAATGTAGATAATAAATAATAATGGTCCCAACACAGTGCCTTGTGGTATGCCATATTTCACAGATCCCAAATGTGAGTTGATTTGTTGTATACATCGCCCTTAATTTGTACGTTATTTCCGTAATTTGTTTTCTTCCAACCAGATAACTACGGATTAGGTCCAGGGGTAATCCTCTTATGCCATAGTTTTCCAATTTACTAATTAATATATTATGGTTGACACAGTCAAAAGCCTTAGATAAATCAAAAAATAATGTACTGACCTTCTCATTGTTTTCTAAATTCCCAATTATTTCATGTATAGACTGGTTAATGGCAGAAATGGTGGATTTCCCTTTTTTAAACCCATGTTGAAACTTCCTTAATATATTGAATTTACTTAGATAATTATCCAGTCTTAACAGCAGGATCCTTTCAAACAATTTAGCTATCTCCGATGTTAAGGCTATAGGTCTATAATTGTCAATATTTAGTTCATACCCTTTATTAAATACTGGTCTGATTATTGCTAGTTTCAACATTTCTGGAAATTGTCCCTGTTCGATGGAAAAATTAATCAAATAGGTTAATGGTTTTACATAACATATTTACATACTTTTAATAGAAATGAGGTGATTTCATCCCACCCATTGCTTTTTTACTCGGCAGGTTGTTGATTATTTTAATTATCTCATCTTCTGTAACTGGTCTGAGAAAGAAAGAAGTATTTGTCATGGTATTAATATTGGCATTTACAGAACTTGGTCTACTAGCTACACTATCCATGTAGGTGCATTTATGAAATAATCATTAAATTGTTTACTTATAGTGACCGGATCATGAATCACTTCCCCATTTATGTTCAGTTTTATGTTTTTATATAATTCAGGATATCTTCTCGCTTCATTTATTAAGCCCCAGGCTGTTTTACTGACATTTTTGGATTTTCTCATGCTTTCTCTATGTGCATTTATTTTAACAGCTTTCAAATTACTGAGATACTCATGTCTGAAAGTTTTATATTTATTTTTATAATACTCCAGTGAGGAACTTTTATACAGTACATACATATCTTTCATTTTCTCTTTCAGTTTCATCGTTGTTAATGGTAATTTTACTTTTTTCTTTGCAGTGTTATTTACATTCACATTTATTTTTAGACATGTAGCATCAAGGTTCCATTGAAATACATTATAAAACTGGTTCCATTTATCATTTACATTACCAATATTATATAATGTACATTCCCAGTCTATTACAGCTAAACTATTTAAGTTATTTAAGTTTTCACTACTTAAGTGTCTTACTGTTCTACTTACTTTACTCGCTATTTCATATTTGGATACATCAAAGTTAGTCAGTTGGACATAGTGATCGGAGATATAGGTTTCTAAAACCGCAGAGGATATTTCTGTTACATTAGATGCAATATGGTCAATGATAGATGAAGTACTATCAGTTACTCTAGTTGGTTTTTGAATTAAATCTTTTATATTATATGAATTAAAAACCTCTTTTAGGCGTTTGTATGATTTATCATTAGGGTCTAGGTTAATATTAAGATCTCCTGTTAGGATAGCTTTAGCATCTTTCTTTAAATATTGTTGGAGCATAATTTCTAGTTGTAATATAAATTCATTAACAGAAGATGAGGGCGAGCAGTATATTCCAAATACAACAACATTACCAAGGTTAGTGGTCATTTTAATTGCAGATGCTTCTAGAACCTTCTCTATGCATAAGTCTTTTATATTTAGTTCTGTGAACTCTATTTCTTGCTTTATGTAAATCATAACCCCACCACCTTTATGTGTGGACTTACAGAATTTAAAAGCTATTTTATAATTTTCAATATTACAAATTTCATCCCTCTTTGCACCATGCTCGGTTATAACGCAGATATCAGCATCTACTTCATTTAGTATTTCTGTCAATGCGAACAGCTTAGATTGTATGTATTGTATGTTTAAATGAAACACTTTAAGCATATTACAATTTTGTTTTTGACCATTTATTTGGCATAATTGGTTTGCCTTGGCTAAACTGACTGAGTCTGCTACCACGGGCTTTGACTTAACATCCTCACTACCTACCTTCAGTTTCCATTGCACATGACAAAAGAGATAGTGTTACAGAGTAAATTACCAAATATAAAACACCTCTTTTGTTTAGGTGCACACCGTCCTTAGAAAAGTCATTGTCACTTAGGCACCAGTTACCATCCACCATTTGACAGTCTTTCACTTTGCACAACCAATCTATCTCACTGTTGATCTTAAATGTCCTATTACTCACAGCTTTTCTTCACAGTACCCTACTAACTACCACTTGTGTTTCTGGAAGCTGCTGCTTGATATACTGAACTATGTCCATAATTTCTCCCATAATTTCTTCAGCACAAACTCCATTTCTCACGTTATTTGTTCCCACATGAACTGCCACAGCTTCAGGTTTGAGTTTTCTCAAGTTCATTTGCTCGATTTGATGTTTGAGATCTCTAGCCCGAATTCCGGGAAAACATCACACGTCGTATCCTTTATCTCTACAGATTTCTCCAGCAAATTTTAATAAAGAGTCACCTACCACTAATACTTTGCGGCTTCTTTCTGAGTTTCTCTCACCCTGAGATTTGGGGCACTTGGGTCTTTCAGTCATATGTTTTTTACTCACAGAAGTATCCATAACTTTGTTAGGAACATTTAGTACATCAAATCTGTTTGATGTTGGCACTCCGTTGACTTCCTGGAGTTTATTCTGATCTGGCTCAGAATATCTTCGCACATGTCTACCTTTCGTTGGAGTTACCTTCATGAATCCATCCAATGTTTGTTGGTTAGAGACCTCCATTTTTCCCCTGCAGTTTTCTAGCTGAGTTAAAGCTTGGTCTAATTCTGCACTGATTTGGGCTAGCTGCATCTTCAAAGTATCATTTTCGTTTTTTATTGTTCTCATTTCCTCCTGTGCTCGTTTCAAATCCTTATTTTGAATGTCCACTATTGTATGAAGTGACGCTATGATTTCACTATCACCGGTTTCCTGCCTTTTGGTTACAGGCATAGTCACAAATGTTTTTTTCCCACTTCAACGCCACCCATCACTTTCCCTTTATTCGTGTCGTTTACGCTATTGTTTTTGGCTAAAACATTCCACTCTATGTAACAATTACCATAACTATTTCTACTATTATCGCATATTTTCTGGTGCATGCGCCGCGTTTGAACTCCAGCTGCCGCCATCTTGAATTCAAGTACTCTTCTTCATAAACTTTATTTTTGATAATTTTAATCTCTGATCATATTGCAATTTCAAGGATTATTTGATAAATTTCAGTGTCAGAATAAGAGTTCAGTAATTCAATTATTATCTGTATATTTATGTAAACATACTAAGGCAATATTATATTAATATATTAATTTTAAGAGCAGCAAGTGTTAATAAGTTAATGGAATATACTAGGTACCTTTGTGACTTGCTGTACCATGTGTACGGCTCATGCTTTGTTCCCCAAACATCAGACATTACTGCTCAACAGAGCTGAACATCCCATTACTCCCCAAAACCTTGCAGTGTTAATTGGAGGGCACTGAGACATAGAATAACTCACTGCACAAGTACAAAAACACATGAAATGTGCAAACGCAACAGTAATACCCAAATTTCAGCCATTTCAAGTAACTTAGCAAATGAGACCTCATGATTTGAAACTCTATGCCATAAAATACTCAGACTGTTCAATAACTGCACAAAGGGCTTTCCCAGCCGTACAACACACATTAGGAGCCAAAAGATACACAAAAACAATATCTATATCTTTGATAGGCCGAATTTAAAACTATAAGAGCATATATAACTAAGTGAATAAACTAAACATGGGATGAATGATATCAACTTAGCATTAAGAAATAAGTATTACAGATGCGACGAGTGTGTGAACTAGGAGAGAAAAAAGAATTTTGTTTTGAGGGCTTCTGCCCATGTTCATGACAATCTATAGATTTTGTTGCTAGATTATGAAGAAAGAAATAAAAAAGACATGTTTGAGTATTAGAACCAACTTAATGGTGCTCCATTGATGAGCTATCACATAAATAATTTGAGCTGTTGATGTGCAATTTATAAAAGAGAAATTGAATGGGCTGAGTTGTTTTTCCTCATTGAAAGTACTATAATTCTCTTTCCTCAGAACAAGCTTTCACTTACCATTTATGAAAATGTTTAAACATGGGAAAAAAGTAATGACTTGCTGCACAGGTCCCGCATGAACAATCAACTAAAAAACTGAAAGTACCCTATGGGCTCCAGACACCTCTGGCAGATGATGGAAAATAAATTTTTAAAAATTACAATTTTGACAAAAACTGGGTGGTAGTATCTAATAGTTTTCAAGAAACTCAGCCTGGTCTGATAAATTATAAATCAAGGTGATATTTAAAGCAATGATGGTGCTGCATCCCGCTCTCTCACTATTTGTGTTGCAGATGTCAGAATCTCGGACCGGTGGTCAATATCCCACATTGGAATTCACTTCGCAGCTGATTCAACACAATTGCAGGTTGAAGTTGTCGTATCATCTCCCGATACAAGTGCCATGAAAACAAAAACAAGGGATGGCAATAGTTATCAATCCCCATAAGAAGTAAGCACAAATGCAGCACTCAAAAGAAGAGGGAAAACAAAAATAGAAACTGTCTGCATTGACAAGTACAGAAGGGAAAATGGGGGGTACCAAAATATATAAACACTGAAAAATGAAAGAAGAGGGTTCTCTATAAGAATCACAGTACTAACACTATCCATATTTTATAACATAAAACTATCACTATGCTCAGAATACCATAGATTTGGTGAGCAATAAGGAAAGATTCCTGACTACCTAAAAACAGAAATTAAATGAGTACCTCAAAAAAAAATGTCTGGCACTACTCAGTTCAACAAAATTAATAAAGGAACTAAGAAAAACACTACGAAAAGGATAAACTAATAGTTTCCTTAAACCTAGGGTAGCGTTACAGTAAGGGCTTGGACTGGAACTACTTCACACAGGGAAATAAAAATTTAAAATAATCCTTATGCTGAAAAAAATGAATTATAACTTAAAAGTGAACTCTTACTAGTACAGAAGAAAGTTGAACAAGAAAAGAGAGAAGTTACTGCTCACACTGATACGGAGAGATTGAAATACACTGGCATATGGTGGAAACTATGCTTAGCGGCATGTCATAAAATTTAAATTTCCTGCAAAAATAAAAGCCTAAAAACTTTAAACAAATTTTACATAAATGGGTACCATATGTACCAAGATAGCAATTTTAACCCTTTGCTGCACATAGAGTATTAACTAGTTGTTCTTCAAGCAGAATTGTGTCCATTTAAATTCTGAGCTGCTGCTACTACATATGTTAAACTAAAAGTGACCTATATACACACATAATTATATCTTTTAGTAGCTAAATTAAATTGATTAATTAATAACTCATTTAAAATTGGCTTGAAGTAAATAAGATTAAATATTATTTCAATAATTTGTAACTGCAAACATCAACCCCTTTGTAGGCAAACAACACTTACGTATATTCACCCCTTTGCAATTCATCTTTATAACTCCGCAATATTAATGGCAATGAAATTTGTTACTTTAGGATATTAAAAGCCGGAATAAAATCTGCTATACTTAAGTAAATTAAATACAATAATTTCTGCAAAACTATAATGGTACTCACCCTTAAAATGTTTACATCCCTGCCATTATTGCAACGAAGATATTGCAGCATGTCCATAACAAGTTAGCTAGACTATTCTCTTGCACCATACAAATGTTATATATACACTTAAGATTATTAATGGTTTCATATGTACACCCTTGTATTAGTTTCGAATTTCCACCCCCTTTGCCTGATGATAATTGAGAAAGCACCCAATTCTATACAACGTAATGTCACACTGTTTGCACTTGTATTGTGACTGTGTGCCATGACCTGATGGTGTTTTCCTTTTGTTCACTATGCACTGAGCACACGATTTCGCCCCGCCTTGAATTTTTACGAGGGTGTGAAGAGAACTTGGTGCAGGAGTGGCAGAAGGTAGGCAACGCTGAAATCCCACTTGCTTACGTGACATGAAGTCTGCGATTAACTGTTGCACTAAATTTTGCCCGTAGTAAAGAAGTCTATTGCCATGAGCTGTAGAAGTAGGTCTGTTCAAAATGTTGTATATAATAAAACTATTAACGATAGCAACATTCACTACGAAATGGAACAGGTATTTTCCACCATTTTTTTGAAGGTTGGCCGACACCATAATACTCCCTCCTTTCGTCTACCAGATCAATCCCTGCCATATTACGAGTTTGTAGATAATAAAAGAACGTCCCTGTTATCATACCAAACAACCGCAGTTACATCTTCATGTTGCTGTTTGCGGGATTCGCCCCTTTTCAATTTCAGTTGTTTTTGCTTTGAAAATTGTTTTGGCCAGTCTTTCCTTCCAGCACGAGTTTTACCACACACACACATTTTCCTGTCCAAAAGTAATTTCATTAGGCGTGTGGAAGTAAAAAAATTATCAAAACATATGTGATACCAAAACCCCGTATATTTTTCACACATGTCTAAAACAACCTGTTTCCCAACCAGAAGATTGCTGTTTCTCGCCTCCTTTTTTCCCAGATAGGTTTTACATTCCAATAAAGACCCATTTTTACTATCTGCAATACCCCATGCCTTTATCTCCCATTTTGTTGGTTTAGCAGGCATATATTGTTTTAAAAAGAAGCGCCCTTTGAAGCCTATCATCGTTTCGTCAACAGAAAGTTCACGATTTGGTTTGTAGACACTCGCAAACGTTTTGATTATGTCTGAAGCAGGTCGTACTTTATACAGATAATCGTAAGAATCGTGGCCTTGCAGATTCGTCATTCAGGGAAGGTACTGCGATATCTTTTGAAAGTGGAGCAACGTCATTGCTTTTCTCACAAGTGGACAAATGCAAAAATCCCCCAAAAAGTAATCTCTGGTTTCAGGTAAATCCACCATCCCCATATATATCAAAATACCTAAATAGGCCTGCATCTCCCTTTAATTTGTAACTTCCCATTTTAGATACGCCTTTATAGTTTGAATCTGAGCTGCATATCTGTTGGTTTCCTCCGCAATTTTTCCGCAAAAATTGGAATCTATAAAAAGTTCAAGGTAATCTATTTCTGGACTTCCTGTAGGAATAGAATGATTTGCACCTGTAGGGGATGAAAATGTTTCTAACTTATTGAAAGCCAAATTGGAGGTCCACTGTGCCGGTACTGCTTTAGTTTTAATTTGTCTTTCACTACCTTTAGCCCCCTGTTCTGCTACCTGTATCTCAGCACTCTCACTTTGTTCCTTATCACTGTCTTCCACTAACTCACCAAACCAAGATTCGTCGGAGCTACATTCGCGATCTAATTCCTCGTAAACTGCTGCAAATATTTCCTCGTCTGTTACCAATACCTTTTCACTACAACGTTTTCTAGACGTGATGTACTTGGAACAGCCTCCATAGTACTGATATAGCTATAAATGCGATAGGAAACTGCTTACTTACACAACTGCACCCGGCTGTAAACAGTGCTATTTATGGTTTGCTATTACATTCTGGCTTGCGAAATCGCTGGAACAATGCAGCAGGAGTACGTTTACATTAGCACAGCTCCTAAAAGCTGAGGTCAGCATAAGCAGAACCTATATGAAACGATAAACGCATTTACTACATTCTACTACGCTATGCGCAGCAGGGCGTTTATCATTTCACTACGCTTTACTATGCTATGCATCGCAAAGGGTTAAAGTCACTGGTAACCTTTTCAAAGAATTCAAAGTTAATGTGTATAGTGGAGCAGTAAAAACATGCATACCACAAAACTATAGTAGTTAGAGGTTTAAAAAAAATTGTTTTTGGAATGATATCGCAACCATTTCTTCTTCCGTCAGGCCTCGTCTTGACGCAGCATGGTAGAGTTTATTCCTGGGCTGATCAGTAACTAAGAATGGCGGACTTTCTTTGGATTTTTTGATGCCATCATCTAACACCAAAACTCCTTTCTACAAATACACTTAGAAAGCTTCATTAACTTCTCTTGCAAATTTTATCGTCACCAGGATGTGACACAAACCTATTCATCATGACCAAAATCATGTAACTTGTAATCCCAGGCCTGGGGTTTCCAAAAATATGAGCTGCTCGTCATTTAAAAAGTTTCAAGTGGGAACATCCAAAGACTATGTATCCTATATTTTACTCATCGGGCAGGATAGGAAAAAGTTTGGTCATGCTACTACATTAACTTAGGCCATTCCATGGACCTATGTAACATTATTGTTATCATCGTCAGCAGGACTACTCTTAAGCTTGCCTGTTAGCACACCTTGGATGCTAACAAAGTTGCAACCTAGTGCAACAAACTCTTAGAACCCAACTGCTGTGGGCATTAACTCTCAATAACTAGAGCAACCTGCATTCTACAACTATTTAATACACTGTACTGAAACTCTAGGGACCTCGCGGCATGTCCTAGGACTACAGTCACCACATCTTTAAACAGGACATCCTCACTGACAGGGCCTTGCAGCTTTCCTGACAGTAGGACCCCACTGGCAACTTTGTGGTTGCTCAGACTTCTCAGGACAATGAGAACCTTAATGCACTTCTTATAACAACTATCTCTACCCCATCTTTGGTGGAATTGAACCTTGTTCATCCACTTGGTAGAGGGACTAAATGATCAGACTTACACTTTACAATTTCCGATGTGCTGTTAATAAACATGTACTCAACTACATGTTATCATACACCAAACACAAAAAAAGTAACTTCATATTCATTGCAGCTCTGATGCAAAATTTCTAGGGCTCGAGAAGTCATAAGTCAAGAAAATCTAATGGGGGAAAGAAATACTAAACACATTCTATGTGTACTGTACCTCGTAAACAGCAAAACGAAGAAGGGGCTGCTTTTATCAAAGTTAAAAAAAAGCCAGACACACACAGTATAAATGTTTCTCTCTCATTCTCTTTTCTGCTGTCCCTTGCCTTAAACAAGTTGAGCAGCTGAACACATATGCTGTCGCCTCAGCAAAATATGCCCTAACGCAGCTCTTGCCAAAGGCTTACCTTCAGTGTTTAACTTTTCTGTATAGGCATAATAACCATTCCAGCCTTTTATTTCAATACCCTCCAAAAAATTTTTTTTTTCCTTTTTTAAATAGCCCTCCTGAACTAAGATGGTCCACTCTGGAAATTAAAAGCATCTGTCCCAGATGGAACAGACAAAAACTAAGAATGCAGTTAAACATGATGCTGTTTACAAAAATTACATATATACATCACAAATTTAGGGGGGGGGGATTTGCTGCTACTTACCCTATGGCTAAAAACAGTGGTATGATATGCTAACCTACAGGGACACTAGCTTTCTAACCTGATCATACTGCACCTAGTTGGGAGGGAGGGTGAACAAATACGGCAGTTCAAAATCTTGCAAGGGTGGAGGAAAGAAAACAATTCCAACACTTGAAAGGGTGGGTGGGTGAATGGGACAAATAAAAGGACGGAACAAAAGGAGGATCTCAGATCGAAACCAGGTTTCCTGCCATAAAGAGAGGGAGAAACTGGTACCTCCATCAAATATCACAGAGGAAATACCGAGGGTTGTGAAGTAGTATTAGTGCGTATTTGTGTCCCCACGTGGTGGATAATGTTTCTCACGTAATGTTGTTTACCTCACGCGTGCAGCCATATTGTGTGACGTCATTCGTCGGTCACCTACTAACTCCATCTGGCGTAGCAATCTATATGAATTAGTTTTAAGGTTATGTATATTGTCTTCCGGCCAGCTATTTATGTAGGCATTTAATTCTTGCAGGGTGTGAAGCGGAAAAGGAATCTTTTATCAAAAAAATTACTAGTGAAGAAATGTATTTTATAATGTTTTATTGTCGAGCACGTGCACTAACACTTTCACAGATTTGTCTAGGTAATCGCTATACTGAAACTGTTTGTAATAACTTCTCACTTTTAACTCACGTACTTCAATTTTTGTATATAAGTGACTTTGTAATATTTTAAATCTTTAATGATTTTCACTGCGCGTAACTTGGTGAACTAAGCGGCCAACTGCGGGAGACGATGTGTAGTGCTTCGTGAATCTTGCCGAACTGGAGAACGATGTGAATGCTTCGAGAATCTTGCTGAACTGGAGGACGATGTGTACTGTGTCGAGAATCTTGCCGAACTGGAGGACGCTCGCTTTGAATCTACACTATTTATAGGCTTACCCCAAGCTACACCTAAAGATTATAAATGAATTACCATTGGCTAATAAAACGCGCCAACATTAGCGTCTATTTTACTATCCAATGAAAACCACTAATACAAATTACTTTTATAGAATGTTCTGGAAGCTTTTTTACTGAAAAGGCGCGAAACATGACGTAACTTCCTGGTTCCCGGTAACGATAAACAACTCACCCCCTTGCTAAAGTATTGTGTTATTGTTAACAGTTTCAGTAGAGCCGAAAATTATTATTTACCAATAACAATTACAATTATTAAACCCCTGAAATCAATGTTACATAAAAATACATATTCATAATAAAATAATTATTTATATTAACGTAATTTGTGATACAAATTACCGTATCATATGCCCCACTAGAAACATAATTATAAATATTTATAACCTGTTTTGAAATTTTATAATTTTGTTTTTAGTCTCCTAAATCTTGTAACACACGCTATCACTTTCACTTAACACTTCACACGCGTTTAACACACGACATATGTTTTATCTCGCCACTACTTACTGGCTCTGGTTTAATTTGTTTTGATATTAATCTGTCGTTACAATAAATTTTTTTTTTTTTTTTATAGCAAATACTTTACCCTAAATTATTTAACTAGTGTTACAAAAAATGGTTTACTTTCTCATATTGTTACCAAAAATTTATCAATTCAAGAATTTTCTTGTAATTACTATACATATTTACCAAAATATTTACCCTCTACATATATTTACATCTCTTAAATCTAGGCACTGTGTTACATTTTCTGTTTACTACATAAGTATTTGTTTTGAATTATTTTTACCATTTTTTTGTTATTTTGAATTTTAGTTTAACAATACTCTTTGAATTATATTTAATTTAATATCATATTAAATTTCAATCTTTGCATTCTTAATTTTTTAATTCTTGGAATTGTGTTTACATACTTTTAATTTAATATCATCTTAAGTTTCAATCTTTGCATTCTTATTTTTCAAATGTTGTTACAGTTACTAAAAAAAAATTTAATTTATTTATTTATATTTTATATTTTTTTTTTTTTTTTAAACATTTCTCTTTTTTTTTTTTTTTTTTTTTATAATTTATTTCTCTTTTCAAATGACACATAAATAATTAACCCTCTTACGTTCCAATACATTTCTATGCAAGTCGTCTTCAACTATCCAGCATTTACTTTACATCTCATTGCTATTTACCCTCCTGGATCAAATTGTGTGTGGCTAAATATTACTCGTAGCCGTAACCTAACCTTCAAATTTTTGTTCATGAATAACCTATTGTATTCATATGAAATTTCGTTCCCTGATAACATTTGAAAACAATCTACAGTTTCTTGAATTACACATCTTTTAACAACTTTCATTTTCAACTCTTCTGCAATCTTTTTAACTTGAGAGTACTCTGACAAATCTGTACTAAACTGTACTGGACTGGAGTTTTCATTTTGAACATCTTGGTACAATTTATTTCTTTGCATTTCTGGTTCTTTCTGTATTTCTGATATTTCCCCACTGAAATTAACTTGAGCCTGATTTACATCTACATTCCTAACCTCTTTTATCTCTCTTAACTCACTTGTAATGCTACTCACTCGACTACCTAACTCTGCGCCTTCTACATTAACCTCACTTTTAGTATTAACCTCACTTTCTTTGTTATCTATTTCCTTGCTCATGTCTAGCATTTTCTTTGAAATTTCTCCTATCTCACTTACTATTACTTCCTCATTTTCATCTCTCATTTCTGGTATACTAATATCTAGCTTCGTAACTTTCTTTTCAATTTCTTCACTGCTTTGATCTACTTTTTGCTCTAATACCTCACTCCTCCTACCAATATTTTCAATTGATTCCCTACGATCTTTTTTTATATCTTCTCTCAATTCCTTAAAACTCTGATCTACTTTTTGTTCTACACTCTTAATAATATCTTCCCTGTTTTGATCTATTTTCTTACTAAGATCTTCCCTTAATTCCCTATAACTCTTTTGCATATCTTCTCTAAATTGATCTCTAAAATTTCTCAGCATTTCCATCATTTCCTTCATCATACTAGCATCAAAATTAACATTTCCTGCTGTTTTATTCTTAGTTTCTGCACTAATATTTCCTCCCTCCAATATTACATTGTTTGAGCTTTTTTTTGTAACCTGTATTGACTTACAGCTAACTGTTACACTATCTCCCTCCATCATTGTTTTTTCTATGTTATTAGTGGCCATTGTTTTTGTTTTCTAAAAAAAAATACAATCACCTGACTTTGTGATGCTGTCTGATGCTGTAGTTTTGATGTCCAGCGTTCTGCCCCATTCTCCTATGTTTGTATGTCGCTTCTGCGTTGTGTTGTGATGAATCTACGTTGTCTCGATGTTTTTGTAGTTGATTTACCCTGCTGTCTTGGAATCTGCATCTTGTAGATCGTTCCACTGCTGCATTCGCCTTTTCCTGGTTAATTCTGCTACTTTTCCTAGTCGTCTAGCCTTCCTTTCCTAGTTGTCGCTCCACGTTGATGCGCCAATTTGATAGAGGACATTGCAAATTTTGTGTTTACTTCACTTTAACTGCCCCACGTATGGGAGCCAATTTGCAGTAGTATGGTGTTGTTGAGCTCCACACGTGGTGGATAATGTTTCTCACGTAATGTTGTTTACCTCACGCGTGCAGCCATATTGTGTGACGTCATTCGTCGGTCACCTACTAACTCCATCTGGCGTAGCAATCTATATGAATTAGTTTTAAGGTTATGTATATTGTCTTCCGGCCAGCTATTTATGTAGGCATTTAATTCTTGCAGGGTGTGAAGCGGAAAAGGAATCTTTTATCAAAAAAATTACTAGTGAAGAAATGTATTTTATAATGTTTTATTGTCGAGCACGTGCACTAACACTTTCACAGATTTGTCTAGGTAATCGCTATACTGAAACTGTTTGTAATAACTTCTCACTTTTAACTCACGTACTTCAATTTTTGTATATAAGTGACTTTGTAATATTTTAAATCTTTAATGATTTTCACTGCGCGTAACTTGGTGAACTAAGCGGCCAACTGCGGGAGACGATGTGTAGTGCTTCGTGAATCTTGCCGAACTGGAGAACGATGTGAATGCTTCGAGAATCTTGCTGAACTGGAGGACGATGTGTACTGTGTCGAGAATCTTGCCGAACTGGAGGACGCTCGCTTTGAATCTACACTATTTATAGGCTTACCCCAAGCTACACCTAAAGATTATAAATGAATTACCATTGGCTAATAAAACGCGCCAACATTAGCGTCTATTTTACTATCCAATGAAAACCACTAATACAAATTACTTTTATAGAATGTTCTGGAAGCTTTTTTACTGAAAAGGCGCGAAACATGACGTAACTTCCTGGTTCCCGGTAACGATAAACAACTCACCCCCTTGCTAAAGTATTGTGTTATTGTTAACAGTTTCAGTAGAGCCGAAAATTATTATTTACCAATAACAATTACAATTATTAAACCCCTGAAATCAATGTTACATAAAAATACATATTCATAATAAAATAATTATTTATATTAACGTAATTTGTGATACAAATTACCGTATCAGTTGCAAGGGGTGAGAGTAGGGGATGTCAATCAAGACCTCAGGCCACTACAACACATTTCATAGATAAAGGAGGGGTAGCGTCTCCAGCCCGTGGGTAGAGCAACTCACACGGAAAGGAAGTCCTGGACTAAGGGAAGGTCCTTAAGGGTGCCTAGCATCTAAAGTACATGACTAAGGGAAGGTGTCAGTATTATCAGTATGGTCCTAATCGTTTACATAGTGACCCAACAAGTGGATTTATTACTACATGGCTCGAGGCTGCCTACAGGAGTACAAATAGTTTAGTCAGACATCTTGCTTACCTGAGACAAAGCTGGTGCTGCCCGATACATGATGTTGTCTTGCTAATTTATGATTTACTTTTTGTAATGATTTTCAAGAATCATACTGACGCAGATTTGTGTAGCAGTCCCTCTGGAGTTCCCCCCTTGTCCCAAAAGCCAGGGGCTTTTAAAGGTGCACCACTGCTACCTCAGCAGTCCACCTCTTGGGCAATTTCCCAATCCAAATCAGCAGAATTCACGCAACGTTTCTAAGTTGAATGAAACCTGACACTGCGCCTAGTAATGACATAGTCCTTAGACATACATTCTGCATGTCAGCCTTTTTAACTGTTATGGTGCAATAATTTTCAATGCTACAAAATTAATAAAGTAAATCCATGCATTTTGACAATATCCAAGATAACAAATCCTAATGAGTGGAAACACACATCTTCACCTGTGATTTTCCAATTCTAAAGCTGGACGAATTTCAGGTTTCTTCAGGCAATCCTAGAGAGTAGACTTGCTAAAATTGTGCAACTCTGGATCTTGATTCACCACTGTTAAAATTTATGTACCATTATTTGAGCATAGCAGTCCATGCATATTTTGCTACTAAACAGCATTAATTGTTTACTCATACCCATCTACCTGTAATGTGTAAAAACTTGTGCACCTATAATCGTGTGTGAATAACCATCTTAATGCAATGCAGTGCTGACTGACTGATCTGTGACCTATATTCAAAGCAATAGCAACATGCTGTAATAAATAAGTATGAACTTGCAAGTCCATGCGAGGATGACTGAAGTTATAAATGAGTTCAGGTAACTAGTTCCTGATAACCGATACTAATGCTGCAAACATGCAGTGTATGATGTGACCCAGACTCAGTAATTGTCTTGTTACTTTAGTAACCGTTAATGTGAAAACTAGTTATCTATGTTACTTTGGTAACCATTATTGAGTAATTAGTTACTTTGTATTTGTTACTTTGCTAATTGTTATTGGATAACAAGTTCCTTTGCAATCGTTATTTTGGTTATTATTATTGCATAGCTAGTTACTTTCTTGTAATCGTTACTTTGGTTACTGTTACTGGGTAACTACTTACTTTGTATTTGTTACTTTGGTTACTGTTATTGGGTAACCAGTTACTTTATATTTTATGCTTTGGTAATCATTATTGGGTAACTAGTTATTTCGTATCTGTTACTTTGGTAAGTGTTATTGGATAATAGTTACTTTGTATTTGTTACTTTGGTAACCATTATTGGGTAACTAGTTACTTTTGTAACTGTTATTGGGTGACTAGTTACTTTGTATTTGTTACTTTGGTAACCATAATTGGGTAACTAGTTACTTTGTATTTGTTACTTTATTAACCATTATTGGGCAACTAGTTACTTTGTATTTGTTAGTTGGGTAACTAGTCACTTTGTGTTTGTTACTTTAATAACTGTTGCAATGTAAGCCTTGCATTATTTTCCACCCATCTCTACTCAGTGCTTTGAATTGAATGCTCATTAGGTTAGGCATTTGCTTTCGAATCCAGGTTTGCAGGTTCAAAACCATGCCCAGACCGATGGTTTTAAGTGTGCTTAAAAGCAACAGCTCTATGCCAGTAGATTTACTAAGCATGTAAAAGAACAATAGGACAAAATTCCAGCATACTGGTGATGCTGATAGGATCCTGGTAATTGACAGCGGCGTTAACAAATAAAATATTATTAGAAGTGTTATAATTCATCCTAATATGTTTTAACAAGATATTATCAGATATACATGCTTTAAAGGTTCACAGAATTTTTAGGAAAATGTGTGGCATACATGTTTTAAAAAAGGTTTGATTAGTAAATACTTCATACTTTGTTGAAGTGTTGCCATTCATTTATTTCTCATGCCCATGCAAAAAGTAGTGTGTCCTACCTTTTAAACATTTGACTATCACTTCAGCCCCTATATCCCTCTTAATTTAATTAAATTGAGTTTTATGTATGGATGCTCTTTAACTACTATGGTTCTTAGCGTCCCATTCTATATTGGGCATGAAAGACCAAAACTTTTGCTCAGAGACCTCTTTATCAGGCTTGAGGTTCTTTTGCATGCCGTAGATCTACGACATATGACCACCAACTTTACTTCCCTTCTGAAGGAAGCCATGCTAAGGATTTTTACACCTGAAAAAAAATCCATCAACATCCACCGGATTTGAACAATATGTGTAATGAAACTTTCTGTAAATGTTCATCTGGATTAAATTGAGGCTTTTGTAGCAATAGTTTATAGAAGAGTGGGTAAAGAATGCCATACAAATGTAACACAGATGTTTTTTTACTGCATATTATTCACGCGTTTAGTAAACAATTGTAGTGATATATGCTTCAAAATATTTAAGAATGTTCAAAACAAATAAATTGCTGAACATATATTTTCTGTTTCATTTTCTGGCAGTTCAGTTTTTACTTTCTCTATCAGATACATAGCAGATAGGGAAAATTCAATATCGAGATTTCACTAAAACTACATGTTTTGAAGCCCACTGAATCCAAAAAAAAAGAAACAGTTTTATGAAAAGGTGTGTGCGTGCAAGAGAAAAAGATGAAGAGAGAGAGAGAGAGAACATCACACTCAAAAACAAAATGTTGCATAAATACCAAAGATGGTATTTAATCTCAATAGCTTCCAAAGATGTGATCCAAAGATTTTCAAGAAAATTCCCACCCCAAATTGGGACTTTTTTCAAAGGTTTTAATTGTTCTAAGGAATGGCTCTAATGATTTTGATTAAAATACCACATACTAAGGATATTTATATAGCAAATAAAATGTATATCTTGAATTTACTAGGAATATCTTATGAAGTCCTCTTCATTCAAAGGAATTTTGTATAATATTCTATAACTGTTAAATGTTAAGTGATAGATGAAAACATATTACACAACAAATGCAAAACTCTTCAAAACACATAAATTTATTTCAAGTAACCTTTTTTGTGGCATAAGCCATTTCCAAGATATCCATTATTAATGGTTCCAATTGTTCAATACTAGTCTTTCTGTTAAATTCCTGTTGATTTTCAGGTGTTTCTTGCCTGTCATGGAATTTTAAGGGCAGCGTATAGCGCTCAGTTCTAAAACATTTGACTATCGCTATTATTATGGGACACAAGCAGTTGCAGGGAACTAGAACCTTTTTGTATTAAATAATTTTTCTAATACATTAAAGGTCTTGGAGCTTATATGGATCAAATCAAAATTTAAACTGGAATACACAAGTTACACATGTATGCAAAAGAAAAGGATTCTGAGTGGTCTATCCTCTTAACACATATGAATTACCATCTGCCAACTTCAATAAAGAAAATATACAAACACTTGTGATACCCCATTTTGACTATTCTGAGTCTCTTTTTGTTAACTTAACTGAAATGTCGATTCTTAAGACTTCAATGGACTCAAAATATGCGTGTATGCTTTGTATTCAATCTCCATCAATTTGATCATGTTACATCATTATTCACATTACTGCATTAGCTCCAGTGTAGTGAACTTGCCCACCATTTCCTTCATTCCTGCATCCCAAACTATTAAATGTTCACTTTAAATACCTTTGTAACCATCATAATTGAGAATCTGCTCATAAAACTCTCACTCTTGCTATACCAGCTTATCATACAACCTCGTATTCATCATAATTCCCTATAGCATTAACTCATCCACTATAACATTTCATTAGCTTGGAATTTCCTGCTGGAAGATATAAGGAACTGTCAAAACGTTATACAGTTCAAGAGAAAATTATAGCACACATTTATAGTCCAACCTAATCTATTACTCTATTATAATGATTAATACATCACAATATTCATTTATTATTACTATTACTTTAGTGCTAGCAACTAATATTTCACATTTACATATTAAACCATTTAGAGTAATTATTTTTACCTATATGGATATTTCATTTAAAAGTATTTTGGTTATGACTTTTTCTTTTCCTCATGTTAATATCTTTGTTGGACCTTTGCATGTTTATGTTTTTATTATATGGTATTGCCTGGTAGAGTGGAAGAGAAGGTCTCATAGCCTTAACTCCTATGAGGGTAAATAAATAAATCCCATTTGTATCTGTAATGAAATGTGTAATGTAGCTATTTCCAGAAATGTTTATCTAGAATAAAATGAAATAAATAAATATTTTACTATTGCCAATTCTGACATGGTCAGGAGGTAATTACAGTTGCTTTAATATGATTATATACACACACATAAAATGTACAAGACTTACAAGTCTATAGCCATAATGAATACAGTACAATGAAATAGAGTGGTTAAAGTTGATTAATATATGCACAATTTATTGATACATGGAGAATAGTAGACCTATCTATAATAGTATTAATTATATAAATATAAAGCTATTGGTAAGGCATTATAAAGTTATTAAGTATTCAGTTAAAAACCAGCTATAATGATAATAAAGCATATGCTTTTAGTCATTAATATTTGTATTACTTTTAATGAATATAGTCACTTAGAGATTAAAAATTTCTTGAGTTTATTTTTTAAGGTGTTGCCTGCGGGAATTTTCATTGTGGATAATTTGTTGTACAAAATTTATCCAATTAAATTTATAAAGTTTAGGATCTATTTTGTTTTTATTGCTTAGCATTCTATAGATGCCATTACTAGTTCTGGTGGAGTGGGTATTGATTTTACTGTTTGTTGCCTGTATTGAGATTTAGCAACCACAAGTAGGATAGCTTTGTATACAAAAAGAGAATGGATAGTACATAAGTCCCATTATCTGGTCATTAACATAGGTCCTAATAATTCTGAATAAGTATATGGCTTTACTTACTTTATTGCAAATGTTATTTATGTGTTTGTCCCAGCAAAGTCTATTATCAATTTGTATCCCAAGGAAAGAATGTTCATCAGTGATCATAGGGGAGAGATGCCAGTTGATACTATGTTTAGGTTTGTATTTGTTGCTCAAATCATATATAATAATTTTAGTTTTGCTTTTATACATTATCAGATTGTGGTTGGGCAAGTGTTTTTCAAATAATATTACTGTTTTGGAGATTAATTGGTGCAAACTACTAAATGAAATTAAATTAAGTTTTATTTATTGGCACTCTTTAACTGCTGTGGTCCATAGCGTCCCATTCTATATTGGGCATGTAAGACCAGTAATTTTGCTCAGAGGCCTGCTTAGCAGGCTTGAGGTTCTTTTACATGCCTAAATCTATGACACGGGACCAACGGCTTTACTTCCCTTCCAAAGTAAGCCATGCTAAGGATTTTTATGCCCGAAAAAATCCATTGTCCTCTGTTGGGTTTGAACCCGCAACCTCGGGAACTAGAGGCTAGCATGGTAACCACTACACCACGGAGAATGACAAAACTACTAAATGTGTTACTCCAACATAAAATATTAGTGTTATCAGTATATGTAGTAGTGCTGATGTTGTTTGGCTTAGGCAAGTCATTGATATATAAAATAAATAAAACAAGGCCCAGGACAGATCCCTGAGGAACACCACATGTTACCTCTTGAAAGTCAGATCTGAACTAACTTATGTTATTAGTTTTGTGAATAATTTCAGTGCATTGAAGTCGACCCATAAGCAAGGAGGATATAAGTCTATGAGAAATACCTCTAATGCCATAGTTTTCAATTTTGTCTAAAAGTAATTGATGGTTAACGGAGTCAAATGCCTTACTTAAACCTAGTGAAAGAGATGCTGTTTTTTATTATCATTTTTCTAATGTTTTTAATAATACCTTCTCAAATACTTTGGCAATAGCAGGTGTAAGTGCTATTAGTCTGTAACTATTAATTTGGTGCATATCTCCTTTCTTGTGAATTGGTCCAATGATGCTCATTTTTAGACAATTAGGGGAGATGCCTTCTGTAATAGAGGCATTGATTAAATAAGTCAGTGGGTGAACAATACAGGCCTTAAGCAAGAACGAACTAATTTCATCCCATCCTTTGATGCTTTTATTAGGAAAATTGTTAACAATGTTTATTATTTTTAATTCTGTAGAAGGGACTAAAAATAGAGTGTGATTAACTGAGGATAGTTTTGTTTGAAAATCGGTATAAGGCTGTTTGATTAGTGGTTAACTTATTAAGTTCTTTACAAACTATAGTAGGATCATTCACAATGGCATTATCTATGTTCAGAGATATGTTTTCTAGTAAATTATTATCCTTTCTATAGGTATTGATTAGACCCCAGGCAATTTTGGGTTTATTAGAAGAGGATTGCAATTTATCAGCAATTGTTGAAGACCATATACTTATAAGTGCTTGGTGGTACTCCTTAATAGCAATTTTATACTTGTTTAGATAGTGTGTAGAGCTAAGGGATTTATGCAAGAGATAGTAATCTTTAACTTTATCGCACAACGCAATTGTGTCCTGATTTAAGGTAAGGGATTGTATTTTCTTAGATTTATGCATTTTCCTAAATAATGAACAGCTCTGTCAAAATAGTTTTAAAATATGGTATAAAATGCATTCCATTTTTTGTCAATAGTTGCAGATTTGAAAATTACATCCCATGATTCATTACTTAAGTAGCAGGTGAGTTTGTGTATTTTATTGTTAGCAAAGTATCTAATTTCAAATATGGTGCCAGAGACTTCCCTCTTAGGATTGTTTTTTATATATAATATTTGAGCATAATGATCCGATGTTCAGAACCTCATTATTAATATCACATTCATGTAGGTTAGTGACTATATAATCTATAATAGTTGAAGATGTTGCAGTGACATGGTGTACTGTTGAATAATGTCTCTGAAGTTATTGGTGTTCAGTATGTCAAGCATTATTCTGTAATCATTCTTTGTAGGATCAAGATTTATAATGAAATCACCAGCTAGTATTAAATTTGTGTTATTACCATTATGATTCTCAATTACAGTTTCTAAGTGTGATAGAAAATCAGTAACTGGTGTGCTGGGTGAGCGATATATTCCAAATATTTTAAACACATTGTACATAATTTTTATTTTAATGCCTATTCCTTCAAAAATCTTGTCAATAGAATTTAACTGTATTTCACTAACTGCAATGTTATTAAGTTTGTTACTGATAAATATGGCTACTCCACTACCCTTGAAATTTTTTCTATAGTAATTTGCCTTAAGCAAATAACTAGATTTCACTCTCCCCATGCTCTGTAAAGATTATATCTGCTTGAATATTATTCAATATGGTATCTAAGGCACCTACTTTATTAGTAATGTACTGCACATGTAGTATACTTGAATTTGAAGTTAGTTTTCCGTTTCTTAGTTACTAGCAGTGCCACTAATCAGCTTACTGATAGGAGAATAAACTGTCATAAGAATAATTTGTATACCCAGGGTATAGAGGGTAGAGAAAGTCATGTGAATGTAACACATCAGATTTTTTTTACAAGCTAGTTTTCAACTTAAGTGATATGTTAACATGAGCCAGCAGTAAAATAGTTTCTAAGGGAATGAAATCATAATGCTGCTACTTTCTCAACTTTGTGTTGACTGGATGAGTATGTTACCAGGCTGAATTTTGTAGTTCATCAGATGTGGATGTTTTTCCATGTTGTACCTTAAATTATTATTTTAAAATAGCTAATGCTACAAAAACAATTTGACACCAGATGTGTATTTTAATGAGCTTTACATCTGTCATTTAGTAGTTTTTGCCTATCTCTTAGGATTTCTCAGTTATGCAAGATTAATTCAAAATGAAAACCACTTCACAGGCTATTTGTATAAAATTCAGTATGTGCATTTTATTAATCAGGCAAATTCATAAACATATGGTATTTTATCAAAATCATTAGAGCCGTTTTTGAAAAGAAAAAACAATATTTTTCCACATCAAGGGTAGTTTGGAGTGGGGGATTTTTTTAAAAATCTTCACGTTGCATCCATGTAAGATGCTGAACTTAAAAATACCAAGTTTGGTACTTATCAGATCTTTTTTGTTTTTGAGTTATGCTGTTCTCTATCACATACACACACACCTTGTTCTAAAAATGCTTTACCTCTGGAATACAATACTTCCTCTGCCTATGTTGGGTAAGTGGTAGAAAAAGTTAAAAACAAATTTATGAGTTGCATTTACATGACTTTCCCTACTCTTCTAAAGACTAATCTCACAAAAGTCTTATTCTTCTGTCTACTGCTTGTTAATAGATATAAACTTTAATTACACATTTTGTTGTAGCTATAAGAAGAGTACAGTAGGATAAAGTGATAGGTTTCTAAAGAGTGTGTCGCAGTGTTATGTGTTTGAAATTCCATGCTCTTTCCATGGCCATGAGAAAAAATGAATAGCAACTTACAGTTTGAAAAAAGTGAAAATTTAAACCACTAAGAAAAAATACCTCACTAATGGTTAACACCACAAAAATGTTATTTGACATAAATTTTAACATCTAATTTTTTTGTGTAGCAAGATTTTGTCTAGCTCTCAGGGTTTACCAATTATACAAAAGTCATTCCAAATGAAGAGGACTTCGCAGACTATTCCCAGAAAATTCAAGATATACATTTTATTTGTCATATAAATATCTTTAATATATGGTGTTTTAAACAAAATCATTAGAGCCATTTTTGAGAAAGTAAAAACATAATGAACAATTTTCATGTAAAGGATAGTTTGTGGTGGGGCATTTATTTAAAAATCTTTGTGTCGTATCTTTGGAAAATGTTGAATTAAGAATTTATCCATGTCTTTGTTTTTGAGTTATGCTGTTCAGATATACACACATGGACAGTTTTTCTAAAAAAGCTTCTTCTTCTTCTTCTTCTTCTTCTTCTTCTTCTTCTTCTTCTTCTTCTTCTTCTTCTTCTTCTTCTTCTTCTTCTTCTTATTATTATTATTATTATTATTATTATTATTATTATTATTATTATTATTATTATTACTATTATTATTATTATTATTATTATTATTATTATTATTATTATTATTCAGATGTCCTCAAAATATGTATTTCTGGTGAAATCTCAATATAAAATTTTTGGGTGGAATACAATACTTCCTCTACTACTATAATAGATAAGCAGTAAAGAAAGTAGTCAATATCTCAAAAAAGGATTTAACATAAATCATTAATATATTGTATGTTCTTAATATAGAGTCTGCTGAAAAATTCTGTCATAGCCGGGATTTGAACACGGGTCTTCCACTTTCCATGCAGTTGCTCTAACCTTTGAGCTACCATGACAAACATGCCGATAGGACATTGAATTCCCCAAATGACTTGGGTATTTTCCCAGGTAGACCACCAAGACATCTCACTTTAAAGATAGCAATCTCAATGGTGACCTGCAATTCACAATACTTGAATCAGGCATGTTGCCGTAGTAGTTAAATGGTTAGAGCAACCATACAAAAAGCAGAGGAGCCATGTTCAAATCCCAGATAGACATTGAATTTTTCAGCAACACTACATGAAAAACAACATCCAGATTGGTTAGATGTTTAAAAAATATAATTAGTTTCATATAATAACTTCACACACTTGTATATTCTGTCTGTTTCATGTTCTGCATAAGGGCAAAAGTTTTTAACCTTTTGACCGACTAATGCCTTAACCAGTACCAACTATTGAATAAATCTTTCTTAAACCTAACAGCATGCAGAAATGTATAGAGTTTCAGCAATTTGAATCAGCCAATTGAAAAGGCTGTGGTTAAAGTGTCTTTTAACCTTTGTTACCCTAAGAAGGATGAATTAAAAATCTGTTGTTAAATATTCTGCTTATTTGCGTTCTCTTTACTGTTATTGATAAAATTAATTTGAAGAAAACATATTATATACTCAGATTTAATATTAAAATATTAAACATCCTGGCTCCACTTTGTGTACCAAAACTTACTGGAACATATTTCAGAGACTTTGGTTGGAATACTGAATGATGAGATCATTTTCATAAAGGAGATCAAAATTTAACAAACAAAACAAAAATTGTTTATTTTTATGTATAAACAGTTTTTTTTTCCAAACAGAAAGGTCATCAAATTTTTGAGGAACTTTTAAGAGCTTAGTAGCTGTGTGCACTATTCTCAATCAAGATTTTGCTGTGGTAAAATACTGACTTGACCACAATGAACAGCCATTTGCGGTGCATGTAGTTAAATCTGACTGGCCATGAACAGCTGATTTTTGTTGATTATCTCCAGGCTCCACTTACATTATAATGTTAAAATGGCAGAATGGTGTAGGTTAGAATTCCCAACCAAAAGAATCACTTCATTTTCACCAATGAACACATCCTAATAAAGTTATAGTCTGTCTGGTACTTTGTAGTTGTGACAATATTCTGAACTGAATAAGTAACAAAAATCCACACAATCACTGCATTACATATCATATTAGTTGAAACACAGTTCCAATAACAAGCAGAAGTAAGAGGAACAATGAATGGATTTAGTGCAATCTGTGCATTTTCAGGAATGTTAGGATACATCATTGCACTTGTGTAAGAATCCAGTTACTTAACAAGGTGGGTGCCAAAGTTGGAAGTCATCCCATATGCAAGAGGTTCTGAGTTCATTTCTTGTCTGGGGATAATCATTTTTTTTCCTGCCTCTCTCTTTCAGAAGGAGAATGCCAACTAAGTGAAATTGAACTTTAATCAGTGTGAAAAGAAAGGAAATCTATAATAGTTGAGCATATTTTTCTACTCAGTTGTAAGGCCAGCTTTTCCCACATGTCCACCTTTAAGTTATTGCTTCTATCTTTACTTAAAAATTTAATGTTAAATTAATGAACAACATATCTACTTCATTTTGATTTCTCAGTCTGTTTATATTTTAACATTATCATGTGTTCTTTAAGCTTTGTGTGCATGTTATATAGTTTATCTTCCCCATGCATATTTTCTGCAATTTCACATCCAATATCTTAAAGCCTGAAGTTTTTTTCACTACAATTTTATATTTGAACCCAGTCTGTGTGTGGATGTTAGTGGTAATGTAGATATTCTTAATGTTTTTAGAGGTCTGCAGGACCTACTGGATTACAAAGAACCTGATCTGGAACAAGTATTTTGCCTTACCTTTGAGATAAACATAGAAGAATTTGGAGAACTTAAAGTGGTTCCACTGAAACCTGGTGGAGAGTTGATATCAGTCACACAGGAAAACAAGTGAGTATGTCACTGTTAGCCACTAAATAGATCATTTTACTGATTGGCAAAGCTCATGATAAACAGCTGCAATGTCATTGTGCATTCGTATCAAAGTTTATGAAGGATATTAAAAACATAAAAACTCATGTTATAGAAAAAAATGTTCTACAGCTTTTATAATACTAAATTTAAACCATGTTATTGTGAAAAATGTCAATTAACCTCAATCCAAGTTGTTGGGTTCATGCAAGGAGTTAGAGGAACTAACTATTCCCAGTTTATTTGCAGAATTCTACAGATAATTTCAGTTAAAAAAGGCATTTATTAAAAAAGTGACTCTTAGCCTGATTGAAGTGTCACATCTCAAAATGACTTGTACGACATTAAAGCTCTCAACATTTTAAAGAATTTTATGCCTATTTCTAGAGATTACTGTTGTAATTTTAGATCTGTTATTTAGGGATTCAATTACATGTCTAAAACTTGTATATAACATACATACATATATGCTATTTTAATACTTTGCATGTTGATAAGCTTTGTGTATGGCAGCCTTCAGTTGAAGGAAGCAGAATTTTTCAATAAATACTTTTGTAGGTAGAGACTATGTGTCTTTTCCAAAATGTTTACTTTGGCAAATCTTCATATTCACTAATTTTGCCTCTGTTTAATTGAATATTGATGTCACCAGATTAAATATTCTCTTGATGCGAAAGTTGTGCAACCTTTTTGTTATCAAAATGCTACGGAATGAAACAGAAGATACAAAAGTTTAAAATTTTACTATGATTATCTATAAATGTTACATCGTTCCAATATTCCTTCACCAGTAAAAGATACAAGTGAAGCTATATTTGGAGGACTTTGGAGGGGGGAGGGGAGTATAAGGAAATCAGAAATATGACATGCTGAGATATTTAATATTCATTTCCATGAACGTTAGGGGATTGTTTTTTTTTTGTGTGTTAGGAATATCATGGGGCTGTATGAAACCTTAATTCTATGGAGTAAAGAAGAGGATTCATCATATAAATGTTGTAGATCACTGTGCAGTAATTTGATAAAGATTATGGGGCAGGTAAGTAAATTGTCATTTGAGGTTTAAAATGTCACCTTTGTTATGCTGGGTATATAGATATGGACATACTGAGGCTTTTATGGCTGGCGTCATGACTAATAATTGAATTACTACTTGAACAATTGAACAAGACTGCACAGACATGGGTGATGCTAATCGAGATGAAAGGCCATCAATCACATACGACAATATCCAGGCAATTGATGAAATGATTTGCAGTGATCAAGACTGACTATTGCAGACATTGCTCAGCAGATGTGCCTCTCAATAGGCAGTTGTTGATTCCATCATCCAAAATTGTCTGCAGTATCGGAAATTGGGCACACGTTGGGTTCTGTGATTATGGAAACATGCACACAAGGACACAAGGTTTATGACTTCTCTGGACTTCCTCCAGCATGGAAGGCAATGATTTCCTAAGCTGCATCATTTCATACCTCAAACAAAGAGAGCATCTACAAAATGGAGACACACCTCCTCGCCTCTAAGTTACACCATCAGCAGGGAAGGTCATGACCACCGTTTTCTTTGACTATGAAGGAAATTTTGTACACAGAGTTTATGGCAAAGGGTACAAGCATTAATACTGTTTCTTAAACTGACGTCGCTGCACAACTTAAAAAACAAGATGCATGGAAAATTAAACAAAGGCATCTTTCTCCTGCACAACAATGCAACACAAGCTTTGCTTCAACATTTTGATGAGAGTTTTGGAAGTATCGAGCATACAATCCAGATCTTGCACCATGAGATTTCCATCTATTCGCAAGCTGAAAGAATATCTGGGGGAAAAGAGATTTTCCAACAATGAAGAATTTTGAAATGGCTCTGTGACCAAGGAGCAGATTTTTTTGGATGAGGAATTGAACGATTGGTAGAAGATTCAGACTGTTGTTTACAGAGACTTGGTGACTATGTTGAAAACTAGTGTCATATATCTGTCACTTTGCAGTGTAGTGCAGCATTCAATAAAAGTTACTTGGCCTGCCATAAGCATGACTAACTTACTTTTTGAAGTACTTGTATTCGCTTCAAAATCAAGTGATACTGGCCACCGCAAACTGCTTGGTTTACAATACTCCACAAACAGTCAGTGACCTGCGGGGAAACCTTATTCCATCAAGTGATGTATGGACTCCATTTATTAAATGGAGGCACCCAGAGGGTGGAGTCCATTACCACAAACTTTTTCCACATTCAGTCAACTATTGGCTACCCAAATAATGGCATTTATTTCCAAGACAGTAGTATATTGAGAAATACCCAACAACTTGGAAGATCTGGAGCATTGAATAATGGAAGTAGTGCAAGATATTCCTAAAGCATGGTTAAGTTTCCTTGAATGGTTTGTATGATCAACTGACACATTGTCAAGTAACCTAGGGCTACCGATTTTAACATATAATTTAAAAGGTGACCTAGCTTTGTTTCACTTTTATTAACGAAAGATCATTTTATTATTCAGTACACTTTTCTGTTTTTTTGATTTAGCAACAATGCATTTGTGCAGAAGCATCTAGTATGGGTATTATTGAAAAACTCTTAATGAAAATTATTGAAAAATGTAAAAAAGTATTGGGTATTTCATTTAAAATAAGAGAATTGGAGTTACTTATGCTTAAATCAAAGAAAGTCTGTAATGCACACATACCTAGTTTCATATCACTAAACCAAAGTTATATAGGTGATGTGGGACTTTTAATTTAAACCTCTGTAATTGAAACCTACCTTGGTTTATCATTGTGTGGAATGTAACTAAAAACTATGTGTTGATTAATGACAATTCATTTTATTAGTTCATGATTCTGTTTACTTGGATTGCATAAAGTTACAGTGCTTCTCTCAAACAATATGGCCAGTTGTGCAGTAAATTTGGCCGGAGCTTTTACTTTAAGTAATTGGATATAACATCTGCAACTGGAACCATAAACTTTTAATGATATAGGTTCTTACAATTACAATAAAAATAAACACGTCCGTTAAATATTTTGTTTGTAATGACACTGTCAGTTGCCAGGATCACATCAATGCCACCAGGGTGCTGGAATTTCATCCCACAGAAGTTCTTTTACATGTCAGTAAATCTACTGACATGAGGCTGTTGCTTTAAGCAAACTTACCTTGGGATCAGAAGGCCAGTGCCTAACCAACCGACACACATACATTATCACAGATGATGGAAACTTGCTCCTCCTATATTCACACATCTCTGGGTGCTTTTTTAAGGAAATTGTCCTTTTTCATCTGTTCAGCTTTCAAAATAGAATTCATTTATATCCACATATTTTCTTGCAGTTCTTCTAATGCGTGTAGGATTTGACATATACACTTTAGTTTTCAATTTCCCCCATAAAGAACATGTCATTTGAGATTCAGGTGTGTCTGTGCCTTAACACCCAGCTAATTATGTTATCTTCAAAAATTTTGTGAATTAATGATACTTCAGCTGTATGGGTGGTTTAAAACAAACAGACCAACATTCAATATAATATATATATATATGTTGTCAAAGAGTAGTGTGATTATATCATTCCTGTAACATTCTGTGTCGTCCACCATGGTGTAGTGGTTACCATGCTAGCTTCTAGCTCCTGAGGTTGCGGTTCAAACCCGGCGGAAGACGATGGGTTTCTTTCAGGCGTAAAAATGCTTAGCGTGGCTTCCTTCAGAAGGGAAGTAAAGTCACTGGTCCTGTGTCGTAGATTTACAACACATAAAAGAACCTCAAGCCTGACAAAGAGGTCTCTGAACAAGATTTCTGGGTGTTACACATGCAATATAGAAGGATGCTAAGAACCATAGTAATTAAAGAGCATCCATAAATAAAAATTGAAATTAATTAATACAGCAATATATAATGGGGTTTCTTGTACTGTATCAGGTTCCACTGAGCTCCAACATACTGGTTATTTTGCACCATAACATGGCCATTATAAATGACACCAGGTTCTCTCAGAGAAGATTATTAAATTTGAATCAATTATCCTATCATTAACAATCCTCAAAATTCAGTTACAGAGATGATTCAACTATTGATATTGCGTAGTAGCAGTTCGTAGACAATAGTGATGTTATATGGTTTCAACTTTAGGAATTGGTGGCTTGCCACACTGAGCTCATTGAATCAGTTTATGCACAGCTTCTTTGCTTGGTGAATGCACATTTGGGAATTCTTTTAAAAACTGCTTCCTAACTTTTCTGCAAGAGAGCTAATCGGACACAATACTGCATAAATATCCTTTGCCATAATAAATACTTATCTGGTGGTATTTATATAACAAAATCAGAAATGCTTGTAACACATTAATTCCAAAATTACTTATGAACTCGATACAAGCTTCAATAAGACAGGAATAAACACATGCAAGCCAAAGCTATAATGTGTGCCAACTGGCCAACTCTTGCTTGAGAAGCAGTGTAATTATATATGTTCAAAATAATGTCATTTACTTATTAATTTTTAGGAATGAGTATGTGGAGCTCTACGTGGACATGGTGCTGAACGAATATGTAGAAAAACCGTTTGTAGCTTTTGCTTCTGGTTTTCACAAAGTTTGCGGTGGACATATCCTGCAACTGTTTCAGGCTCATGAGTTAATGGAGATGGTGATAGGTGAGTAATAAACATGTTGTGTAGAATAACATGGGTAATAAAAGTAAATATGTTTAAATATGAAATATGAGTAATATGAGAAAGGATACGCAAAATTATTTTATTCGATCTACAGTATGCGGCAAAACAAATGACATGGGAATGTTAGCTAATGGCATTGGTGCAAAATGTGTACCATCACCGTGACACATTGTCAATAATGTTTCTGAAGATTATTGAGCATGTTGATGAACAAAGGTTACTGTAAGCATACAAAAAACAATGTCATCTTCTCGCATGGTTTGGCATTATTTGTAGGTGGGCCATCTGTCTGATTCTTTCAACATGCCCCATCAGGGACCATAAGGTTCAGAGAGTGGGCAGTATACGGTAATGGAGTTCCATCAGAAATTAGACAATCTCCAAAATTGCAGAAGCGAAGTGACTCCTTTCAATAGATGCTAGTTCTTTAACTATCCACCAGACGTTTCAGTCATGTTCATTGTAGACTATGCTTTGGCAACTCATAACATATGTTAGAGAAGTCCGTAATTCTTGTTTGTGGTGATGGTTACCGGGCAACCTATTGTCCTCTTTCATTGATATGGGACTGATCCATTACAACAGAACTTGCCGACATTGTTTTGTTATTTGGTGCCTCCTTATTAAATCTCTCATGCTGTTCTTTAACATGAAGCAAACTCTATCCTGACATCCTACACCTTATGACTGGAAATAATGTTCCATGATAAATGTGTTCTCTTCTGTTATGAGAACCATAATTGCAGAAATCAACACAAAACTGAATTCATGTGTCAAACTATTGTGACCATGCATGCTATGTTTACCTACAGGCCGGCAATGCGAGCATCTCTGGCTCATCTACCTGGTTGCAGGTTAGGTTATGGCCAGTCCTCCCCTCCAGAACAATAGGCTTGTGGAACAATAACCATTGTGGCACAATAGCCCATTATGTACCACTTATCTGTTTCAGAACATTTGTTTCAGCATGTTCTAGAGGCTCCTCTAGAAATTCCACTTTGTATGTGAGGCTTATATAAGGGGCTACTCTTGCCTGGACAGTTCTTTAGTCAAGAAGTGAAAAGAATTTCTGCCAAAAGTGACTTGAGTATAACATTTGTGCTACACTGAGTGCCTAGTCAAAAATAGTGTGTTTCTGTTGTTCTCATGTTACACTATTATATACAATAAATACTTCACTGCTATGGAAACTCTGACAGTACATGATCAATAATTTCAGTGTCGTCTGTTTTGCCACATGCTGTAGTTTGCATATCCAAGTAACTTTCAGCTGTCCCTTTTTACTCTCTCTGTCACCAACCTATATAGTAGGTAAAGAAATTATTTTATTCCACAAAAATTTGATGTCACAACAAATACATACTTTGAAGTCTGCTGTACACCAAAAATGCATTTTTAGAAAAAGGTCTGGTGAGAGAGAGAGAGAGATAGATCAAATTTGTTACTGAGTCAGTCACTGTTTAACTGTGCCAGGAAGAGATTTTCAAAAAACTGTCCCCATCCAAAACTATGTTTTATATGGAAATTTTTTTTATTATTTTCCATTTTTCTCAGAAATGGGTTTAATGATTTTAATTAAAATATGATACATTTGAAATATTATAGTCACAAATTAAGGTTATTTCACCGTAATGGGATTTAGAAAGTTAAATATATTGAGAAATGGGTTTAATGATTTTAATTAAAATATGATATATTTGAAATATTAAAGTCACAACTCAAGGTTATTTCACGTAAAGGGATCTACAAAGTTAAATATAATGCAATCTGAGCATTCAGGATTAATGGGAGGCTTGATCAAGTTTAAGTTGCTACAAACAGTACATATATTGGATTCATGTTATTATGAACAGAAAATGTTGAGTTAGGCTGTAAACAAAAACTGTCGCTAGAGCTCTTTGTAATTGCAATCCTGGAACAAACAGCATAGAACAATAGACTTCAACATTGACCATTTATTACAAACATTTTCATAAGCGAAATCTGAAATAGTAATGGCATAGTTTTTAGAAAATATTTGTTGCACTGAATTTCAAGGTTAATTAGCCTACATAATGTTGGGTGAATTAAATGCAAACAAAAACATTCTTTGTGTACTGTTAACTAAACATATGTGTCATGCTCTGGATATCGGTTTATCGTGAACCAGCCTTTATATGTATATCTTGAATAGCTATTAAAGTCCTGTTCATTCTGAATGAATTTTGTATAACTGGTAAAACAAAAGAGATTGAACAAAAATTTACTACACAAAATATGTAAGTCTGTTTAAAACACAATTTATATCCAAGGAGTTCTTTTGTGGCATTTGTGACGGTATTACTTATAATGTTATTACTTGTGATGTTTGTGTATGTGTGTTTACTTCATGTGAAGCCATCTTGTGACGTCATTCATTTGTTCGGTTTGTAGCTCCATCTGGTGTTAGCAATTTGTGGTAGTATTAGTGTTTGAAAGGATGCGACTGTTATTTGATTTAATTTTTGTTTACTGTCCTCCGGCTAGCTATTATTTCTCAGTCGAACATATCTCTTGATCAGGGTTGTGTAAACGGAAAGGAATCTTTTATCCAAAAAGAACACTGATGAAGAAATTTGTTTTACACTTTTATTGTCGAACACGTTAACTATCACATTTACACATTGATCTTGACACTCGCCAAACTGAAACTGTTATAATAACTTCATTACTGATATTTCTTAATTTGCGTACTTCAACTTTTTGTATAATTAACCTTACAACACTTTAGATTATTCATAATTCTGCTGCGCGTAACTTGTGAATCGATACCCGACGTTTGCCATACAAATACTTTCGACGAACTGACTGACTGAAGACGACGTGTAGTGTACACAGATTTTTGAAGAACTGGCTGACTGAAGGTGACGTGTACTTTACAAATATTTTCGATGAACTGAAGGCGATCTACCTCTGACTTACTCTATTTATGCTCCCACTCCCCGATATGCCTAAAGATTATCACTGAGCTGCAATTGGCTAATAAAACGCGCCAACATTAGCGTCTATTTTTATATCCAATGAAAATTATGAATACATATGCTCTAGGGAAATATTCCAGAAGGTTCTCAACAGAAAAAACGCGCCAACATTACGCAACTTCCTCGTTTCCAATAATGATAAACAGCTCACCCCCCCTCGCTGCATTATTGCGCGCTATTATTGACAGTTTCAGTAAGGTCGTATAAACTTACTTATCAACAATAATTACAGTCAAGAAACATCTCAAATCAATGTCACATAAAAATGCATATTCATATTACAATCATTATTTACATTTAAGTAATTTGTGATACAAATTACTGCATCATATGCCCCACTAGAAACATAATTATGAATATTTACAACTTGTTTGGAAATTTTATAATTGGGTTTTTAGTCTCCTAAATCTTGGAACACACGCTATAAATTTCACTTAACACTTCACATACATTTAACACACGACATATGTTTTTTTTTTTTTTTTTATCTCGCCACTACTTACTGGCTCTGGTTTAATGTGTTTAGACATTAATCTGACATTACAAAAAAAAAAATTTTTATAGCAAATACTGTACCCTGAATTATTTAATTACTGTTTCAAAATGGTTTACTCTCTTATATTGTTAACAAAAATTTATCAATTCAAGAATTTTTTTGTAATTATTAAACATATTTACCAAAAATATTCACCCTCTACACAAATATATTTACATCTCTTAAATCTAGGCACTGTTTCACATGTTCTGTTTGCTATACAAGTATATGTTTTAATTATTTTTACCCAATTTTTGTTGTTTTGTACTTTATATTCACACTACTCTTTGAATTATCTCTACGTATGTTTACTTTAATATCACATTAAGTTTCAATTTTTACATTTTTAATTTCAAATACTGTTACAGTTACTAAAAATTTAATTTTTTTTTTTTTTAAAAATAAACATTTCTGTCTTTTTTTATAATTTATTTCTCTTTTCAAATGACATATTTAAATAGTTAACCCTCTTACATTCCAATACATTTCTCTGCAAGTCATCTTTAACTATCCAGCATTTAGTTTACATCTCATTGCTATTTACCCTCCTGGATCAAATTGTGTGTGGCTAAACATTACTCGTAGCCGTATCCTAACCTTCAAATTTTTGTTCATGAATAACCTCTTGTATTCATATGAAATTTCATCCCATGATACCATTTGAAAACAATCTAAAGTTTCGTGAACAACAAATCTTTTAACAACTGTTATTTTCAATTCTTCTACTATCTCTTTAATCTGAGAGTACTCTGACAATTCTGCAATAAACTGTACTGGACTGGAGTTTTCATTAAATTTTGGAAGTGGAAAATCACTTAAGATATTATTGTAATTTTGCAAATTCCCTACTCCCATATTTAAATTCTCTAGTGTTACTTGTGCACTCTGAGTTTCAGCATTAGCTATAGATGAAGCTGCCGCATCACTCACATTATTTGTCATACCTGAGGAACTACCTCTATCATTATTTTGTACATCTGATACATTCACATCACATATATTTGCCCTTGAATTCAATTCTAACCTATTTACAGTACCTTGCAGATTTTCTATTGTCTGTTCTAATTTTTTATTATTCTCATTTTGAACAGCTTGGTGTTTGTTAATTTCAGAAGTTAGCTTTTGATTCAAATCTTTAACTTCTTCAGACAATTTATTTCTCTGTGTTTCTGATTCCTTCTGAATTTCAGATATTTCCCCTCTGAAATTAACTTGCACCTGAATTAAATCTGCATTTGTAGCTTCCATCATCTCTCTTAACTCACTTGAAATGCTACTCATTCGGCTACCTAACTCTGTACATTTTACATCAACATGCTCTATTTTATTATTAACCTCACTTTTTTGGTTAGATATTTCCCTGCTCATGTCCAACATTTTCTTTGAAACTTCCCCTATCTCATTTGCTATCATTTCTTGATTTTCATTTTTCATTCTAATCATACTACTATCTAGCTCCATGAATTTCTTTTCAATTTCTTCCCTGTTTTGTTCTAAGCTCTTACCAATATCTTCCCTCAATTCCCTATGACTCTTTTGCATATCTTCCCTGTTTTGATCTAATTTTTGTTCTAATTTCTCATTATTCTTTTGCATATCTTCCCTCATACTCTGAGTTAATTTTTGTTTTAATTTCTCATTATTCTTTTGCATATCTTCCCTCATACTCTGAGTTAATTTTTGTTCTAATTTCTCATTATTCTTTTGCATATCTTCCCTCATATTCTGAATATTCTTATTTACTGTTTCGCCAAAATTTCTCATCATTTCCATCATCATACTAGCATCAAAATGAACATTTCCTGCTATTTTATTCTGGCTTTCTTCACTAACATTGCCTCCCTCAAATTCTACATTGTTTGAGCTATTTTCTGTAACCTGTATTGAATTACAGCTAACTGTTACATTATCCCCTTCCATTATTGTTTCTTCAATATTATTAGTAGCCATTGTCTTCTTTATCCTACCACTCCTCAAGTACATTTGAATGTTATAATTTTGTTTTCAAAAAAAAAATTACTATACTCTGACCTTTGTGATACTGTCTGTTGCTGTTACTTTGATCTCCAGCTTCCTGCCCCTCTCTCCTAGGTTATATGTCGCTTCTGCGTTGTATTAATGATGAATCTGCGTCATCTCGATGTTTTTGTGTCCACTCATCCACGTCGTTTGTCATTCCCCTAGTTGTTTCTGGAATCTGCGTCTTCTCGATGTTTTTGTAGTTGAATTCCCCTGTTGCCTTGTAATCTTGGAATTACGATGTCCAATCATCCGCATAGTCTGTCGTCCCTTTTGTTGTTTCTGGAATCTGTGTCTTGTAGATCAGTTCACTGCTCCATTCGTTCCACATCCTGGTTAATTCTGCTACTTTCCTGGTTAATTCTGCTACTTTCCTGGTTACTTTGCCCCACGTTCTGGGTGCCAATTTGTGACGGTATTACTTATAATGTTATTACTTGTGATGTTTGTGTATGTGTGTTTACTTCATGTGAAGCCATCTTGTGACGTCATTCATTTGTTCGGTTTGTAGCTCCATCTGGTGTTAGCAATTTGTGGTAGTATTAGTGTTTGAAAGGATGCGACTGTTATTTGATTTAATTTTTGTTTACTGTCCTCCGGCTAGCTATGATTTCTCAGTCGAACATATCTCTTGATCAGGGTTGTGTAAACAGAAAGGAATCTTTTATCCAAAAAGAACACTGATGAATAAATTTGTTTTACACTTTTATTGTCGAACACGTTAACTATCACATTTACACATTTGTCTTGACACTCGCCAAACTGAAACTGTTATAATAACTTCATTACTGATATTTCTTAATTTGCGTACTTCAACTTTTTGTATAATTAACCTTACAACACTTTAGATTATTCATAATTCTGCTGCGCGTAACTTGTGAATCGATACCCGACGTTTGCCATACAAATACTTTCGACGAACTGACTGACTGAAGACGACGTGTAGTGTACACAGATTTTTGAAGAACTGGCTGACTGAAGGCGACGTGTACTTTACAAATATTTTCGATGAACTGACGGCGATCTACCTCTGACTTACTCTATTTATACTCCCACTCCCCGATATGCCTAAAGATTATCACTGAGCTGCAATTGGCTAATAAAACGCGCCAACATTAGCGTCTATTTTTATATCCAATGAAAATTATGAATACATATGCTCTAGGGAAATATTTCAGAAGGTTCTCAACGGAAAAAACGCGCCAACATTATGCAACTTCCTCGTTTCCAATAATGATAAACAGCTCACCCCCCCTCGCTGCATTATTGCGCGCTATTATTGACAGTTTCAGTAAGGTCATATAAACTTACTTATCAACAATAATTACAGTCAAGAAACATCTCAAATCAATGTCACATAAAAATGCATATTCACATTACAATCATTATTTACATTTAAGTAATTTGTGACACAAATTACTGCATCACATTAAGAGTTTTCAATATATGTAATTGTTACAACTGGTTTAAATTTTCCAATACTTAATGATACATTTTTGAAATGCTAAGTATCAAGGCTGGTTCACAGCAACTGAAAACAGTAACTAGAATGAGAATGACAAAGTTGAAATACATGTATTTT
Source organism: Deroplatys truncata (assembly GCA_030765065.1). Classification (NCBI taxonomy): domain Eukaryota; kingdom Metazoa; phylum Arthropoda; class Insecta; order Mantodea; family Mantidae; genus Deroplatys; species Deroplatys truncata. The sequence goes on from CM060990.1 coordinate 675,826,473, forward strand.
AATTGGAGCATTCACAATCAACGGGAAGCTTTCCTGGGCCCCAGGAACAAAAGAATACTTGGCCAAGTTTTAAATTTCTTGCTCATTCCCAGGTATTATCCATATTGTGCATATTAGACTTCACTGTAGAGAATTTTCTAGATGGTCATGATTTTAAACAGCCGCTAGTGTTCTCTATAGTCACAAGCTGGAAACATGAAACCAATGATGGCTGCTGTGAAAGAGCATGTGAACACCCTAATTTTTGATACCTTGCAGATTTATTAATTATTTTTTCCTTGGATGCTATTACATTTAACATAGAAGCAGTAATTGAAAGCCTATGGCGCTTAAATGTATTGTGCTTCTCATCTAAACTGAATGAGATATGGCAACAGAGACTCGAGCATGTGCAACTGGTATGATGTAATTACCTTATGGGTGAAACACATACAGGTCATGCACTGGCCTTTATCATCCATTCTCAGCAACCAGTTTATGTCAGTGCCACCAGGTAGTAGCATACTACTGCAGAAATTTCATTCAGGAAGAGTGCAACGGCAGGAAGTTGGGAAGCCCCGTTTGCTTTTCAGTTTGGCATAAACCTCACTAGATGGTACCCTGAACAGTTGTACCAATTCACTCACTGTACAGCAAAATTTAGATCTGATATGAGTAGTATATGTTATAGGGATAGAAAAGCTTATCTTCTATATCGATTGTAGATTTCTGGGCGAGTTGCGGTATATTATGCTATGATACTAAAGACCTAGTCATAGAGTGAAAGACATTTGCGTGATTGAAAAACAGATGCATGGATTTTCTTTAACAGATAGATGGTGTCAGCCATGATGCAGTATATATATTTACGTGTAACTACAGTTCAGTATAACATGTACTTATATTGATTAACTTTCGTGTAAACTAAATAGAGGGATAGGACATTTTATAAAAAGAAATTATTGCATTTTCCTGCATCAGAAAATGAGACTTGGTGAGAGTGGTGGTAATAAATTAGTAATATTAATATTTGGCTGATGAAAGAATGCAAATGGAGAGTAGCAAAAGTGGTACCACGAAAGTTTACACATTACTTTGTTCTTGCCCTAAACTGATTTTGAAATTATGTACATAGCAATAAAATTCCACAAAGTAACCCTTTCTTTTATCAGACTATTTTTGTGCATTATTATTATTATTATTATTATTATTATTATTATTATTATTATTATTATTATTATTATTATTATTATTATTATTATTATTTGGAGTGGCTGCAATTGTATCAATTTGTTCATAATCATAAAGATTATTTAGTAGATGCTAATTTTCAGGGATACCTGAATCTAACATTTTGTAAACCCCCAAATGTGTACTTGCAAGATACTACTGCTTGAAACTGGAAGAAATTCTAGCATATGTGCATCTTAACCTCACATCTATTGAGTGTTAGTTCTTCTAGTGAAAGGTTCATCTGTAGTTTGTTTATGTGCAACTGGCCATTGCCTCAAAACCAATAGCAAAAACTACAAAGAACAGCAAAAACTGGTAGAAACTAACAAACAAATTTAATGTATGCCATTAAATAAAGGAGTGAAAGCATGGTATAACAAGAGGAATTAGAAATGTAAGGATCTGCATTTAGATAATGTTTACTCTGTTGAATTTTGACGTTGGCTAACCCGCAAAATGTTTGCTGAATTGGAACAGGTGAAAAATATCATTGGTCAGTTAAAAACAAATGAGACCCCAATGTGCAATATTGACTTTCCTTTTTGTCATCAAAATGCATTCCTTTTCTCGTTAGTGGGCTATTGTGAATCAAAATCTTGTATGCTGTATTGTTTTCTATTCTCATTTCTGTTCTTGGGCTTTTGTAAACCAGCTTCATTGTTTTGTTCCTAGTATGAAAAGGGTCTGGAATTTCAAAGCCAGCATATAGTGACCCAGATTTAAACATTTGACAATTACTTCAGTTTCTTGTGTTGTCCTCTGTGGTCTAGGGGTACCATTCTAGACTCTAGTTCCTAAGGTGTGGTTTCAAACCTGGAATTTTTTAGGTGTAAAATTCCTTAGCATGGCTTCCTTCAGAAGGGAAGTAAAGTTGGTGGCCCATATCGTAGGCTTATGACACGTAAAAGAACCTCAAGCCTGATAAGGAGGCCTCTGAGCAAAATTTCTGCTATCTCACGCCCAATATAGAATGGGCTCTAATAATCATAGTAGTAAAAAATGAGCATCCATAAATAAAACTCAATTTAATTTTTTTCCTCTTTTACCTACAACAAAATGTGTAGTGAAACTATTTCTGCAAACATTAATATAATTTAACATGAAGTACAGTAGACACTCAATTATCCAAGCTAATTGGGCCAGAGACTATCTCAGATATAGAAAAACCTCAGATATAGAAAAACTCAAATAATACGGAATAAAAAATACCTAAAACTCTATAACAATTACACTTATTTTTTGAGTTGGAATTGTAACATTAAAAACATTAAAAGGTAAGTTTTTATTGTTACAGTTCCAACTAAAAAAGAAATCTAATTCAAAAATATCATAATTTCTAACTTCTGTATAAATGTTGAAAGGTTTGTTGATTCACACTTATTTACACACACTTTCATTTTTGGAAGTTCTAAAACATTGAAACATTTTCAAGGACATTTGTTCTCATCATTAGCTGTTGGGTGACTGAAGCTCTCTTTTTCCTGCCTCCTCTTGCTGTAACTGATCTTTTTGCCTTCTGGTGCCTAGGGGCACAAAGTTTTAACACTTCAATTAAAGGCAGGATTTCAAAGTTAATAATTTTTAAGGATATATACTTTTTCCAGATGTTCAGCTCTATTGGTGTGGTAAGGATTTTTACAATTTTATACTTTGGCTGATTTCATGATTTTCTGTCCAAAAATGGTATGACACAGCGGATTTACGTATTAGTTTTAGTTTTATGTTTCTCTTGTGTTCCATCAATCTGGTTTTCAAGTTTCTTTTCACTTTACCTATATAGTACTTCTCACACTCTTCACAACTAATCTGATAGATTCCAGATTTCAATGTATTCAAGATTGTATTTTTAAGAGGCTTGTTTGGTTCTTCAGACTGAATTTGTTTTGTGGGGCTAGTCTTATATTAAATTTGTTGAAGATTTGTTCAAATTTTTCTAAAAGTCCAAATACGATATGTGAACTTTTTATACATTCATTTTGTGTTTGAGAATGGTATTAATATGGTTGTTTGTGAAATAACCTTGAGTTTCTCCTTCCTTTTTATATGTTCTTTATGAGGTTTATGTTGAGTCCATTTGTCATTGCTATATTTTGTACATGTTGTTGCTCTTTTAAAAACTCATCATTACTCAATAGGATATTGTATAAGTGGTGAATCAGATTTCTGGAGGCAGCTAGTTGGTGTAAAGTTGGGTTACATGCATTTTTCTTTATGTAATTACCTTTTAACCACAGTATAAGCAGTGAATCAGACTTCTGAAGGCAGCTAGTTGGTGTAAAGTTGGGTTACATGCATTTTTCTTTATGCAATTACCTTTTAATCACAGTATAAGCAGTGAATCAGACTTCTGAAGGCAGCTTTTATGTAATTATTTTTTAACCACAGTATAAGCAGTGAGTCAGACTTCTGAAGGCAGCTAGTTGGTGTAAAGTTGGGTTACAGGCATTTTTCTTTATGTAATTATCTTTTAACCACAGTATAAGCAGTGAATCAGGCTTCTGAAGGCAGCTAGTTGGTGTAATGTTGGGTTACATGCATTTTTCTTTATATCATTATTTTTAACCACAGTATAAGCAGTGAATCAGACTTCTGAAGGCAGCTAGTTGGTGTGATGTTGGGTTACATGCATTTTTCTTTATGTAATTATTTTTTAACCACAGTATAAGCAGTGAATCAGACTTCTGAAGGCAGCCAGTTGGTGTTAAGTTTAGTTGCATTCATTTTTCTTTATGTAATTATCTTTTAACCACAGTTTATGCAGTGAATCAGACTTCAGAAGGCAGCTAGTTGGTGTAATGTTGGGTTACATGCATTTTTTTATGTAATTATTTTTTAACCAGAGTATAAGCAGTGAATCAGACTTTGAAGGCAGCTAGTTGGTGTTAAGTTGAGTTGCATTCATTTTTCTTTACGTAATTATCTTTTAACCACAGTATAAGCAGTGAATCAGGCTTCTGAAGGCAGCTAGTTGGTGTAATGTTGGGTTACATGCATTTTTCTTTATGTAAGTATTTTTAACCACGGTATAAGCAGTGAATCAGAATTCTGAAGGCAGCTAGTTGGTGTGACGTTGGGTTACATGCATTTTTCTTTATGTAATTATTTTTTAACCACAGTATAAGCAGTGAATCAGACTTCTGAAGGCAGCTAGTTGGTGTTAAGTTGAGTTGCATTCATTTTTCTTTACGTAATTATCTTTTAACCACAGTTTAAGCAGTGAATCAGACTTCAGAAGGCAGCTAGTTGGTGTAATGTTGGGTTACATGCATTTTTTTATGTAATTACTTTTTAACCAGAGTATAAGCAGTGAATCAGACTTCGGAAGGCAGGTAGTTGGTATTAAGTTGAGTTGCATTCATTTTTCTTTATGTAATTGTCTTTTAACGACAGTATGAGCAGTGAATCAGACCTCTGAGGGCAGCTAATTGGTGTAAAGTTGCGGTACATGCATTTTGCTTTATGTAATTATCTGCATGTGTAGATTTTTCTATATATTCCAAATTTAAAACTGTCTTGCTCCCTAATTATTATAAGGTCCAGAAAGGGTAAGGTGTTGTTTTCTTCTATTTCAATTGTAAATTTAATGTTATCTTATAGGTTCAGAAGTTTCAAAGAATCTTCTATTAGTTTATGGTGGGAGGTGATAGCAAAAATATTTACATATCTTTACCAAAGTTTGTAGATTTGAGGGAAGGTTTTAACTATGTGGACTTCAAAGTGGCTCATGTATAAGTCATCTAAAATGGGGGACAATGGGCTTCCCATTGCTAATCCTTTTGATTGATGACAGAATTTTTTGTTGAACATGAAGAAATTGTGTCTTGTACATAATTCTGTAAGGCTGATGATGTCGGTTATCTCTGTGGGGTCTATTGTAGTCAGTCAGAGTCAGCCACTTTCTGAGCAGTGTAGGCAGGTTTTCTATGGGAATACTTGTGAAAAGTGTTTTCCATCAAATGATATCATTATATGGATTTTTGAAATATTGTATTTCTGTAGATGGTTTATCAATTAAGGAGTTCTCTATTCCCAAACTTTAAAACTTCTTGTAGGATTTTAGTTTATTCACTAACCATTTAGCAATGTAGTAGGTGGGTGAGTTGATGCCAGTGATGATGGGTCTCCTGGTATTATCTTCTTTGAGTACTTATGGTAAGCAATATAATCTTGGTAATGTGGGATTAGCAGGTTTTAGACTGTATTTTATAGTTGTTGCTACAGTTTTGTTAACCGAAAGAACCTTATCAACTTAATCTGTGCATGTGGTTAAAAGGTTTGTTTTTTGGTGATTTCTTTGTAGTCTAACATTTGGTTGACTCTATGATTATAGTCGTCAAGCTCCAGAATTACAAGCGAATTGCCTTGATCAGCTTTAAGGTACATTACAGGCTTCTTATTTAGACTTGTAATTATCTTAATGTAATTCTTATTCTGTTTTACATGTAGGTATTTCAGTACATCTAGACATTCATTCTTAGTTTTAATTTTGTCTTCAGTTTTGAGGTTATGTATGGCTATTTCTATGTCAGTGATAAAGTCACCTTTATACTGTAATTAATATAAGTTTTAAAACCATTCAGGAGTACCTTCATTTCCTCAATTGTAAAATTTTGTTGTGATAGGTTAATTACATTGGCCAGTTCTTTATTGTGCCGACTTTTCATTTGCTGCGTATATCCAAGTTAACAGGATTTTAACTGATTTAATTTCTTATTTAGTTTCTCATATTTTGCTGTCATAAATTTGTTTAACTTTTCATACATATGTATTTCAAAACTTTGCCACATGTTTATACCCAATTGTTTGGTTAGTTTTAAGTGTAGGGTGTATAATTCAAGATCTGTTTTATTTATGATGTGTATAAATACATCATTTTTTGTAGGCTATAGCAGCTTTGATCACCTTCAGTCCTTCAGAAAAAGAGATTTTCAGGATGATGATGTGCTGCTCTCAGGATTAATGACCATATCAACAATAGTGTTGTGAGTCAGTTCCATTTGTTGATCTTAAAAAACAAAACAAAAAAGTGTTTGTTAACAAAACTTTTAAGTTGCCAGGATCACATCATATTGCCAGTGTGCCAGAAGTTTGTCTCATAGAAGTACTTTTACATGCTAGTAAATCCATTGACATGAGGCTATCACTTTTAAGCATACTTAAAAACCATCAGTCTGGGCCAGGCTTGAACCCACAACAGATAAGAAGGCAAACACCTAATTTGCTAATCCTGATTACACTATTTGAGGAAGTCTTCATTTTTGATTGGTGTTTCCACTGGTAGTTCAATATCTAGCTATGCACTGTTCAACTTTTTTGACACATGCCACATACAGAGTGGTTGCCGTATGATGGGGCCACAGATCATGTGTATGCATGATACCCCTCCTTTGCAATGACCAGTGACTTCAATATTTTTGCACTGCACACTAGTGGTGAATGATGCACTCAAGGCTACATTTATCAGCTGTGCTATACTTGTACTGTGTCAGTTGCTATCTTCTGTTCATGCTATAAGCACTAGAGTTTGTGCATTGTGTTCTCAAGGGTGAATGTTTATTAAAGACATCTGTGTTGTGGTGATTTGCTTAAGAGGTACTTATTCTTGTTGTTTTCTTGTTATTAGTCCATTGAAATACCTACTGACAAATTGATGGTTGAACAAAGAATTTTTATGTATGATACACACATACATAAAAACCAAATCATGTATACAGGTGTGTAGACAATATAAGAACAGAAATTATGAGAATTACACAAGAAGAACTTCTGCATGTGAATGGAAATTTCATCCAAAGGTGTCGTTCTCCACGGTGTAGTGGTTACCATGCCAGTCTCTAGTTCCCAAGGTCGCGGGTTCAAACCCGGTGGACGATGGATGTTTTTTAGGCCTAAAAATACTTAGCATAGCTTCCTTTGCAAGGAAAGTAAAGCCGGTGGTCTCATGTCATAGATTTACAGCATGTAAAAGAATCTCAATCCTAATAGAGAGGCCTCTGAGCAAAATTTTCGATCCTTCACACCCAATATAGAATGGAATGCTAAGGACCACAGCAGTTAAAGAGCGTCCATAAATAAAACTCAATTTCATTTCATCCAAAAATGCCAGGAATGCCTCAATGCAGATGCACCTTCAACACCACTTAAGCATGATCTATGGCCCCGCAATAGAGCAAAGTTTATTTTACAGCAACTCCCTCAGTTAACACAAAGCTTTGGTTAATCACGAGTCTACTGTAAATACAAAGATAAACTTTTGTAACAATTACATTTATGTACGAAAGAGGCTAGAAACAATGATGTTATTAAATTTACTTTAAATGAGCCAGAACTAGTAACACCTGTGTTACTAGTTCTGACTTCATGTAAAGTAAATTTTGCAAAAATATTTTGCAGAATAGACAAAAATAAATTATACTGGGTAAAGAAAGTTATGTGAATGTAACATACCAGAGTTCTTTATCATTATTATTGTCTCTGAGTGATATTTTCTGATACTGGTAGATGTTCAAAACATATTTTGTAGAAGAGACAAAAATAAATTATACTGGGTAAAGAAAACATCTACAGAATAGAATACGCTACGAAAAAACAAATTTACCACAAGAGTGTGTTTTTAATGCTATGTTTTCTCCGTTTACACAGGAAATGAAAACTATAACTGGGATGAACTGGAAAGAAATGCAGAATATAGAAATGGTTACACAGCAAATAATCCTACAATAAGATTTTTCTGGGGAGCTTTCCATGAACTTCCTGTTGAAGACAAAAAGAAGTTTTTACTCTTTCTCACGGGTTCAGATAGAGTTCCTTTGCAAGGAATGGAAGCAATTAAGGTATTCCTTTTTATTTAGTAAACATGAGTTAAATGGAGTTGCAGAGGTCCATGTCATCTTTCTACATAAGCCAAGTTTCTATTTAATGATGTAATATGTGTGTAATGAAGATAAAATATTTTTTGTTTGCAATATAATTGTACACTTGGAGCACTTTCTTTACTTATGTATAATAGACACAGGAAGCATATTACAAAATTTTGATATTCAGAATTTCACCACAAATACATGTGTTTAAGGTCTGTGAATCAAAGGAAGCATTTTTGAGAGAGAGAGAGAGTGAGAGTGAGAGAGAGAGAGAGTGTGTGTGTGTGTGTGCGTGCGTGCGCGCGTGAGTGTGTGAGTGTGTGTAGAAGAATTTTTATTACTTTTTTTTTTTCAAAAATGGCTCTTAACAATTGTGATTAAAATATCTATCTATGACACATTGGCATGACAAATAAACATATATCTTGATTTTTTGGTGAAATGTATTTTTGAGGACTTGTAGAACTGTGAAACCATAGAAAGTAGACAGAAATTTACATTTAATAGCAAAGCTTATTAAAATGTGGATTATTTCTGTTGTTGGTCAGAATTCTGCAGCATTGTATGTTACATGTTTTGTTTCTCATCAGACCATGCAAAAAATATTTAAATTATCAAGTGCAGCTTAAATATAGTGAGCATCTTTGTAAACATTTAACTGTAATACTAGCGTCCTGTGTGTTTCTATGTAGCTACTTTAGCTTGTGAATTAAGGTGGTTCAAGGCAACTGAGAACAGTAAGCAGAATGATGACAAGCTTGAAATACATGTATTTTAATGGTAGCATTCACAATTGACGGGCTTTCCTGGGCCCTCATTCTGGGGCACGTCATCTTAGATCCATATTATGTATGTCAGACTCTTCACTGTGGAGATTATTCTGGGTGCCTGTGACATGAAACAGCCACTAGTTGCAAGCTGGAAACATGAAACTGAAAGAAATTCTAGCATAAGTGCATCCTAACCTTAGATCCTGATACACACAGACCCATTGAGCACCGGTTCTTCTAGTGAAAGGGTCGTATATAGTATATGCAGCTCAAACTGGCTATTGCTTAAAAAACTTACAAAGAACAGTAAAAATCGGTATAAATTAGCAAACAACTATAATGTATGCCATTAAATAAAAGGAATGAAAGCATTGTATGACTAGAGAAATCAGAAATGTAATGGATCTGCAGTTAGATAATGTTTACTATCTCAAATTTTGATGTTAGCTAACCCTCATTATGTTGGCTGAAAAAATATCATTCGTCAGTTAAAAACAAATGAAATCCCAATAAGCAAAATTGACTTTCCACTTTGTGATTGATATGCATTCCCATTCTCATTATCAGGCTGTTGTGAACCAAAACCTTGTATGCTATATTGCTTCTCCTTCTTGGTTACCATTGCCAGACTATTGTGAACTAGCCATTGTAACCATTTATCTTGATTAACAAGGAGCAGTAAAATAAAGTTGTTTAACAAATAAATATGAACAGTAACTATAGTGGGTAAAAAAATTCATCTGATTGTAACACATCAAATATTCAGAATTCCAATACACAAATCATAAGTATTTGGGGAGTGTGATTATAATTTAATACCAATATACATAAAAGGTTTTATAAAATGCATAGTTTTGCAAAAGCCCTGAGGGAAAGGTAAGTTAAAGGCTTAATATTTTTACTTTCTGTACTACTTTCCTAAGGTAAGTACAGGTAGTATTGTATTCCCAGAAAATTTAGTATCCGGATTTCATTGTAAATATATTTGGAGGCCGTGAATAAAAAAAGAATTCATTAAAAAAATGAAGAAGGAATAGGTGTGAGAGAGAGAAAACAGTATAATACAAAAACCGGAAAATCTTATGAATACAAAATATGAGTTTTCAATAAAATCCCCCAAACCCAAACTAACCTTTATGTAAGAAAATGTTTCTTATTTTCTCAAAAATGGCTGTAATGATTTTGATAAAAATTCCATACATTTAAGATGTTCATATGAACAAAATGTGTATCTTGAATTTTCTACAAACAGCCTGCAAAGTCCTCTACATTCTGAATGACTTTTATATTATTTTGTATTAGTGGTAAACCATAAGGGATACCAAAACACTTACTTTACAAAAAATGTAAATCTCATTAAGACACAATTTATAACTCATAAAATGTTTGTGACATTAACTGTTTGCTATTGGTTCTTGATTGTGTTAAGACAAACTGATGCATAAGTACAGATATTTGAATGTGCTCAGTATTAGTTTTGGTTGTTTCAGGTGTTTATACAGCCTGTATCGGACGACAGATTCCTGCCTGTTGCACACACGTGCTTCAACCTACTAGACCTCCCTCGTTACGGAAATAAAGGAAAACTGAGGTACAAGCTGCTGCAGGCCATCCAACAGACACATGGCTTTTCGCTGGTTTGAAACTTCTGTGATATCTTTGAACATGAAGCTTATAAAAAATGTAAAATATTGTATATTTTATATCAAGCGCTTGTATTATTGTGATTATACCTTTTTTTCTTACTTTCCTTAAATACACTGTGCTTTTAGAGACACGTTATAATACATAAGAATGGCAGATCTGAATTACATGTCTTTCTTTTATATTGTTATTGGTTTTTCATAATCCCTGGTCAATGCTTAATGTTAATGATATAGTGACTTACATACTGACATACTAGAAGATAAAGACAGTTTTTACACCCTGAACCACACTTCAGTGTATCATTACACTTAAATATAGCTACAGTTAGGAAAATGTAAAACAGGGAACTGGAGTTCAACAACTGGACAAACACTATCCTAAATTGCTGGGATATCTCAGTAATGAGTATGCCATCTGACCTAATGAATACCCAATATTGTTCTTTCCCTCCATTTAAGATAGCTCCGAGAAATTACACCTGATAAAGAATGAGACCAACTTGTGTGGTTCACAGATGGATCCCTTATAGGGACATAATCAGGCATAGGTATATATGGCCTATCTTCAAGGACAAATATTACTAGCCTTGGGAAGTATTATTTACTATCCTGAGCTGTGCTTTAAGAGGTTTTGAGAAAGGTTGCCATAGTAAAGTAATTATCATTCTCACAGACAGTCAAAGTATTTTAAAAGCACTGTCCTCAAACCAGGTAAAATCAAAACTGGTATGGGAATGCCTAAATGCCTTGTCATCTCACAACAGGCTAGAAATGTGGTGGGTGCCAGGGCATCTTTGAAAATGAAAAGACTTATCATCTGGCTAAAAGAGGTACTAAGATACACTATGTTGGCCCTGATTTGTTGGAGTAACTCCAAGTACTGCCTAAACCTCCATTAAAGCATGCATTAGGAAAAAACACCAACTGAAGTTGCACAGATAAGCCAGGAAACTGGTCTTAAGTCCATGCAATGCTCTTTCCTCATCTGTCCTGAGATTGGATAGAACAGGAGTAAGGAAAGTAGTTTGTATTGACTTTTTAACACGGCCACTTCAGGAAACATTTAGTAAAGTAGATCTCTAGAATGAACGCATTTGTAGAATGTGCAAGAGGATGAGCAAACCACTTCGCATATCCTTTTTGACTGCCTGTTCCTGGCAAGAAAGAGACTTACTCTTTCTATAACCAAGGGAGATCTATGAAACGTTGGTGACTTTGGAACAACCTGCAACTCATTCAGGGAACAGATTTTGGGAAACAGTGAAGGCATCCTTTCATGGGGTTGCACAATGAGCCTTTTAGGCTGATGTGCAGGAGGTCAATAAAACTCCAGCAACCCCCCATTATCTATCTATCTATCTATCTATCTATCTGTCCGTCCGTCCATCCGTCCATCCGTCCATCCGTCCATCCGTCCGTCCGTCCGTCCGTCCGTCCGTCCGTCCATCCGTCCATCCGTCCATCCGTCCATCCGTCCGTCCGTCCGTCCGTCCGTCCATCCATCCATCCATCCATCCATCCATCCGTCCGTCCATCCATCCATCCATCCATCCATCCATCCATCCATCCATCCATCCATCCATCCATCCATCCATCCATCCATCCATCCATCCATCCATCCATCCATCCATCCATCCATCCATCCATCCATCCATCCATCCATCCATCCATCCATCCATCCATCCATCCATCCATCCATCCATCCATCCATCCATCCATCCATCCATCCATCCATCCATCCATCCATCCATCCATCCATCCATCCATCCATCCATCCATCCATCCATCCATCCATCCATCCATCCATCCATCCATCCATCCATCCATCCATCCATCCATCCATCCATCCATCCATCCATCCATCCATCCATCCATCCATCCATCCATCCATCCATCCATCCATCCATCCATCCATCCATCCATCCATCCATCCATCCATCCATCCATCCATCCATCCATCCATCCATCCATCCATCCATCCATCCATCCATCCATCCATCCATCCATCCATCCATCCATCCATCCATCCATCCATCCATCCATCCATCCATCCATCCATCCATCCATCCATCCATCCATCCATCCATCCATCCATCCATCCATCCATCCATCCATCCATCCATCCATCCATCCATCCATCCATCCATCCATCCATCCATCCATCCATCCATCCATCCATCCATCCATCCATCCATCCATCCATCCATCCATCCATCCATCCATCCATCCATCCATCCATCCATCCATCCATCCATCCATCCATCCATCCATCCATCCATCCATCCATCCATCCATCCATCCATCCATCCATCCATCCATCCATCCATCCATCCATCCATCCATCCATCCATCCATCCATCCATCCATCCATCCATCCATCCATCCATCCATCCATCCATCCATCCATCCATCCATCCATCCATCCATCCATCCATCCATCCATCCATCCATCCATCCATCCATCCATCCATCCATCCATCCATCCATCCATCCATCCATCCATCCATCCATCCATCCATCCATCCATCCATCCATCCATCCATCCATCCATCCATCCATCCATCCATCCATCCATCCATCCATCCATCCATCCATCCATCCATCCATCCATCCATCCATCCATCCATCCATCCATCCATCCATCCATCCATCCATCCATCCATCCATCCATCCATCCATCCATCCATCCATCCATCCATCCATCCATCCATCCATCCATCCATCCATCCATCCATCCATCCATCCATCCATCCATCCATCCATCCATCCATCCATCCATCCATCCATCCATCCATCCATCCATCCATCCATCCATCCATCCATCCATCCATCCATCCATCCATCCATCCATCCATCCATCCATCCATCCATCCATCCATCCATCCATCCATCCATCCATCCATCCATCCATCCATCCATCCATCCATCCATCCATCCATCCATCCATCCATCCATCCATCCATCCATCCATCCATCCATCCATCCATCCATCCATCCATCCATCCATCCATCCATCCATCCATCCATCCATCCATCCATCCATCCATCCATCCATCCATCCATCCATCCATCCATCCATCCATCCATCCATCCATCCATCCATCCATCCATCCATCCATCCATCCATCCATCCATCCATCCATCCATCCATCCATCCATCCATCCATCCATCCATCCATCCATCCATCCATCCATCCATCCATCCATCCATCCATCCATCCATCCATCCATCCATCCATCCATCCATCCATCCATCCATCCATCCATCCATCCATCCATCCATCCATCCATCCATCCATCCATCCATCCATCCATCCATCCATCCATCCATCCATCCATCCATCCATCCATCCATCCATCCATCCATCCATCCATCCATCCATCCATCCATCCATCCATCCATCCATCCATCCATCCATCCATCCATCCATCCATCCATCCATCCATCCATCCATCCATCCATCCATCCATCCATCCATCCATCCATCCATCCATCCATCCATCCATCCATCCATCCATCCATCCATCCATCCATCCATCCATCCATCCATCCATCCATCCATCCATCCATCCATCCATCCATCCATCCATCCATCCATCCATCCATCCATCCATCCATCCATCCATCCATCCATCCATCCATCCATCCATCCATCCATCCATCCATCCATCCATCCATCCATCCATCCATCCATCCATCCATCCATCCATCCATCCATCCATCCATCCATCCATCCATCCATCCATCCATCCATCCATCCATCCATCCATCCATCCATCCATCCATCCATCCATCCATCCATCCATCCATCCATCCATCCATCCATCCATCCATCCATCCATCCATCCATCCATCCATCCATCCATCCATCCATCCATCCATCCATCCATCCATCCATCCATCCATCCATCCATCCATCCATCCATCCATCCATCCATCCATCCATCCATCCATCCATCCATCCATCCATCCATCCATCCATCCATCCATCCATCCATCCATCCATCCATCCATCCATCCATCCATCCATCCATCCATCCATCCATCCATCCATCCATCCATCCATCCATCCATCCATCCATCCATCCATCCATCCATCCATCCATCCATCCATCCATCCATCCATCCATCCATCCATCCATCCATCCATCCATCCATCCATCCATCCATCCATCCATCCATCCATCCATCCATCCATCCATCCATCCATCCATCCATCCATCCATCCATCCATCCATCCATCCATCCATCCATCCATCCATCCATCCATCCATCCATCCATCCATCCATCCATCCATCCATCCATCCATCCATCCATCCATCCATCCATCCATCCATCCATCCATCCATCCATCCATCCATCCATCCATCCATCCATCCATCCATCCATCCATCCATCCATCCATCCATCCATCCATCCATCCATCCATCCATCCATCCATCCATCCATCCATCCATCCATCCATCCATCCATCCATCCATCCATCCATCCATCCATCCATCCATCCATCCATCCATCCATCCATCCATCCATCCATCCATCCATCCATCCATCCATCCATCCATCCATCCATCCATCCATCCATCCATCCATCCATCCATCCATCCATCCATCCATCCATCCATCCATCCATCCATCCATCCATCCATCCATCCATCCATCCATCCATCCATCCATCCATCCATCCATCCATCCATCCATCCATCCATCCATCCATCCATCCATCCATCCATCCATCCATCCATCCATCCATCCATCCATCCATCCATCCATCCATCCATCCATCCATCCATCCATCCATCCATCCATCCATCCATCCATCCATCCATCCATCCATCCATCCATCCATCCATCCATCCATCCATCCATCCATCCATCCATCCATCCATCCATCCATCCATCCATCCATCCATCCATCCATCCATCCATCCATCCATCCATCCATCCATCCATCCATCCATCCATCCATCCATCCATCCATCCATCCATCCATCCATCCATCCATCCATCCATCCATCCATCCATCCATCCATCCATCCATCCATCCATCCATCCATCCATCCATCCATCCATCCATCCATCCATCCATCCATCCATCCATCCATCCATCCATCCATCCATCCATCCATCCATCCATCCATCCATCCATCCATCCATCCATCCATCCATCCATCCATCCATCCATCCATCCATCCATCCATCCATCCATCCATCCATCCATCCATCCATCCATCCATCCATCCATCCATCCATCCATCCATCCATCCATCCATCCATCCATCCATCCATCCATCCATCCATCCATCCATCCATCCATCCATCCATCCATCCATCCATCCATCCATCCATCCATCCATCCATCCATCCATCCATCCATCCATCCATCCATCCATCCATCCATCCATCCATCCATCCATCCATCCATCCATCCATCCATCCATCCATCCATCCATCCATCCATCCATCCATCCATCCATCCATCCATCCATCCATCCATCCATCCATCCATCCATCCATCCATCCATCCATCCATCCATCCATCCATCCATCCATCCATCCATCCATCCATCCATCCATCCATCCATCCATCCATCCATCCATCCATCCATCCATCCATCCATCCATCCATCCATCCATCCATCCATCCATCCATCCATCCATCCATCCATCCATCCATCCATCCATCCATCCATCCATCCATCCATCCATCCATCCATCCATCCATCCATCCATCCATCCATCCATCCATCCATCCATCCATCCATCCATCCATCCATCCATCCATCCATCCATCCATCCATCCATCCATCCATCCATCCATCCATCCATCCATCCATCCATCCATCCATCCATCCATCCATCCATCCATCCATCCATCCATCCATCCATCCATCCATCCATCCATCCATCCATCCATCCATCCATCCATCCATCCATCCATCCATCCATCCATCCATCCATCCATCCATCCATCCATCCATCCATCCATCCATCCATCCATCCATCCATCCATCCATCCATCCATCCATCCATCCATCCATCCATCCATCCATCCATCCATCCATCCATCCATCCATCCATCCATCCATCCATCCATCCATCCATCCATCCATCCATCCATCCATCCATCCATCCATCCATCCATCCATCCATCCATCCATCCATCCATCCATCCATCCATCCATCCATCCATCCATCCATCCATCCATCCATCCATCCATCCATCCATCCATCCATCCATCCATCCATCCATCCATCCATCCATCCATCCATCCATCCATCCATCCATCCATCCATCCATCCATCCATCCATCCATCCATCCATCCATCCATCCATCCATCCATCCATCCATCCATCCATCCATCCATCCATCCATCCATCCATCCATCCATCCATCCATCCATCCATCCATCCATCCATCCATCCATCCATCCATCCATCCATCCATCCATCCATCCATCCATCCATCCATCCATCCATCCATCCATCCATCCATCCATCCATCCATCCATCCATCCATCCATCCATCCATCCATCCATCCATCCATCCATCCATCCATCCATCCATCCATCCATCCATCCATCCATCCATCCATCCATCCATCCATCCATCCATCCATCCATCCATCCATCCATCCATCCATCCATCCATCCATCCATCCATCCATCCATCCATCCATCCATCCATCCATCCATCCATCCATCCATCCATCCATCCATCCATCCATCCATCCATCCATCCATCCATCCATCCATCCATCCATCCATCCATCCATCCATCCATCCATCCATCCATCCATCCATCCATCCATCCATCCATCCATCCATCCATCCATCCATCCATCCATCCATCCATCCATCCATCCATCCATCCATCCATCCATCCATCCATCCATCCATCCATCCATCCATCCATCCATCCATCCATCCATCCATCCATCCATCCATCCATCCATCCATCCATCCATCCATCCATCCATCCATCCATCCATCCATCCATCCATCCATCCATCCATCCATCCATCCATCCATCCATCCATCCATCCATCCATCCATCCATCCATCCATCCATCCATCCATCCATCCATCCATCCATCCATCCATCCATCCATCCATCCATCCATCCATCCATCCATCCATCCATCCATCCATCCATCCATCCATCCATCCATCCATCCATCCATCCATCCATCCATCCATCCATCCATCCATCCATCCATCCATCCATCCATCCATCCATCCATCCATCCATCCATCCATCCATCCATCCATCCATCCATCCATCCATCCATCCATCCATCCATCCATCCATCCATCCATCCATCCATCCATCCATCCATCCATCCATCCATCCATCCATCCATCCATCCATCCATCCATCCATCCATCCATCCATCCATCCATCCATCCATCCATCCATCCATCCATCCATCCATCCATCCATCCATCCATCCATCCATCCATCCATCCATCCATCCATCCATCCATCCATCCATCCATCCATCCATCCATCCATCCATCCATCCATCCATCCATCCATCCATCCATCCATCCATCCATCCATCCATCCATCCATCCATCCATCCATCCATCCATCATCTAGGAAAAAGTATCAAAATTTGTAAATGTGCAATAAGTAGAGATGTAAATAAAATGGTGCTGATAAAATTTATATTGTGAGCATTAACAATTAATGGGAACAGCACATTGTATTCATTGTGGCCATGGCTAACAGAAATAGTGAACTATTGTGTGCTCTTAGTCCTTCATCAGCAGGACATTTAAATTGCATTTCTGCCATTTCATATGTTCTTTGTGACTGAAACAGTTTTGAAACTTCTTGATCTGTTAAAGCAAATTTGTTCAGTGCAATTCAAATAGATATGGCCTTTTTCTTTGGGTTTGAGTACTTGCAGCAGTTCATTCTTCAAGGCCTATTGCATGCCATGTTCCACAACAGAGTATTATTTATTAAGTCTTTTTTAGTTTAACATCCTTTAATCTGGTAGTTAGATCATATCAGACAATGAATGAAGTGGGTGAAATGATACTCAAATGAATCCAGTGTCTGTAGAGTTTAAAGTTGCCCAACATTCGCCTTCTTGGGATAAGGGAAAACCCTGGTAGAATCCTTATCCGAGTAACTCAGGGCCTCTTAAATGTGAAGCAGACACACTACCCTCACACCACAGAGGTAGGCCATTAAGTTGCATGTGTTTTCAATGCAGCTTCAAATAAATGTGCAAACTATAGGATAATTTTAAACATTGCATTTACAGTACAGCCCTTTATTCTTACTGCTGTTGTTTGTCATCTCTTTTTTTTTAGTTTCTGTTATATTTGCACTTATTTTATTGCTCTCAGTTTTTTATAAGTAGACTACTGTACTAACATCATGTGGCAATAAAGCCTTAAAACTGAGATTATATTTTTGTCTTATTCTTAAACAGCTATACTAAAGCTGTTATATGCCAAAAATAAACATAGAAAATGATAGGAAGGAACAAATTTAGTGTATACTTTAATATAAACATATTTATATGACATTTGCAACAGGAATCAGAAATATGACTTATAGATTGGGACATTGCAGCAGTGAGATACACATTTTGGGCACCTATCCTTACAGCAAGACTCTTAAAAACTCTAGACATCATAAAATTAGATCGCCCATTACTGAAGGCCTTAGAAACAAAAACCGTTGCAGATACAAAGAAGTCCATGGCATTTCTCAAGAGGGATGCCATATAAATAGACATACTTACCCTACCTCTTGGTTCTTCATCTGTCTACATTGAGACTGGAGTCTCATGAACAACAGCCAGTCGAGGTGCATGAAGAAAAATGCAAGATTTAGTAGTCCACAGTGCCCTACTAACTGGAGAAATATTGCCTCAACTCTACTGAGATTATAGGCCTACTTGGCCAGAGTAAGAGGCAAGATCCCCAAGTTCTTCATCCACTTGTATAAGAGGTTCAGCCTAAGCAGCCAGATAATTAAGAACCTTTCACTCTTGGTCATTAAAGGATCCATCTCAATTTTAAAAAAATTATCTACATGGGTCATTCAATAATAATTAGTGGCAGCATTTGAATTAACAGGAAAGAAAACATTTTTTGAACAGTCACATTAATGCTGTGCTCAGAAGTAATCTCCTCCAACATGAATAACCCACCTGCACACTTCAAAGAGATGACGGATGCCATCCACAGTGTCTTGTTGTACTAGTCTTCGAATGATTGCTCTACTGCTGCTATAATTGCCTGTCTGGTTCTAAAGTGAACTTCCCTAAGTGGTAATTTCATTTCCGCACAAAGGTCAAAATCACATGTGCTCATATCTGAGGAATATGGAAGATGCTCCAGAATTTCCCAGTTCCTCTGCAAAATAAATTAACCACAAGAGCAGCTATGTGAGAGTGTAACACAATAGGATGAGAATTCAGGAGATTTGTATGTTTACAATGCACAGCTGGTCGTAAATGGTGTTCCAGAAAGTAACTGTAATATGCAACATTCACACAATTTCCCACAGGAGCTGAATGAGTGACAAGTATACCATCAAAATCATAAGCAACTATGAACATGACTAAGTGGATTCTGTCCTTGGCAATACTTTTTTGGTCATGGGGAGCCATTGTGCTGCCACTCATTTGATTGTCTCTTCAATTTTGGTTGGTAGCGTCAAACCCAGGTTTCATCTTAACTTATGATATGTTGAAGGAAATGCTCTCCTTCGTGTCCATAGTGTTCTAAGTGCAATCTCACTGTTTTTATTCTCTGCCACATGTTCTTCTCTTCAAGATTGTGTGGAACCTATCGAGCATAGATTTTCCTCATCTTTAATTTCCGCTTAAGTGTTTGAAGTATCATACCAGGAACAATTCCATCTTCCCTTGCTAGTTCAATACAAGTCCAACAATGGTCTTCTTCCAGCAGTGCCCTAACAGCATTCACATGCACTTGCTGATTGCGGTCTGCTAGTTCCACGTTTTTGATGAACATCTTCCCTACCTCTGCATGCCCACCCAACCACGGTACAATATGGTAAAGTCTCTCTACCGCAAGCTTCCAGTAATGCTGCATGGTATTGTTGAGCATTCTTGCCTCTTGCAATCTGAATTTTAATTAAGGATCTTTGTTCGTATTTACTAAACATTTTATAGCACTGCAGATAACAGTTGACAAATTAAACTTGGTACAAATATCTTATAAATAAGATTACTATCTTCAAACTCACAGATAACATACAGATGCTCTTCTTTCTCAATGTTATCACTATCAGCTTGCATCATTTACCACTGATAGCGTCACAAACAAACATTGTTGCTACTAATTGTTGAATGGCCCATGTATATACTATACCTTTTTAACTGGCTTTTGTAATTTGAGTTTGTTAACTGTTCCTTTTGATTTTATTGTTCATTTTTATTTATAATTATTTAATATGTCATTACCTGTTGATGCATTTCATTACGTTGTATATGATTACTTTTGTATTTGTTCCCTTGTTTATTATGTTCAATCACTTTGATGTTTGTTATCTTTGTATGATAGTCTGAAAAGGTAGAAAGACTTTTCTTTCAAAAGAAATTATTTCTATTTGTTGCATGTTTCAGTTATAAAGTTGTAAAATTATCTATTGTAATTATTTTCTCTATGGGACTGTGCATTGCTTTGCAGTATGCTGTTTATTGGCAAGTTAACATCGGCTTTTACTTAGAAAAATATTACATGAAACACTGTTTACATACATTATTCTGTAAGTAAATACAGAACGTTCATTATATTGCATGGCCACGGATTGCACACTGTCTATTACATGGGGGAGGGGTCAATTTAAATCTCCTGCATTATTTACACATGAATGATAGTAACATGCACTAAAATAAGTACTGACCTTACTTAATTGATCCATTTAATTATGTCCATCTACACAGGCATTCCTGGTATCTCCAAATGAAATTTCCATTCATATGCATAAGTTCTTGCATAATTCTCATAATTTCTGCTCTTATATTGTTCTTAAATTCATTGTGGTATGAGGGGTTTATTTTTTAGGGTTCAAATGGTGCACCAATTTCAACATTTTTTTCCTGTAATAAAACATTTTGTTTTCATTTCTTAGATTTAGCATTTAGCGACCCCATTCTCCTAAACATATTAACCAGATGTCTAACAGTTTCTCTACTTTGAACTGAAATACCAGGAAATTTCTCCTGAAATTGCCTACACGTCTATCTACATGATTTGGTTTTGATGTATCATCATAAAAATTTGTTGGCAGGTACTGCAACTTAACACTCTTAAGCAGATCACACACAAAACAGATGTCTTGAATAAACTTTCACCTTTGAGATGCATAAATTCTAGTGCTTACAGCACAAACAGAAGGTAGCAACTGAGGCAGTATAACACAGTTGATAAACATAGCCTTGAAAGGGCCATTCACCACTAGTGCGCAGCAGAAAAATACAGAGGTCAGTGCAGCGCAGGCAGAGCATGCATACACACAATCTATGGCTCTACCATACAGCGACTGCTCTGTATATGTAATAATATGCTTTGTTTAGCTGAGTGTACATTGGTTTTGAGTATAACTTTGTTTAAGAAGTATGGTCACCTATGTACAGTTATGCTTCAAATCTCAATTCTAACAAAGCTTATATTACTTGGGACATTTAGCTGGTTTGGTGGTGCTGTTATCGTGTTTATATTCAAGTAGCCTGTACTTGCTATACACAGCAGATTGCTGCAAGTAAACAATGCTAGAGTTTTATGTCCTGAGTAGTACATTGGATTTAACATATTTATGTTCCTCCTTCCCAGCTGGTACATGACATGCTAGGTGTCTGTATAAATGCTTTACATCAAGCAAGCACTAACATTAAAAATATACATGCAAATGAAATTTCATATCTTGACACAAACTGAGAGCTCTTTCACCTCATAAGTATGTCCAGGAAAGACCTCTACAATTTATATAGCATTGCAACTTTTAAAAGAATTTTTGTCCACTTTGCAAGTATATTATAGAGAAACCAATTCTTATTTTGGACAAAATACCATCTATGCTAACACAAAAGACTAAAGCCATAGAATATGTTCACTTTAAACAAAGACCCGGGATTGCAAGAAACTGTAATGTATTTGTTTAACTTTTGAAACAAAAAAGATGCATTATTAAAGGTTTGGAAAGGAAGTAAAGAAATATTTTTAATAAGGATAGTTGTTATTGGCACTGCAAACCATGCAGCTGTTTCTTTTATAAGCACTGTTGTAATAATAGGAAGATTCATGTTCATGATGTATTTTTAGATTTGTCTGTAGCAATAATGATTAGTGGAGCTGTTTGACACAGTATTATATTCCAGTGACTTCATTATTTGCTTAACATAACCAGTAAAAGTTTTGGAAGTGCACAGTGTACTTAGATTCCACAATCACATTTGAGACTTTTACGGGCCAACCAGTGGAAGTGGATAAGGAAAAGAAGAACATACAAGAGCCAACCATATGTCAAACTACATCTTTAAAGTGGAGGCCACCTTCCATTGGACACTAAGATATAAGCTCTCCAAACAGCTACCAGATGACACTGGTGTCTCCATTATCAAATACTCCATCGCCTGAAAGTATTTATATGGCAAACATAGCATTTAAAAATGAATGAAAGAGATAACTACAACTTTCCTAAGTTTTGTCTTTTAACATAAAAAAATTAATCCAATTTTATTATCTTCATTTAACCATTTATTTTCATTCTTTATAACAATAATCTGTATGTTTGTTTATTTTAACACAAAAAATTGAGCTACTCCTGATAAATTTATTTGTAAAGGTCAGGTATATTAATAACAAATAATAGAGCACATAAAAAGTTGAAGTGGGTATTTTCAAATAACATAAAGGACATCTCAAGGTTGTTGCTCACAGGAAAAATCAACTTGCAGAAGTTTCCAAATGTTCCCTGTGAACCCAGGTTGTAAATTTAGCACTTCTCTTGCGTATTACATATTCTTTTTTTTATCAATTCGATCCTCTTTGTTAACTTTTAATGATTGTTCTCAGAAACCAAATTCTCGTGTCTTTGAGCACTGTAAAACCAATGATTCCATTTCAATGCTATTGAGTTTAAGTAATTTCATTTGCATATGATATAATGCATTGTCAGCACTCATACTGCATAACAAATCTAATAGCAAGAACACAGTCAAATTCTATTGAAGTTATGTAGCATGCCAAAATTCTGTGTTTTATGCATCTTGAGTTTCCATATAAATACAGGTACTCACATAAATATTCGGTCACATAAGAATTTTCCCATACAATGCAAAGTTATTTGAAATTATGAATTGGTATTGAACAAGGTTTACTTTGAATGTGAAGCATAAACAAAATATTAAATAAGTCTGGCCACTTGGATTTTTGCAACAAACATAGTAATTTTGAGGTACCGGTTAAGTCCAAAACAAAATATACATATGCCACTTTAATATTCAAGGGGGAGGGGGTTCTGATCACCTCAGCTGCCATGGTGTGGGCGCTGCAGACCCTAAGCACTTGTGGTACTTCTGATGTTACTAGAAGTACGCCAGGCCGAACATTCCAGCCCCTCCTGATAGGGAGTTGTTATGATTGGGTTGGACTCGGCGGGGCAGTGGTTCCTGATATCCATGGGAGATTGGGTACGCCGGGCTGCTTTTCCACCCAAGAGGGGTTGTGAGATGCCCAGATGTTCTCCGGCACCAACTATGAATGAGAGTTGGTAGACAGTAGCTAGATGTACTGTCGGCCCCACTGAGGTTGTTTGGTAGTCTTCCCTGATAAGGGTTACCCCTATTGGGCTGATGTGCGCGTAAGTGGCATATCCACTTCCTCCTTGGGCGGCAGGGGATGAGGGGAGGTTGGTGTCCTGACCCAGTCTCGGCCACGCAAGGGGGGAGTATATAAAATAGGCACTGTCCCTAATGGAAAAAACCTGTGTGCTTGACTCCTGGGTTGCAAGGGCATGGTCTGAGTTGTCAGATCTGGTCCCATGTTTACACATCACTCTTAGTTATGGCTGTGTTTATCCACTTAGACCAGTATAAAAAGATGTTCGCATCCTCTTTACCATCAGTGACAAACCTGTGGTTCTATACTGTTGTGGTGTATGGGATGCCAAGGAGTCAACACAACATTTGAACAGCAACAACTTGTGATCTTTCACCATGCTAAGTGTCTTACTCATAGAGAAATTGTTGCTAATGTGAAAATACCACGGACCACTTTTGGAGACATATGACGATATAGAGAAGAAGACAGTATGGAATCTTTGCCACAAACAGGACATCCACAGAAGCTGAGTGAGAGAAAGAAAAAGACTGCTTGTGAGAAAGGTAATCATTAATCCTTAAAGAAGTGCAACCAGAAACAGTTAAAAGGAATGCTACAATGGAAGGACAGCCAGAAAAGCGCCTAAAGTAAATAAAACTAGCAAAGAATACTATAAAAGAGACCAAGAATGGTGGAATGATGTCATTTGTATTGATAAAAGTCCCTTTTGTGTATTTGATACAGAAGGGAAAGTTTGTGTTTGGCTCAGGCTGAATACAGAGTTGGACAGAAGAAATTTATACCCTACAGTAAAACACAAAGGTGGCAATGTGATGGCATGAGGGTGTAGATAAGCAGGTGGTGTGTGACATTTGATTTTCATCGAAAACACCATGCACAAACATCAGTACCTGAATATTCCCAGAGAAAATCTTCATCAATGTGCAGAGAAATTGGGGATAAGAGATAGGTTTAAAAATAGGTGACCCAAAGCACCAGGCATATATTGTCAGGAATGGTTGTTATATAATTGCCCAAAAGTTATAAATTCACCTCCACAGAGTCCATATCTTAACTCAATAGAGAATTTATGGAATAAGATGAGTAAAAGAATCAGAAATTCTCCCATCTCCTCTGAAGTTTGTCTTAAGGAAAGCCTACTAGAAGAATGGGTAAAATCGAGGCTGCCTCTACAGGGAAAATAATTCTGAATATGAAACCATTCTTACTAAACTTAATCATGTGTAAAGGATACCCTATAAAGCATTGCATTCAACCAGTGCGAGGGGAATACATTGACCAAATATTTAAGTGACTTTGAAATTGCAGCAAGCAAACAAAAATATTGTTTGACAACAGGTGTTATAGCTTAGAGGAGTGATTCTTTTTGTTATTGCTGCCACGTATTTATTTGAATCTATTTCTTAGATATATTATAACCAATTTAGAGGATAGAAATAAAGTAGCCGGTATTTTTTTGGACCTTACAATAGCCTTCGATTGTGTTGATCATAAAATCTTAATCCAGAAGCTGAACAATTATGGAATAAGGGGATTGGCAGAACGATTAATTACATCATATTTAACAAATCAAAGGCAGTGTACTGAAATTCTAGGTTATAGTGGTAATTATAAACGTATGTACAGGTCAAAAGAGGGAATAGTGCAATTTGGGGTTCCGCAGGGTTCAGTAACATTGCTGTTTATATTATATATTAATGACATTCCTTGCATTCCAAATTCTAAACTACTGTCCTATGCTGATGACACAACTATGTTATATTGGCACACATCCATTGACGAGCTTGTAGGGAAAATAAAACAGGATGCAGCTCAGTTGCTGAGTTATTTCAGTTCCAATAACTTAGAATGTAATATAAGTAAGACCAAAATATTAAACTTTACAATATCCCATAGGCAAGGTGAACAGCTTATATCTAAAGTAGGTAATGAGGATATTGTTGAAAGCGACCAGACTTCTTTTCTGGGCATAATATTTGATAAACATTTAACATGGGATAGGCATATTGATTTGGTCTGTAATAAAATTAGCAAAGGAGGATACCTGATAAGATATTTTTCTAAATTTAAAAATCTAAACATTTTACGCACAATTTATTATGGAGTGATATATCCTCACTTGCTCTATGGCATAGAACTCTGTGGTGGAGCTGCAAATGTACACATAAATATAGAGTGTTGACATTGCAGAAAATGTGTGTAAGGATGGTATCAAATGCAAGATATGACCATCCATGCAGAGAGTTATTTATTAAGAATGAAATTCTCACAGTTATATCATTGTATGTATATCGAATACTACTTTTAATACATGGATCGAAGGACATCTTAAAACACTGCGATATGCATAAATACAATACTAAAAGCCAAACTAATGTATATAGATCTGTACATACAAAAAAATTCTCTGATAAAGATCCCTTAAACATAGGCGCAAGGTTGTATAATAAACTCCCAATGGAACTTAAATCTCTACATATTAATTCCTTTAAATCTAAGTTAAAGAAGCATCTTATAAATAAACCTCTGTACAGACTTGAAGAATTTGAGTAAAGAGGTGTGTGTGTGTGTGTGTGTGTGTGTGAGTGTGAGTGTGAGTGTGAGAGAGAGAGGGAGAGGGAGGGAGAGATTGATAATATAAAGAGTTCAAAATTAATATCCAGCCTTTTTAAAAATAGAGTAAAACATTACCTTGTAAATATAATATTGTTCAGACTGGATGAATACTGTAGTATAGAGTAAGCACTTATGTATGGATGTGAGTGTTTGCGTATGCCTGCTTGTCAGTTATTGTATTGTGAGAATGTGAAGGAAATTTTGTAAGCCATAGTGTTAATGTTGTCTTGACTATGCTTTTAACCTGTATCTACAAGTACACAAGCAATAAAGAATCATTATTATTATTATTATTATTGTTATTGTTACTTCAATGTTTAATGCTGTTTTAGGAAAGTACAAGTTTCAGTTTGAGTTAAAGAAACCTTGGTCGAATATTTTTATGAGTACCTGTACTTATGGAGACATTTTCAGGTGGAAAAATGGTCTTGTATTTAAAAAAAAAAACTCTTTCTGCATTTTTCTTGAAACACCAATCTTCAGATATTTTATACTCCATGTCTTATGCAGGATTTCAATGGTACTAAACACTGAGATGCAGTATTTGCAGGATTTTCAATATCTGAATCCTTATTTTAACTGTGTTCGTTTATTTCTCTTAGTTACCAAAGTACTGCCATTCTTTTAGGAACAAAAACTTATTGTGTTCAAAACTAATAAAACAAACATAAAGTAGTCTAATATCATGAGAAAACCTATGCTAATAGAACATGATGAAACTGATAAAAAAATGGTAAAATAAATACATTTTTCTCAAAACATATAAAATGTTTTAAAATTTGCATTTCAGAACATCTTATTGCGATTCAAAATTCATTATCAAACTCGGCCTTCAGCTTCGTTCAACATTTTTTTCCATACTTTAATAAGTCATATAACACTTATTATTAATAACTATTTTGTTAAAGTTATATTTATGTTTAAAAATATGATTGGCCTAACAGTAAAGCCCTGGCAAGTTAAAGGGCTTTACTGTCGAGGTCCATCAGCAAAGCATCTCTCCTACATCTGGGTGTTCTGTATGCTCCTTGTATAGAAGGGACTGTGGTTTACTTTGCTAGTGGATTTGAAATGTTAGATCAATGTCAGCCATGAGAAACCTACGAATGTAAAGAAGTTGTAAAGCTGATTTAGGGAAAGATCTTTTCCTTTGTAGGGCAGATATTTATACAGTACTTTTGGTTAAACAATATTGATTGCTAGGTTACAAAGATAGTGTGCTTTGTCTAAATACTGCATAGAACCCATTTTAATCTCGAATCCAAGTCACTTCCCTTACTGGCTCATATTTTTTGGAAAAAACAGCTGGACAGTGTCACAAACATGAAAAGAGACATCTATGTACTGCAAGAAGTGTATATAATTTACAATACCAACCTTACCAACACACTCATTCTGTCTGGGATTATACAAAACATGTATCAAGAGGTTCTTAAGTAAAAATAATGGCAGAGTTACTTTTTAACTAACCTACTTCAGCTCCTGCCCTAAAGCAGTGAGCACAGGAAAATTGCTGTTGATTTTTTGTCACATGGTCTTCTACTTAGGGTCACTGGAGGTTTTGGGAATGTGCAACAATGAGTTGTGGTAAGCCAAAGCAGGTCTTCATAACTTCAGATTGAAGATAGTAACACGTATAAACTGGGGTATGCTCCAACAATGTGCAATGTCAACACTTCTGTGAATGTGCATGCATTTGGTTCTTTATGTTAGAATGGATCTCAAATGAGAGCATTTTGTTGCTATTATTTTCTATGACTTTAAAGTCGGTTTATGGGGAGAGAGAATGCCTTGAAGGACTTCATCGGGCATTTGAGGATCTTGCACTTTGTAGTCCATGTTTTATCAATGGTTTGCAGAGTTTAAAAGAAGAAAGGATCCCCTCGAAGATGAAGACCATGCAGGACAGTTGGCTATAGCAATAACAAATGAAAATGTGATGAAAGCAGAGCACATGTTGTGGGAAGATCATCATTGCACATATCAGATTCAAGAAACTCTGAATATTGGATCAGCAGCAGTGAACACCTTCCTTAAAGAAAAACTTCACCTCTGCAGTCATTGGATCCCCCACCACCCTGCAAATGGACAGAAACAGGCACTTGTGCAATCAGGAAATTATAGCAAAATTTGATGAAGGAAGATCCAAATACTATTTAACATTGTAAAGGTGGCGAAAGTTGGATACCCAGTATGATCCAGAAACTATGCAACAATCATCAGTCTGGGTATTCCCAGGAGAGGGCCCCCAACAAAAATGAGGTGACCAAGAAGTGTTGGTAAGGAGATGCTCTGCTCCTTCTCAGGTAGTGGCCATATTGTGACAATTCCACTTGAGGGACACTGTTACTGTCAGATGGTACACCACTAAATGTCTGACATGTGTCTTCAGTGAACTAAGAACAAAGCAACCTAAGACTGGTCTACACAGAATTTTGTTGCACCACGACAATGCCTCTGCACTAGAAACAACCAAATTCTGCAACAGTTTGGCATAAAATATTTGTCCCATCCTCCCTAAGTATAGAACAGGCCCCATGCAACTTTTTTGTATTCCTCAAAATCAAAGAAAAAATTTGAGGTCAACAATTTGAATCACCTGAAGCAGTAAAGCACCTAAAGCAAGCAACAGGAAGAATGTATTTAACTCTCTCCAAAGAAAAATGGCATTTGGCATTTGAAAAGTGGTTTGAAAGGATGAGACGTTACATAGAACGCAATGGACAATACTTAGAAAAGTTGCAATGATCAGATCTAAATTTTTAAAATTGTACTACATTCATTCTCAAAACGTTTTCATAAAGTATTGCCATCATACCTTTACTTTCCATAACGCTGCAAAAATGCATAGTCTTTTCTTCAAGTTAAAAGTTTACTAGATATCTGTAGAAAAATGATCTCATAATCAGACGAGGAGCTAAGTTAGGTGCTGCTCACATCAATATAAAATTGTTACTGGTAGAAACCAGCAGAGAGTGTAATGAAAGATACTGTGCTTTGTTTTCCATCTGATGTTTAAATTTAAATAACATCTAGCTAAACTGTTGAATTGGGTAGACAATGGAAATCTACACCTACTTAAACAAGGCTTAGCTTAAAACATTATTCTTTTTGCAGTCGACCCTTAATGTTTATATATGGAGTCACAATATTTTTTTATTTACAAGGGTCAGTAGGGAACTATTGAGACATGGAATATTGGCCACCACTAGGAAAGGATTCTTGCTGGGTCAAAATAGCTCACTCATTGATTTGGCAATGGTAGCAGGCAAAGCTCTGTTGTATCATTCATTTTCCATCATTTTATTCTTAAGCCTGGAAAGTGTGAACATACTTGCAAGTGCAACAGAGATTCAGAGATAGCATTTTCATGCAATGATCTTGTAGTATTTCAAATGTGGCTTAAATGAAATGCAGTCACTCGTGTGTTTGAGGAGGGGGGGGACTTTTGGGGACTGTTCTCCTTCACATGCTACTGTGTTCTGCTGGTTTGGAGAATTCAAGAGGGGATAGCAATCAAATATGAAGGGAAGAGTGGCAGACCAACAACAGTAGTGACTGAGAAAAACATTATCACTGTGGAAACAATGATCAGGAAGATCCAAGACTAACCTACAAGGACATCGAGCTGACATTAGTGATTAATTCGAGTATTTCAACCATCCTTCATGAGCACCTTCACATAAAAAAAGATTTCAGGATGGATGCCCCATAATTTGTCTGAAGCACAGAAGCTCCACAGGGTAGAATGGTGTCAAGAAATGCTACAAAGATTTAACTGTGGAAAGTTTCACTGTATTTCAGATATTGTTACAGGTGACAAAACATGGATATATCAGTTTGACCCAGAAACCAAACATCAGTTCTCCATTTGGCTATTCCCAGAAGACCAACCATCCATCAATGTCAAGAGAGCAAGGTGTGCAGGAAAGAAAATGGTTGCTTCTTTCTTCTCCACAAGTGGACACGTGGCAACTACTCTGCTCAAAAATCAGAAAACTGTTACTGCAAAATGCTACACAGAAGCTTGCCTTCCAAAAGTGTTTCAAAAAATCCAAAAAAAGCGTCCAAAGACAGGACTAAGGGGCATTTTGTTGTATTATGAGAATGCATCAGCTCACACTGCTAATGTAACAATGGAATTTCTGCAAGGAACTGAGGCAAAACTGTTGACTCATCCAGCCTATAGTCCTGACCTTGCACCATGTGATTTCTTCCTGTTCCCCATGGTGAAAAACCTACTTTGAGGTCACCAATTTTCTAGCCCCAAAGAAGCAGTTGCAGCATACAAAGAGGAGTTACCTGCACTGCCAGAAACTGAGTGTCATGGATGCTTGCAGAAGTGGTTCCAGAGGATGGAATGCTGCACACAGTGTCAACAAGGATACTTTGAGAAACTGGGATAAACAAAATGTTTCTATGAGTATTCATTATTTGTTGTCTCAATACTTATTTACTGACCCTCATATTTCCAAACAAATATATGGAACATATGGTCGACATTTACAGCTGACCACATGGATCCAGAATACAGTCATAACAACAACCAAAAAACTGCAAAAAGCAAAAGTAAATTAAGTATCAGAATACATAAATGAAACTACAAATTACAACTACTAAAATTGAAACAAAGAAACACTGCAAAAACCAAAATAAATCAAACAGTATAAAACTCAATGCAGGTTATAGAAACTATGTCAAATTATATAAATGGTTATGACTATTTAAGCATACTTTGTTAATATTTCTACTTTCAAATTTTAGTCCCAGAAGAATGGGTTCAGTAATTTGAAAGCAGTCCCCCTTGTGCTGAAAACAAGGAACTCAGGAACTAGAGGCTAGCAAGATACCCCTAGACCACAGAGGACAGTTTTATGTAGTCGTCCGATTGCCAGGGCTCCACTTTATTTATACACCCCACTAAAGACACTATTTTTCCTGCTGTAGCTTAAAGCAATATTGTGACTGGCTGATCACATTAGCATCATGTGAGAACATGTGCTCTCATATCTTTCACACTTCTGATCCATGATGGATTTGGACTTCCCATTTCTCTCCTAGCCTCTATCTGTTTTCAATCTCTGCCCCTCTCTCTCACTCAAGTGTCTGTACCAGTCATATTTAGCCAATTCCCTGTGCTTTGGGCAAGCCTGGAGATCATGGTACAGCATGGCTTTAGGTATCTAAATTGCAACATTGCACGGGCTAGGTTCCTTTACATTTACCATATAACATATTTTACACTTATATAATATTATTTATATTAATGTTGATGTTTACATCAATGCACCAGTATTCCTGCTGCAAACCAAAACCGTACACTACTGGCATCACTAAGTTTTAATCCCATAAAACTCATAAGATATTATCTATTTGAAAATGGGGCTTTATCTACCCATAGCTTAATGCTCAACTTATAATGCTATTATTTTTTGTTGAAATTGCCAGTTCTGTAATGGTTGAGAAGCACAAGTTGCTGCTGATCTAGAAGTGGCCATTATGTACTTATTTTAACACAATCTTATTACCTTTACCTTGCTACAGACTTTTACTTTCTTTACTGCCTCACCTAGAGTAAGTGCAGAAAGTATTGCATTCCACCCAATCATATGGAAATTTCACTGGAAATTCATGTTTTAGTCCCCATGAATAAAAAATAAATAAATAAACTTTTTAGAAAAACACTGTGTGTGTGTGTGTGTGTGCGCCTGTGCGTGTGTGTGCGCGTGCGCTTGTGTGTTAAAATAAACTGAGTTTTACTAATGGGCGCTTTTTAATTACTATGATTCTTAGCGTCCCATTCTATATAGGGCATAAAAGACTGGAAATTTTGCTTAGAGGCCTCTTTGTCAGGCTTGAGGTTCTTTTACATGCTGTAAATCTACGACACAGAACCACCGTCTTTACTTCTGTTCCATGCTAAGGATGTTTACGCCGGAAAAAATCCATTGCCCTCTGCCAGGTTTGAACCTGCAACCCCAGAAACTAGAGGCTAGTATGGTAACCACTACTCCACGGAGGATAACATGTGTGTGTGTGTGTGAGAGAGAGAGAGAGAGAGAGAGAGAGAGAGGGCAGCATAACAAAAACAAAAAGTTGGTTAAATGCCAAACTTGGTACTTAAGTTAACAGCATACTCCAAGGATGTGACACACAGATTTTCAAGAAAATACCCCACCCCAAACTACTCTTTGCATTTGAAAAAAAATGTTTTTCTCAAAAATGGCTCTAACAATTTTTATTAAAATACCCAATATTTGCAATATCTGTATGACAAAATGTATATCTTGAATTTTCTGAAAAGCACCTTTGAAGTCCTCATTCTGGATGACTGTTGTATAACTGGTTAAACGTAAGAGATAGACAAAAACCTGGAGGCCCGCTATAGCCACGGTAGCTGGAGGGTTTGACTTCGGCACGCTGTGGCACAAAGGGTCGCAGGTTCGATTCCCGCCATGGACATGAGTATTTATAAGGGACAGCACAAAAGACCTCTTTTGGTCAAGGTGC
Source organism: Deroplatys truncata (assembly GCA_030765065.1). Lineage (NCBI taxonomy): Eukaryota > Metazoa > Arthropoda > Insecta > Mantodea > Mantidae > Deroplatys > Deroplatys truncata. The sequence goes on from CM060990.1 coordinate 675,859,929, forward strand.
GAAGGTCTCTGAATCTTCCAATGTCCCCAAGGGTACTCTTACTTAAGACAAAATTTTACCCACAAAAATGTGGAGATATTGTTAAGGCACTTGACGACCAAACGCTGATTACATGTGACATAACTGAACTATAATGGCATCCTTTATAAGATTACTGGCAGCTCTCCCATATATTTTAACACCTTCAGAGCAGTAGTCCACTGAAATCCATTCCCCAGACATGTGTAAATGTGTCCATTGTAATTTTAGTATTCTAATAAATTGAGTTCATTTCCTTTGTTTCAGGTTTTTACCTGCAAAAATCAATAAATATCATCTGTTGTACTACTCACAAACACACTCAACATCTTACCATCCAATCAGTATTTAATAACACATAATTAACAAAGTCAGATCTTTTTGTAAAAACTTAAAGTTCTGAAGTTGTAGTGTGATCGATCAAAAACAGTCATATGCAGCTTGAGTATAATAGTAATTAAGATGCTCATATGAAAATTATGAAACTCATTACGGCCCATTTCATAAAAATACTTACATCTTAATTACTACCATTATACTCTTGTTGCATAATATACTATTTTGGTGTGTTAACAATTTTCAAGATATTCTTTGCTATTGGTTTTAATTTTCAAATATTTATACCTTTTTCAAATGCAAGCACAATTAGATTTTCTTTTCTCCCTCTCCTCTGGTCATACAGAAAGATAGAATTTCAAAGCCATTTTACAGCAATCCACTTTTTAAAGCTGTGACTCAGTTTAGCTTACTTTATTCTTCTTATACCTGTAATGAAATGTGTAAATGTGCAGCATTAAAAGCTTATCTCGAGAATAATATCTTGTAAGTATAGTTTGCAGAATAGTTGGTATAGAGTCACGTGAATGCAACACATCAGATTTTTTCTAATTGGAAGTGTTTACTGTGAACAACAGGCATTGCTTTGGGGACAAAATACACAACACAGATAATATTTTTAATATGTATGTAATGTAGATTATTGTTCATACATTATTTTATCTTCACTTCAGTTGATAGTTGAACTTTGTTTGCTTTCTAGCATTACAATCTCGAACTGACTGTTGAATATTTAACATGAAATGCAAAACTACTCCTGTCTTAGCTGGTTGAATAGTCAAATATTATGCTTTTGTAATCAAACAAATGTTTTTCCTTATATATTCTTGTAGGTTATGACGAAATAGAGGGTTGTTAATACAACTAGCACCGCTACAACCTTGTGATAACGATAATGTCTCACCCGTCAGTGTCAGTGCTGGGCATGCACTTCTTACTAGTTGGGATCAGTTGGAGCATATAATTCTGAAGGACTGGTCTGTTATATGCACTCCTCTGTTTACATTGTATATTAGTTTACATCTTACCTAGCATTATAATTGTTCTTTGATAATTATGCCGCCATTTGTTGTTGAACAAAAGTGTTTATGTATGATAATTATGTGAAAACTGATTCTTTCAGAGAAGTAATAAGTAAGGCCCGGATTTTTATGTGGAATGAACCTTCATCTTAGGTTTCCTATATGCTTAAAACAGGTTTTTCTTGAATAAAATAGTTTTTTTTTGGGCTTCGTGGATCAGTACAGGTATCAATAATTTTGCTTTTCTAGTACTTAGTTGTAAGATTTATATTTTGGCTTGCACTAGATAGTTACATACATTCTCAATTTTTTGGTGAAAACAATCACCTAGTATCACATAACACATTCTTGATTGAAGAAAAGGTTCTTTCAACGGAACATGACGTCATTGGAGCGTAGAATATAGATGCCAGTGCAGCAGTTTCTAGGGGTAGTTTTCCTGTATACTTTTCTCCCTGCAATACTGAATTGATGATTTTCATATCTTCAAAATCAGGATTTTGTTGAAGAATCTTCTGCAACTTCGATGAACATGCAACTGGTCTAGGTATTTCTTTACTGGAAACATTACCAATGGTATCTAGAGCATGTTTCAGTGGTAAAGTTGTACTTTCTAACCGGAGAATAGCTTCTGGTATAAAACAAAAATGTGTCTTAAAATACACAAGAGAAGAGTGGGGCACTCGAGTGATTTCTTAGTCTTGGCAATGCAGGAAGCTTCTGTTTCATCCCATTCATTGACAACATTTTTAATGTCTTTCAAGTGCTCGGCATAGTAAATGGCAACAGACAGCCAAGTCCCTGGTGGGTAAGTATTAGCTCAGGTGGAAGAGGGGTTGCTGGTACTTTCTCTTTGAACAATTGCATACGTGTTGGGGCGTTTAAGAAAACCTTCCTGACCGAAGATATCAGGCTGTTCACGTCATCCAAGTGGCTTCTAATCTGCTCTGCAAGGCTGTGCAGGCCGTGGACCAAGCATGTAACATGTAGCATGGTCGGGTGGAAGGACTATATAAACCCCCCTCCCCTGCCCTTCAACATGTAGGCAGCACTGTCTGTCACTAACAAAAGTGAAGTGTGGATCTGCAGCAATCCACTTTTTCAATAAATGTGATTTAGGCATTGTTTCACTATACAACAATTACATTACTCTGTTGTACTCTCGGTGAACGATTGGAGGCAATCTCGTTATGCAGGTTACGCTCCTCCTGACCTTCTCAGCTCATCCAGGTATCACCAGATCACATGTGCTGCGTTTAACGGTGGTAGCTTGAACTATCTGCTGGCTATAAGTGGTGGAAAAAATTTACAATGAGTTTCAATCCGAAAACAACATTCATTTTGAAAAAGGAAAAAACAGCTATTTACGTTATTTTAGGTGTCAACCCCTCATTTAGGTTTTTTAGGTGTAATGAAATTCACATATTCTGCTCCAGGAAGTGTGAAATTAATATATATCCTGAAATGTGTTAATTAAATAGTGAGGAAAAATATAGGTTAAAACCTAAAATTCCGGGCCCTATTTATAACACAGGTTAGTGTTCCATCATCATCCCCATCATTGTCATTGTCGTTGTTTTCAATAATGTGTTCAGTAAACATTTTACACCTAATGATTCGGTTTCTCTTTCTAGCATAACCTAGCGCACTCTGCCGCCCATTCAGCTGGCCACTGTATTAACAACCCTGTACTTCATTATCATTTATATTTGGGTCTCTTTTGTTAATTATTTTACATAAATAAACAGAAAATGCTGAATATCTACAACTTTAGATTACCACAGACACATTCCTAGGGTCAGTGGAGCAATAAGCAGACAAAAACTGACATATAATATAAGTCTTCTCTATAACTTAATCTTGTGTGATGTTTTGAAAACCAGTAGTAGAACTGCTTTTTCTGTGGTGTTAATAAAAGTTAAAACATAAGTAAAAAGTTTAACAGTACACAAATTTGTGTTACTTCGTTATGCTTGTTATGTGATTGGAACTGTACTGTTTCTCGTGTAACTGGTTTATGCACACAAATAATACTAATGAAAAATTGTTATAACTTCTTAAATATTCATTCTATAAAAAAGTTTTAACAAAACTCGTTAGAAACATTATGTTCACAAGCTTTTGTTATGTAACATTTATCAAAAAGATTATTAAGGGACACCGGGACTGAAAAACAGGCCGAAAGTCATAAAAATTACGATTTTTGCATATGAATGTTCCCCAAACCTTAATTCATTAAATTGTAAAAGTTTTTACTTTCAGCCAGTTTCAAAGGCCTAGCGCAGGGTTTAAATGTCCGGTGAGTTGCCATTTAAACGCCCCCTTTTTCCTTAGCCCAGATGATAACCTCTTTTTGACTATTTTGAATGTTTAGGACATCTTTTTTCGCCACATTATGTTCAAAATTCAACAGAATTGCTTTGTGTTGCTAGTGATAAATGACAGAATTATTACCACGTATTCAATAAAAAGCCCGTAGTAAGAAAATTTTGAACTATAAATGCTTGCAAAAATGCTTCTACACTCTTCTGATTCTCTGATGTAAGATAATACAATAAGATTCACAATTTCGATGATTATTGTGCTTTCTTGTTAATATACTTAAAATATACTTGAGGGTTTATTCTTGTTTTGACTGCGTATGTATGGCTAGCGTGCAATGCAAACTTGGTAACATCCTTGGAGAACATGTGCGCAGTAATATGCGTACGGTTTCATCTCGGAGACGAAAGCCAGTAAGCAGAAATAATAAAAAGAAATATTGTGTTATATGACGAAGATTGATTCTGAAGTACCTAATACAAAGCTACTTGTTCAAGTCAGATGCAACACTTTGGTTTGCTGAGGTTAATAGGATAGGGTAATGCATTAAAGGAATTAATATTTATTTTGTTATATTTCCGAGATGTCAATTGGTAGAATTGTAATAGTTAAGTATTGCAAATGCCTAAAATGATAAATAAATAATAATAGTAATAATAAGTTTTACTTTTATGAAACACTTTATGTGACATTTTATAATTTCTGAAATACAAAAATAATTTGTAAAATTAGGATGTTTAAAAGATAATTTTGTTATCCCAATCCCTGTGATGAATGCTAATTCTAGTTTATGATGCCATTCTTCAAAATGTATTAGTTTTATTTAAACCTGAGAAACGATCGGCTTATGAATGCGTTGCTGTTGTGCTTCAAGACTTTGTAAGATTTTCAAGTGAACTGATGTTTGTAAATGAAATACGGGATGCTAGTCTATGCACAAAACGTTTACGACACATATAGCTATTAAAAAGGTGCAGTTTAGTGTCCCTATCCTCCTTTGCAGCTATAATTTGAGAATTGTTATACAGAGAACATAATATGTGCCTTAACTACGTAGTCTCCAATTTGTGCATCAAATACGATCCTGCAAAATTGTGTGTGTGTCCATATGCTTAACAGTATGTGTTTATGTTGCTATTGTTCCTATTCTTGAACTAAAAAAGAGTTTAAAATAATAAAAAATGTTACAGTGGTCGAAATGAACCAGAAAGTTATTTAATTTACCGTGCTTGTCACGGAATGAAAGATTTTGAAGTTCAGCATGCGTTGCAGTTATATTGCTTGGCATTTTGAATTCTAAGTAAGACTATTGCTAGCATTTTTTGTCTATCATCTTGTATAATTGATAAACGTTAAATGATATAGTGAAAACGCACTACACAAAAAAATGTAGATATCTTTAGAACACACAACTTATTTCAAATAACCTTTTTGTGACATAAGCCATTTTCGAGATATCCGTTCTTAATGGTTCGAATTGTTCAATACTTAGCCATTCTTTTGAAGTCCTGTGAATTTTCAGTTATTCTTCGCGATGTCGTGGTCAAGTATGGAATTTTTAGACCAGCATATAGCGTCCATTTCTAAAACATTTGACTATCGCTGTTCCCTTTGTATCTATAACCAAATGTGTGATGTTGCTATTTCCGGGAAGGTTTATCTCGATTAAAACGAAATAGATGGGCAATTAACGCGTTCGTAAGAATAATTTGTATACCTACTAATAAGCGCTACAGGGTGGAGAAAGCCGTGTATATGCAATATCGCCTTTTGGAACGCGTGCGGCCTGACGCTCCAGGGGAGTGAGCTCCAGCACTTTGCCGGCCTGCATGCACTGGATGTCATCCTAATCTCGGAAACACATCTCTGTCCAAATACCACTTTCCGCCTACCGGGCTTCAAGTGCCTCAGGACAGATCGTGTGGGCCGTCCGGGGGGCGGCACAGCGGTCTTCGTGAAGAGCAGCATAATCCACCGACCCGTCCAGCTCCCTCCACTTCAAACCCTAGAGGCCACGGCTGGTTTTGTTGACCTCGGCGAGACAGAAGTCTTGATGGTGTCTGTATATCACCCTCCTCGGAGACAGTTTGTAGCCAACGATTACCTCTCCATTTTAGCCCTTCATCCTGACGTCATCATGGTCGGGGACTTCAAAGCCAAGCATCCGCGTTGGCATTGCGGCCCCCGACCGGATGCACGAGGCAATGATATTATTCGCATACTAGACACGGACCCTCAGCTCAGAGTAGAGGGTCCATGGCAACCCACCCATCATCCACGAGGTCGAGGACGGTCTTCTGTTATCGACTTCGTGATCACCAAGCACTTCCCCTTTCATACGTCACTCATTTCGATCAATGCGCATAACTCAGATCATAATCCGGTGTTGGCTGAGGTTAACATCCGGGTTGCCAGTCATGACCTCAAGGTTCAAAACCGAGAGGTTGACTGGGACTGTGTAAGGCATTGCCTCAACGTCTCCATTCTGCATAACCCAAGAATCACCGACATCCCATCCCTAGAGGCTGCGGTCTCTTTCTTCACTTCCACCGTGGTGAGAACTGCCCAAAACCTGACTGTTCTCACCCCTCCACCCAGATGTTCTACCTGTAGAACTCATCTTCTCATCCGACGATCCTGGGCAGCCCGCAGACTCTATCAGCGGCACCGCAAGGCTCACAATCGAGCGCTTCTGAGGCGCTTGCGCCGAGAGGTCGGGGTCCGCCTTCGTGAGCACAGAGTGCGCGCGTGGTAGGAGAACATGACCCGCAAGAACCTCGAGAGTGCAGACGTGTGGCAGATCGCCAAAATACTTCGGAACCGGCGAGGCCAATACACCTCCCCACTCCAAGGCACCCTAGGCCTGGCCTATGAACCCCAAGCCAAATCAAATGTGCTAGCGGACTATCTTGAGCGAACCATGAGGCCCCGAGACGATCCCCAGGACGTCGCCTTTTCCGAACACGTCCGCCAGGAGGTTTGCCGATTCGTTCGGCGTCCCCGACGAGGCGGCTCGGCCTCCTGTTATCAAACCCAGCGAAGTCCAAGGCGCACTCCGGCGTCTCAACATCAAAAAGGCAACGGGACCTGACGGGCTCACACCCGCCATGCTCCGCCGCCTTCCCTTCAGAGCCGTTCTCTTTCTCACAAAGGTCTTCAACATGTGTCTTACCCTATGTCACTTCTCACGAGAGTGGAGAGAGGCAAGGGTGATCTGCATCTTGAAGCCAGGGAAGGACCCGGTTCACCCCTCCAACTACCGCTCCATCAGTCTCCTGTCAGTCCTCTCGAAAGTCTTCGAGAGGCTAGTACTTGTCCGCTTGTCCCCTGTTTTGGGCGACATTCACGCCATCCCTGACAATCAGTTTGGGTCCCGTCCTGGGCACTCGACGCCCCAACAGCTGCTGCGGGATTGTGGAGGCCGCTGCCCTGGGTTTCCATGACAAGGCTTTTACTGCCGCGGTGTCTCTGAACGTCGAGAAGGCATTCTTCACGACCTGGCATGGAGGTCTCCTTTACAAGCTTATTCACCTGGAACTATCACCACACTACATACACCTGTTACACTCATACCTCAGACACCGAACTTTTTCTGTTTCAGTTGCAAGACACAAATCAACACACAGGCCAATACGAGGCGGTGTCACCGAAGGTTCTGTTTTATCCCTACGCTGTTTAACGTGTATGTGGCCGACATACCAACAGAGCAGCGCGTCAATATAGCCCAGTATGCTGATGACGTGATGCTATACTGCACAGACAGACACCCCCTCAGAGCCTTCAATCCAATTCAGCGACACCTCCGCCTCATCCAAGAGTGGTGTAGACGTTGGCGATTGTCCATCAACCCGGAGAAAAGCCACGCCATTATGTTTACATAGCGCCGCCTCCCCGTCAAGTTCCCCTCATTTACCTACCTCCGACGTAGGATAAAGTGGACGAATTCCATCTCCTATTTGGGTGTTCAGCTAGACAGACGTCTAACTTTCCGGGGACACATCGCGGATCTCTCGCGTCGGGGCATGGCGGCTGCGGCCGCTCTATACCCCATGCTGGGGTCCATGATGCCGATTCCGCTTAAGTTGCGTCTCTTCAGAGCACTTATAATCCCCGTCCTGCTCTACGCCTTTGAGATCTGGGGCATGGCCGCAGACTCCAATCTGCTCCGACTGCAGCGGGTACAGAATAGGAGCCTTCGAGCCATCTATTCTGTATGCCGCGCTTTCCCCGTGAGACTACTCCACGAAGCCTCATCTCTTCCATACCTGGAGGATGAAATTAGGCGCCGGGCTAGAAAACTATACGACCAGTTGCCATTCCATCGGAGTGCCCTCGTTCGGTCTCTAGGGGACTATAACCCCAGAGAACGCCGCTTCAGGCGTCACCGGGTTCCCCGCATGGCTTGGTGGCAACCCCGGTAACAAAGGAGTTACTCCAACGAGCAGCAAAAGCTGAACTCCTTATAGTCCTACCATGAATTGCTTGGTCAATTCAAAATTTAACCCAAACAATTTCGATAATACCATCCACCAGAGGTGCACTAGGGCCGTTGCACCCTGACTTGCAGTCGTGGAGGATCTCAATGCTACCTCCTATTCCCCCCCACAACCTCAGTTTCAACCTCCATCCTGCAAAACCCTTTCCTACCAACCAGCGGTTAAACCCTAGCAAGGGTAGGTACACTATATAACACTTCTTCGGGCTGCCCTCAGCCTGCCAGCCGTCGATTTGATTTGATTTGGGAGGGTAGGTTGGCACAAGCTATTGAACAGCTCATATCTACTTCTAAACTCACACACAACGTAACTTATTCGCTTTTCTTTGGCTACTTCAAGCTACTTCGACGGGATACAAGAGTAGCATAATTGCCTCATTTTATGTTGCTCAAACTTAATAACATACCTTCAGATTCTAAGTCATCATTCGGGACTCGAACCACAACGCTGGAAGGGATGTAAATCGTAGGCATAACACACTCTGTCTGGACGGCTCAATGTATCTGAAATTTAATTCGTTATATAAAATGTTGGGCAATTATGCTACTCTTGTATCCCGTCGAAGTAGCTTAAAGCAGCCAAAGAAAAGCGAATAAGTTACCTTGTGAGTGAGTTTAGAAGTAGATGTGATCTGTTCAATAGCTTGTGCTACACACAATAACCTATCAAATGTTTCTACCTCATTCTACGAATTTCACTGAAGTTAATAGAAAATACCAATATTATACAAAATTACATAGCATAAATGTATGATTACCATCTCTGCTTTGTTCCTGGTGAAAAAACATCGGACGAAAACTTTCAGCTATAAAAATCCAAGATGGTTCCTTTCTTCTTGCCTGCCATGTAGTTCGTTACGGACTTCGAAACTTGAAACAGCCAATCAGAAAATTCGCCTTTCCCGCAAAATCACAACTAGTGACACACCGTGTTCATGTGGGGAATTAGTGCCCTGTGTATTTTCCAATACAAGTTTCACCCGTGTGGTACATACCATGGGTCAAGCACACCAAACCAGTTTCCTCCAGCTGACGGCAGGTGTCGTTGATCAGAGCTTTGTTTCGATACAGACCACGTTCAAGTTATCGCAGCGTGGCGCGAATTCAAATCGTAATATTTAAGAAACCTCGATTTTTAATGGCATTAGAACGATTGTGTACCATAAAATTATAATGAACACCAATTTTGCCCCGGTTTTTGAGGAAAATTACAGGGTATGTAATACATCTCTCACATCCGTTGACGCTACGCCCCTGAGTGACCACAGCTCGGGATGACCGGCGTCTTGTCCGCATGTCCATAACGGACCGTACAGCTTCATCTACAGTGTTTGCTCGATGCTGGAGCACTGCAAAAGGTGTAAATCGTCTGCATCGACGGTTCGTCGCTGTCTGCCGCGGATGGGACTGGTTGCACATATGCCATTACATCGGCTTCCATTCTCCAGAAATCACAAGCGTCTCCGACTGCAATGGGCACGTGAACGCCGTCACTGGCGAGCTGAGTGGCAAATCTTTGCACTTGACAGTTCGTGTGGCTTCGCGTAACGTTGGCTATATTGTGGTTGCGACGTTGCCAGAGTGGCTAGTAAACAACAACAGCTGATTGTTCCCCTTTCTATCGTGTCTAAGCCGCATAGTGTACGTAAGTAGCGAAACGTCAATGAATAACAACTATTTTGTATTATTATTGTTAACTGAAAATAACTCTGCACAAATATTGCAGCGTATGTAGAATAAATTACGCACTTTTGACAATACAGAAACAAAATAATGCAAACTTGGCTGCTCCAACGAGGAGAAATAAAACAAATTATAAGCATGCGATAACAAAGTTATTTTCACTCACCGATTTAAAACTGCAATAGCTTAATTCCATCCAAATCCCCGTCGTCGTCATCGTCATCATCTTCACCAAGGCATATCATTAATGGTTCACACTCACTAATAATTCCTTCTATTTATTGTGCTTATTTCTTTAGCTTATTCACATGATCTACTTTCTTCTTCCACGAAGCCGCGTCCACCGTCGCCACACTTTCCCGCAAAAGCCTTTCCACCTCGGTAATGGTAAATGACTAATTGTTCTCCCTCACATAAGCCTTAATATCGCTCCACAAATTCGATAGGGTTGAAGTGGCAGTGTACGGCTTTATCAGCAGGAATAGAGGGATGGCCGTGAAGCTTCACGTACTCCTTTTCCTGTTCAAAGAATTCCCGAGTCTTCCTTAGTAATTCCAATGCCCGATTATTAAGTGGCACACCTTGGCCAAAGGATTTTTCACTTCGTGAATCATCACTCGGCGATCGACGTTTTTCAGACATTTTCTCACTTAAATCTTGTATAAATATGAATGAAATATCTATATATATATAAAATAGATAAATATAAATAAAGTTGAAGAGATCACATCCACTTCTAAACTTACTCTTAAGGTAATTTATTCACTTTCCTTTTGCTTTTATAAGCATTCTCAATAACGACACTCTAAGTGCAGAATAGCCGTAGCTTGCAAAGAACAACTCGACGCTCATGCTAGAGATTCACAAACTGAAGCACGTGGTTGGGAATAGTTACATCCGGCAAAAGAGCCGCTTCCAGTTCCCGTTCCGCTTTGTCATCGACCATCCGGAATGCCTCCTTGTGATTGGCTTAGAATGTCAAACGGTTAAAGTTTTTCATCTGTTTTTTGCGAGTGTACCAACTTAAACGTTAGCTGTCAAGTGCAACGTTACAGTCTTTTATAGTCTTTGCAGACGTATCCCGCTTCAGCCTGTCCTACAGTGACGGCCGCATACGTGTTCGATGGTACCGCGGCGAGGGCAATCTGGAGGCCTGAATTGTTGAGCGGTATATGGGACAAACACTAGGTGTGATGATTTGGGGCGCATTTGATTAAAACAACCGATCTTGTCTCCTACCAATTGAGGGCAATCCGAATAGCAACCAGTACTTGAGGGACGTTTTAGAGCCCGATGTACTCCCCCTGCTTCAGCCAACTCCACATGCCATATTCAGCAGGACAGTGCACGACCACGTATTGTGAGAAATATGCACAGGCCTTCGAACAACATGCCTTGCTTCCCTGGCCTGCACGTTCTCCTAACATATCGCTATCAAACATGTCTGGAACATGGTTGGTTGGCCACTTATTCGTCATGGTCCTGCATTAACCAGTGTATTTGATCTGTGGGTTCGCATTCAAACTGCGTGGAGGAAGATTCCTCAGGAAAAAATCCAGAACCTTTTTAATTCAATGCCACGCGTTTAGCGTCTCTAATTGCAGCGCATGGAGGCTACATAAAATACTGAATATTCAGGCTCAAAGGTCATGTACAGATTTGTAAACCTAATCATTTGTTTATTGTCATGTACTTAATCTGTAGTATAAAATTCATTTCAATCATGCGTTTCTTTCTTGGTTTGCAATATTCACAAACAGTAGTGTATATATTTTAAAGCTTACCCAGAACTTTTTCTGCAAGAACCATTATTTCCAAGAACTTGACCACTATCAAATAAACAAAAGTGTAAGACATATACTGCATAATGATTGTTGCTTTATTAAATCACTAAACATGCTCTTCGACTACAAAAAATGTGTAGCCATCTCCCCTGTACAACATGGCTATCTCCCGCCACTCACAGGGAGAGATGGCCAATGCATAGGTTTTGAAAATTAGGGACTTTTTTTATCCAAAATAAATTTGTATGACCATGGGCAGTTACTATTACAAAGATTAATATTCAAGCAATCCATTTAGCTATTAAAACACATTTTTGCTTCAAAATTCTTTGTATAATACAATATTTTAAAAACTATGGCCATCTCACCCGGCCTTAGCCTATGGACAATTTTTATAAACTTTTTTATTTTCTTAAAAATGGGTCTAACGATTTTGATTAAACTGTCATATATTTAAGATATATACATAGCAACAAATAAAATATAGCAATGTCCTGAATTTTCTGGGAATGGCGTATGAATTTATCTTCATGCGGAAGGAATTTTCTATAACTGGTAAACGTTAAGGGTTAGACAAACTCGTACTAGACAAAAAATTAGAGCTCTTTAAAGTACAGGATTTATTTAAAATGTTTTTGAAGCATCAGCCATTTCCGAGATATCCGTTATTACTGGTGTGAAATGTTCACTTTGTTGCCAGTTTCTGAGATATATATAATGTAACTGTGGTCGCTAAAAAGGGTGGGTGGTGAGACAAACGACTTTGTCGAGGCAACATCTCCTGCTTGAATAGCTCTTCATTCATTGAGGATTAACACAAACATTTATTTTCACCGATCTCTTAAGTATTACTAGAGATTCCCCCATCTCAGTCAATACTAAACTGAAACCGAAATTTGTTTGGCTTAAATGTTAATTAAAAGTTGTTTTATGAATACAGAAAAAGACTGAAAATCGGTAATATATTGTATTTTGTGATAAAATGTGATTGCAAACAAAAAATAAACTAACAAGCAAACAAATTTATATCTAAGGATAAGGAGAAATGTGTTTATAAGTAAGAAATATTTTAAATAAGGGTAAATATAATCTAAAGAAAAATGTTGCAAAATATTATTTGAATTAAATCATGTTCTTTTAATATGTAGGGTAAGTCACGGGGGTCGGCCCTAGTTTTTAAAATCTATTATACGAAGAATTTTGAAACAAAAATGTGTTTAAATAGCTAAATGGATTCCTTGAAGATTAACCCTTAAATACTACTCTACTGTCCTTCCTGCTATGTTCTCTTGATGGTTTCTTGTTTTCAAACCCAGTTAGGTTACAGCAACATCGTTTTCTGTGCGTAATGGGTTATTATTCCTCGTAACCTAGAGGGAGCAATTGGCCCTCCTGGCTCCTTAAATGCGCCTCTGTGCGTTACTATTTTAAAGTATTGTAATTTTACCTTTTTCAAACATTTGATAAAAATCAGATATAAAATGGCTTCTACTATGTATAAGGTAAAGAAATAAGCGCAAGTGAAATGAGAGAACTTATTTTGAATGAAGAAGTTAATGACAATGCACTTGGCAATGATTCAGAAATGGTGGATTCGTGAGGTCATGTTGAGGACATGTTATATAACTGCTATAAACACTGTTTATACGGTTTAAAACAGACCCTTTTCAGTTATATGCATGTGGTACGTTCTTATTTTCAATCAATTAGAATTAAAATTGTCAACATGTTACATATATAGATGCAAATATAAGGTATGGCTGAAAATTCACCCAATGTAGTATTGGTGCGATATGAAATAAGTGTAGTAGTTAAGGGTTAATCTTAGTAATAGTAAATGCTGGTGATCATACAAATTTATTTTGGATCAAAGAGTCCCGAATTTTAAAAATCTATGCACTGGCCATCTCTCTCTATGAGTGTAGACACATTTTTGGTACTCAAGGAGCATGTTAAGTGATTTAATAAAGTAACAATGATTATGCAATACATGTTTTACACTTTTGTTTATCAGTTAGTAGTCAAGCTCTTGTTAGTAATGGTCCCAGCAGAAGAAGGTTTGGGGAAAACTATAAAATAAATATTATTTTAATTTTTCTGTTATTTTTTCAAACATTATCGGTACCTACTTTAAAAACACGCGTCGTACAAGTATTCGACACAAACGGTTTCAATAGCACATTTTGTTGACAACACAATGATAGCATTACTTTTTCCACTTTTACCGCAAATTAATTACAATTACTGGCAGGAGTGGGCATTTACTAAAGCTGAATGGTAAATGTTTTGTAGACCAGCTGAATCAGATGTTTTCTTCCAATACCACCAGAACTGCCAATCTAACCAATATTGTGACAGGCATTACAAATAATATAACATATATCCATATGTCTTTTAAAATCACCCATCCTTTACAACAATAGCAATAATGAGACACCCCAGTTAAATAAAGACTTTGGCCGTTTGCAATTGGAAAATACTGCAGATTTACTTGGATAAGCGTCTTTGTGCTTTGGACACCCAACGTCAAAGTAAATCCTAATTTTAAAGAATTTACACTTTGCATTCCTTCATATCTTTCCTCAGCAGCAAGCATAATGCTTTACCAAATACTTGAAATATTTTAGCAAAACCCTGAAAATAGGCAAGGAAAATAAAAGTAGTCGAGAGAAGAGAAAAAGAGGTAGAGCCTCGGCGTGTTTCAGCGATTTGTTAACTGTTTTAAACAGACTTACCAACTGAGCGAAGGAGAGGTTTTGGAGGGTGGATACGGGTAAAGGCTTCTCGGAAACATTAGGTTAATAGCACCTGCGCGGACATGTCACCAAATTCTACCTCCGCGCAACTGTCACAAACTTGTTAAACGTAACATATAGGTGATCTATATGCCAATTGGACAGAATTTTAGATTGCGTTAAAATGTACACAATTAAATAATAAAGCAATTTAGAACCTAAGTGTAAGAGATAGACACAGAGGTACTGGCAGACAGGAACCTTTTTAAAATGGGGATGCTAGATTACTTAATTCACAAAATTGTTCTGGGTTCAACCTTGCGTAATGCTGGAACTGTGTTGGGTAATTTCTGAGAAGGTTGTGGGAATCTTCTTAATTAATCTTTCTGTAGATAGTGTACGAACCCACTATGTACTACGTCTGGATTTCATGGATTTTAAATGCAATAAACCACAAACACATGCTAATGCACTTGTAGCAACATAACATGCACTGCTGCATCGTCGTAAATTAATCCCTTTCACACGTCAATTGCATTAATGCTAACGTTTTAAATGGCAAGGCGGATCTTGTGTTCATGTCATAGTTAATGTCATGTTCATGTTTCTGTATGAGTGCCCCTTTAAAGGAATTAAGAAGCCCAACAACCACATTTTCTACCCACTGATAGCTTTGTCATCGAGTCTTCAAATTGCAGATGTGAGAATTCCATGAACCGGAAAAAGTAATGTGGAACAGAACAATATGCACATCTCATCAAGTCACTCTCTCACATTCAACATCATTTTCGTATTCAAGGATTCTAATATCTAAAGCCACATCTTCAAGCAATGATAGAATATCAATGTTGAAGCCCGTTCTTCCAGTCATGTTACAATACCTGTCATTTGGTTTTATTGGTGCATGTTCATATTAGTATGTTCCACCTTCTTCATGACATCCTTGAAAAAAGGTGACACATATACTGAGATGGAGAGTCTTTTGAGGATCTTATTATTGAACGTTTTCACATATTAGACTTTAAATCAAAAGTGGATTAACTGAAATTGTGTTTTTCTCTTTTTCAGGGGAACGTCATCATCTTAAAACCAGAAACAGCAAACGATCAACTCCACATAGACCGTTTCTACAATGTTTCATCAGAAGTGAAAATGAAGGACGTTACAGATATGTAATTCAGTGACTGCTAGTGCCAAAAATTTATAGTTGATCCAAAATTCCTGAAAAAAGGGATTTTTAAAGAAACTAATAACGATTCTGTTCAACGAGGAAGTTATTTTAAGTGAAAATGTGTATGTTTCATAGTGTTAACAAGTAATTGACATCACTGATAAAAGGGCACGTGTGCACACTATCTATAGTTATATAGTTTTTATATATCAGGTGCCCATACTTGATGAGCAAACCACTGCAATTTAGAAAATAATCCCTAGATATCCCATGTAATTACTAAGCAGTACATAACAGTGTTTATATATGTTACTATCAGATAACAGGGTGTTTAAACTCGCCGAAATAGTTTCTGTTTACCAAAGTACATTCTGATACTTCTATAACATGACTGCAAATAGTTTTTCGTGTTTTGGAAACGATTTCCATTTGCTCATAACCGTTTTGGTTTAAGTAACTTCATCATACACTAAGAGAGTGTATTTGAAGAACCTTGAGTTCATAAAGTGAATCTGCAGTGATTAACGACAAACCTCTAGAAAATAAAAATGGAACCATCCTATCTTTGCGTACTGCACGTAGAGAGTGCTCGCTACTGGCCCTTAAACGTTTGGGTCTCAACAGAAGAAATTGTTGTGCTGACTTACGTTATAATAGATATAATTCAAAACAAGGTTGCGGGCGTGCAACAATACATGGTGAAACCACAAGTGCCTCAAATCAGGCAGAAGGTACTCTCGGAAATGTTTGTGCAAGGGAGCCGCCTTAGAGAAGTGTTCATAAGGAGTGCCGTGTCTCTGGGGAGCGCCATTCAACAGTTCGAACAATACGCTGAAAGGGCTTTCAACATCGGCCCGTCCTCCCACTCGTTGCGCTTCGTGACGTATGGAGAATTACCTCTTCGGCATCATATGTACCCTGAAGCACATTCCAAGAACATCGAGCTCCCGCAACGCTACACTTCCTTCCACAATCTTCCTAAAGAGTTCCTAGCTCGCTATAAGTTACCAAACATGTATCTGTCTATTAAAAACATGTTAAGTTATTTAGGAATGTTACCTTCTACGGGCTCCGAATTCTACGTGAAGGAGGTCGGAGATTTGGTGAAGATCACGCAACAAATGCTAACTGATGGTCACATATTTGCAAATCCAGATACTATAAACCTTCAGCTTCAGCCTAGAATATACAAAAGCTGCGAGACTGTGCCAGACGACTGCGTAGTACTGCTAAAGGGTTTACCATGGAGTTGTTCAGAGCTGGACATTGTCAAATTTTTCATTGGTTTGAATATTGCAGAGGGTGGAGTAGCTCTGTGTTTAGATAAGCGAGGATGTAGGAACGGAAAGGCTTTAGTCAGATTTGTAAGCCGTGTGCATCGGGAGTTGGCTTTGTTAAGGCATAACCATCAGCTTAGCGACAGTCGAGTTAAGATACACACGGCTTCTGGAGAAGACTTCATTAATGTCGTTGGAGGAAACAATAATGAAGTTAACGCATTTTTATCGAGAGGAGCAAAAGCAATACTAAACATTAGAGGTCTCCCTCATGACTGTATAGCAAAGCAAGTGTTGGAATTCTTCGAAAAAGGAGAGAACTCATGTAAAGTAATGTTTGGTGAAGAAGGGGTGTTTTTGGTGAAGCGGTCCAATGGGAAACCAACGAGTATTGCATTTGTACCCTTTGCACAAGAAGAAGATGCAGACAAATTATTAAGCAGCTATAATAGAACATTTTGTTCACGGTATCTTCAAATATTCCGCACCACTTCTGCAGAAGTGCAGCAATTTCTAAATGGTTCAGCATATGCTACAACAAATGTAATTCGGCAACTGACAGATGCACAATTACCAAAAGATCTCGCAACTGAACAGGTATTCTGTACATTTCGACTATTTTCTCCCATTTCTGTTACTCTGTTCTGTACAATTTCTTGCCTAATATTACTTTCTGCTTCCTGAACTGCCATTGTGTCTACTTAATTGCTTTTACCTACAATTTTTCCACTGCAAAACTACATTTACATAAAATCATTGAAGAAAACGAATTTACACTCAGCATCTTGTTTACTGATGCACTCACTGTTGTCTACCAATGGTGATGTTTTATTTCTTCCTGCCTGTGTAACTGTGTAGCCTGAGCTACCCCGTTCTGGATTGTCTTCCTTCCTTTACATGCTGTCGTTCACTGGGTTTGATTTCCAGTGCAGTCTCCTCAGCTTCTGGTGGTCCTCAATTCGAAGTCAATGGTGCGCCATTTTGAAGCAAAACGTGCGATGGTGCGGCAATTTAGTATATGGATGTAGTTGCCACCTTTTCTCGTTGTCTTCAATATCTACTGTCTATTCTGCTGCCGGCTGCTCCAGTGGTAGTGCTGTGAGTACTTTCCCTCAGGGTGTGCGTGGGTGTATTGTGAAGGACAACATCAATTTAAATTGACTGATAAATTTATTCTGAAGTACTATTTCAGTTATTAAAGTTAGTTGCCGATCGTTTGAGATAAAGAAATACACTGATTATGAATCGTAGCACTCTCAATTGTGACAACTGAATTATAACACCAGCTAACTTCTGCAGTATCAAAGTTACGGTTGGAAATGACTATTTCCACAATGAATGAAACGATAGAAGCGTACTCTCACAAGCGCGTCACTAAGAGCTTAAAATCACATACGCAAGCACCGCTGACGGTACCAGACAGAGACAGAGTAACGAATGTGTGCACAGCTGTGTGCACGAACGTCGATCCGTACCAATGACGTAACCAGAGGGTAGTGATTCTATGATTTCAAGTACACGGCTATATTATTGTTAGTTCCACCAACGTTATTATTCACGCCCGGGCCAATACTTAAAATCCCCTTCATGCACATCTCTTAACAGTTACCAGAGGAGTTGGTTAAAATCTCGGAAGTACCTTTCACTTCTCTTTTTCAGAATTTTGGCTTAGGGGACTGCGTAAGCGTATTGAACTTATAACTAACTGCGTTCCCAGAAAACCTTAACCAAATGCTTTCTCTATTCGGCTGTTACTAATGACTTTTGTTACATGGCTCGCTAATTATCTTCTTCAGATCTTTTCGATTCAAGCTTGTTACATTGTACATTGATTTAACACACGTAAATTATTTATTGCAATTATTTCGCCGTCTTACTCTCATTTCTTTATTTAATTATTTATTTCTTTTCGTTAATAATTACGGTATCAAAGGCCAGCGCCTGACCAACTGAGCCACCCAGACCGATATCTGTGGGTTCACAGATGCGGTGACCGAACTACGCGGTATATTCGTTAACGTGGCCGTACTGGAGTTTACCAACCAGGAGAAATAGACACCGCGGTCGCCTTCGTCCTATGCCCAACATTCTCAGAATGCCAGTGATGAGCTCATCATCAGAGGATGTATTCTATGCTTTGTCGTTCTGGCGGAGGCCAAGGGATTATGGCTCAGTTCTTAAACTAATTAAGGAGTTATTGGCGATTAATTAGTAATGAAATGAAAATTATCCACAATTCGGGCCCAAATTATTTTAAATTAACATAATCTGAAAGCCCCAAAAAGATGTACATGTAAATTTATTTTTAATTTAATGGCGAATTATAAATAACGTCGGCACAGTTATGCAGGGAAAGCTGCAAGATTCTGTAAATAAATACCTACAAGCGAGACAACTCATAGTTTTTTGTAACAGCCTAAACGTTAGGCCAAAAAGTCCCGTGTTTCTAGCATATTCAAAAGGGGCCGAGCATTTTTTGTGATGTGGAGAGACGCGCCCTCAAAGATCCGTCTTGCTACCGTTGATATTCAAAAGTTTTTAATGAACAGCCAATAAAGTTAAAGTCAAAAGGCCTGAACCAATGGGTTGTAAGAAAAATTTGACTCTGTGGAGAAAAATCCGAAGGTCCTCACTACTACTATTTAAGTTGGTCTTAGGGAGATTTTCGAGGCAGTAGAATCACTCGTAGGGTGAACCTGCCACACCTCACCTTAGAAATGGACGCTTAAACAGTTTACGCGGACCCTAGTACGACGCGCTAAATTACACAGCAATGAGAAAACGTGATGATATAGTATGTATGAAATATTGATTCACAGTGCATTCGCGTCAATTAAGTACAAATCGCGAGTGTTATGCGTTTCCTTGCGTACAATTGTTCATCTTCTCCTTCATAAAGTGTTAATGTGTGAACAGAGTTAAAAGTACGTCAAAAGAACGGTAGCTGAGAACTAAGATTGGCTGAATACTAGCCGGAGTGATTTTACATTACGATCATTGGTATGGTTAACATACAATGATATATCGTACTTAATATTGAAACGTGTCTAAAAGTGCATTGAGGCGAAAGAATTAAATGGAAATACCAACTGACCTAATTAGGCCTAATTATGGATCAAGGTCTTACTTGGAATAAACACATAGCTAAAGTCAGAGCTAAGGCCAATGGCCAGCTGCACAGACTAATCCCACTCTTCAATACAAACATTCAACTTAAGCTAAATATGGGACTTACGCTATACTAAACCCTACTTCGTCCAATCATTACGTATGCCTCGGGATGGGGATACGCTGCTAAGACACACATGCAAACACTCCAAAACAGGATGATCAGAATAATAGCGAAACAACCGCTGGTAGCACCGGCATATCTCCTACATCAGGAGTTAAAACTACACTCAATTGAAGAATTCATTAAGACACAAAGCTTTAACCTATACAAGCGCAAAGAAAAACACAACAATGCACTAGTACAAGAATTAGGAACATACGAAACAAACGAAAACAAACACACGATCGCTGTCACTATTTGACCGAACCCTTGGCCTGGGGGAACCGGAAATCAACATACAAGAATACCTAGATGCCCTAGTAATATACCCATAAGCATTACCCATGACTAGACTTACACTACGTAACCATTGGTAGCCCTCGAAGTCCTTGATCTCTGAGCCAAGGCGGCCCTGGGGGTGGGGGCCCCCCCGCGAGTGGCAATGGCTCGCACCTGCACTTTCAGGCAGGCAGCCCGCCGGTTGTGCACTCTACACGACAAGCTTGAATAAGGACACGATAGATGTAATACGACAATGCCAAAATGACAGAAAATAACCAAAGAATTATTTAATTATGTGACGACGCCATTAGGCAAACACTTAAAATACTACGGTTATGCCACACGGCATTAACTAAGTAATTCAAATAAATGATACAATGAATTGCAAATAGAAAATCATAGATGTACTAAGAATTTATATACAGATAAACTAATTTATGTGTATGCATGCCTAAGTTAGTTATTTCAGGGACGCAGCTACTGGCTCAAGAACCTGGACTCGCGAACAAGTGTAGACTTGCAACGCACAACGCATGGAATACCAGAGGACGCAGCGCCTCGGCGTGACAGGACTTTCAATAATACCCAGACCATCCTAACTCCTCTCCAGAATTCGTCAGGGAGTGTTCAGGGCCTCGGTCATGAATACGTCCTGGCCTCTCACCTTCACCCGGCTGAGGCCCTAGTGGCCGGCCAGCACACCAGCTCCTTGAATCCGCAGTTACTATAAGCGGCACTGCTACACTTCACCTTAATGCTCTCCAGTGGAGGTGTTTTAGTGGGTAGAGCCACGGCTCGCGCCGTGGTGAAGCCCCACACTCCCGCAATGGGGTTAATACGTAAATGTAATTTTTCCTCCACTCGAAAAAAAAATAAAATAAAAGTGATCCGGGTTGCAGACTTATATAAAACTACGAACTAATTCTAATTTATCACAACATACCTCAATATTAAGAGAGCTTACAAGATTGATTAGTTACGAGAGGTGCGGTGCTAAACAATCTCGGGTATTTAGTGTAGACAGTGAACCCAGAGTTTGCCGAATTCCTTCTCATAACATTAACAATAAGCAACCCGCAATGTTCTACGGAACTCAATCAGCGGACGACGAAGCTATCCTGAGATTATTCGCGCTCTTAGCCAATTCTTCAAAGGACACCGTGGGACATCATGGTAGGTGAGTCTCCCCATTTGACGACCATAGACCCTATAAGATTTAAAATTTAAAACATCAGTCCCAGAACTAAGACTTGCTTGAGAAACTGTATGACAAACCAAAGACTCATGTTTAGCGACGTTGGCAACTGAAAAACAGTTATTAAGTGAAATGTGTGTTGACCATACCTTTAAATAATGTGCGATTCACATCTTTACAGAAAAGAGAAATAGTCGATTAGAGTTTATGGCTACATCCCACCAAAAAGGCAAAAATTGCCATATTACATAAAGACGGGTTTTAGTGTAATTAAACGGTAAAAACATTCTATTTTGGTTCTATATAGCTTTTATAGCTGCACGACCTCTAAAAGCAAGTCATATAGGGATTTAAATGTCTATCTGTAAGCCCAACTTCCTATAAAGTTGCAGTAAAGACCGCTGTTTCCCAATTAGTGAACAAACCATTCAAGAAAGCCTCGGGAACCTTGAAACACTAAACTAACTGCAGAGGAGCAGAAAAAGACGCAGAGAGGTAAGTATATGCACTAAATGCTTTAACACAGCATTAAGTCAGAAACAATGTTATTTTAGAGGTACAATTTTAAACTCTATTTTCTTGGGTTTTCATTTCTTGAAACATTCTTGTTTTAAAATTGTTCCACACGATGTAATTTTTGGTAACAAAGAACAGGATAAAGATGTGCTCAAATGAATTTTTGTTAGCTTACTTAATTGTAATGTTATTAAATAATAATAATCATTTTGTGTAACTTTTTAAGCAAACATTGAGGTCTTATGCTTTAAATTAATTTCTGCAAAACGAGCAGAATAATTGAAACTTCATCTCTGCAGTTGATTAATGCACTATTAAGCAGTTTCATTATAAAATACTAAACTCTTAAACAACTAATTCCATCTGTGGAGCAATGTTTCGATACAGTAAGAAAAAACCCATAAACAGGTAATATCTCGATGATTAGTTTCAAAACGTGCATTAAATTGGGGGCACGTATTGTACAATAAGCTCTTATTGTAGCATTAAGTTCAAAACGGCTATAACTGAAATGCTATTCTGTTAAAAACACATTGTAAATTTGCAGTTAATTTAATAATAAAAAAAACTGAAGTCATCAATTTCAGAAACTTCAGACGTGGTATTCTTAACTACATGATAATACAAACGTGGACCATGTTCTCATAATTTACAATATTTTATCAGCATTTTATAAAGTTGAAGCTCCTCTTTATATATAATCTATTGCTCGATGGTTTGGTTTCAGTTTTAACTCCACTCAAATTAAAAAATTAATAGTGATAGTATTACTACTGTTACTACTGCAACTAATACTATGACTACTATCACCCCTACCAGCACAATTCTTCTACTAATACTACTGCGACTACTACTACTGCTGCTACTAATTAATAGCATTTATTTTATTACTAAGAACACTAACTTCACCCTACACCTCTGTATCATTTAAACATAATGAATGAAAGTCTTTAAAATCTAGTTTACCCAGTATACAATGTCAAACTATGCCACTCCTTGTGGTAGTAGGAGAGGCAAGATTAAATATCGTTATGTTTACATGTCAGAGACGGACGAAGGTAAGTATTCGTCTTCACTTTAAAAAATTCTAGGAGCCCAATTAATTGAGATAAAGTTTTCTTTTTTAATACACAGAAAGAACAAATAATGTTACATGTTGCGGGTGATTTGCTTTTTTCAAGATCTTTAATTTTAATTATTTGTATTGTGTTTTGAAAATTGCGCCTTTTTCAGCCTTTTCATTTGTTGTCTTTACAAAATTATTTTGTATGACTTAGTAGTGCATGTGTTTGTGCATACTACCTGATATTTTCATCGACGTATAGTTTAAACTGACGTAGAAATACATTTGTTAATTCATAAAATGTGAGGTGTTAATGAGAACGTTCAGGAAAAGCGGTGTAAACTCTGACTTTGACATTGTATTCTTCCTACAAATTAAAACTTATTTTCACAGCATGAATTGATGTCGCAGAAAAAATATCGCTGGATTTAATGCATGAAAGATAATCCTGTAAACACCACGTACAGAAAAGTTGAAATATTGTTACATTTTTCAAACAATTGTAAAGCTAATAATATGCAAGATGTTGAAAGCTGCCAAAACAAACAAACTGTAATACTATTTTCTTTCTGTGTATTACAACTGAGAAATTTGTCTCCATTAATTTGGCTACTAGAAATTTTAAAACTGTATAATAATACTTTTGCCTGCTTTAGTACGTACATTCAAGGGCGGTCAAATCATACTAAGCGGAAATGTAACGGATTAAGTCAAGAAAACAAGGTTTTTGTGCGTATACTAGCGCATAGACTCAACGGAGATAATTTTTAAACCATAAGTCATTGGTAGTCTGAGTAAGCTAGCCGTAGTCATGGAAACAAACTGAACTTAGCTGGCGGGTTGAGTAGAAAGAGATAGAGAGAGCTCATAAAACAGTCATTGATATCTTAATGGTAATAAACTGCATACAGCTACGTGGAGGAAACAGAGTGGCAGATTACTCGTGTGTGTACACGTGTAAGAAGCAGCTGTAGTGAGAGTGAATTTCGTTTTGTCGATGAAACATCTCGCAGACTTGGGGCGGTGACCACCGGTGCCCGCGGTTCTTCTATAGCTAGATTGCCTCCGTGTTTATAAATAGGCTACTATTTCTGGTGAACGTGAATGTGGTTCCTTAAGCGTAAAGAAGTGTTATTTGCAGCGGTATCTCTCCATACCTGCGCTATAGTATACATTTGTGATGGCGTATAGCGGTCCCGGTGACCGCTTACTGCTGCGAGGTCCGTAGTAATTTGTCCAAGACAGCAGAAGCTGAAAAGCGCATACATTTTGTGAAGTGACTAGAGTGTAGTGCGGCTTTAAAGTGAAATAGTGCATCTGCAGAGACTAAAACTAGAACTATGGTAGTAAGAGGTGAAACCATCAAGTAGAAGATACAGTGAGGGTGACAGAAGTTTCATAAAAGATTAAGTCAAGGTGAAACTTGGGTTTAAAGTAGTTCTTTATTATATGAAGACAGTCGCTGATAACTGTAATTTGAAAACCTTTGAAAAGAACTTTGACTGCGCGAGACGCTAAACACAACAAGGGAGGATAAAGCGCAGTAGCAAAATGGGTGATAGAGAAAGTGAAAATACGCTGTCATCAGCAGAAAAGGATGAATGTGCAGAAGTAGCCAAAGCCGTCAAGGGGGAGGAAAATGCAGAAAACAGGATGGTCTGTACAGAAAATCAAAGTGTTGAGTCGTTAACAAGGATTAGTGACGAAAAAGTGAAGGAGGATGAGGAACATATAAGTAAAGAGGAGAAACATAAAACCGAAGGACTTTCACAATCCAAAGAAAAAAGTATTCCTGATAAACAACTGAAACATCCACAAGAGCCTCGGAGAAAAAAATTCACATTTTCTATCGAGTCACGGAGACCAGCCGACGTGAAACTTTACCCCTCCAAGTTTAGGTCAACAGGACTAGAAGTAGAAGAAAGATCAGTCCAGCCAAAGCTGAACACTGAGCAGAAACTTTATACATCTTGGCCTCCTTTGCCTCGTAAGCGTGTGTTGGTATTTCCAAAACAGCCAGCTATTGGTGAACCAAACACTCCTGAACCACGGCGTCACCTGGAATTCCCCACCTTAAAGCTTCCTTTACCTTGTGAGCATATGTTGACACCTCCAGAAAAGGCAGCCATTTATGAACCAAACATCGTAGGACAATGGAGTCAGCCTGAAATGCATCCTAGACTCCATGAGCATCTATTGGCACCCACAGAAGAGACATCAATTTATGAATCAACCATCGCAAGACAATGGAGTCAGCCTGAATCCCCTACCTTTATGCGTCCTATACTTCATGAACATCAGTTGACAGCTCCAGAAAAGACATCAATTTATGAATCAACCATCGCAAGACAATGGAGTCAGCCTGAATTCCCTACCTTTATACGTCGTTTACCTCATGAGCATCTGTTGGAACCCCCAGAAAATCCAGGCTTTTATGGACCAAGCAGTCAGCGCAGACGTCCTAACCTTAAGTGCTCTATCCCTCTTAAGGCTATACTCGTACCTGCCGAAAACCGAGCCAATGTAGCTTCCATGACATTCTCAAGAATTCTTAGGAACAAAATAAGGAAACGAAGAAGACACGAAGTGAGTTTATGGCCACCAGCGTACTCTACTGATCTGATATTTCCTCCTGCAAAGCGTGCATATGTAGATATAGTCGACAGTACGTCCAAAACATGAATTCAGCTGCTGAACCAGGTGAAGTGACTGTTCCTACAGAAGATGCACTTCTCATCCCCCATTGAGAGTATCCAGCCACTTGCACTCGTTCTTCAATAAGTGAACATCTCCAAACCAAATGAATGATTTTCTCAGCGTTGGCTTTAATGGCTTTAAAGCCTTCATATAAAAGTTTAAGAGAGCTGCTTTACTTGTCGAAATGAAACATGCCCACGTGATCTCCTAAACTCATAATTAGAGCTACGAAGTTTAGATGGGCAAAATTGGTAAAAAAAAGGTGCATAATAGGTGCTAATTTATCTTTAAAATGCGCAAAACAGATAGGTGCAAATTTAAAATGTAAACGTTCACTACAAAAGATACAACAGCCAATTGTATGACAATGGATGACACAAAATTCACTCATGTATAAAAAAGTCTGCCTTAAATGTCATGCAGCACAATGTTATTAAAGTCATTCGTCCAGAAAACTGTTAAAATAGATAACGTTCAATATTTCAAAGTATTTCTTTTTCCGTTAGGCTGCACCTGTGATTATTAAATAAATACTTGTATGTAGGAAAGGAACGTTCCACGTCAACAGATACAAGTGGTGCATATTTTGTTTGTTGCAACATCCTCAACATCAGAGTTTTTGGCTAACCTCTGCTCCAGCTTTCGTTTTCGAATACCCTCCAGTGCTTCCATCAAAACCGCTCACTGAACACTGTTCCTCCAGTTTTGAAATAGAAGTTGCCAGAAAAAAGTATCCATGCACAGTTCATCTTGCAATTCCTATTGACCTGCTGTTCTTTGCCCTTTTTTCACAGTTGAAGAATCGTCATTTAGTAAAGCATATAATAAATTGCTTATAGTGCTATAATGTTAAAAATAAACACTGCAACCTTTAACGAAGGCTCCCATTAAATGATAACTAGGGAACGTGGAACAGGAAGTCCTGAGATTTGAACATACTTTTGTATCCTAGGCAGTTCATTGAGGTGCAGGCTAATTTAAAAGCCTTTACCTCGCAGCAGTGCACTGGAGCGGAAGTAATGTGATTCCAACACAGCATCTGTACATTCTAATAAAGTATTCACTATTTGTCCATTTACTTTATACATCAGTTTTTAATTTTTATAGAAAACACAACATCGCAAGGGAGCGAAAATAAAGAGAAAATGTGCAAAAAGACGCTGAAAATGAGAAAAGGTGCAACCAAACCACAGTTACGAGTGTTTATTTCATTTTTTTCAATAATTATGAAAACTTGTGATACTAATGTAAACATGTTACTTTTAGCAGGAATAAATTTCAGTCTGAGGGTACATATAGATTCTGAGGTATAAATAAAACCATCCCAGAAAATATTTGCAGCACTCGCCTGTGTAGCGCATAACACAGTTTCTTATCTGCAGACACATTCCGATATCGCTCGGCGGAAGTCCTGGAGTGGGGACGACTGATTCAGACTCAGAAAAATGAACACACGTGCAGGCAGAATACATTTTTGTGTCAATGACGTAATGGTTAAAATGGAATCGCGTTTAAGTTAATCGCTTGCTGCCATCCTTTCTAGAAAACAGCACATGCTGATTACAGGAAAAATTTAAGATGAATAGTGTATTTCGGAATTTAAAAAAAACAAAGGGTGTGTAAATACATATCACAAACAAATAAAAGTGCAAACAGATGAACTTGAAAGTGTATGAGATGTTGCAGAGAATGAATCTGATAATGAAGAATATGTCGACTCCAGTGCAAATGTAAGTGCAATAAACACCAGTTATCAAACAAAACAGGTTACAAGAGAAGAAATATAAGCAACAAAAATAAGAAAAAAATTAAAAAGTTTTAAAAGAAAAAGCACTTGAAATTTAAGGTGACGCTGATAAGAAGGGGGAGCCAGGACCTTAATCGAATCTTGATTTGGAAATTTTGACTCGTCTAAAGGAAAACATTTAAAATTCCGACAAAAAGAAAGAATTACAAGTTTAACATTACTACCTAAAAACTGGAGCATAATTAAAATTAAGAAGAAGTTTTCTGCTTCTGAGTACATGATTCGGAAGGCTATAAAACTGGCAAAACAAAAGGGTATTTTGTCCTAACCAAATCCAAAACTGGGAAGAACCCTACTCACACTCGTAGGGGATAAAATTAAGGCATTTTATTGCTCTGTTGACGTAAGCAGAATAATACCTGGAAAGAAAGATTATGTCACAATAAAAAAGGTGAAGAAAAAAAAGCCATGGCCACAAAACATTAATTTTGGGGAACCTTAAATGAGCTATGCGCAGCAGTTAGAGTTTTCTATCCCGATCTAAAAATAGGGTTCTCCAAATTTTCAGCTCTAAGTCCAAAAAACTGCATTTTAGCAGTAGCAAGTGGAACACGTGCCGTATGTGTCTGTGCCTATCATCAGAATGTGAAACTCATGATAGGAGCTATTAAAGTAGGCGTACCTGAATTTCTTGAAAATCCTTCCTTTCATCTTCCAAATTATCCACATTTCTTGGCTAATATGCTATGCAATCCTCCTCAGAACAGTTATGTTTTCGGAAAGTGTAAAGAACGTCCTGGAACTTCAAAAATAAGAAAACGATTTAGAGAAATGTTAAACGAAGATTTCGTTGAATCACTGACATACAAGTAATGGTTCATGACTTACAGATCGATACTTGAGACCACAGTGAATTCCAGTGAAGAATTTCTTGACTGTTTCTTACAGAATCTTGGTGAATTAGTGAGCTACTCTTTTATATCATCTGAGCAAAGCAAGTTCTTGAGTGTTCATTATGTCCCGTGACTTTGCTGCAAGTTATTCCTTTGTTATTCAAGACGAAATTCGGGCATACCATTGGAGTAATGTGCAGGTAGGCACTAATCCATTCGTAATATATTACAGAGAAACAGTATGTAACACAGTCTCTATCAAGAATTTAGCAATAATTTCAGACTGCCTAAAATATAACACTACATCTGCTTTCCTATTCCAAAGACATCTTACTGAATGTATTAAAACAGAAAAATTCCATTCACCATAGAAAATAATGTATTTCCCTGATGGCTCTTTAGCACAGTACAAAAACAGGAGAAATTTCGTGAATATTACGTTTTATGAGGAAGATTTTTTCCCAATTGACAACGTAAAAGCTCAAGTGGTGGTATAGGTGAGACACTGAAGAGGCTTGCAGCTCGTGCTAGTTTGCAGAGATCTTCGGAGAACCAGGTAACAACCCAATAGAGTTGTATCATTGGACAAAGGACCATCTCCCAAACATTAATACTACTTTTGTGACTAAGGAAGACTATACTGAAGCGGAAAAACTTTAACTTCAAGATTTGCAAAATCTATTCCAGTGCCTGGAACACGCAACATACACGCCATTCAGCCGTTTATGAGGGAAATTTTACTCGCCAAGTGCAGTCGAAATAAAACAGCATCCTGTATGCAAAGATGATCCAACGATCTGATTTCAACGGTAGAGGGTGAGCAACAAGAACGAAACTTATTAATATTTTTAAAAATATTCATTGTTAGCAGCTTATATGAGGAAATAAATTAGAAAATTGTGATTATTCTTAAGGTGTTCTTGTAGAGATACATGTCCAGTAAGTTATCAGATGTGAGGGCGGTAAAGAAGGTAAAACAATGAATACTGGCAACTTGTTTGACGATAATTCTGCGATTAGCGTAAACATGCTGTGACATAGTAATTTTTATTTATGAAACCCATTGTCATTCCAACTCGAAAATCTACACATTTATTTTAAAACTGAGTAAGACGTAATGTACTTATATTCTATTGGTCGACCACACTATAATGCGCTGACTGTATATGATGTAGCTGAATTGTTATGGCATCCATTATATTTCAGCGACTCATTATGATCTCACTCGGCGGCACGCAGCTCCCCTATCGCCCATACCGTTTAACATCTTCAAAGCAACAATCCACTGGGATCCATCCCCAGACAAACAATGAAATATATGTATTTAAAATAAATAAATTCTGTTCATTGTAATTTTAATATTGTAATAAATTGAGTTCATTCGCGTTGTTTCAATATTTTTCAATATAGGTAGCCTGCAAAAAATCAATAAATACGTCCAAAAAACTGCCATTTGTTTCAGTACTCGCAAACATGCTCAAGAGCTTGCTACCATGCTGCCATTCGATTTAGTATTTAGTTACACGCAATTAACAAGGTAAGAGCTTTTCGTAAAGACTCAAGATTTTGAAATTATAATGTGGTCGACCAAAACAGTCCTATGCAACTTGACTATAATGGTAATAAGAGGTTTATGAAACGAGTTACTGCTCGTTTTATAAACACAATCGTGTCTCAATTACTACCATTAGAGTCTCGTTGTTGCATTATATACCATTGTCACTCAGTTCTAAGTAACGCATTTTATTTTACATGCAAATTTTAAAAACATATGTATGAAAATGAAATTTTTCTAAATACCTCATAATTAACTGTCACATCTTTAGAATTTATCAACACATTTTTGTCAATTTTTCTTAAGACATTGCTGAGATATTCATTTTAGTTAAGCGGTGCGTTTATAAAGAAGCTATTTATGTTAATGGAATTAATTGTTCTCTCGCACAAGACATGTGTTGGACAGGGTTGGAAAGGTAGAATCAGATGACTGAAAAATTCAATGCCATAGCCGGGATTTGAACCACGGATCTCCTTGTAGTTTACCGGGAAAAATGCGAGTCAGCTGGGGAATTTAATGGCGTGCCGGCATTTTGCCATGGTAGCTCAGTGGTTAGAGTAACCGGACGGAGACCGGGAGATCCGTGGTTTAAATCCCGGCTATGGCATTGAATTTTCCAGTCATCTGATTCTATTTATGGTAATATTTGACAAGCCACTGAAAAAAACTAAACCTGGGAGAAACGTAAAGCTTAACTAGTCAACGGCTATCAACTCACAAATTTTTCAAAAAATCTGAATCCGTGGCTGAGGGCCTTGATGATTTTACATAGAATGATCCTTACGCTATAGCACTAGACAAAAATTACAAGCTTGCTTACAACTTTTAAAAAAACTACCCCTTAACAGAGTTTCTTTCAAACCTTGCGTACAGATTTGTGTTAATTGCGCGACCGGGGTGACATTTTGGGCCCTCATACTTTAAGGCTACACTATACATGTGTGCTACTTTACAGCTTAAAAAAATACAAAAAGATGTCCTTACTTCCAACCCCTTACTTACAAATCTTTACTCTTTTACCTATATGGACTACATTTTGTACACCTACCTAACAGAACTTGGTGATAATTATAGGCTAGTTTGCAATTATCAAAAAAAGAACACTCACTACTCACGTAAGCACATAAATTGTTTTATGCTTCTAGAACAAATTCTAACACCTTTGTTTTAGGAGCCAGCAAAAGTTATAAGAATGAGAGGGATAGTGTGTCACTTGTGTGTTAGAAACCTAATTTGTGCTCTGGGTTCAATATTAATTAAATGTTACTAGGACCTATATAAAGAAAGTACCTGGTAAATGCAATAAAATGACAATTTTCAAAATGCATATTCATTCAAAATTTCATTTTCTATTTAAAACCAATTCCCTCAGAACTCCAATTTCGAGGTTACCACTCGCAATAATTAGATACGTATCCTAAAATGCGTTAAGATTTGGCCGAAAACTAAAAATGAAATTTAGACCGAAGTCACCTTACCTATAGTTTATAAAATTCCTTACGTATACGTTTCCGACATAAAAATGCACGTGTTCATCTCTGGATAAGAGAATTAGTAAGTAATATATAAAAAGTTGAAATAATAGCAGTAGTAGGGATTTGGGGTTTCTGGCGCACTTAATACGCATGGAATGCAATTAATATGCTAATTAGCCCCGCCCCCACTTCCCCCCTCCCTCCCCCCCCGCAGGGCCTTGGTAGTTTTAGTTGCAGCTGCGGTCGTAAATCTTGTTGAGTACAATGGAGGCTTGACAGTTAAGCAATTAAGGTTATCCTTTACTTGTTAAACCGAACAAAGGGGCCATAAATTTAAGGTTCTGTAACAAAGGCGAGATGTTTTTCCTACCCATTCCACATCAGGCCACTTCTGCACCTAGTCAGTTACCCACCCCCACTTCCATTGTTTGTCGAACACGTGGCATACTCGTTCCACTAGCTTTTAACAAAAGAACAATGCTTACCCTTCAGCTGTCAAAATGAACAAAGCCCATGATGAATTAGGGTTGTGACAAAGAGAACCTAAGCCAGTTAACAGAGAAACAAGTTCTATTGTCCGGTGCAAGCATTCTTTAGAAAGACCATCTGGCATACTCATCCCACAACCCAATAACAAAGCCTGACCCTTTCCATTGTGTAAGAGATTCTATTGTGTGTGCCTTTCTATTGTCCTGGGCAAGACTAGTTTAGAAAGACACCTGCGGCGTTCCCATCCCACTACTCCATAACAAAGCCTGACCTTTTCCATTGTTTGAGCTTAACAAAAGAATTCGAGGGTTGCTTTATACTCGTCCTGTCCTTGTTTGCGTGAAAGAGAGAGAAACTTGTTTACCAACTCTGCGTAACGTCAGAGTCGCCATCATAATTTTGCCTGAGGGAGTTCTCTCCGATGTTTTACGACATCCTACGAATATACCCGAGCATAGTTAACAAGCATTCTGTTTCAGCCAGCGACTCCGAAAAAGCGCCTAATATACATTTCATTACATGAATTAAACCTCTGCGTGATATCCATAGATCGGTGT
Organism: Deroplatys truncata; assembly: GCA_030765065.1. Taxonomy (NCBI): domain Eukaryota; kingdom Metazoa; phylum Arthropoda; class Insecta; order Mantodea; family Mantidae; genus Deroplatys; species Deroplatys truncata. The sequence continues at coordinate 675,892,515 of CM060990.1, forward strand.
TCGATTCTTACTGTAATCAAAAGTTTATTGCTAATGAGAAATTGATGATTGATATTATTATATCATTACCCTGATTAATAAAAGTGCGTTCAGAGGATTGTAGCTCGACTCTTACCAAGTGAAACTCTAACTCGCAATAACTATTAAACTATGCAAGACCAGATTGAAAATGTATTTAACAAATATAATTTAATTTTTATACATTATTATCCTAATTAATGAAAGACCGTTCAGATGACCCTAGTTCGAATCTTACCCTGCAAACTCTAATGTGTAACATCTAGTAAATTACGGATGAGTGCTTTAAAAATATATTAAACACATGCGTATACTTAGGTATCCAAGTTGATATTTTTAGGGTAAAACATTATTATATCATTACCCTGATTAAAGACCGTTCAGAGGTTTCTAGTTCGAGTCTTACCCTGCAAGCTCTATGCCTACTAACTATTAAATTACGGAAGCGTGCACGATAAGATTAAAAAATGTATTTAACAAATATAATTTAATTTTATACATTACGCTGTTTTAATGAAAGGTATTCTTAGGAACCCAGAAGCCCATAGTTCGAACCTTACCCAGCGAAACGCTATAATAAATACTAAATTATTGAAGAGTGAACGGGTCAGATTAAAATGTGTTTAACAAATATAATTTAATATACACGACATTACAATGTTTAACGAGCTGTATTCTTAGGAACCACAGGTCCCTAGTTCGAATCCTGCCCTGCGAAACGCTATAATAACTATTAAACTATGCACGGGCATATTAAAAATGTATTTATCAAATATAATTATTTATATTAAACCCCTGCGTATACTTAGATATTCCGATGCCTAGACACGATTCTTTATTTTCTTTCTTCTCCCTCTTTCTTTCTCCACAACTTGTACACATCCAGGCACTCCCATATACACGAGCACATGTGCATACATCAACGTGCATACACAGGTGCATGCACGCACACACACGCACATACATGTAACGCAGCAATTATCTCTTTCAAACAGAGATATCAAAAACCTTTACGTGTATTGCCTCTCTATAATAAAAGTTTTCATTTCCCTCACTGAATCATTTATTCTCTTGCATAGAAAAACACATTCATCCCCCCTCCCTATAGATCGCTTCCCCCACCGATCCTCTCTGCAAGTCATTACATGTGATAGAAGAACCGGTTTTTCTAGCCGCTATATATAAGCAGCCCCTTCTCGCACTGCTCTGAATATTATTCGAGGTGTAATCGAGTCGATAATACAATGGATGATTTTAGGAGTGAATGCGGAGAAGAATCATACCATTATACATATTATCATAAAGAGTCGTGTAATGGTATCATGCATTCTATAGTGTGTAACATGCCTTCCTATCATGACTAGATGACTTCTCGAGGCATATGCACAGACAACTGTCCGGTCTACAAAAGAAGCATCATGTAAGTATCGTTTTTTATTCTTGAATGCAAACTCTAAAAAGCGTGCAATTGTTCTCTAAAGAAGAGTGAAAAAATTAAAATGGTTCATTCTATTGTATTTTCTTTCTTTCCAGAGAAACTGATACCGAAAGTGAGGGTGAGATGCTCAGCCTCATTTCAAATCACGGCTCTCTGTGGCATTCAGAGTACTGCAATGGGTATACTCACTCTGTACTGTGTGCAAAACCAGAGGTACACGACAAGATGGCGTCATACTTTCCATGCAATGAGAGCTGCAGTGTATTCCTCTTCAGACAGAGAAATTTAAAGTGAGTACCTCTTTAAATATATATCATTATTGTACATTACTATTGTCATATACGTAACTTCAGAGAACATTAATGTAAACATTAATTTATGCGATACTAACATACATTACATGCTACTATAGTACAAGAGCAGTTATATAAGACTAACACTGGAAATTATAATGACTTTTGCAGAATTCAAATGACGACACCAGCGCCTAAAACCGATGTAGATTCCGATGATAAAGAACCGGAAGATATAGTGGAATATCCCATTGCACAGCAGTATGCTAAACACATAGATGAGGAACAGGATTCCAATTCACAGCAGGCTGGGGATCTAACACAGACGACCTCCGAGTCTCCCCCTGGAAAGCCTGCAGAACTCGGGAAAACATTGACGTGAGTATTTTCACATATATAAAAATCATTGTTTCATTCCTCTGTAACCTAGCAGAAATTTAATTCTTTCAGGTTACCTTAACTTCACCCAAGCTCTTTTCTAAGACCTTCATTGTGTAATGTTTCAGGCGGTGCAATAAGGGGAAGAAGAAGAGGAACAGCTTTGCAGACCTGCAAAGGAGGCTGACGCTATTGGAGGATAGAATAAGCAACATCGAGACGCCCAAGAAACATGCCGGTAAGAAGCGTGTGCCGAGACGTCTACATCTCGAAAAGGCGCAGCATTAACATAGGATTCTTCTATGATCTTCCAGTGCTTTTAGTGAAAAACACAGACAAATTTGTATACATGACAATTCAAGACTGGGAGATAATTCGTGAGAGTCTTCCTACATTCAGTGCATTCCTCAAAACGAGAAAGTATCCGCGTGTGGAATATTGTGAAAATATTCTTTTTTCTTATAATATTGTTGCTTATATGCAAGAGACAGAAATAAAATTTTTGAACACTAATTTAAATAATTGTGAAATATTTTTAAATAGAGATGAAATTTGCAGGCTAAAAAGACTTGAATCGTTTATAGACTACCATTTAGGTAACCTGACTGATGCAAATGTAATGCAATATGTTGGAACGAGGAGTTGGAGGAAGAAAGTGATGGAAATGCAGGATAAATAATAACAATAAAAAGAATGAAAGTATGCTTTTACATAGTGTTTTTATTCATTAATAATCCTTACATTGCTAATGAAAAAACAAATCCTTACAATGATTAGTTTAAAATAAAAGCTGCATCACATGAGTCAGAGGTTTGTATGTAAATACTTTATCGTGAATTATCAAACAATACAACGTGGTCTGTGCAGGAATATTTGCACTAGCTTGAATTTCTATTCTAATGTTAACAGCACCATTTACAACTTCCTCTGGTTGATGTGAGCAATCTATAACAAATATAGGAGCAAATTTAAGAAAATCTTTTCTCTTCAATAAAGGATAGTTCTCTTTTTCATAGTAAGAGTTTTGAAACTTTGAGTACATATCATACAAAGATGCAAATCTAGAGTTTCCAAAATCCAAATTCATGTCATGATAGGGATAACATTCGCTATTAAGATAAATTCTCAAATTAGTTATGTTACAATGATCAAAAAGAGAACCGTCTTTAGATGCATTACTCGATCTTAAAGTTTGAGCACCCAAAATGACAAATCTCGGCTTCTCCATTTTTGATGTGGTGGCGACATTCCAAGTGAATGATTTAGTTTGCGGCACAGCAGGCTGAGTATGCAGATCCATGGTCCTAAATGGGAGATACAGCGCCTTGTCAGACTTGACAATCTTGAGAATTTCAACCTTTTCAGCATCAGAAAGTCGTATCACTGGCATTCTCCACTCGATTCGTGCAAGTTTAACGCTTGCATTCTCTTCACCCTCAGGCGCTATAATACAGTTTTTAGAGTCCTTGGATCGAATCAGCACCAACTCAAACTTGCTATTGAGTATGAGTTCCTTGTGGTCGTCAGCAAATCCCAGAAGCATCGAAAGCGGTACTATGGCGTTGAAGGCTCCATTTGCTGCATTCACAATGTACATGTCTTCTCCAGGATAGCACCATCCAGCATTCAGCAAGCGATCAGACTCCATTGGATTGAGAGCAGCATAGTTGCGTAAAGTTGAGGCGATCCCGGGGTTCCTGGTTCGATCAATAGTTGAGCCGTTCATATCCAGTCGAATCTCCTCAAACATGAATGCAATAGCGTTATTGGTAAGCTTTGCAGTAGTAGCTGTTCCATTAGGTTTAGTAATACTCCCCTCGATGTATAGATAACTTCGATTAGGTAAAGTATAGAAATCCTCAGCTTGACAAGGGATTCTAATTTCATCATTAGCGTCCAGAGCCGATGTATTATACGGTAAAAACACATGTTCCTCTTCTTTAGTGATCTTGTCATCGAATGTCGGTGCGCCGGTAACATTAAAGATGTCCATGATTATAGAAGTCTGAAGCCCAATACCTGGAGGAAGAGTCGATTACGTGATGTTAACTCTCCGGGTGTCAAGGGCAGAGTATGATGTGTGCGTTGAATCACTCCCTTATTATATCCTCGACGTCGTTGACTTCTTCTAAAATCTATTGGCATTGCAGCGGATGTGAAGCCTTATGCTTATATCCTCGTTTCTAAAGTCAATGATATTACCACTTTGGTCCACTACACGAAGACTAATTTGCTCTATAGCATTGGTGTTTATGATTGGAAGGTAAATTGGATTTGACGGCTCTTGAGAAATATGATATCCAGGCGGAACAGACGGGAAAAACTCGTAGATCGAGTGGCCGCTTTTACCGTCGATGAAAGAGCCTGTTGCAATACTGCACTCGATTCGAATGATGCTCACCTTAAATATATTCACCAGGTAATCAGATTCAGACAGCTGATTAGCTGGAATAACTTTACCTCTGAAGCCCAATAGCGAGCCTGTAGAACGATCACCGGAAAAATCAATAGTGAAAGGACACTTAATTTCAGCCTTCATTGTGTTATTATTAGGTCTAATAAAGAAGACATTCTCATCTACACCTAGCTTATCTCTGATGTATTCATTAATATCAGAAATCTCATAAGTTCCATCAGGTATATCAATGATCTTAATTTCATCATTGTGCATGTAATGAAATTGATTATTACTCCAATCAACATTAGGAATTGAATAGAAGGTTTCAAAATTCAGTAGAGCAATCTCATAATGATACTTTGGATCTAGCTGAAGAGGAGGATTCAGGTATGTAGTAAGCACAGACTCGTTGCCACTGACAGCAATATTGTAACTCATTGCGATAGAAATTGCAAGCACAAGTGCCCGCAGATGACTGAGCTGAAACTCTGAAACCTCTTAGTGTTATACAGTACCTTAACATCTCTGAGGTACCTTTCTATCTCTTTTGGGGGCTTCAAGTTTCCAAAGCTATCGAAATAAAATGACACGTTGCCATCCTTCTTTATAGCAACCCAATGAGTGCATTCATTCTCTGAAGTATCGAGATTAACAATAATTCTCTCTCTGTAACGAGGTCTTGAGGGTAGCTGATCGATCATGTATACACCCCTAAAATGAGGAATCTTTAAACGTCGGGCATACAAGTGGAGGTCTATGTTACTTAATGCTTTTTCCGGGACAAGTATAGCCCTCTGCCGGAGTTTTTTGAATTTCCTTTCTTGCTCGGCCTCCTCTTCCTTTCGGTGTTCCTCGCCTTATTCTTCTTCTTCTTCTTCACTCGTAGGCCTTTCCCTCTTGCTTCAATTTCTTTGTTATGTCTCATCATTTCAGCAAGTTGTTTATCCGCAGCCTTTTTCTTATTTACAGCAGAGGCTATTTGTGCAGCGCCTCCAGCGGCGGCTCCTAGTGCTGCAATAATTGGTATGAGTGGTAGAAATCCTCCTCGTTTCTTCTTCCTGGATCCCGCACCAACAGCTACCTTACCCTTCATGATGGTTGTTACTAGTCAGGCTGCCAACCTTTCACCTAATGTAGCATCAGATGATTGCACTCTTTTCCAGGCCTTTTCAGCCAAGATTTTGTCGGCAACGTTCCTCCAAGCAGAGTCCTTATGCTGTGCGTAGGCTATGTCGTGATGCTTACACACTTCGTCTAAAGGATTGATTCCGGGGTCTCCTCTCTTTAGTCTTTTTTCTAGCTTTGTCCCAGGTCCACAGTATCTGTAACCAGGCAAATGTGCTTCAAATGGCAGCAGGTTAATGAGAGAGTTAATTAAACCGGAACCTCTTTAGACCTTAACCCCCTTAGCGCTCATGGTACACTAATCGATTTTAATGGCACATAGTTCTTTTATACTCTGTCATTGCTTCCATTTATTAGCATATATACATTAAGGATGATTTATTTTATTCTAGTTGCTACGATGGAGCTGGTGAAGCAAGATTGCTCGCTGCCTATCCAGGTGCTAGACTTTGAAAGTGACTTTAGACGCGATCGTCACGGGAAGCTGTTTCCAGGCAATGTCAGAGCGCTAATTCTAGGTAGCTCCAGTGCTGGAAAAACAAATGTATTACTCAATATGTTACTTCACGAGAATGGACTACGCTTTGAAAATGTGTACATTTATTCAAAGTCGCTATACCAGCCAAAGTATCAATATCTCGTTAAGCTGCTTGAAAATATTGAGGGTATAGGTGTGTATACTCACGAAGACGGTGAAAGCGTCTTGCACCCATCAGAAATTAAAGAAAATTCAATCTTTATATTTGATGACGTCATCACTGAAAAGCAAGACAAGATTGCATCCTTTTACAGCATGGGCAGACATCGAAATGTAGATTCAATATATCTAGCACAATCCTATGCCAAAGTCCCAAAGCATTTAATAAGAGATAATGCGAACATGATTATACTCTTCAGGCAAGATAATTTAAACTTGAAGCATATATATGAAGATTACGTAAACACAGATATGACGTATACTGAATTTAAAGATTTGTGCAAAGGTGTTTGGGAGAGCTCTACAGAAGGAAGACCTTTTATGGTAATAGTTCCCGAATTTCCGATGAATGACGGTCGATATAGGTGCGGATTCGATGTATATATTAAAGTTGTTAATAAAGAAATTGCTCATTCATAGTTCATTATGAGTATTGATAGGTTTGGATCACAGGGGGCTGCTCCAGTGAAAAGATCGCTACATCAATTTATCATAAACAGAGATGGAAAACGAAATTACCAATTCAGGAACAAGAGACTGTGCATTGTTCAGGATCCTGAGGAGGACGACGACGCAAGCACTAAACGCTACGTGGATACGCTTACGTCTTCTACTGAAAATCGAATGCAGGAGTTCACGGAAAAAACGACATATCAGCGCATGGGCGAACTTCAAACTACGCTTAGGGATCACATCCAGAAGTCGCTAGACGTGCAACATGATGCTCTAATGGAATATCTGAATAAAAATACCCTTAAACGAGACGATGGAAACAACATTATCCTGGATGCTATAAGATTGAAGATAATGCTGCCACCTGAAGAGGACTATGACGTGCCAAATAAGAAGCATGTATTAGAATATATAAGTGCAAGAACACCACCGCTCGATTCAAACGGTAACGTTTCATTCCAAAAAAGAAGGCTAATTGAAGTAGCAGATCCTGTCGATGACAGTGATGGAGCAACAAAAAAGTTTGTTAAAGTTCACGTGGGAAGGAAACAAAATGAAATACGCCAAGATTTAAACAGCAGACTTGGTTCAATAAGTACCACGGTTACAGAAACAGTGGGAAAACACATGGAAACTATGGCGAACCGCCAGAAATCAATGGATGGGCATCTGACAGCTGCAATGGATAATATCAATATCCTTAAAACACAAATGAAAGTCATAAATTCATTAGTAGAGCAAATGAGAGGGGAACATGTAATTACACTGCAGTCGTTGCCTTTCAGAGGGAAATCACAGAGGTACATGTTAACAACAGGTCTTGAATATTACAAATCAAGTGTAAACGGTGAGATTGTTTCTTGCTATATGACGTCACCAACAGCTCCTACTGTAAGACCTGATACAATAATTGAAATAAATAACAAGTCTCTTAGAGCTCTGCCTGCACCAATTGCAAATGGTGATAGACTAGCCTTCACTGCTCCTGCAAATCGTGTAAGGGACGGCCATTTTCTAAATATCGAGCTGAAAGTCTCTTATAAACGGAAGTCTGCTAAATAAATAGGGTATATATTAATGCGAAAGTCTAATTTCAGTGTCATTTCAAGATGGACAGCGAGTGCATACGACTTAAAGAATCTGTAGCTATGCACACGAAGGCTATAAGAGAAAAGTTACGTTCTCTTAAAGGTCAGCAGTTTGAAACCCAGAGAGTGATGAGTGAAGCTCTTCAACCAGTGACAGATCCGCTTCAAGATATACTTGAAATACAGAAAAAGAATACTACAAGCAAGGAGGAATCCCCGAAAGACATGAAAGATGAGAAACTCTACAACTACCTTAATAAAGTTCGAAAGAAGGACAAAAATGAAATAGATGCATCATACGGAGTACGATATGAGGATGGCAGCTACATGCTAGGCAACAAGATTATTGATTTCATCAATAATAAAGTTCGAATAGGGGACGAAACGTATGAAACCACACCTGGATTGAAGGAACTCATCTTCAAGAGAATACCTGAAATGCATGCATACACCGAGGATAACCTTGAAACATACAGTAAAATACTTAAAGCAACACATGTTCATCGAAGAAACTTCAGCAAGCACGGGCAGCTGAGATCGGGTAATTCCTACAAGTATAAAAGCGTTATACGTCCTCTAGTAACGAAACACAAGGGATTCGGACTACAGTGGAAAGAACATCGCCCTAATACGAGGCAAGACTACATCTACTGGACCGACCCTAATGATCTGGTGGATCGCCTTAGGCTACTTGAGGCATCCAGAGACGCCGGCAATAACAATCATACTCAAGAAATTGAAGAGATTATTCAAGAACTAAAAGCGGCAAAGGTTATAGCATGACATCAGTGAAGCAACATATAGCAAGCGAGCTCCATGCTCCAGCCCGGAGAAACTTCATGCGTCGAAAGATTATCAGCAAGGGGCTCCACGACTTGGTGCAGATCGACTTGGTGGAGATGATACCGCATGCAAAAATCAATAAGAATTTCAAGTACATCATCATTGCAATCAACTTCTATTCTAAAATGGCATATGCGAGACCTCTAATGGACAAGACAGGACTTCAAGTTGCAAAGGCTATGGAAGATATACTGCAAGAAATGATAACCCCACCCAAGAACATACAGAGTGATAATGGAAAAGAATTTTATAATAAACATTTTAAAAATTTAATGACAAAATATAACATCAATCACTACAGTACCTATACCCATGTGAAGGCAGCTGCTGTTGAACGATTAATAAGAACTTTAAAAAATATGATGTATCGCGAATTTCTAGCCAAAGGATCATACAAGTGGCTAGACCTTTTACCTCAGATCATTGCAAGATATAACAACACTTACCATTCCACTATTCGAATGAAGCCTATAGAGGTGAAGAACAATGATCTTCTTCTGACTGTATACAACTACACTCAAGATCGAAAAGAGAACAGAGGGGCAAGAAAGTTTAGTGTTGGTGATTATGTGAGGATATCAAAGGACAAGGGACATTTTGAAAAGGGCTTTGAAGCTAATTGGAGTGTTGAAATATTTCAAGTTGTTCATGTGAATCACACCAATCCCGTTACATACATGCTAAAAGGTAATGATGGTGACTAGATAAAGGGGTCCTTTTATGGCCATGAACTGCGACCTACACTGTACCCTAATACATTTCTGGTAGAGAAAGTATTACGCAGGCAGGGAAATAGGATTCTTGTAAAGTGGTATGGATTCCCTAATACTCAATGGATTGACAGAAAGGATTTATTGTAGAAAAATAATAATGAAAATAAAGAGGCTTTCATTCCACAATAATGCGTGTTTTTTATTTCACTGTATATGTTGTGTTAAATAAAAAATTCATTATTTAAAAACATTTTTGTGTTTGCAGGGTTTACATGATTAAAAATCAATAAGTTGTTTTAAGTAAAAAAAATCATAAACAAAAAAATTACATATATATACAACAACATTATCACTTGCATTTTTAGGTCAATCTTCATATATACACACACTCACACACACACAATATATACATGATAAAACACTCGCTCATTAGACTGCATTTTACATACATTTTATAAAATTCAAAATCAATAAATTAATAAACAGAAAAGCTAAACATTTACATTATCCATGTACATATATAAATACATCCACATACACAACCACTCACGCATACACCTATACACACGCATACACACACACAGAAAAGCAATTTGTTTAAAAACTTCACAACTAAAAATTTACACAACTAAAAATTTACATATATACATCTAAGGGTCAGTCATACGCAGACAATAGTGACCCCAGGCAATTGTCTGGTCTGAACCTTCAATCAGTTTTCTCTTATCGTCTCTACCACAGAGAGCGACCTTATTCATTTCTATGGTCGAGACTTTATGTTTGAAACTTCGAAATGTTGTTGTTTTTGTTAAAACCTTTTTTCTAATATCATTTAGACAGCCGAAATAGTGCTCAAAATTTATGTTACGCATGCCGGTCTTGTTGATGCCCTTTGCTTTCATCATAGTTTGGTCCTTGTGTCTGTATGCATATAACTTGGACCTTAGCCCAACATATTCTATCATAGGGATTCCTGCAAACTCATCCTTGAACAGGCCGATGACTTTCTTGTTTTGCGGTGTAATTCCATAGCTGTTTTGTGTTTCGTAATTTGATGTGTCAAAATGCTCTTGATTTTCCTTAATAAATTTGTATATGTCGCTTGAGGTTTCCAGAATAAATGAATCCATATCCATGTAATTTAAAATTAAATCTTCTAGGCCTGGCTTCAATATATTGTAATAAAAACTGTACATGATATGTTTTGATATATCAAGGATGGCTTGCCCTATGTAGATGGGTTTGTTCATGTAAATTTCCTCTCTGGCAAGTTCTATCCCTACAAGATTTTCTGCAAATAAAATGCTCCGAACGTAAGTTGGTCGCGCTGTCAATTTCTTGCATTGCTTCCAACTTGTAACGATACGGAAGTCATTGTATTTGCGCACATTCTCAATAAATTTGCCATATACAGAGTTGTTCATTTTCTTCCATAAATTCTGACCGAATTTGGAAGTTTCCCTTGCACGTCTCTCTGTATTTATATTGATGTAGGTTTTCAGCCATTCTGACTGATCATATGCAACCACTCTATGGATCTTCTTTAACTTCATGCCCAAGTCAATGCACTGCTGGAGGTTTCTGTAGTGCAAGGTATATTTCTCTTTGTTCTCTAGTGTTGCCAGCAGTTTCTTGTATTGGCCTTCAGGTGGTATCTCACTTTTCGGGCAGAGAGGAAGGTTATTGTCCTCATCATGTAGGTGCTCAGGGTACTCGAGGTCGACTTCCAAAACGTATCCAGTTGGGGAATCAGGAGCAACAGCAAAGAAGTTTATGTTTAAAATTTCTTCTGGCAGAAGCCATCTGAGGTTCTTGTGTGGCATATGGCTCGCCATTGAAGCCCCATATAAATTGTTTATGTCGAGATATGCCAAATATAAGTCTTTTTGTGTCTGTTTATGTCCAGGAAGGTACTTGTTGTTTGCTTTAGCATGCCTCTTTGACACGGTGCACATTCCGCCCCTGATTCCTCCCACAAAGAATTTGATCATTTCCTCATCATGGATGAGGTCAAGCTTGACCTGAGTCACCTTGAGCATTGCATCAAATGCAAGTCCTGGTAGTGTATAGTACCAGCAGGGGTCCAAGTTATATACCTCCAGAGAGAGGTCCCTAAACTTCTCGAATGCATCGGCCAACAAGAGCGTATCCGTTTTCAAATAGAGGTCGCTGTATTCGCCTAGATTGTTAATGTTGAAGGTGTTCCAGACTTTGACAGCATGGTTGTATTCCTCTTGTGTTATATCGTCAAAATTTTCAATTGAAGGGAGCGCTGTTTCCTCTAGTTTTGAAGGAGAGTCAACGTAGCTGTAAGGGAATATTCCCTTAGATCTCACTAACTGCTGATGTTCAGGATCGGGATACTCAGAGTTTGTGATCTTGAACTCATCACTACTCAGCATGCAGACTAAACTAGATAGCTTATCGTCCAAGAACTTAAAGCTATCTAGAAACCTGAAAAAGATAGTCCTGTACTTTTTGCTGAATGATATATATCGCTCAGAGGAGTTTGAGATACACGAAATGGGGTGATCATCATATGCCAGGTGTTGCATCAGGAATTGGCTGTCATAATTGCTAAGGCAATGAAAAAGATGGGTATAAAGTTAGGTACCCGTCTATTTAAATTGCATGCATTATGAGCAGCCCCCAGGAATACACCGGTCACATGGCAGTGGTCACGTACCTTCAAATCGTCTACCTCAAACTCCTTCTTGCATATGTGGCAATGACGAGCATTATCGAAGTCAGCCACGTCCTGAGCAGTCAAGGTCATTTCTTCATTGCGGCTATATTGCTCAATAACCATGTCGGCTATTGACCTAAGCTCAATGAAGAACTCCTTGATTGCATCAGGACCTCTGAATAGCTTAAACTTCGACAGTGAATCGTCATGGCGACATACGAGCTTAAGCGATATAGAAATAGCCTCATGATGCTGGATAGCCCGAGTCCAGCTCTGATTAGCCGACGGTTCACAGGACTGAACTCGGGCTAACACGCTCTCAATATCGGCATACACAACAAAAAGTACAGGACTACCCTTCGAGTATGATGAGAACTCAATCACTTCACCCTGATTAGGCATTTTGAGCACCTGGCACTGCATGCACTTCAATTGATGCTTTTTAAAAGCGCCTTCATTATTGAAGTGCTTCAGGCAGGGCTCGCATACCCATTGTTTCCCCTTGTGTTTGCTGACCTGTGACCTTGTCAGCCTTGACATATCCTTAATCAGGCAGTAGTGAGATCTTCCGTTTTGTTCAATTAGTAATAGGTTAACCTTGAAATATTTCCTGCTGCTGGTTTGGTATAGTGGTATAATTGTACACTCCCTTTCTATTCCAAATACTGAAACTGATATTCCGTTGTTTTGCTGTTCAAAGTCTGGAATCTGGTGTAGGCTAACAGGGAAGTTTATCCCGCTGTAGTTGAATGCAGTGAATAACTGTTCTGCAGGGTATTTGCTCGTTCTATAACCACCGCACTTTGCGGGATACTTTGCAGCGAGCAAACACCATGCAAAACAGTATTCATCGTTGTTCTTTATGTTCAATACAGCTTTCTTGGCCTTGATTGCAGTAGGTATCTCTATGTATCGCGATGCATTCAAGGGATCATAGAAGCTAGTTCCAATAACAAGAGCCCTGACAGCGAACAGAGATTTTGAGCTTGCACCTCCTTCGAAATTCGAGATGTTTTCTAGAATTTCATCGACCATAGAAGTGTATAAGGCATTGAGATTACTTGATTGAAGACCCAGCTTTGTCTTACTATTGAAAAAGATGGTTTCTGCATGCTCTTTTTCAGGAGAATGTATTAGGTAGGTGATCTCTATGGAGGAATTTACTTTAAAACCAGAAGAGCTTCTCCTGAGTACAGAAACCATCTCTCCCAATACAAGATGTCTGCATTCCTGCAGAAATTGACCGTGGTCAGCTATCTCTAAAGAGTTTTCTATGCGGCTATTGAAAAGGCGGCCCTTGAACGCCGATTCAATAACCTTACACTCGCTGAGTATGACTAACCTTTAGTTTTTTTGTGTTGTTCCTGTACTCGGTGTCGTCACTATCGGAGTCAGCAGTGGTGGTTGAGTTGTCGCAATGCATGCGACCGATGCCTGATGGCCCTGCAATTGGTGATGGAGGTGCCATTGAAGATCCTGAGCGGGCGAGGGGGCTAATTGTTTGTCCGTGTTCCTCTTCAGCCTCGTGAGGTCTTTTGGTACCCCGGAGCATTGCATCCTCAGACTCCGGGTTCGTGACCACTATTGAAGGTTCTATAAAAATAAAAAAAATGAATTAATTGGAATGTCAGTTAAAATAGAAATGCAACAATATATGTTTATTAAATCATTGAAGAAAAAGCTTAAAGTCACGTGTTAATGATACGATAATTATTTATATAATTGTATATTTTAATAAATAATAAAACGAGAGAAAAAGTTGATAGAGAAAAGTTATGTGTTAACGTTACGATAATTATTATGTAATTGTATTTTAATCAATAAAAATGAGAAAAAAACATTATTGAGAAAAGTTATGCGTTAACGTTACGTTAATTATTTATGTAATGATGTTACTAGAATAAATGAAGTTAAAAAACTCACCATTCAATTCACGAAGCATCTGCAGGTACACGGTCCTGTAGGCGCAATTTTCGCAAGTGCACACCTCGCTGGGGATAATCGCCCATGGATCTCCTACAGGCATCGGTGCAACATCCTCGAATCCAGGAGGCGGCGGGGTCAGGTAGTCCTGTGAAAAGATAGGCGAGGGCAGGCTACCACCATCGTCCATCTCCCCCGCCCCGTCTGAAGTTGTTTCAGGAACTAGAACAAAGAAGCAAAAAGCAGAATTAGCTTCACATTGAATATTTTTGTTTGAAATGTGATAGTAAATTGAATGCTTCATTCCATTATTGAAGTTCTGAATTGTTCTCTGGTTATACATTGATTAATGATAAAGATAATATTTCTAGAAGAAGTGTAATAATATATCTGAACTCACCGTTCGCTTCGTTAAGCATCTTTATTGCAGCAACTTGGTAATCGCAGTTATTGCACGTGCAACATTGGTCCGAAGCGCTGCCCATGCCTGCATTCACCCCTGTAACGGGGGTGACATCCTCAAAACCAGGTGGCGGCGGGATAATATAATCACCCCCCGATAAGATTGGTGACGGGGGGCTATTAAACATGTAAGTGCCTTGCAGCGGCATATCTGATATCAGATCCCCCGCCAGGGGTGTCGGCATGTTGTACATTGTGCTGTTATTAACGGGCTCTCTATTGACCTGCATAAATTGGTTAAGTCGAGAGCCCGCTCCTCTGACGAGTGCCGCTCTTGCGACTCCCATGGAGTTTGCAGTATTACCTGTGAAAAGTTTAAATGTGTAAATTCAATTGTTTTTTATAACTGATAAAAGATGAATGAGTAGAGAAAGACGTGTAATATGAAATAAATGAGTAGAGGAAATCGTATGAACGTTAATAGAATGCTTTGTGAAAAAGTCGCATGAAGCTTTTCGGAAAGAGGAACGTGTAGCGAAAATCATATGAATGTTAATAGAAGAATGCGAGGAGAAATCATGTGAATGTCAATAGAGAAATGAGCTGAGAAAACCATATGAATGTTTACAGAAGATGTAGAGAAAATCATATAAATGTTACAGAAGAATGTGTTGAGAATATCATGTGAATGTTTATGCAAGAAGAACGTGTAGTGAAATCATATGAATGTTAATAGAAGAACGTGATGAGAAAATCATATGAATGTTAATAGAAGAATGCTATGAGAAATTATATGAATGTTAATAGAGGAATGTGACAGGAATATCATGAATGTTTGCAGAAGAAGAACGTGTAGTGAAATCATATGAATGTTAATAGAAGAATGAGCGGTGAAATCATGTGAATGTCAATAGAGGAATGTGTTGAGAAAACCATGTGAATGTTTTCAGAAGAAGAACGCGTAGTGAAATCATATGAATGTTAATAGAAGAATGCGAGGAGAAATCATATGAACGTTATAGAAGAATGTGTTGAGAATATCATATGAATGTTTAAGCATGAAGAACGTTCAGCGAAAATTATATTAATGTTAATAAAAGAACGTGTAGTGAAATCATAGGAATGTTAATAGAAGAATGCTATGAGAAATCATATGAATATTTACAAAAGAAGATGTAGAGAAAATCATATAAATGCTAATAGAATGCGAGGAGAAATAATGTGAATGTTTATGCAAGAAGAACTTGTAGCGAAATCGTATGAATGTCAGACGAATGTTTTGAGAATATCATGTGAATGTTTATGCATGAAGAACGTGTAACGAAAATCATATGAATGTTAATAGAAGAATGCTATGAGAAATCACGTGAATGTTTACAGAAGAATGTGTAGCGAAATCTATGAATGTTAATAGAGGAACACTGATTAGAGATTAAGTATGAATGTTTATGTCAGTATCTAAAGAACTATTTTTACACCATTGATGAAAGCGCTACATTTTTTAACAATTCTGATGTTAATTATTAAAGAAATGAAAAATTTAGATAAACAATATGGTATTCTTGCAATGATTCGTGTTTCACTTAGTCATGTAAAAAACTCACTCACCTTGCATTATGTAGATGACGATGAATGCAGTCTAGAAGACAATAGCATTGAATTCGATTAAGCGAATCAATATACTTTAACTTAAAATGTCGCAGTGGTTTCCTTATGCCCCAGCGCTGGTTTATATAGGGAGCCTAGAGCCCCTCAGGCAATTTCAAGCGTTGGCATGGCGGGGGGAGATGTTACACGTCACGTGATTATTGCATCCAATGACATCATCTCTTTCAGCGCATGCGCGCGTTGGCATGGCGGGGAGAGATGTTACACGTCACGTGATTATTGCATCCAATGACGTCATCTCTTGCAGCGCATGCGCAGAGAGAAGTAGCCCTCGGGCAATTCAGGTGACGCCTGGAAGTCGGGGGGTGGAATGGGGCTGGTGATGCTTGTCTTGTGGGAACTCAAGGCTCTCTCTTTTCCCACAGTCAGACAAAGACAAGTCGAGTATAAAGCAACCCTCGAATTCTTTTGTTAACTAGCAGGTGGTCAAACAATGGAAAAGGTCAGGCTTTGTTATGGAGTAGTGGGATGGGAACGCCGCAGGTGTCTTTCTAAACTAGTCTTGCCCAGGACAATAGAAAGGCACACACAATAGAATCTCTTACACAATGGAAAGGGTCAGGCTTTGTTATTGGGTTGTGGGATGAGTATGCCAGATGGTCTTTCTAAAGAATGCTTGCACCGGACAATAGAACTTGTTTCTCTGTTAACTGGCTTAGGTTCTCTTTGTCACAACCCTAATTCATCATGGGCTTTGTTCATTTTGACAGCTGAAGGGTAAGCATTGTTCCTTTGTTAAAAGCTAGTGGAACGAGTATGCCACGTGTTCGACAAACAATGGAAGTGGGGGTGGGTAACTGACTAGGTGCAGAAGTGGCCTGATGTGGAATGGGTAGGAAAAACATCTCGCCTTTGTTACAGAACCTTAAATTTATGGCCCCTTTGTTCGGTTTAACAAGTAAAGGATAACCTTAATTGCTTAACTGTCAAGCCTCCATTGTACTCAACAAGATTTACGACCGCAGCTGCAACTAAAACTACCAAGGCCCTGCGGGGGGGAGGGAGGGGGGAAGTGGGGGCGGGGCTAATTAGCATATTAATTGCATTCCATGCATATTCAGTGCGTCAGAAACCCCAAATCCCTACTACTAATAGCCTATAATAATGATTATTATTTAGTTTTTTGGCTTTGTTGTGTTTTATGTTTCTTTCAGACTGTACATTTCAAGAATGCTTCTTCCTACGTATGCGCTTTTACAAGTAGGAACCTCTACTCTTCATTACTGATATTCTGAGAGTAAAGTTTAAAAATGTTCAAATTATTATTATTGCGCAGTTGTGAATTTGTTACAAAATATAAACGACCTTTGTGAAGTTAAAACTTTTTCATTCTAGGAGTAATACCCATTTTGAAGCTTAATGTCTTTGAAAATAATGAACATAACAAATGATAATACAGACTTTTAATAACTGAGCTGTAAACAGAATCAGATAGTTATTATAGGCGTTTATTAAAAGAATCTATATTACACGAGAATGAAATATGAATTGCTGAATAAATTCAGATTATAATGCTGTGTGTGTGTAGGGTAATCTTTGAAACCACTAAATCGACTTTGGTAATTATTTCACCACAGAAAAGTAGTTTTCTAAATTTCTAGACTTTTTAAAGTTGGGGGGGGGAGGGGCGCTTTAAATATTCATACCACCCAGTTTCAATCCCGTTTCGTTGAACCTAAATATCAGACGATATTTTGACACTTTATTGTGAAGATGGTAGACTTTCTTTATTGATTTCCAGTTCAAAAGCGTAAATGGAGAAACCTTTGAAAAACTCCCGCTTCCCTTTTCAGGCCTTAACGTACATATAAACACTCTTTGTCAATGTAGACATAACTTTGTAGGGTTATGCTATCTCTCAAGGGATACCACTACCGTGTTCTCAATCTCTTATGTAGAATGCTAGGGTGGTTCATCTTCTACCACGACTCTCCCTCCTCTCATTTCCTCTACCCATCATCTTCATTGTCATTTGTTTCAGGGTTGTAGGACCAGGCGACGGTGTTCGGCGTGTTGCGGCTGGGCGGCGGCTTGCGCTCTGTAAAGGTTTCTTCCCTGGCGTCGCTGTAGCACCGCCCAACTAGGTGTCTCCTCAGCGTGAGGCTCCGCTCCGGGGGACCCTGGAGGTTGGTGGCTTGTGGACAGGGACCGTGCGGCGTCAAATGCGTTCTATCACAGTTCCTTACAACTGATGTAAATCGCCTTCTGCCTCGCGCCTGGCACCTTTTACCATGGATGGCTTTTGTTTGTCATACACAATGAATGCAATGAGTTACAGGAGTCCGGTTCTTTTCAAAAGTCTCTCCAAACCAACTCAACCTCTCTCGCTTGGACCCGTTGTAAACCCAATAACAAAGAAGTTTCTAGCTGGCTGACTTTTCTTCTGCATAGGTATAGAATTTTCCGAAAATATTTAATTTAAAAAATTATAACGCTTATCTTATTACAGATAATAAATTCAAACTGGACAGGTATCAGTATTTTAGAATACTCCAGCCAAGAAAAATATATTGTTGCGTTCTGCCCTTAGTTTATAAGTTATTGCGCGATAAGCATATAAACAGCAAATATCGAACTGTTGCTGAAAAATACGTTTCCTTTAGAAATTTGGAGCCAACGAAATCTCAAAGGGCTCTAAAATTATATAATCTGATAGAGGAAAACATTCTACATAGGATGTGTTCAAAGCTGAAAATTATAACTGAATATTTAAACCATGTTATGAGGAACTTGGCGACAGCGCGAGAGTAGAAAAGGACGAATCTAATGGCAATATGTATGTGACAGGCAGAGACAGAGATATCCCATTTACCCCTATACTGTCTTTTAAGGTTGAAACAAGCTATAGTAATTAAATTCTCACCAAACCTGCGTTGCATTCAATGCCTTTGTTTTACAGCCAAGTTATCTTTGTTTCTACACCTTTATTTGGGACACGCTCTGATTGTACGGTATGGTGTGGTGCATTATCCATAATAACGAAATCGTTCGGCTCTAATTTAGGGAAAACATTTTCGAACCAGAACCTGAAAACATGCCAGTCATTTCTTCATGGTAGTCCCCTTTAAGGTCAACTTTAAGGTACCCCACCGGCATTTGCCAGTTATCAGGACTGAAAAAGGTCTGGAAGAAACCTTAATCAGGGAGGACGGGCTTGGAGGGATTTGAAACGCAGACCTCCCGTTCATGAGACCGTGCCTTAACGGCTTCGGCTACCCCTGTCGGTACCAGTGCTTCTGCATTGAGGAAAACTTATAAAAGAATTGTAGATTATACTAGATATACTTGTTAATTTTCAATTACCATTATTATTTGCGTAACACTATAAAAGGCGTTTCTGGAAAGTGTTTAAAATGAAAACGTGCCCATGTTCAATGTGTACAATTATTTTCTGTGGCTAATAATTTAATTACTACTATCCGAGCTTGTAGTAATTCAATTATTATTCATGACGCCAGCCGTGAAAGCCTCACTATGTACATATTTTTTGGGGGGTTCGTAAGGACCGCGAGTTCGGGTCCCGTTTTGAGTATGCATATTTGTTTTTGTAAACATGTAAAAGTGTGCGCGCATGTGTGTGTATTATGTGGATAACAGTAGCAGAGTAGATTAACGATTGAGGGTATAGGTAAAAAGAAAAAGTAACGGAAGAAACACTGAAATAAAAAAGCCAGAAACTGGTTTTGCAAGTGCGTATGATTTTCACAAGGACTTTGGCACTTTGTAGCGTAGAGAATGTGGCTAATGTGTGGGGTATGTCAGTGGCGGCTGGTGAACATTTTAGTTGGTGAGGCACAAATTATAAAACTTCGATTGCATAGAATCTAGAAGCAGGGATTCATCACGCTGCACTAAAAATAATAAATGAATAAAAATAAACCGGACCGAAAAATAGACACTTTTACTTTGTTTTGAAAATATAGTCAAAAGTAATTTTATTTATCGGTATTCAATTTTTGTTTGACGTAAACTATTCACTACATACTTAAAGATTATTGAAAAAAATAATTCACTTTCTTGTGCATTTCATGTCTTCGTTAATAGTCCTATAGTTACTATAGCTACGTACTAGTGTTCAGAAACATCCTGCAAGAATTGTCAGCAATTAATACCTATAAGCAGCATCTGTAAGCAACATTACTACCCGTGACGTCACGTGGGGGCTTTGAAGTGTATTAAAACAATAATAAAGTATTGACTGTCGTTTTAACGCTCGCCCTACTGCCAATAGACTTCAGGAGATACCTGATTCCACCAAGCGATTACTGGACCCATTTACGAGTGGAAGCACCCAGCGGGCGGAATCCGTTGTCTCCGATGGTAGCATGATGATGAGGATGGCAGTGGAATGGGAGGACCTACAGCTTTTACCGTCAACTCGAAACACGTTGAGCCTTGGGAATACCTCACATAAGCTAGTTAGAGGTGAAGGCGAGGGCAGGACTGACTTAAAATCGCCACCCCAGAGCTGGGAATCGAACCCTGGACTCTCAGTAGGTAAGCCGGAAACGAAACCACTGCAATACCCCGAAGTCCATAAAATATAACGTTAAAGGCTGCAATAAACACTAACCTCTCTACAAATGAAGACTGTTCTGCGAACCTCCTCTCACTAACCTTCTAGTTTACTCTTATGATAATGCTGGCTCTTTATTTAAAGATACGTTGCCTTTATAGTGGAAGAGCTTGTTGTAGTTTAGTTTCCTCGTAAGCCAATGACGCGAAGCAGCAAACAGCTAATGGGAATAATAACGCTGACCTCACGACAAATAGCTTAGGGAAGTTCCTATTGCAGGTGCTCCGATAGGGAGTACAGGCTTAGTGGGCATGTAAATGAGAAAAGTCCACAGATTCTGAGTACCCTTCGTGAACCCTCACTGCGACACCCCTATCACACCCTTCCCATCATATCTCCTTTTAAACCAAAGCATTCTACCCTGCTAAGTCTGGGCACATGGAGAATGTGCCCCGGCCCGTTCTCTTCACACATACACACTTAGTGAATGTGAATGTGTGATTTGTGAAGACGCCTATAAATTTATCAATACATTTCCTCTTCCTTCTTCCCGTTTTTACTTTGACTCCGCTCTTTAACATGTGGCAATGTCGTAGAGATGCAGTTGTGGCCATGACTTAGCCGGCATTGAATTCTGCACCTGCTTTAAGTTGCTGAATTAAAATGATAATAATACAAATAATACTTTCTAAAATGCTAATGAAGAAAAAACAGGTGAGGAGACAAAACAGAGAAATATATTGGAAATAATCGTTGGATGCATAGGTATAGCTTAACAACAATGCACATAATGAGTGTGTGTGTTTTTTATTATTTTTGTTTCTCTACCGATAGCCTTAAACAGAGGAAGAATAATTCATTTCAGCAAATACTTTTGTATTCGCTTGAGAAGCCGTTTAAGCCGCGCGTTTCTCTGGTAGGTATACCACAATGCAGCTGTTGAAGCCTTCAGGTTTTCCGTATAAAACTTTATAATAGTTTTAATGCCTTCAAAGTTTATGCCGAAATTATTTAACGGCATTTATGGTTCAAACTAAAGGAAGGACACGTGTTTTGCGCCTATGATGTAGGCAACCACTGGTAGGTATATATTCAAGTGTGTCTGAGTTGTGTGTGCAAACAAAACAACATGAGTAAAATACAAGTTAAAGAAAATAGGTAAGTAAACAAAATAACGAAAGGCAGGAAATGAAAGATAGATGGCGATAAACTTGCGTAAAACTGTTTTCCCTATTATATCGCACAGGTAAAGCCGCATTTACGGCTAGGTACTGTGGCGATTTTCATTCCGCCCAGGTCTGTTGCACCCTTATAATAACGCCACTGTGCACTGGAGCAACCACAGCAACATAAAGGGAGCAGAACTATCGCACTGCGCCTGGCTGTTGCACCCTTATAATAACGCCACTGTGCACTGGAGCAACCGCAGCAGCATAAAGAGAGCAGAACTATCGCACTGCGCCTGACTGTTGCACCCTTATAATAACACCACTGTACACTCGAGCAGCCGCAGCAGTGTAAAGCGAATGGACTCCCGCACTGCTTCTCTCTGTTGGAAGCCATAATAACGCCACTGCACACTCGAGCAGCCACAGCAGTGTAAAGGGAAGAGACTCCCGCACTGGATCTGTCTGTTGGAAGCCATAATAACGCCACTGGACACTGAACAGAAGCAGCAGTGGAAAGGGATTGGACTCCCGCACTGCGTCTCTCTGTTGGAAGCTATAATAACGTCACTGTACACTCAAGCAGACGCAGTAGTGGAGCGGGAATGAACTCCCGCACTGGATCTGTCTGTTGGACGCCCTAAAAACGTCACTGTACACTCGAGCAGCCGCAGCAGTGTAAAGGGAAGAGACTCCCGCACTGGATCTGTCTGTTGGAAGCCATAATAACGCCACTGTACACTCGAGCAGCCGCAACAGTGTAAAGGGAAGAGACTCTCTCACTGCGCCTCTCTGTTGGAAGCCATAATAACGCCACTACACACTCGAGCAGCCGCAGCAGTGTAAAGGGAAGAGACTCTCTCACTGCGCCTCTCTGTTGGAAGCCATAATAACGCCACTGTACACTCGAGCAGCCGCAGCAGTGTAAAGGGAAGAGACTCCCGCACTGGATCTGTCTGTTGGAAGCCATAATAGCGTCACTGTACACTCGAGCAGCCGCAACAGTGTAAAGGAAAGAGACTCTCTCACTGCGCCTCTCTGTTGGAAGCCATAATAACGCCACTGTACACTCGAGCAGCCGCAGCAGTGTAAAGGGAAGAGACTCTCTCACTGCTTCTCTGTGTTGGAAGCCATAATAACGCCACTGTACACTCGAGCAGCCGCAGCAGTGTAAAGGGAGAGACTCTCTCACTGCTTCTCTCTGTTGGAAGCCATAATAACACCACTGGACACTGCAGCAACCACAGCAGTGTAAAGCGAATGGACTCCCGCACTGGATCTCTCTGTTGGAAGCCATAATAACGCCACTGTACACTCGAGCAACCTGCAGCAGTGTAAAGGGAATGGACTCTCGCACTGCTTCTCTCTGTTGGAAGCCATAATAACGCCACTGTACACTCGAGCAGCCGCAGCAGTGTAAAGGGAATGGACTCTCGCACTGCTTCTCTCTGTTGGAAGCCATAATAACGCCACTGTACACTCGAGCAACCTGCAGCAGTGTAAAGGGAATGGACTCTCGCACTGCTTCTCTCTGTTGGAAGCCATAATAACGCCACTGTACACTCGAGCAGCCGCAGCAGTGTAAAGGGAATGGACTCTCGCACTGCTTCTCTCTGTTGGAAGCCATAATAACGCCACTGTACACTCGAGCAGCCGCAGCAGTGTAAAGGGAAGAGACTCCCGCACTGCTTCTCTGTTGGAAGCCATAATAACGCCACTGTACACTCGAGCAGCCGCAGCAGTGTAAAGGGAATGGACTCTCGCACTGCTTCTCTCTGTTGGAAGCCATAATAACGCCACTGTACACTCGAGCAACCTGCAGCAGTGTAAAGGGAATGGACTCTCGCACTGCTTCTCTCTGTTGGAAGCCATAATAACGCCACTGTACACTCGAGCAGCCGCAGCAGTGTAAAGGGAATGGACTCTCGCACTGCTTCTCTCTGTTGGAAGCCATAATAACGCCACTGTACACTCGAGCAGCCGCAGCAGTGTAAAGGGAAGAGACTCCCGCACTGCTTCTCTGTTGGAAGCCATAATAACGCCACTGTACACTCGAGCAGCCGCAGCAGTGTAAAGGGAGGAGACTCCCGCACTGCTTCTCTCTGTTGGAAGCCATAATAACGCCACTGTAAACTCGAGCAACCGCAGCAGTGTAAAGGGAAGAGACTCCTGCACTGCTTCTCTCTGTTGGAAGCCATAATAACGTCACTGGACACTCGAGAAAGACGCAGTAGTGGAGAGCGAGTGGACTCTCGCACTGCTTCTCTCTGTTGGAAGCCATAATAACGCCACTGGACACTCGAGAAAGACGCAGTAGTGGAGAGCGAGGGGACTCTCGCACTGCTTCTCTCTGTTGGAAGCCATAATAACGCCACTGTACACTCGAGCAACCTGCAGCAGTGTAAAGGGAATGGACTCTCGCACTGCTTCTCTCTGTTGGAAGCCATAATAACGCCACTGTACACTCGAGCAGCCGCAGCAGTGTAAAGGGAATGGACTCTCGCACTGCTTCTCTCTGTTGGAAGCCATAATAACGCCACTGTACACTCGAGCAACCTGCAGCAGTGTAAAGGGAATGGACTCTCGCACTGCTTCTCTCTGTTGGAAGCCATAATAACGCCACTGTACACTCGAGCAGCCGCAGCAGTGTAAAGGGAATGGACTCTCGCACTGCTTCTCTCTGTTGGAAGCCATAATAACGCCACTGTACACTCGAGCAACCTGCAGCAGTGTAAAGGGAATGGACTCTCGCACTGCTTCTCTCTGTTGGAAGCCATAATAACGCCACTGTACACTCGAGCAGCCGCAGCAGTGTAAAGGGAAGAGACTCCCGCACTGCTTCTCTGTGTTGGAAGCCATAATAACGCCACTGTACACTCGAGCAACCGCAGCAGTGTAAAGGGAAGAGACTCCCGCACTGCTTCTCTGTGTTGGAAGCCATAATAACGCCACTGTACACTCGAGCAACCGCAGCAGTGTAAAGGGAAGAGACTCCCGCACTGCTTCTCTCTGTTGGAAGCCATAATAACGCCACTGTACACTCGAGCAACCGCAGCAGTGTAAAGCGAAGAGAATCCCGCACTGCGCCTCTCTGTTGGAAGCCATAATAACGCCACTGGACACTCGAACAGAAGCAGCAGTGTAAAGGGAAGAGACTCCCGCACATCTTCTCTCTGTTGGAAGCCATAATAACGCCACTGTACACTCGAGCAACCGCAGCAGTGTAAAGGGAAGAGAACCCCGCACTGCGCCTCTCTGTTGGAAGCCATTATAACGCCACTGGACACTCGAACAGAAGCAGCAGTGTAAAGGGAAGACTCCCGCACTGGATCTGTCTGTTGGAAGCTATAACGCCACTGTACACTCGAGCAGCCGCAGCAGTGTAAAGGGAAGAGACTCCCGCACTGCTTCTCTCTGTTGGAAGCCATAATAACGCCACTGGACACTGGAACAGAAGCAGCAGTGGAAAGGGAATGGACTCCCGCACTGGATCTGTCTGTTGGAAGCCATAATAACGCCACTGGACACTGGAGCAGTAGCAGCAGTGGGAGGGGAACCAGTCTATCTCGAGAGACAACGACTTATATAAATTCCAAACGTGTACAGTCAGCCAAGAGAGTATCTAGCGAATGTATACGCGATGAAATCGTTTTAGAAGGTAAGGCAGAGACTGATCAAGAGTTTCTTTAGGGTGGAGCTAATACTTTTTGAAACAACCTTACCAATGGGCCAAACGCTGTCATTAATAGAGCATTTTACCTTTTAGTTGCTCAGACGTTTTATAAGGACTCACGGATCATCATTAAGTATTTAGAAAGGTTATAAAATATTAATTAAATAAACATGCCTTATAAACGTAATATTTAAGTAGTTTGATTACTTATTTTATTATCAGGTCTTTTCTTGTAGTTTCAGAGGTTAAGTCTAATTCTGAAGTTATTTAATAGCAAATGTAAACCATATTTATTTCGGCCTATTTGTTTCTTCCTCTTCCTGAGTTGATGGAACACTTTCAAGAAAATTCACTCACTCACTCTGAACGAAGAAATTCCCAACTGCTTTAAGTAGGTAGGTTACCTAGCGGGATGGCTCAGGCGGTAACGTCTGTGATTCGCATTCGGGGGATCCTAGGTTCGATTCTCGCGGCCGACCTTCCTAACCCATGGGTTTTGTTTCGGGGGTTTCCCGGGTTGCCAGGCGAGCCCTGTGAAGGATCATTACATTCCCCGAATTTTCTGTCCCTCCATTTCACCTCCATTCTTATTTTACTTCACCTTTCATCTGCTTGGTCTGTTTCAGGGTTGCAACTGTCGGCTGGAGGTTTCGGTGCGTGCATGGCAGGAGAAAAGGATGCTCTGAGTTAACCTTTATCCCCCGGGATGAGGCGGTCTCCGGCTCCCAGGTTCCTGTAGGGGATATGTAAGCTCACAGGGAGGAGAGAGCAGGCTGAACCAGCTGCCATCCGGGGAGTTTAAATCTTTAAACGGTAGGGACCCTGCCCTCTTCCTGTCGTGCCTGCTGGTCCGGCCGCCCTCTGTCTCCTCTGTCTGGGGCCTAGGTACAAAAATCTGCGTAGGTCGTGATCCTAAGTCCCCCTCTGCTCCTAGTCCTATCCTATCCTAAATAAATAGGATAGAAATAAAGTGTTGGTTTTGATTTAAATAAAGGAAAGCAACACCATAACTCCCATAAGTACTACAACATACGCTGTATTTGTTCTTTAATTAAGGGCTGTTATAGCCCCTCCCCAGGCCCGCATATGAGGAAACCTGAGACAAGTAAGATGTTGTGAGAGGAGAAGAAATCATACGTTTCTTTTAATGTTGACTATGAATTAACTGAATGCTTAATCATAAATGCCATATAAATAATTTCTTCTATATTTTACAATTTTATAAATAGATAATGAAATTATCCCTGAATATAACGGCAAACACAGAACTTGGCGGCTGGCGGACGAAGCTGGTCAGTAAAACGTAATAGGGTGGAGGTGGGGCTGTTTCGCCCATTTCGAATTTGGACCAAAATTAAACAACGGTGGAAAACAAATGATGTAATATTAAAAGCTGAAATTGTTTTATGTTTATTATAGAGTGTATTTCGGCAACAGTTAAATTACATTTTCACACAAATAAACCACACATTAAATTAAAACATGCATAAAGAAGAAAATCATAAAATGCAGGGGCTTTTTTGCTCACTCCAGGGGCTATCTCGTTCTGAGCTTTTTTGAGATAAAAATCACAAACACTTGCCACAGAAAAACTTTCTTTTTGGTTCACCACTAACACACACTACATGGTACCATGTTCCACACTTCTGACATTTAATGGAGTTACCTTTTAACACGGAGGTAGGTGGTAAGTTTCAAAACCCGCAAGAAATATTTTCTTCCTCGTTTTTCACAGTAAGATGGCGAATGTCATTTGTTTCAAAAACTTTGTAAACCAGTCTTTTTCTGCCATAAGTTCTTGTTCACCCTACGAGTGTTAACATTCGTTTTCTTAGCTCTTCTGTGTACAGCCAAAACCATGACCAGCCAAATGTTTAAGTCTTTCAGCCAGATCTTTTTCCTCATTCAGGTAAAAACGGTGGGGTGCCGAAATGTAGCTTCGTCTCCCAATGCATTTTCTAGGTTATATCATTTACACGGTCTTTAAGTTTGGAAAAAGGCACAATGAAAATGCCTGCTGCTCCTCTTAGGCTGAGGTTCCCTTGAAGCAACCAGAAACAGCGCCATCCACGTCTTCATCTCTCCAGTTTTACCTGAGCATCTTCTTTTACAAGTTCCATACCATCTGAAACATAAATATATAGGAATTTCTCATATTGTGTAAAGATATAAACAATTACAAAAAAGTTATACAAAAATGAGTGAGTAAAAGTGAGCTTTATTTATGGACGCTCTTTAACTGCTGTGGTCTTTAGCGTTCCATTGGGCGTGAAAGACCAGAAATGTTTCTCTGAGGCCTCTTTATCAGTCTTGAGGTTCTTTTATGTGCCGTAAATCTAAGTCACGGGATCACCGGTTTTACTTCCCTTCCGAAGGAAGCCATGCTAAGGATTTTTACGCCCGAAAACATCCATCACTCTCCGCCGTGTTTGAAGCCGCGACCTCGGAAACTAGAGGCCAGCATGGTTCCACTAGACCACGGAGGACGACAGTAAGTGAGTGGAATAGCCCCCAAACTATTGAGCGAAGTACCGCAAATGCAGTGTTTTTAAATTACTCGCCTATAAAGTAGGACGACCCGCTGGCAAGACCTCCCCTCTGACACATACACGCTTTGCTTTACGCTCTATTCCTTAGGTATGTTCATAAGAAGAAATATTTATCTTTGCTGAACATGCATTGTGTTTGCTTACCTTCAAATGATTTTCTTGCTACCGATCCAAAACTGTAATAGTACCCACCAAATTGTCACGTCTACACTAGCTCACAGCAGTATGTCAAGCGCAAGACAAGATGTTGACTGCGCTCAACACATGCGCAGTAACAAACATTGTTATTTTGAGCGAAAAAGCCCTGCTCTACTCTAAGAAGCAGGCTCCCCCTTGCAGAGTTGTGAATTTTTGCTGTAAAACCGCTAATACATATATCATTTGCGCCCATTAAACTTACTGGCGCTCCGGGTAAGGAAATAATTGGTTCAAGAAGAGCATTTTATTTTGAAGCTTATGGTCCAAAAACCAGCTTCCTACGTTAACTGTTTGCCAGTGAAATAATGTATATTTGAACTCATCTTTCAAGAAGGAGTGGTAGTATGGATCAAAACTTTCAAGTCACCTGTCCAACTATCTTTCTGCCTCTTTTGTTTATCGTGAGCATGTGAAACAAAACAGACATGAGACACCACGTTCATCTAAGTGATAAGGAAGACACCTATTGCTGAGGTTAAGTTTTACCTTACCGATTGAGATGGTTCCGGTGTAACGTGTGAGGTTCGCATTCGAGAGAACCTGGGTTCGATTTCTGGGGCCGACCTCTCTAACTATGCCTTTTTCGTGGTTTTCCCTGGTTGGCAAGGCGCCGCTTAAGGGCTGTGCAATTTGGGTTGGTGTTGGACAGATGGCGCAGATGCATGCTCGTTGGAAATTTCTCGTTGGCCCAGCCAGATAACAGCCTTCTGTGAGCCGCCTCAGGTGGGTCGAGCTCTCCCCAACTCCGACGAAGGGAAGCCTTTTCTGAGCATCCCACCGTTATGACCGGGTCATCAAGCTTGGAATCGTTAAGGACCTCTACGCGTCTCTGTCGGTCTGCCTGCGGCCTTTAGCCGCCTGCGGTTCCTTCACCTCATTCGCTTCTCCTGGGAGTGGTAAGCACAAAAGATTCGCGTTGGATCCATCCCTGGTCCCTGGTCATTTCCACTTCCATCTAATTCTATTTTACTCTCTTTTCTGTTGTTGCTGTGAGAGGTAGTGTTTGTGCTTGTTTTGCTCATGTCTCCCAAGTGGTAATACTGAGTCATCAACCAGGTGCTACTTGCCATGTGAACATAAACGAATATGGCCAAGTCTATCAACGACAGCGTGTATTTACGTCCATGACGATGCTCCGAAATAACACAACATTTGGGAAATTCAAAACTGCGCAAATGTAAAAATACGGATATAGCTACAACTGTCAATAAAGTGGTTAAAATGATGTGAAACTTGAATTATAGGCAAGTAAAAGAGGATTCTGCTGTATAATAATGTCGGTAAACAAACAGCTGGAATCATTTAGGTTGATGATCTGTACATTTTAAATGGCAGGTAGTTACTGCATGTTAAATTTAGGTAGGTATAATTGTTCTAAATCCTAGTGGAATTAATTTATCAAACAAAACAGAAAAGGTGTAAAACAAGTTGTTTCCTTATTTTTCTCTAAACCATCAACTGCAAATGCTACTGCAATTTCGCTTGAGGCAATCAAAAGGGAAAACACATGAAGGCAATTCAAGAGAGAATTTGCTTGGCCTTATTTCTTATTTTCTTCCAAGAGTAGTGCCTGAAGTAAAACAGGAGTTGATGACCTTAACTAATAGCAACACCGACATAAAAAACTTTTCTCAACTTCCAAGGCTTCCTAGCTACAGATGTTGGAATACTTATCAGATCTTAGTGTCCAATAGGATAAGTAGAAGCAAGCATAATGTAACAGTGAAGAGGCACCGAGGAATCATGGAGAGCTGCAGTTCTTTTCTACGACTTTCAGAAATAACAGACAAGCCAAAAAGTGTTTGAAATAATATATTCTACGAGGGCAGTCACAGAAGTACCCGACCTGACGTATAGATAGTGGTTGTTTAAAAAAAATTACACAAACCTCCTCCTTCCTATACATACTTACCTGTGAAGCCCAGTAGAATGCCTCTCAAAGCTGCGGGAACGGCATAAATGGAAACCTGTATTTTAAAAAGAGTACCTATCCTTATTTTCAAACCCTTATATACCTCGTATAAAACTGCACCACTTGCCCAATCCGGAAACAAATTTGCGCAATTATACTATAGGTAGGTGTCGAGGAAAATTATAGGGTCCTTTAAACTTTAACCACTTATGCCTACAAATCTGGAGAAATCCTTGATTTCGGGGATCTTACTAGGCCTTCGTAGCTGGCCTAGCTGTCTTGTGCTTTGTCAACCTCTTATGTATACAAATCTGGAGAAAATCCTGCTTTCGGGGTTCTCACTAGGCCTTCACAGCTGCCCTAAATCTCTTGTGCTTTGTCAATCACTTATGTCTACAAATCTGTAGAAAATCTTGCTTTCGGGGTTCTTACTAGGCCTTCACAGCTGTCCTAGCTCTCTTGTGCTTTGTCAACCACTTATGTATACA
Organism: Deroplatys truncata; assembly: GCA_030765065.1. Classification (NCBI taxonomy): domain Eukaryota; kingdom Metazoa; phylum Arthropoda; class Insecta; order Mantodea; family Mantidae; genus Deroplatys; species Deroplatys truncata. The sequence continues at coordinate 675,923,140 of CM060990.1, forward strand.
AATCTGGAGAAAATCTTGCTTTCGGGGTTCTCACTAGGCCTTCACAGCTGCCCTAGCTCTCTTGTGCTTTGTCAACCACTTATGTCTACAAATCTGGAGAAAATCTTGATTTCGGAGTTCTTACTAGGCCTTCACAGCTGTCCTAGCTCCCTTGTGGTTTTCCACAGCTACCATCCACTTATCTCCTATTGACCATTGGTCTAGACCGTGACCATTTATTGTATTTTGAGAGCCTACTGTTTTTTACAAACATTCCTATTTTGTATGCTTTTATTATGCCGTTCTCTATATGTATTTATACAGAGGAACGTTTAAGTTTTACATAATTATCAAAGCCGCGACTCTTGGTGGACAGCGATGATCGTATTAGTGTATATGGTAATAGGTAACTTTGTTTATAAACCTGGGAAGATAAGCCCTTAGAAGCTCTGAGCACTGAAGAGGATACATAAAAAGTTTATCTTCTTATACTTCTCTCCGCAATGTTCAGCACTTAAATATTACAAACTTATAAAACTGGAGTAGCATTCCATAAACCTACAGCGGAGACTTTCTGAAGTACCTAATGCTCAGCATCGAGATAAAATCCTATAATACACGCTGACCTTAAGCCGAAACATTGTTAATTTTGAGGAAAGAGGTAGTTCAGAAACTTCGGGACTTTATGAAGGTACAAAATTCCTGATGGCCCCTAGTGACTTTAATAGTCTTATTCTGTCACTGGTTTCTGAAAATTGTAGAGATTTAGACACTTGACCTACTAATACTATAACTAACCATGATTTACTGGACTCAGAAATACATTCTGCTAGTGCAAAACATTTTCAAAAGACATTGAAAGGAATGAGTACAGTTACTCCTATTTCGGGGAGGTTGCTACTAAAGATATTTGTACAACAGAGTATTACAAAGGTTATAAGTATGCTATCATAAGTTGTATTTCATCATTGTATAGGTCAGGCATGGGGAGCTTGAGCTTAGAGGGACCATAACAAACCCCATCCTCCAATACCCCTTCCACGCACCTGTCCTTGTAGATGTCACTAATCACGGCTGACAACAAACTATACACAGTGAGGATCAGCGTGGTGTCATTTAGTAATGAGCATGGCAAACTCCAAACAGCGATATCACGTTAATAAAGCTTGGGAAAAGGATGACTTTTGTGTTCAGGATAGCAACGAAGCTGCTGGTTTATTGTGTGCTACACAGACGGCAGGCACTTCCACTCTTCACATGCAAATGACTACGGACATGATAACCTTACAGGCATGATTAGAAACATCCAGTAACATTGCCAGAGGAACATATTCATGATGTATAGTAGGTAATGTGAAGCGAGTAACACCCATACATCAGGGGCCGGTTTTCCCAACAGATGCTATATTTTAACACAATGTTAAACTGATTTAACACTGAAGTTAACATAAATACTTTTTCGTCAAACAATGTTAATTTTAATAATGTGTTAAAGTCGGTGTTTAGTTAACATCCCCATCCCCTGTGTTAAGGAGTTAGAATGTTAAAAGTTGGAAAATGACTGGCGCAAACCAAGCTGTTGATGCAAGGTTGCTACAATTGGCATTTTTGAATGTCATTCCTAAAAGAAGAGCAGTCGTACGTCATAATAAATTTGAAAGCCTGCAAAAGGAGGAATTTTTAAAGCATTATAGACTGTCCAAGGGGTCATGAACATGGTTTTATGGGAAATACGAGAGGTTAGAATACCACCAACAGAAGCATGGCCCTTTCTCCTATACCACAAGTGTTAATTAGGTACTTTATTTTATGCTACTAACATTTTTCATTTACTTTTGATAATGTTGGTATTTCCAAAGCTACCGTTTGTGGGTTTATCCGGAAGTTTTCCAAAGCAATTGCTTCAAGAAGCAAACTAGTTTTTCGGGTCTGCTTTATTAATCAGCGATAACACATTTTCGTCCACTTTAGTTTCAATGCAGTGTCCACCACCAGCTTTAAACCGTCCTAAACGCTCTTTGTACCTAACGTTTCTGGTGCAGCAATTTATGTTAGCATAAAATTGCCGTAGTTCTTACTGGACTTAGTAGAAACGCGTTCATTCCAATTACATTACGTGTGGATTTTGTCCCAGGCTGGAATCTTATCCTTTAATGTAAGACTGTCAGCTTTTTCTCACCTGATAATACATCTAATGCTTATTAACCAGATGTTAAACTTTGAACACCTTATTAAGAAACCAGATGTTAGAGTATTTTTAACATCGGTTGGTGAAACCATCAATAATGTAATTGCTCTTTTGTTTACAAAGAGGATGATACGATGACAGTTTAGACACGCGGAAGACCCTAATAGTTCCAGGCTCGAAGACAAACATGCCAGAGGGAAACGCGGAAGCCTCTATCATATCCAGGCTCGAACACAAACATCCCGGAAACTCGCGATAGCTCCTAACATTTCAGGCTCGAAGACAAACATGCCAGAGAGGTATGCGGAAATTCCTAACAGTGCTAGGCTCGAAGACAAACACACCAGGGAGACACGCAGAAGCTCTCCCAACAGTTCCAGGCTCGAAAACAAACATGCAAGAGACACGCAGTGGCCCTAACAGTTCCAGGCTTACAGAAAAACATGTCAGAGAGACAAGCGGAAATCCCTAACAGTGCCAGGCTCGAAGACAAACGTGTGAGAGAGAGAGAGAGAGAGAGAGAGAGAGAGAGAGAGAGACGTGGAAGAATCTAACCACTCCAGGATCAAAGACAAACATCCCAGAGAGACACGCGGAAATCCCTAACAGAGTCAGGCTCAAAGACACACATACCAAATACACGCGGAAGCCCTAAAACTTTCAGGCTCGAAGACAACCATGGCAGAGAGATACATGGAAGACCATAACACTTCCAAGCTCAAAAACAAACATGCCAGAGACACGTGGAAGTGCCTAACAGTTCCAGACTCGAAGACAAATATGCCGGAGACTCGCGAAAACTCCTAACAGTTCCAGGTTCGAAGACAAACATTCCAGAGACACGCGGAGGCCTACAAATCCAGTCTCGAAGACAAACATGCCAGAGAGACAAGCGGAAGTCCCAAATAGTTCCAGGCTCGAAGACAAAAATGCTGGATGGTCACGCGAAACTCTCTAACACTTCCAGGCTCGAATTCAAACATAACATAAGAGACACGCGGAAGACCCTAACAGTTCCAGGCTCGAATTCAAACATAACATAAGAGACACGCGGAAGACCCTAACAGTTCCAGGCCCGAAGACAAACATGCCAGAGAGACACGCGGAGATCCCTAACAGTTCCAGGCTCGGAGACATACATTCCAGAGACACGCGGAGGATCCAACAGTTCCAAGCTCTAAGACAAACATGCCACAGAGACACACGGAAGGTTTTAATACTCTCTTCGGTCTACCTCCCTTACAAAGACTCTGATCCACCATCGATAGCGGTGAGGGACCCTGTGACCCACTGCGGAGAGAATGGAAAGGAGTTAATCCTGGGGGTTGATGCCAATGCACAACACACATTGTGGGGGAGCACTGATATCAATCCCAGAGGAGAAAAGTTAATGGAGTAATTGGTGAGAACAAACCTTAATATTCTAAATCGAGGTAATGAACCAACCTTTGTAACTTTGCGAAGGGAGGAAGTCATTGACATAACGATAGGGACTAATATTATTGAGAACCTAATTTCGAGTTGGCATGTATCATCGGAGATCACTCTCTCTGATCATAGATGCATATGCCTTAATATCAAAGCACAAGTCACTCTACCAGTGATTTACAGAAATCCGAGGAAAACTGACTGGGACGGATATAGACGTGACCTATCACATTGACATCGGGTATCTCAAGGAACATTCGTTCGATATTGGATGTGGAGTTTGCCGTTGATGAATTACAACGGTCAATTCTATCCTATCATCAAAATTGTCAGCCTAAGGTAGCCTACTCGCCAAGGCTTGTGCCTTGGTGGACTAAAGAATTAAGCAGACTTAGGAAGAAAGCAAGGAAATTATTTAGACTTGCAAAAATAACTGGTGATTGGGATTCATATAGACAAGCCCTCACCAATTATAACAAAGAAATAGGCAAAGCCAAAAGGATTTCGTGGAGGGAGTACTGCCAGGGGATGGAGAATGTTCCCAGCAATGCAAGATTAATGAAACACATGGCAAAGGGTGTTAAAAAAATTGTGACCACTATTAAACTGCCTGATGGCACGTACACACAGTCTGGTTCTGAGACGCTCCTGCAACTTGCGAGGGCTCACTTTCCAGACTTTAAGGTAGACAATGACAGCAATTATGTGAAGGGGCAACCAAATCTGGACCATCTTTCTTTGGACAGAGAGGATTGGAACCTAATCAGGAGCGTAGTCAATGTCACTAAAATACGATGGGCTGTCAAGTCGTTTGGACCATATAAATCGGCAGACCCTGATTTAATCATTCCTGCATTTCTACAATATGGTATTGATTCAGTTCAATCCCTACTTTGTGGTATTTTTAGAGTTTGCCTAGCATGTGGATATATACCCATGGCTTGGAGACAAACAAAGGTGGTATTTATACCTAAACCAGGGTGTCCTAGTTACGCCCAGGCCAAGAGTTATCGCCCTATAAGTCTCTCCTCTTTTATGCTTAAAACTCTGGAGAGGTTAGTGGATAGGCACATTAGGGATTATGTTTTAATGGAACATCCATTAAACAAGTACCAATTTGCCTATCAAATAGGGAAATCAACGGAAGCAGCACTTCATCAAGTGGTCTCGACTATTGAGAAGGCGCTTAATACCAGAGAAATAGCCATTGGTGCTTTTCTTGATATTGAAGGTGCTTTGACACGACATCTTGTGATGTCGTGTCGAACGCCCTCTATGGACACGATGTACCTTCACTTCTTTGTGAGTGGATACGTTTTGTCTTACAACATAGGAAGATAACCATGAATCTATGTGGGGAGACGTTGGATGTGTCCACGGAGAGGGGCTGCCCGCAGGGGGTGTTTTATCACCCCTGCTATGGAACCTTGTAGTGGACACACTTCTTTGCGCACTCAATAGTGATGGTTACTTCACAGTTGGTTTTGCAGATGATATTGCAATAATCATAAGAGGGAAATTTCCTCACATAGTTTCTCAAGTGCTACAAATGGCGCTTAAGAAAGTGGAAGCTTAGTGCAAGATGAATAATCTAACTGTTAATCCAAGCAAAACAGTAGTGGTACCCTGTACCAGGAGAAGGGGGCCTGATTTAACCAGACTCTCTCTCTCTCTCTCTCTCTCTCTCTCTCTCTCTCTCTTTGGTGAAGTAGTGCCCTATTCAACACAAGTTAAATATCTTGGGCTTGTTTTAGACAAGAAATTAACTTGGAAACATCACATGGAATTATGTATTACCAAAGCCTACAGAGTCTTTTGGACATGTAGAGGTATGCTTGGTAAGAAACCTAGCATAGTGTATTGGATATACACTGCCATGGTGAGACCTATATTCTCTTATGCCACACTGATGTGGTGGCCTAGAGTAATTTAAAGGTGTGCAGAAAGGAATTCTGTAAATTACAGAGGACCTTCTGCATTTCAATTATGGGAGCCTTCAAAACTACTCCAACTGCGGCAATGGAGATGCTGATTGGGCTCACACCTCTCCACATATGGATGAAGGCAGAAGCCATGATCGCGTATCACCGTATTTGTCGCCAAACCAAAGTGTCTAATACTGGACATATTAATCATCTCAAGCTTCCTTGGGATAAGAATGTACAACAGATACTCAACATCGGGACTGACATTCTTAAAACAAGATTCAAGTTTGATTTGCAATTTACGGTCTCCTATCCACAGCGGAGTGAATGGGAAAGACTGGTAAAACCTCATAATAACAAAGGCCCAATCTGGTATACTGATGGTTCTAGAACCAAATCGGGAACGGGGGCTGGGCTTTACGGTAATGGCACCAAGATTTCTTATAGTCTTGGTACCTTAGCTACAGTTTTCCAGGCTGAGGTTTATGCAATCCTAGCCAGTGTCATGGAAAGCATTAAAAGGAGATATAAGAATAGAAGTGTTCTTATCCTCTCAGATAGTCAAGCTGCTCTTAAAGCACTTGAATCACCATCAATAAAATCAAAGCTCGTCTCAGAATGCTGGGAATCCTTAATGACACTGGCTGAACACAATAAGGTTCAACTTATGTGGGTGCCAGGACACATAGGTATACCAGACAATGAGAAAACAGATGAAGCAGCCAGGATTGGCAGTGAAATCCCATCTTTTGGTCCGGAGCCTGTACTGGGAGGTCCTACAGACCAGTGAAACAGGCTATTGAGTGCTGGGCTCAAGCAGAACACAAGAACTACTGGAACTCCATTGAGGGTTGCAGACATTCCAAGTTGTTTATTACAGAGCTGGATAACAGCCGGGCAAAATACTTGCGCGGTCTTAGTAGAAGAAGACTTGCATGGGCAACAGGATTCATTAAAGGACACTGTGCCCTAAAGTTTAATCTATACAGAATGGGATTGTTTAACAACCCTATCTGTAGTAGTTATCTAGAAGGAGATGAGACTGTTACTCATCTACTATGTGATTGCCCTGCTCTTGCGAATTAAAGAGCAAGTATTTTTGGCAATCACTTTCCAAAGATAGATGAACTATCGAAATCCTCAGTTAGCAGTATGGTTAAGTTCATATCGAGCAACAGACTACTTAACTGATGAAAGGGGGGATACGCAATAGATCTTAAGGTCGCAGTGCTTGGGCATAAAACCCACCCCTTTTCAAACTAGAACTAGAACTAGACGCACGGAAGACACTAACAGTTCCAGGCTCGAAGACAAACATAATAGAGAGACACGCGAAACTCCCTAACTGTTCCCGGCTCGAGCACAAACATGCCAGAAACACGCGAAATCTCTAACTTTTCCAGCTTCGAAGACAAACATGTCAGAGAGACACGTGAATTTCCTAAGCTTTCTAGGCTCGAAGTCAAACGTGCCAGAGCCACATGAAAGCTCCTAACAGTTCCAGGATCGAAAACAGAAATACCAGAGACATGCGCAGGCCCTAAGAGAACCAGGCTGGAAGACAAATATGCCAGAGAGACACGCGGAAGTTGCTAACAATTCCAGGCTCGAGGACAAGCGTGTTAGAAAGATTCGCGAAAGTCACTAAGATTCCAGACACGAAAACAAACATGACACAGAGACACGTGAAAGCTCCTAACAAATCCCAACAAGGCCTTCAACGTTCCAGCCTCGATAACAAACATATCAGAGAGATACGCACACGTCCCTAGCAGTTCCAGGCTCAAAGACAAACATGCCAGAAAAATATGCGGAAGCTGCTAACAAATCCAGGCTCGGAGAGAAGCACGCCAGAGGGAAACAAGTAAGGCCCAAACAGTTCCAGGCTCGAAGACAAACAGGCCAGAGAGACAAGCGGAAGTACGTAAAAGTGCCAGGCTCGTAGACAGACATACCAGAGACACACGGAAGTCCGTAACAGTTCCACGCTCGTAGAAAAAATATGCCAGAAGGGCACGCGGAAGCTTCTAAAAATGCAGGCTCGAAAATGAACATGCCAGAGGGACAAACGGAAGCCCATAACAGTACGAAGTTCGAAGACAAAGATGCCGGAGACAGGCGGAGGCCCTAACAGTTCCACGCTCGACTACAAGCATGCCATTGAGATGCGACAGTTTCTAACTATTCGAGGCTCTAAGACAAACGAGCCAGAGTGACACGAGGAAGCCCATGGCAGTTCCTGGCTCGAAGAAAACACATGTAAGAGAGACACGTGGAAGCACCTAACAGTTTCAGGCTCGAAAACAAACACGCCAGAGAGACACGTGAATGTCCCTAACTGTTCCAGGCTCCAAGACAAACGTGCCAGAGTAACACGGAAGGTCCATAACAGTTCCAGGGTCGAAGACAAACATGTAAGTGAGACCCGCGGAAGCTCCTAACAGTTCCAGGCTCAAATTCAAACATACCAGAGAGACACGCAGAAGCTCCTGACAATTCCAGGCTCGGAGAAACACATGCCAGAGACACACGCGGAAGTCCCTCACAGTTCCAGACTGGAAGAAAAACATGCCAGAGAAGCGCGGAGGCCCTAAAAGTTCCAGGCTTGAAGAGAAATATGCCAGAGAGAAACGCGGAAGCTCATAAGAGTTCCAGGATCCAAGATAAACACGCCAGAAACACACGTGGAATCCCCTACAGTTCCAGGCTCGAAGACAAACATGCCGGATAGTCACGCGGTAGTCCCTAACACATCCAGGCTCGATTTCAAACACAACCAGAGAGACACTCGGAAATCCCTAACTGTTCTAGGTTCCAAAACAAACGTGCCAGAGTAACACGGGAAGTCCATAACAGTTCCAGGCTCGAAGACAAACATGTAAGAAAGACACGCGGAAGCTCCTAACAGTTCCAGGCTAAAACACAAACATACCAAAGAGACACGCAGAAGCTCCTAACAATTCCAGGCTCGGAGAAACACATGCCAGAGACACGCGGAAGTCCCTCAGATTTCCAGGTTGGAAGAAAAACATGCCAGAGAAGCGCGGAGGCCCTAAAAGTTCCAGGCTCGAAGAGAAATATGCTAGAGAGACACGCGGAAGACCCTAACAGTTCCAGGATCCAAGACAAACATGCTAGAAACACACATGGAAGCTCTAACAGTTGCAGGATCCAAGACAAACATGCTAGAAACACACGTTGAAGCCTCTAACAGTACCAGGATCCATGACAAACATGTCAGAAACACACGTGGAAGCCTCTAACAGTTCCAGCCTCGAAGACAAACATGCCGGATAGTCACGCGGTAGTCCCTAACACATCCAGGCACGATTTCAAACATAACCAGAGAGACACTCAGAAGTCCCTAACAGTTCCAGGCTCGAATACAAATAAGGCAGAGACCCGCGGAGATCTAACGGTTCCAGGCTCGATAACAAACATGCAAGAAAGACACGCGGAAGCCCCTAACAGTTCCGGACTAGAAGACAAACAAGCCAGAGAAATACGCAATAGCCCTAGCTGTACCAGGCTTTAAGACTAACATGCCTGAGAGACACGCCGATGCTGCTAACCTTCCAGGTTCCAAGACAACATGCCAGAAAGACACGCGGAAGTCCCTAAAAGTTCCAAGATCGAAGGCTAACATGTTAGAAAGACACGCGAAAGACCCTAAGATTCCAGACTCGAAGACAAACATGACAGAGAGACACGTGAAGGTCCCTAACAGTTCCCGGCTAGAAAACAAGCATGTGAGAGACACGCGAAGTCCCTAACAGTTCCAGGATCGAAGACAAACAGGCCAGAAAGACACTCGGAAGTCCCTAATAGTAAGAGGCTCGAGGACATTACAGAGAGACACGCGGAAGAAAATAACATTTCCAGACACGCAGAAAAACATGCCAGAGACACACGGAGGCCCTAAAACTTCCTGGCTCGACAAAAAACATGCCATTGAGACCCGACAGTCCCAGGCTCGAAGACCAACATGTAAGAGAGACACGTGGAAGCCCCCAACAGTTCCAGGCTCGAATAACAACATACCAGAGAGACACGCTAAAGCTCCTAACAATTCCAGAATCGAAGAAACAAATGACAGAGAGATACGCTGAAGTCCCTCACAGTTCCAGGCTGGAACAAAAAAAAACATGCCGGAAAAGCGCAGAGGCCCTAAAAGTTCCAGACGCGAAGAGAAATATGCCAGAAAGACACGCGGAAGCTCCTAATAGTTCCAGAATCCAAGACAAACATGTCAGAAACACACGCGGAAGCCTGTAACAGTTCCATGCTTGAAGACAAACATGCCTGATAGCCACGCGGTAGTCCCTAACACTTCCAGGCTCGATTTAAAACATAACGAGAGAGACACACGGAAGTCCCTAGCAGTTCCAGGCTTGAAGACAAACATGCAAGAGAGGCACGCGGAAGCCCCTAACAGTTCCGGACTAGAAGACAAACTTGCCAGAGAAATACACGGTAGCCCCTACTGTTCCAGGCTTGAAGACTAACACGCCTGAGAGACACGCGGATCTGCTAACAATTCCAGCGTAAAAGACAACATGCCAGAGAGACCCGCGGAAGACCTAACAGTCCCAGGGTCGAAGACAAACACGCCAGAGAGACAGGCGGAGGTCCCTAACAGTTCCAAGATCGAATACAAACTTTAAACTGAGACACGCGGAAGCTTTTAACAGTTCCAGGCTTGGAGCCAGTCATGCCAGAAGGACACACGGAAACTCCTAACTGTTCCAGGCACGAAGACAAACATGGAAGAGAATATTGGAGGATCTAACACTTGCAAGCTCGAAGATAAACTGCCAGCTAGAGATGTGCAACCCCTTAGCAGTTCAAGGCTTGAAGACAAACATGCCAAATAGACACGTGGAACTCCCTAAAAGTTCCAACGTCGAAGCCAAAAATGTCAGAGAGACACGCGGAGTCCCTAAACTTCCAGGATCGAATACAAACTTACCAGAGAGACACTCGGAAGACCCTAAGAGTAGCAGGCTCAAAGACAATACAGAGAGACACGAGAAAGTCCCTAACAGTTCCAGGCTAAAACACAAACATACCAAAGAGACACGCAGAAGCTCCTAACAATTCCAGGCTCGGAGAAACACATGCCAGAGACACGCGGAAGTCCCTCAGATTTCCAGGTTGGAAGAAAAACATGCCAGAGAAGCGCGGAGGCCCTAAACGTTCCAGGCTCGAAGAGAAATATGCTAGAGAGACACGCGGAAGCCCCTAACAGTTCCAGGATCCAAGACAAACATGCTAGAAACACACGTGGAAGCTCTAACAGTTGTAGGATCCAAGACAAACATGCTAGAAACACACGTTGAAGCCTCTAACAGTACCAGGATCCATGACAAACATGTCAGAAACACACGTGGAAGCCTCTAAAAGTTCCAGCCTCGAAGACAAACATGCCGGATAGTCACGCGGTAGTCCCTAACACATCCAGGCTCGATTTCAAACATAACCAGAGAGACACTCAGAAGTCCCTAACAGTTCCAGGCTCGAATACAAATAAGGCAGAGACCCGCGGAGATCTAACGGTTCCAGGCTCGATAACAAACATGCAAGAAAGACACGCGGAAACCCCTAACAGTTCCGGACTAGAAGACAAACAAGCCAGAGAAATACGCAATAGCCCCAGCTGTACCAGGCTTTAAGACTAACATGCCTGAGAGACACGCCGATGCTGCTAACCTTCCAGGTTCCAAGACAACATGCCAGAAAGACACGCGGAAGTCCCTAAAAGTTCCAAGATCGAAGGCTAACATGTTAGAAAGACACGCGAAAGACCCTAAGATTCCAGACTCGAAGACAAACATGACAGAGAGACACGTGAAGGTCCCTAACAGTTCCCGGCTAGAAAACAAGCATGTAAGAGACACGCGAAGTCCCTAACAGTTCCAGGATCGAAGACAAACAGGCCAGAAAGACACTCGGAAGTCCCTAATAGTAAGAGGCTCGAGGACATTACAGAGAGACACGCGGAAGAAAATAACATTTCCAGACACGCAGAAAAACATGCCAGAGACACACGGAGGCCCTAAAACTTCCTGGCTCGACAAAAAACATGCCATTGAGACCCGACAGTCCCAGGCTCGAAGACCAACATGTAAGAGAGACACGTGGAAGCCCCCAACAGTTCCAGGCTCGAATAACAACATACCAGAGAGACACGCTAAAGCTCCTAACAATTCCAGAATCGAAGAAACAAATGACAGAGAGATACGCTGAAGTCCCTCACAGTTCCAGGCTGGAACAAAAAAAAAACATGCCGGAAAAGCGCAGAGGCCCTAAAAGTTCCAGACGCGAAGAGAAATATGCCAGAAAGACACGCGGAAGCTCCTAATAGTTCCAGAATCCAAGACAAACATGTCAGAAACACACGCGGAAGCCTGTAACAGTTCCATGCTTGAAGACAAACATGCCTGATAGCCACGCGGTAGTCCCTAACACTTCCAGGCTCGATTTAAAACATAACGAGAGAGACACACGGAAGTCCCTAGCAGTTCCAGGCTTGAAGACAAACATGCAAGAGAGGCACGCGGAAGACCCTAAGAGTAGCAGGCTCAAAGACAATACAGAGAGACACGAGAAAGTCCCTAACAGTTCCAGGCTGGAAGACAAGCATGCCAGACACACGCGGAAGCACAAAACATTCCTAGGCTTGAGTACATACATACCAGAGAAACTTGGGGGCCATAACAGTACCAGCCCCGAAGACAAACACGACAGGGAGATACGCGGAAATGCCTAACAGTTCCAGGCTCGAAAAAAAAACATGTTAGAGAGAGACGCAGACGTTCCTAACAGTTCCAAGCTCAAAAACAAACATGCCAGAGACAAACGGAAGCCTCTAACAGTACCAGGCTCGAATACTAACATGCCAGAGTCACGCGGAAGTGGCTAAAAGTGACAGGCTCGAAGACAAACATGGTAGAGAAACACACGGAGGACCCAACACTTCCAGGCTCGAAGACAACCATGGCAGAGAGATACACGGAAGACCATAATAGTTCCAGGCTCAAAAACAAACATACCAGAGACACGCGGAAGTGCCCAACTGTTCCAGGTTCGAAGACAAACATTCCAGAGATACGCTGTGGCCTAAAAATTCCAGTATCGAAGACAAACATGCCAGAGAGATTGCCGGAAGTCCCGAACAGTTCCAGGCTCAAAGACAAGCATGCCAGAGAGAATGCCGGAAGTCCCGAATAGTTCCAGGCTCGAAGACAAACATGAAGGAGAGACACGTGGGAGCCCCTAACAGTTCCGTGCTCGACGTCAACATGGTGGATAGTCACGCGAAACTCTCTAACATTTCCAGGCTCGAGTTCAAACACAACCTAAGAGATACGCGGAAGACACTAACAGTTCCAGGCTCGGAGACAAACATTGCAGAGACACGCGGAGGTTACAACAGTTCCAAGCTCGAAGTCAAACATGCCACAGAGACAAACGGCAGAACCTAAAAGTTCCAGGCTCGTAGACAAACATAATTGAGTGACATGCGAATCTCCCTAACTGTTCTCGGCTCGAGCACAAACATGCCAGTGACACACGAGATCTCCAGCTTTTCCAGGTTGGAAGACAGACATGTCAGAGAGGCACGCGAAATTCCTAACATTTCTAGGCTCGAAGTCAAACGTGCCAGAGGCACACGAAAGCTCCTAACAGTTCCAGGATCGAAAACAGAAATGCCAGAGACACGAGGAGGCCCTAAGAGATCCAGCCTGGAAGACAAATATGCCAGAGACACGCGGAAGTTCCTAAATATTCCAGGATCGAAGACAAACATGTTAGAAAACGCGCAGAAGTACCTAAGATTCCATACTGAAAGACAAACATGACAGAGGACACGTGAAAGCTCCTAAAAATCCAAACAAGCCCTTAAATATTCCACGCTCGAAAACAAACATATAACAGAGATATGCACATGTACCTAGCAGTTCCATGCTCAAAGACAAACATGCTAGGGAGACACGCGGAAATCCCTAACAGTTCCAGGCTCGAAGACAAACATGTCAGAGTGGAACGCAGAAGTCCCTAAGAGCTCGAAGCTCAAAGACAAACATGCCAGAGACAAACGGAAGCCTCTAACAGTACCAGGCTCGAAGAATAACATGCCACGTCACGCGGCAGTCGCTAGCAGTGCCAGACTCGAAGACAAACATGAGAGAGAGACACGCGGAAGACCTTACAATTCCAGAATCAAACACAAACATGCCAGAGAGACACGCGGAAATCTCTAACAGATTCAGGCTCGAAGACAGACATACCAGATATACGCGGAAGCCCTAAATTTTCCAGTTTCAAAATCAAACATGCCAGAGACACATGGAGATGCCTAACTGTTCCAGACTCGAAGACAAACATGCCAGAAAAACACACGAAAACTCTTTACAAATCCAGGCTCGGAGACAAACATGCCAGAGAGACAAGCGGAAGTCCTAACAGTGTCATGCTCGAAGACAGAAATACCAGAGACACGCTGAATTCCGTGATAGTTCCACGCACGAAGACTAACATGCCAGAGAGACTCGCGGATGTACCTAACATTTCCAGGCTCGCAGACAAACATGCAAGACACACCCTTAGGCCCTAACACTTCCAGGCGCGACTACAAACATGCCAATGAGACGCGACAGAAACTAACATTTTCGGGCTCCAAGACAAACGTGCTAGAGTGACACGTGGAAGTCTCTAACAGTTCGAAGCTCAAAGACAGGTTCGATTCCAACATAACCAAGGAGACACTCGGAAGTCCCTATCAGTTCCAAGCTCGAAGACAAACATTAAACAAAGACACGCGGAAGCTCTAAAACAGTTCCAGGGTCGGAGCCAATCATGCCAGAGGGACACGCGGAAACTCCTATCTGTTCCAGGCTCGAAGACAAACATGCAAAAGAAACGCGGAGGATCTAACACTTCCAGGATGGAAGTTAAACCTGCCAGCGAGAGATACGCAAGACCCTAACAGTTCCATGCTTGAAGACAGGCGTGCCAGATAGAGACGCGGAAGTTCCTAACAGTTCCAAGCTCGAAGCCAATAATGCCAGAGAGACACGCAAAGGACCCTAATAATTCCAGGCTTGAAAACAAACATGTTAGAAAGACGCGGAAGTCGCTAATAGTTCCCAGCTAGAAGACCAACATGACAGAGAGACACGTGAAGGTCCCTAACGGTTCCCGGCTATAAGACAAGCATGTAAGAGACACTCGGAAACTCCTAACAGTTGCAGACTGGAATATATTACAGACACACACGTGAATGTCCCTAACATTTCCAGGCTGGAAGACAAACATGCCAAAGACACGCGAAAGCTCATAACATTTCTAGGCTTGAGGACATACATGCCAGAGACACGTGGGGGCCATAACAAGTACTAGCCCCGAAGACAAACACGCCAGAGAGACAAGCGAAAGCTCCTAAAAGTTCCAGCTCAAAAAAAACATGCCAGGGAGATACGCGGAACTGCTTAACAGTTCCAGGCTCGAAGACAAACATGCCAGAGAGACGCGGAAGTCCCTAACAGTTCCAGGCTCAAGGACAAAAATGCCAGAGACATATGGAAGTCATAAAAGTTCCAAGCTTGAAGACGAACATACCAGAGAGAAATGCGGAAGCTCCAATAGTTGCAGGCTCGAAGACAAACATGTAAGAGAAACGTGGAGGATCTAACACTTGCAGGCTGGAAGATAAATATGCCAGCGAAGTATGCGCAACCCCTTAACAGTTCCATGCTTGAAGACAAACATGCCAAATAGACACTTGGAAGTCCCTAAAAGTTCCAAGGTCGAAGCCAAAAATGCCAGAGAGACACTCGGGGTCCCTAAAAGTTCCAGGATCGAATACAAACATACCCGAGAGACACTCGGAGCCCCTAAGAGTAGCAGGCTCAAAGACATTACAGAGAGACACGAGAAAGCCCTAACAGCTCCAGGCTGGAAAGCAAACATGCCAGACGCAGGTGGAAGCAAAAAACATTCCTAGACTTGAGGACATACATGCCAGACAGACGTAGGGTACATTACAGTATCAACCCCGAAGACAAACACGCCATAGACACGCAAAAGTTCCTAACAGCTCCAGGCTCAAAGACGAAGAAGCTAGGGAGACACGCGGAACTCCCTAACAATTCCAGGCGCGAAGACAAACATGTCAGAGTGAGACGCAGACGTCCCTAACAGTTCGAAGCTCAAAGACAAACATGCCAGATACAAACGGAGGCCTCCAGCAGTTTCAGGCTCGAAGCCTAACATACCAGAGACACGCAGAATGCGCTAACAGTGCCAGGCTCGAAGATAGACATGGGAGAGAAACACACGGAAGACCCAACACTTCCAGGCTCGAAGTCAACCATGGCAGAGTGATACACGGAAGACCATAACAGTTCCAGGCTCAAAAACAAACATGCCAGAGGCACGCGGAAGTGCCTAACTGTTCCAGATTCGAAGACAAACATTCCAGAGACACGCTGTGGCCTAACAATTCCAGTCTAGAAGACAAACATGCCAGAGAGATTGCCGGAAGTCCCGAACAGTTCCAGGCTCGAAGACAGACATGTCAGAGAGAATACCGGAAGTCCCGAATAGTTCCAGGTTTGAAGACAAACATGAAAGAGAGACACGCGGGAGCCCCTAACAGTTCAAAGGCTGGAAGTCAAACATGCTGGAAAGTCACCCGAAACTCTCTAGCATTTCCAGGCTCGAATTCGAAAACAACCTAAGAGATACGCAGAAGACCCTAACAGTTCCAAGCTCGGAGACAAACATTCCAGAGACACGCGGAGGAGCCAATAGTTCCAAGTTCGAAGACAAACATGCCACAGAGACACACAAAAGACCCTAACAATTCCAGCCTCGAAGTCAAACATGCTGGATAGTCACGCGAAACTCTCTAGCATTTCCAGGCTCGAATTCAAACACAACCTAAGAGATACGCAGAAGACCCTAACAGTTCCAGGCTCGGAGACAAGCATTCCAGAGACACGCGGAGGTTCCAATATTTCCAATTTCGAAGACAAACATACCACAGAGACACACGGAAGACCCTAACTGTTCCCGGCTCGAGCATAAACATGCCAGAGACACTCGAGATCTTTAACTTTTCCAGATTGGAAGACAAACATGTCAGAGAGACACCTGAAAATCCTAACATTTCTAGGCTCGAAGTCAAACGTGCCAGAGGCACATGAAAACTCCCAACAGTTCCAGGATCGAAAACATAAATGCCAGAGACACGCGCAGGCCCTAAAAGATACAGGCTGGAAGACAAATATGCCAGAGAGACCCTGGAAGTTCCTAAATATTCCAGACTCGAAGACAAACATGTTAGAAAACGCGCGGAAGTACCTAAGATTCCATACTCGAAGACAAACATGACAGAGGACACGTGAAAGCTCCTAAAAAGCAAACCAGCACTTAAATGTTCCAGGCTCGAAAACAAATATATGAGGGAGATACGCAAAAGTACCTAGCAGTTCCAGACACAAACACCAACATGCTAGGGAGACACGTGGAACTCCCTAGTAGTTCCCGGCTCGAAGACAAACATGTCAGAGTGGAACGCAGAATTCCCTAACAGTTCGAAGCTCAAAGACAAACACGCCAGAGACAAACGGAAGGCTCTAACAGTACCAGGCTCGAAGACTAACATGCCAGAGACACGCGAAAGTCGCTAACAGTGCCAGGCTTGAAGACAAACATGAGAGAGAGACACGCGGAAGACCCTAACGACTCCAGAATCAAAGACAAACATACCAGAGAGACACGCGGAAATCCCTAACGGATTCACGCTCGATAACAGACATACCTGATATACGCGGAAGCCCTAACCCTTCCAGTTTCAAAATCAAACATGCCAGAGACACATGGAGATGAGTAACAGTTCCAGACTCGTAGACAAGCATAAAGGAGATACACGCGAAATTGCCTAACTGTTCCAGACTCGAGCACAAGCATGCTAGAGTCACGCGAGATCTCTAACTTTTCCAGGTTTGAAGACAAACATGTCAGAGAGACACTGAAATTCCTAACATTTCTAGGCTCGAAGTCAAACGGGCCAGAAGGACACGTGAAAGCTCCTAAAAATCCAAACAAGATCTTAAACGTTCCAGGCTCGAAAAAAGAAAAATATAAGATACGCACAAGTTCCTAGCAGTTCCAGGCTCTAAGACAAACATGCCAGAAAAACACACGGAAGCTCCCTACAAATCCAGGATCGGAGACAAACATGCCAGAGAGGCAAGCGGAAGTCCTTACAGTGCCAGGCTCGAAGACAGACATACCAGAGACACACTGAAGTCCGTGATATTTCCAGGCTTGAACACTATCATGCCAGAGAGACACGCGGAAGTACCTAACATTTCCAGGCTCGCAGACAAACATGCCAGAGACATACGTAGGCCCTAACACTTCCAGGCGCGACTACAAACATGCCAATGAGACGCGACAGAACCTAACTTTCCGGGCTCCAAGACAAACGTGCCGGAGTGACACGTGGAAGTCTCTAACAGTTCCAGGCTCGAAGAAAAACGCGCCAGGGAGACACGCGGAAGCCCTTAACATTTCCTGGGTCGAAGACAAGCATTACAGAGACACGCAGAATTCTGTAACAGTTTCAGGATCGAAGACTAACAAGCCAAAGAGACTGGCGGAAGCCCCTACCACTTCCAGGCTAAAAGACAAACATGTAAGAGAGTCACGCGGAAGCCCCTAACAGTTCCAGGTTCGAATACAAGCATACCAGAGAGTCACGCGGAACCTTTAACAATTCCAGGCTCGGAGACACGCATGCCAGAGAGACACGCGGAAATCCCTCACAGTTCCAGGCTGGAAGTAAAGCATTCCAGAGAAGCGCGGTGGCCCTAAAAGTTCCTGATTCAAAGAGAAATATGCCAGAGAGACACGCGGAAGCTCCTAACTGTTCCAGGATCCAAGACAAACATTCCAGAAACACAAGTGGAAGCCCATAACAGTTCCAGGCTCGAAGAAAAACATGCCCGATAGTCACGCGGTGGCCCCTAACACTTCCAGGCTAGATTTCAAACATAACCAAGGACACACTCGGAAATCCCTATCAGTTCCAAGCTCGAAGACAAACATTAAACAGAGACACGCGGGAGCTCTTAACAGTTCCAGGGTCGGAGACAATCATGCGAGAGTGGCACGCGGAAATCCTATCTGTTCCAGGCTCGAAGACAAACATGCAAGAGAAACACGGAGGATCTAACACTTTCAGGATGGAAGTTAAACTTGCCAGCGAGAGATATGCAAGACCCTAACAGTTCCAGGCTTGAAGACAAATGTGCCAGCCAGACACGCGGAAGTCCCTAAAAGTTCCAAGCTCGAAGCCAAACATGCCAGAGAGACACGCGGAAGACCCTAACGGTTGCAGACTGGAATATATTACAGACAGACCTGAGAAAGTCCCTAACATTTCCAGGCTGGAAGACAAACATGCGAGAGACACGCGAAAGCGCATACCATTTCTAAGCTTGAGGACATACATGCCAGAGACACGTGGGGGCCATAACAGTACCAGCCCCGAAGACAAGCAGGCCAGAGAGACAAGTGGATGTTCCTAACAGTTCCAGGCTCAAATACAAACATGCCAGGGAGACACGCGGAACTGCCTAACAGTTCCAGGCTCGAAGACAAACATGCAGAGAGAGAGACGCGGAAGTCCCTAACAGTTCCAGGATCAATGACAAACATGCCAGAGACACATGGAAGTCGTAAGAGTTCCAAGCTTGAAGACAAACATGCCAGAGAGAAATACGGAAGCCCCAACAGTTGCAGGCTCGAAGACAAAAATGCCAGTGAGGCACGCGGAAACTCCTAACAATTGCATGCTCGACGACAAACATGCCACAAAGACACGCGGAGGTCCCTAACAGTTCAGGGCTGGTGGAAACATGCCAGAGACTCGCGAAGGCCCCAACAGTTCCAGTATCAATGTCAAATATGCCAGAGACACGCGGGGAAGTCCGTAGCAGTTTCAGGCTCGAAGACAAACATGCCAGAAAGACACGCGTTAGCCCCAGCATTTCCAGGCTCGAAGACAGACATGCCAGAGAGACACGCGAAAGCCCCTAACAGTTCCAGCTTAAGGACAAAATGACAAAGAAACACGAGGAAGTCCCTAACAGCTCCAGGCTCGAAGGCAAACTTGCCAGTGAGACTAGCGGAAGCTCTTAACAGTTCCAGGCCCGAAGACGAACATGCCAGAGAGACACATGCAAGCTCCTAACAGTTTCATGCTGTAAAACAAACATGCCAGAGAGACACGTGGAAGTCCCTAACAGTTAAAGGCTCGAAGATAAGCATTCCAGAAACACGCGAAGGCCTTAACAGTTCCAGGCTCGAAGTTAAACATGCCAGAGAGATACACGGAAACCGCTGAAAGTTCCAGGCTCGAAAACCAACATGCGAGCGACACTCGCGGATGTCCCTAACAGTTCCAATCTCGAAGAAAACATGCCAGAGACACGCGGAGGTCCCAACAGTTCCAGGTTCGAAGACAAACATTTCAGAGAGACACACGGATTTCCCTAACAGTTGCAGGCTCGAAGATATACATGCCAGAGAGACACACAGAATCCCTTAACTGTTCCATGCTCGAAGACAAACATGCCAGAGAGATACGAGGAAGTTCCTAACGTTTCCAGGCTGGAAGACAAAATTCCAGAGACACGCGGAGGCCTTAAATGTTCCGGGCTCGACGAAAAACATGCCAGAGAGACACGCGGATGTCCCTAACAGTTCCAGCCCCAAAGACAAGCATGCCAGAGCCACGCAGAAATCCCTAACCTCTCCAGGCTTGAATACAAACATGACAGAGACACGCTAAGGTCCCTAACAGTTCCTGGGTCGAAGACAAGCACAACAGAGACCCGTGGAATTCTCTAACAGTTCCAGGATCGAAGACTAACATGCCAAAGGGATTCTCGGAAGCCCCTATCATTTCCATGCTTGAAGCCAAACATGCAAGTGAGACACGCAGAAACACCTAACAGCTCCAGGCTCGAAGACAAACATTCCAGAGAGACATGCAGAAGTCCCTAACCGTTTCAGACTCGAAGACAAACATGCCAGAGGGACACACGGAAGCCGCTTATAGTTCCAGGCTCAAAGACAAAATAGACAGAGATACACGCGGAAACCCCTAACACTTCCAGGATCGAAAAGTCATCCTACTGCTGGAGCTTCCAATAGAGGGCAATGAACAGCACGTACCAAGGAGCCCTCCTGTATCCATGGCGAGTGACCTTTGCTTTGAGGAAGCATCCGCGCCATCTGTCCAGCACCGCCATATGCCACGAAACTGTATAAGCACCTGAAAGATCAGAAGTAAGCGGAATGAGAGAGAAATGACGGAAAGGAAACGTCGGTAGATGAGAAACCACTCCAGCATTCGCCTACCGAAGAGGGAAAACCACGAGAAGCCCATCGTCAAGAGTGGGCGATCGATGGGAGCTCCCGACTAGGAGCCTCAAACGTCACCCCGGGGCCATCTCGGTCTGTAATACAATACCTTACAAGAGAGGGGTTAAAAAATACGTCCAAAATCCTCAAAGTAGCAGAATGGGTAATAGGACCTGTAAAGAATCTAGGAAAAACGTGGGTAGAATCAATTAGGTCTTTAAATGAGTTATCAATGGACTAAAATTCGTAAACTGTTCAGAAATATTGAGAGTACATGAATGTTTTGTGAACAAATACTCCTTATGGCTCAGTATCTTGGTGAAGCAGGTTCTGTTCGAGGGTGTTACATCACTACGTATGACGGACTGAGAGAGTGTTACGGCATGTTTTACAAAATGTGTTTTCTTCCGTTTTTACAACAAAAGTATCTGAACAGAAGGTAAGAATGTCAAAAGACAAATGTATTTTCAACAATAAATTAAAAGTTTACGGTGTTTGTTTACTTTGCTGGGTTAATACAAAACCTGGATGTTTTGTAATTCTGCACACACTTTGGGTAAAAGGTAAAGGGGACGAATGGGACACCCCCGAAACCTTGACAAAGCACCGCAAGTAAGCCACAACGGCCCTTTTTACTTCACTTGGAGGATGGATGAGGGGAAAGACACGAAGGGCTACCAGATCCGGATGACGAGGGCCAAGCATGGTCGGGGTCTCTAACTTTCCAAATCGAAAGCATCAAACTCCCCCGTGCCCACCCTCAAGCCCCTATTCCCCGGGATGCCCGAAAGGGGCGCCCGAAAGAACCCGGGGGCGGTTCTTAACAGAGCAATTCCGCAAAGATGCCCAGTAGCAACCTGCACAGAGAGCACAGCCACCGCCCAGCCGCAACCCGCGGAACACCGTCGCCTGGTCCTTCAACCATGAAACAGGCGACAAGGAAGATGATAAGTACAGGCAATGATGGACACGAAAGTTGTGATAGAAGATGAACCATCCCATCATTCCCCTGCCGACCCGGGGAAACCACCGAAGACCCATGGATCAGTATGGATGTTTGCCGAGGAGCGAACCCGGACCTCCAGAAAGCGAGTCGTACACGTTACCACAACGCCACCTCGCTCGATCACATTTTGTGTAACAATTCCAATTTATTTATGCACACAAACACTTCACACTCAGCACTACGTCTTTCTCCGCACCAGCAGAGATTTTCTGGGGTTAATAAGATTTCCGTTTATTTATTATATTTTAAAGCTATGTAACGTGCTTGATTTTTTGTGTACACGCAGGCAAATATTTGGTGGGTTTTCATTTCTCCAAGTTCATTAATTTTTTAGATATAAATGTAACTTTTTGAAAGACTTGTTCACTTCATACTGAAAATTCTCTCACAGTTCGTGAATAAAATAAATAAGTTGTTTGCAAGAGGTATTTATAAAAGTGTGGCGCATCGTGGAAAGTTACATTCTTCGCATATCCAGAAATCAGTCATTTAAATTCTCTGTAAATATTTTAATTATAATTCCAAAAACAAAATTAATCAAGCTCCTTTTTTTATTTTTCCTCCACTGGTGTAAATGCAGCAAATATTTTAGTCCTCGATCTAGTCTTTAGGACGTTGCATTTGCTTTTGAATGTATAAATAATTATTTAAATTATAACAAAAACAAAGCCTTAAAATGTTAAATACAAAAAGGGAAACGTGACAAAATTTGGTCAAATAGCAAGTAGGGAGCTGCTTTCGAAATATAATTTTAAGCATGTCGTATTTATACAACTAAAAGAGCAATTTTTTTTATCAATGGTGGCCGAAAATTATCTCAGTAGAAGACAGACGTTTGGCGCGAAATTAAAATTTGAATTTTTAATCATTGCCGTCATTCCTTTAATACGGAGGATGTCGTCAGCCGCTGGTGCCCAGCACGGCACGTAGGTCATCTCAGTAGGCCCGTTTTATCTTAGGTAAACCATGGGAGGAAGGGCTGAAGGAGAGACCTGAAGGGTTACGAAATTCGAAGCACGAATCGGGCTAGCAAGGAGGGTTTCCCTAACGTTTCCAGAGTGACATCAATCCTAACCTTCGCTACTAACAAGCCGAGATCCCGGGATCGAACCCAGAAAGGGGCACAAAATTACCTTCCAGGATCCAGGGGACTTTACACTGTTCCACCGTCACGCATTAATCGCCGTTGCCTGGTCCTGTAATCCCGAAACATTTGAAAGGAAATGGTACGCACGGAATTCGTTGTAGAGGAGGAACCACCCCAGCATTGGAAAAGCACGATAAAAGCAAAGGTCAGAATGGCCGGCCCAACAGAATTCGAACCCAGGACCTCACACCTTCCTGCCGAGCCATCTCGCTCGGTGCACTCACTCGCACACAAGGAAGAATCGATAATCGACTGCTGATGAAATTAAAAGTTCTTATTCCTTAAAAATTTAATTATTCGCACTTGCGCTGTTTGAATGTCGTCTTCTAGGATTTGAAGCTTTTGGTTCATTTTGGTCTCCATTTTATGTTTACTGTTCATAAAATCGGACTCTTATTTATTGAACATCCACACAAGCCGTGTGCAGGACAGGACTGCAGAGATAGAATCAGACGACTGCAAAATTCAATGCCATATCCGCGATGTGATAGTCAATTGGGGAATTTAATGTCGTATTGGCATGTTGCTATGGCAGCTCAACTGATTAGAGCAACCGGACGGAAACCGGAAGATCCGAGGTTAAAATCCCAGCTATGTCATTGAATTACTTCGTCGTCTGATTCTACCGATCGAACTGTTATCTACTTTCTCTACCACGTACAAACGGCATCAAAGAAAATGTTCGGCGGATTTTGTGCCGTTTTCTGGGGTCTTTTGATGCGTGTCCTTCACCTTACCCATCGCAGAACGTGGTGGCTTGATAACACAGCAATAAGGGGGAAAAGAGGGGAGGTTTGTACCTTTGCTTTTTCTGGTGTTATTAGGTTTGTTCCCACACGATTCAGAATCCATTCCGAATTATCTGAGTGTGCGCAGTAGCTAAGTGGCGTTCCAACACAACAGAGAATCAGTTCAGAACCAATTCTGAATTTCCAGTTTGCTGTTCCAACGTATTTGGGGACTAGTTCGGAACGAGTGAAATCGGTTCCTGATTAAGAATAGGAACTGAAAATTCCAGACATGCGCAGATTGTATGGTCTACAGCGCATACTCAGTTAATTCAGAATCGATTCTAATCGCTTGGAACAAACCCGACAGAGAGTATTGAAAAAGCGACATACTCTCTGTATTCAGTAGAAAATAAATTTGAATATGTAATTTATTCCTCCATTCGTGTTTATTTCTCAATACGGAATAGCAAAGGTGTTTGGTAAGCAGTTGCTCGCTGTTGAGTAGTATGGCGACATACTTGAGGAAAAGAACAAACGTTTAACAAAGCCAGGGAGCAAAACAGCGTTCAAGGATAACAATAATGAGTGATTTAGAAGGTGACAGTGATCTTTTTAATGATGCATCGACTTCCGAAGAAGAGGATTATTTCCATTTAAACGTTATTCCGTTATTTTGGGACCTTTACCCCTTTTTGGAAGCTTTATACCATTTTCCCCCAACCATGCCCATAATCACCTTTTTTCTTTTAAGTTTCATTCCAATTTATTCTTTAAATTTCAATTAACGTCTCCTCAGCTTGCTGTGTACGTGCGAATAGTAAGTCTACCTCTTTCAGTAAACGCCGCGCGGGAATTGAAAGCACACCCGCAACAATGGAAAATAATTGTGTGTTCGACGAAAACCTCTTACTCTCACTTTACTGCTATAAAGTAGCCCGCACTAATGCAATTGACAATGAGTGATTCTATCCCACCAGAATCAGTAGCCTGCTGTTCGTGAATGTGAATTTGTTGCTGTGAGAGACGTCATCTGTTTGCGTGGAGACGAAGCCTGGGCAGGCAGAGACGACAATAACCTCAACCGCGCAGTTCTGATAATTATTAAGACTGGGTTATAATTCACAAAACAATTATATATAGAGAAATAAAAATTTCATCCCAATTGAATGGATAGTTTAGAAAATAGCAATTTCAGTTGTGCATCCTCTTAAATAAACCAGCACCTTATTGTGCCTTTTTTCACCTTATTTGAGCACCTTTTCCCTTCCTTTTTTCATCTGAAATTTGCAACTAAAAATCCTAACCCTGATCATAAGCATACATTGGTACTATGTAGTTTTGTATTATTTGCATTACGTTCGGAATAGAATTTATGTGGGGTGTCATTGTCTCAGAGTATTGGAGTTTTAAATTAAACATTGTGTTTAGAAGTTTCTGTACCAGGAAACCTAATGTTAAATTGGAATTGTGTTAAATTACTTTTTCCGGGTTCTGGTTTAAATATAATATCTATATATTACAATTGTTATTCGCAATAACTCAGTATCAATGGCTTTAAGCCGATAAACGAACGCGATTTATTTTTGCTCGAATATTAGGACTGGAATCAGTATGAAAGAAACGCTTACGATGAACGTGTATGGCGGAGTTTGATTTCATCATCAACGCTGTAAACGTAGATATTTGATCGTCTTCTGATTGACCGTGCAACGAAGAAGGCCGTGACAGAACGCGAACGGTTCAAGTAGTGTTCCAACCACACAGAATTCAGAATTAGTTCTGTGAGCGTACCGGACTGGCGCATGTGCATTAGCATGTGTTGGAATTAGTTCGGAACCCGTTCAGAACCGTATGTTGGAACAAACCTATTGAAACATGTTAATTGTCTCAGGACCAGTCATGCCGTATACTGGCGAAATTACTCGTGGACGTATCGTGGGTGTGTGGGAGGCTGCTCGCACTGTTACAGCAATTGCAACGGTATGCATAAAAGTGTTTTTATAGTAAATTACTGGATAAAAATATTCCAGGAAAGTGGGGAAGACGGTCTAAATACACGTCAGAATGGGCACTCCCCGTAAAACATCCGCAGATGATGATATTCGTTTACTAAATGCAAATTACTCTTTTGTTATAATTGACTGATCATGTTTAGAAACTAGAGATAAATATGTATATGGTTTACCGAATATGACATACATATTATGGCAATAAGATTGGGTTATATATGTTTGTCTATAATCCTGTTGTATTCCTATGATCAGCAATTTGTTAGTAAAGGTATATTAAACAATTATAGTTGAATTAGAGAGAAAGCATGCTGCTTTATGTATTTATTATTTAGATATGTTTGCTTCTATGCAGCAACAAGCATTGATACCACTGTGGGAATACAGTTCTGTTTATTTATTGTTATAAAGTATTGCTATTTATTTAATGAATACCATTCAAGCTTTAATTTGAAAATCTTCCCACACTGCACATTCCACATTTCGCTAACCTGGACGCTCATATACCTTTCCCCTTAGCTTTTAACCCTTTCAAAGACGCGTCCTGCATTAGCCGATAAGGTATGGACTACCAATCACGATAAGAGGTCTGTATGACAAACTGAATGCACTCACTCTACCTCTTTCTCTTTTAGCCAATACGATCGAGAGCGTAAACATATATTTCGTTTCTACGCCATGTTGTAACCTTTGCTGTGGGTATTGGTGCAACTATTTAGCAGAAGGACTGGCGCATCCTTGCACCGTGGCCTAAAGCAACCAATGAAATGGCCATGGCTTCGCAAGACTACGTACAACGATAAATAATGTGACGTAGACGCGAGCTGCAATGATACTTTATTTGGCGCTCTTTGTACATAGTTAGAAAAGGTGTTACTTTCTACCAAAAAAGAGATACCGAGATTTCACAGGAGATAAATGTTTCAGACCCCTTGAATCCAAACGAGACACTTTTAGAAAAATGTGTGTGTGAGAGAGAAAGAGTGAGAGAGGGGGAGAGGGACAGAGAAAGGACAGTGAGGGAGGGAGAGAGAGGGAGAGTGAGAGAGAGAACAGCATAACTTAAATGAGCCGAACGGGATGGTTCTTGCGGAAACGTCTATGGCCCATTCAGGAGGTTCTGTGTTCGATTCCCGGTGGTCGCCTACTCTCATCATGGGGTTTTTCGTGGTTTTTCCTCTGGTCGCCTAGGTGAATGCTGGGGTGGTGTATTCCACAACGTTTTCTGCTTCCCCTCATTTCCTGTCATTTCATCTTGCTCCGTTTCATTTTTCAGGCACTGAAAGATTCAGTCCGGTTTCCTCAGTGCGTCTGATGATAGGTAGCATGGTCGCTGCGCCTTAGAAAGATTTCTTCCCGCCAACCACAGGGCTGTTGGCCTGCCTGTAGGGGCCGCTTCGTCGCCCTGTCGCGGGTCTCTTCGCATCTATTGGCCGAGAGCGGGAATTGAAATTGAGTTTCATTTATGGACGCGCTTTAACTTCTGTGGTCCTTACCGTCTCATTCTATATTGGGCGTGGAAGACCGGGAATTTTGCTCAGGGCCTCCTTAGCTGTAAATCTACGATACGGGATCACCGGCTTTCTTTCTTTTCTGAAAGAAGCCAGGCTAAGGACTTTTACGCTCGAAAAACTCCATCGCCCTCCGCCGGGTTTGAACCCGTGACTTCGGGAGCTATTGGCTGGCATACCGAGAGCGGGTGTTTCGTACTAGAATTGACGGGACTTCCGTGAATCTCTGTAATCCTGTCTGCCTGCGGACTTGGGACCTCTTATGGCTCCTTCACTTCATCTCTGCCTCCCGAGGGATGTAGCCAGGGGGGTCTCTTCCCGCACCGTTTTCGCTTGTTCTGATTTCGGTCCGCCTGCTGCATGTCGTCATCGAGAGTGAAGTTTTAGCTAGCCGGTATTCTGCACACTACTTTTCGGCATGAAAGTTCGGATAATATTCTCGTTATATGATCCGATTCGATCCTACACAACTTGAAAAAAATCGCATCTATAAGTAGACGTAGTCTTGGAAATATTAAACACAAACCTGTCTTTTTACAGCTAAATACCCAACTGGCGCCAATTTCATTTCTCCTTGAAATATTCACTAAAAAACTGTCGATATATGAAATTTGGTCTTGAGGGATGACTTACAGCATATATGTTCTTCAAAGAAAGAGAGATATATACATATAAAGCAGACATTTGTTATATTAAAGTTGTTCAGAAGTTCTAAGTTGCAAGCTTTAAAACCATTTTTCTTAGTTTATGCTATTGCTTGACTTTAATTATATTATGTTAAAGAAAACCAATAACACATTATTCGGCCAATTTTAGCAACGAAAATAAAATACCTTATACGTATATAAAATTCAACGTTATACGCTATCGGGTCTTAAACTTTGATTCGAAATTAAATTGTATTGTTTGTTTATGGATTGTGAAAAACGCAGCTTAATGAGAGAAACTGTATGTTGATCATGCTATTATGTAATATGATGTAAACATAGCAGTTTTAAAAGTCATGATAGCTGAAAACTTGATATATGTGCATTTTATCCGAGACTTTTTTTTCACTTCTAGGTAAAAACATGAATAATCGACCTATGCATATGAAACTGTGCCCACGTGCTGAAAAACAGTTATCTGCACAGCAAGTCTTGCAAATATCCTCCAATTTTCAAATAAACCGAATTTACAGAGTAGTGCACATTTTGAATGATGTGTTCAGAATTTGGATATTTTGGCTTCATTATTTAGGCTGAGAATGTGCTTATGTAAACCTAGTTTCTTAATTATTTCTAGTATAAAGTCGTTTTAACTTTTTAATTAATGAATAATTAATTGTATATACGTAGTTCCCATTTGATCCTTCCTACTTGAAAAAGTAAGAACAAGGATGCGTCTAGCCTTAATATTTTGGAGATATTAATTTTAGAACAACCTTTCCTGTATGTTTTAGTATACGCTCGCAACCAATACCCTTAAAAGCAACAAAATGCTTTCACCCACGGGAAAGTGGGTGTTGTTAAAAGGAGGTGAGTAGTAATAGTCCCGGATGAGCCAATTGTTTTTAACGATAATCCTGCCGCTAGGGGCGCTAGTGTCGCTAGTGTCGCTGCGTGCGACGGCGGCGGCGGTAAGTTTGAAAAGCGCCCTGAGCGGTAGGATTATCGTTAAATGGGTTGGCTCATCCGGGACGAGTTGAAAGAATTGAGGAAGTGACGTGGAGTGTTTTGATTGGTTCGTTAATTTGGGGTGGGAGATGGAGGAAGGGAGATGGAGGAGTATGGAGGTCGCGTGATGGAGAGGAGCTGGGTGGCGAGGTGTTGTCTGTGCGGAGGTCGGTACTGAAAGAGGGGTAAAGATGGGGAGCGAGGGATAAAAAGTGTAACAGAAAGTGACGTGTGAAGTTGTGATTGGTGGGAGTAAGAAGTGATTTTATTGGTGGAAAGGAACAAATGAGAGTTGTTGATTGGTAGGAATAAGAGGGATTATGATTGGTGGAAAAGAAAAAGTTGTGGGAGTGGGGTATGTTGGAGGTGATGGGAAAGGTGAGTTTTGCTAGCAGCAAGATTTGCAAAAGCCTGTCTTGAACTGATCAGCAATTTTTGAACGTCGGATGGTAGTTTTCTTGAGTGGATAGAGAGATGGGGGCGATATGAGATGCGGTGGCGAAAATGGGAACTAGACAAGGTTGTTGAGACAAGAGGTTTAAGGACGAGGAAATTTGGAGGTTAGTGGTGAACACGGCGGTCGCAAGAGGTGGGGGTAAGGAGACGCGGTGGTGAGAATGGGAACTAAAAGAAGATGGCGGTAGCAAGAGGTTAGAAGAGTAGATTTTGAGGTTAAAATAGCGGGAACTAAAAATGGCGGAGGGTCTGCGACAAGGAGATGCGGTGAGAACTAAACAAGATGGCGGACGCAAGAGGTGGGAAAGGAGGTTTGAGGTTACAGTACCAAAACATGAAAGGATATATTCCTACGCCAAGCAGGTCCGAAAAATAATTATGCGTGTGTTACTTACCTGTTACCGGTGTGGATGCGTCACCAAAAGCGCGGCACGCGACGCGAAAAAATAAAAGCAAACTGTTTTTGAAAATGCTTAACCAGCTTTAAGATCAACCAACATCACTACGCACTGATATACCTAGGTTTTTAAAGCGGTACAGACACCCTTTGCAGAGGCGTAATTTAACTATACCAAAAACCTGGTACTGGACCATCGTGATGGTCGCTAGCGTACGTAGGAGCAGGGTTCTCAAGCCGGTCGAAAGCGGTCAAAAACGTGTACGACGTAGGTGTTCGCAGTAGCTGCTGTCGAGTCAACCGTCGAGGTGTGAATAAACGAGATCTGTTCTCGCCGGCAATTTGGTTCGGAGATGTGAGCAGCGGCGAGGTGTTGTCTGTGCGGAGGTCGGGACTGAAAGAGGGAAAAGATGGGGAGCGAGGGATAAAAAGTGTAACAGAAAGTGACGTGTGAAGTTGTGATTGGTGGGAATAAGAAGTGATTTTATTGGTGGAAAGGAGCAAATGAAAGTTGCTGATTGGTAAGAATAAGAGAGGTTATGATTGGTGGAAAGAAAAAGGAGTGGGGTATGTTGGAGGTGATGGGAAAGGTAAGTTTTGCTAGCAACAAGATTTGCAAAAGCCTGTCGTGAACTGATCAGCAATTTTTGAACGTTGGATGGTAGTTTTCTTGAGTGGATAGAGAGATGGGGCGATATGAGATGCGGTGGCGAAAATGGGAACTAAACAAGGTGGTTGAGACAAGAGGTTTAAGGACGAGGAAAGTTGGAGGTTAGTGGTGAACATGGCGGTCGCAAGAGGTGGGGGTAAGGAGATGCGGTGGTGAGAATGGGAACTAAAAGAAGATGGCGGTAGCAAGAGGTTAGAAGAGTAGATTTTGAGGTTAAAATAGCGGGAACTAAAAATGGCGGAGGGTTTGCGACAAGGAGATGCGGTGAGAACTAAACAAGATGGCGGACGCAAGAGGAGGGTAAGGAGGTTTGAGGTTACAGTACCAAAACACGAAAGGATATATTCCTACGCCAAGCAGGTCCGAAAAATAATTATGCGTGTGTTACTTACCTGTTACCGGTGTGGATGCGTCACCAAAAGCGCGGCACGCGAGGCGGAAAAATAAAAGCAAACTGTTTTTGAAAATGCTTAACCAGCTTTAAGATCAACCAACATCACTACGCACTGATATACCTAGGTTTTTAAAGCGGTACAGACACCCTTTGCAGAGGCGTAATTTAACTATACCAAAACCTGGTACTGGACCATCGTGATGGTCGCTAGCGTACGTAGGAGCAGGGTTCTCAAGCCGGTCGAAAGCGGTCAAAAACGTGTACGACGTAGGTGTTGGCAGTAGCTGCTGCCGAGGCAACCGTCGAGGTGCGAATGAACGAGATCTGTTCTTGCAGGCAATCTGGTTGAGAGATGAGAGGCGCGGTGGTAAAAATGTGAACTAAATAAGATGGCGGAGGCACGAAGTTGAGGTTAAGGAGCGGCGAGGCGTTGACTGTGCGGCGGTTGGGGTCTGAAAGAGGGGGAAAGATGGCGAACGAGGGATAAAAAGTATAACAGAAAGTGACGTGTGAAGTTGTGATTGGTGGGAATAAGAAGTGACGTTATTGGTGGAAAGGAACAAATGAAAGTTGCTGATTGGCGAGAATAAGAGAGATTATGATTGGTGGAAAGAAAAAAGGTGTGGGAGTGGGGTATGTTGGAGGTGATGGAAAAGGTGAGTTTTGCTACCAACAACATTTGCAAAAGCCTATGCAGAACTCATCAGCAATTTTAAATAACTAGTGTTTCGGGGGTTTTCTCTGGTTGGTAGACGAATGCAAGCTGTTTCTACCATACTTATATTATTCGTCTTTTTCCTTTTTTTTTTTAAAATGACTAGTTTTTTTTTTTTTTTTTTTTTTTTTTTTTTTGGGAGTTTTCTGCGGATGGTAAACAAATGCAAGCTCTTTCTGCTTTTTCATAGGTTTTCCCTGGTTGGTAGGCGTGATCGGTAAGCGTTAGAATACTCTTAGAGCTTTTTTCAGGTTTTTTAGCGGTTGTCCCTGGCCGGTAGGCAAATGATAAAGTTTTTCTATAACGTCGTCGTTTTGGCTTGTGGCGCACGGATACTAGGCACGTACTCGCGCGCGCGCGCGCGCGCACACACACACACACACACACACTAAAATAGTAGCGTATAAAAAAAAAACTGATGTGTTACACTCACATGACTTTCTCTACTCTTGTACAATCTAATTGGTAGCTTTTAAGCGATAGTCAAATATTTTAACGCTGGTTGCTATGTGGCGAATTCCATTCTGTTTGCATGTTCAGGACATAAAAAAAATGAATAAACGAATTTGAGAAAAAGTATAAGTATTGGAAAATTTAAGGAAATAACAAGCAATATCTCGAAAACGGTTCCCTCAACAAAAGAAACGTATATGACATAAGTTGTGTATTTTAACGCGATCTACATTTTTTGTGTAGTAAAATTTTGTCTATCTCTTATGGTTTACCAGTTATGCAAAAGTCGTTCACAATGAAGAATATTTTTGGAGACATTCCCAGAAAATTCGAGATATACATTTTATTTGACATGACAATATCTTAAACATATGATGTTTTAATCAAAATCGTTAGAGCCGTTTTTGAGAAAATTAAAATTTTCGAAAAATGTTCCATGTAAAGGGTAGTCTGGGGTGGGGGGATTTTCTTGAAAACCTTCATGTCGTATCTCTGGAAGATACTGAACCTAAATACCAAGTTTGGTGTTTATCCGACTGTTCGTTTTTGAGTTATGCTGTTCACAGACACACAGACACACAGACAGACACACACACGGACATGTTTCCAAAAATGCTTTTTTTTTTTTTTTTTTCTGGATTCAGTGATTCTCAAAACATGTATTTCGAGTGAAATCTCGGTATCGAATTTTTGGGTGGAATGCAATACTTCCCCTACTTACTATACGTAGTAGAGAAAGTAAAAATGAATAACGCATTTGAGAAAAAGTATAAGTATTGGAAAATTTAAAGGAAATAACAAGCAATATCTCGAAAAACGGTTCACTCAACAAAATAAATGTATATGGCATAAGTTGTGTATTTTAACGCGATCTACATTTTTTGTGTAGTAAAATTTTGTCTATCTCTTATGGTTTACCAGTTATGCAAAAGTCGTTCACAATGAAGAATATTTTTGGAGACATTCCCAGAAAATTCGAGATATACATTTTATTTGACATGACAATATCTTAAACATATGATGTTTTAATCAAAATCGTTAGAGCCGTTTTTGAGAAAATTAAAATTTTCGAAAAATGTTCCATGTAAAGGGTAGTCTGGGGTGGGGGGATTTTCTTGAAAACCTTCATGTCGTATCTCTGGAAGATACTGAACCTAAATACCAAGTTTGGTGTTTATCCGACTGTTCGTTTTTGAGTTATGCTGTTCACAGACACACAGACACACAGACAGACACACACACGGACATGTTTCCAAAAATGCTTTTTTTTTTTTTTTTTTCTGGATTCAGTGATTCTCAAAACATGTATTTCGAGTGAAATCTCGGTATCGAATTTTTGGGTGGAATGCAATACTTCCCCTACTTACTATACGTAGTAGAGAAAGTAAAAATGAATAACGCATTTGAGAAAAAGTATAAGTATTGGAAAATTTAAAGGAAATAACAAGCAATATCTCGAAAAACGGTTCACTCAACAAAATAAATGTATATGGCATAAGTTGTGTATTTTAACGCGATCTACATTTTTTGTGTAGCAAACTTTTGTCTATCTCTTACGGTTTATCAGTTATGAAAAAGTCGTTCACAATGAAGAATTCTTTTGGAGACATTCCCAGAAAATTCGAGATATACATTTCATTTCTCTCGACATTATCTTAAATATATGATATTTTCATCAAAATCGTTAGAGCCATTTTTTAATACAAAGAGAACGGGATTTCACAAGTGAAACAGTACTGTGATAACGATACCACTGAAACAAAAAAAAAAATCTGATGTGTAACACTCACATGACTTTCTCAACTCTTGTACAAAGTATTTTTACAAACGCTTATTCCCCATCTAGTTCATGTTAATCGAGATAAACATTTGCAAAATCTATTTTATTGCTAATTTTCTTGTATAAAAAAAAAATCTGATGTGTAACACTCACATGACGTTCTCTACTCTTGTACAAAGTATTTTTACAAACGCTTATGCTCCATCTAGTTCATGTTAATCGAGATAAACATTTGCAAACTCTATTTTATTGCTAATTTTCTTGTAGATGTAGGGGAAAATATATTTACAAGGGGAATATAGAAAAACAGTAGCCTTTAAGCACATACATATCTCTTAATAGCTGGTTGCTATGTGCAACACCATTCTTTGTGCCACAGATTAATACTGTTTGCATATCAAAGACAAAAAAAAATGAATAACGAAGTCCCATTTGAGAAAATAAATATTGGAAAATTAACAAACAATATCTCGAAAACGGTTCACTCAACAACAAAAATGTATATTACATAAGATGTGTATTTTAACGCGATCTACATTTTTTGTGTAGTAAAATTTTGTCTATCTCTTACGGTTTTTCAGTTATGAAAAAGACGTTCACAATGAAGAATACTTTTGGAGACATTCCCAGAAAATTCGAGATATACATTTCATTTCTCACGACATTATATTAAACATACGATATTTTTCATCAAAATCGTTAGAGCCATTTTTTTTTAATACAAAGAGAACGGGATTTCACAAGTGAAACAGTACTGTGATAACGATACCAACAAAACTAATTATTATTCACCCACTGAAACACATAAAAAAAATCTGATGTGTAACACTCACATGACTTTTCTCATCTCTTGTACAAAGTATTTTTACAAACGCTTATTCCCCATCTAGTTCATGTTAATCGAGATAAACATTTGCAAACTCTGTTTTATTGCTAATTTTGTTGTAGATGTAGGGAAAATATATTTACAAGGGGAATATAGAAAAACAGTAGCCTTTAAGCACATACATATCTCTTAATAGCTGGTTGCTATGTGCAACACCATTCTTTTTGCCACAGATTAATACTGTTTGCATATCAAAGACAAAAAAAAAATGAATAACGAAGTCCCATTTGAGAAAATAAATATTGGAAAATTAACAAACAATATCTCGAAAACGGTTCACTCAACAACAAAAATGTATATTACATAAGATGTGTATTTTAACGCGATCTACATTTTTTGTGTAGTAAAATTTTGTCTATCTCTTACGGTTTTTCAGTTATGAAAAAGACGTTCACAATGAAGAATACTTTTGGAGACATTCCCAGATAAATTCGAGATATACATTTCATTTCTCACGACATTATATTAAACATACGATATTTTTCATCAAAATCGTTAGAGCCATTTTTTTTAATACAAAGAGAACGGGATTTCACAAGTGAAACAGTACTGTGATAACGATACCAACAAAACTAATTATTATTCACCCACTGAAACACATAAAAAAAATCTGATGTGTAACACTCACATGACTTTTCTCATCTCTTGTACAAAGTATTTTTACAAACGCTTATTCCCCATCTAGTTCATGTTAATCGAGATAAACATTTGCAAACTCTGTTTTATTGCTAATTTTGTTGTAGATGTAGGGAAAATATATTTACAAGGGGAATATAGAAAAACAGTAGCCTTTAAGCACATACATATCTCTTAATAGCTGGTTGCTATGTGCAGTACCATTCTTTTTGCCACAGATTAATACTCTTTGCATATCAAAGACAAAAAAAAAATGAATAACGAATTCCCATTTGAGAAAATAACTATTGGAAAATTTAAGTAAATAACAAGCAATATCTCGAAAACGGTTCACTCAACAATAAAGATGTATATGACATAAGTTGTGTATTTTAACGCGATCTACATACTTTCGTACTCACCTATAAGATATAGAGGGTAGAGGTCGTACGAACGTAGCACTTTGAGAATCTATATTCAACAGTTGGTGTTACTCCTTAGAAAGGAAGTATCTGCTGATTTTTATTTAATTCTTTACATTTTACATAACACGTATGCACTGGCACAGCACAAAAGCACTACACACAATACTCAGTTTTAATATTTGCACTAATAACATCAGGAATAACTGAAGTCTGCAAACAGTCATTTCCCATGGGCAGCCTTACGTACAGAAAACGTGTGTGGCTGATCTATGCGTAAAAAGAGCCTGAGAGCGGATGTACGTCAGCGGTAAAATCTTTTAAATGCATTTTTATTGGCGATGGTAGAAAACGTGCAGTGGTGGATCGTGAAAATTCATATAAATGGATGTATCACCTCATAATAAGCCTCTATATACCAAGAATATTGAGTTTTTAAAAAGTCAGCAACTGTACCTGTGTTTCTATACGTGAACGTCAGATGGCAGCTTCGATACGTGTCCACGGAGACCTTAGTGCTAGGCAACTGTACCTCTGTTTCTATACGTGAACGGCAGATTGCAGCTTCGATACGTGTCCACGGAGACCTTAGTGCTAGGCAACTGTACCTCTGTTTCTATACGTGAACGGCAGATTGCAGCTTCGATACGTGTCCACGGAGACCTTAGTGCTAGGCAACTGCACCTCTGTTTCTATACGTGAACGGCAGATTGCAGCTTCGATACGTGTCCACGGAGACCTTAGCGCTAGGCAACTGCACCTCTGTTTCTATACGTGAACGGCAGATTGCAGCTTCGATACGTGTCCACGGAGACCTTAGTGCTAGGCAACTGTACCTCTGTTTCTATACGTGAACGGCAGATTGCAGCTTCGATACGTGTCCACGGAGACCTTAGTGCTAGGCAACTGTACCTCTGTTTGTATACGTGAACGGCAGATTGCAGCTTCGATACGTGTCCACGGAGACCTTAGTGCTAGGCAACTGCACCTCTGTTTCTATACGTGAACGGCAGATTGCAGCTTCGATACGTATCCACGGAGACCTTAGTGCTAGGCAACTGCACCTCTGTTTCTATACGTGAACGGCAGATTGCAGCTTCAATACGTGTCCACGGAGACCTTAGTGCTAGGCAACTGTACCTCTGTTTCTATACGTGAACGGGAGATTGCAGCTTCGATACGTGTCCACGGAGACCTTAGTGCTAGGCAACTGCACCTCTGTTTCTATACGTGAACGTCAAATTGCAGCTTCGATACGTGTCCACGGAGACCTTAGTGCTAGGCAACTGCACCTCTGTTTCTATACGTGAACGGCAGATTGCAGCTTCGATACGTATCCACGGGGACCTTAGTGCTAGGGAACTGCACCTCTGTTTGTATACGTGAACGGCAGATTGCAGCTTCAATACGTGTACACGGAGACCTTAGTGCTAGGCAGCTGTACCTCTGTTTCTATACGTGAACGGCAGATTGCAGCTTCGATACGTGTCCACGGAGATCTTAGTGCTAGGCAGCTATACCTGTTTCTATACGTGAACGTCAGATTGCAGCTTCGATACGTGTTCACGGAGACCTTAGTGCTAGGCAACTGTACCTGTGTTTCTATACGTGTCCACGGAGACCTTAGTGCTAGACAACTGTACCTCTGTTTCTATACGTGAACGGCAGATTGCAGCTTCAATACGTGTCCACGGAGACCTTAGTGCTAGTGCTAGGCAACTATACCTCTGTTTCTATACGTGAACGGCAGATTGCAGGTTCGATACGTGTCCACGGAGATCTTAGTGCTAGGCAACTATACCTGTTTCTATACGTGAACGGCAGATTGCAGCTTCGATACGTGTCCACGGAGACCTTAGTGCTAGGCAACTGTACCTGTGTTTCTATACGTGAACGTCAGATGGCAGCTTCGATACGTGTCCACGGAGACCTTAGTGTTAGGCAACTGTACCTCTGTTTCTATACGTGAACGGCAGATTGCAGCTTCGATACGTGTCCACGGAGACCTTTCGCTTCAGGTGACAAAATAACACTAGGCACTTGTGTGCCGTGGTGTAAGCCGCAATCACGGTATTGGTAGCGTGGATCTCCTTGGGGCTCTCCTCGGAGTTACCTCAACACCACGTACATGACCTGGTTCGTCACGGGTACGCAGGTCTGCACTACCACTTCCTCGGCGTTGAGCAGGCCCAGGAGGCGATCGTACCGGTACACCAGCTAGCACGTGGACATGTTATCGCGCGGTGGTGTTGCGTGTGCGAGGTATGGAAACTCAAGGACGCAAAACATGCACGACCGAGGGTTAAAAAGCAGAACAAGTAGTGACGTGGAGCGTTGTGATTGGTGTAAATAAGACGATCTCTGATAGGTGGACAAATTGAAATAACGTGATGTGATAGGCGAAAATAAAATCAAAGGTGATTGGATGAAAAATGACGAGAAGGAATTAGCGGTGAATTTGTGAACTAAGATGGCGAAGATTTTTTTTTTTTTTTAAAAAAAGGATAATATAAGTACGGCAACTGTAACGGTTTACGGCAAACGCGCGCCGCGCAATGCGTCACGCCGGGCATCTTGCTCAATATGATTTTTGTTTTATTGCCCGGGCGTGACGCATTGCGCGGCGCGCGTTTGCCGTAAACCGTTACAGTTGCCGTACTTATATTATCCTTTTTTTTAAAAAAAAAAAAAATCTTCGCCATCTTAGTTCACAAATTCACCGCTAATTCCTTCTCGTCATTTTTCATCCAATCACCTTTGATTTTATTTTCGCCTATCACATCACGTTATTTCAATTTGTCCACCTATCAGAGATCGTCTTATTTACACCAATCACAACGCTCCACGTCACTACTTGTTCTGCTTTTTAACCCTCGGTCGTGCATGTTTTGCGTCCTTGAGTTTCCATACCTCGCACACGCAACACCACCGCGCGATAACATGTCCACGTGCTAGCTGGTGTACCGGTACGATCGCCTCCTGGGCCTGCTCAACGCCGAGGAAGTGGTAGTGCAGACCTGCGTACCCGTGACGAACCAGGTCATGTACGTGGTGTTGAGGTAACTCCGAGGAGAGCCCCAAGGAGATCCACGCTACCAATACCGTGATTGCGGCTTACACCACGGCACACAAGTGCCTAGTGTTATTTTGTCACCTGAAGCGAAAGGTCTCCGTGGACACGTATCGAAGCTGCAATCTGCCGTTCACGTATAGAAACAGAGGTACAGTTGCCTAACACTAAGGTCTCCGTGGACACGTATCGAAGCTGCCATCTGACGTTCACGTATAGAAACACAGGTACAGTTGCCTAGCACTAAGGTCTCCGTGGACACGTATCGAAGCTGCAATCTGCCGTTCACGTATAGAAACAGGTATAGTTGCCTAGCACTAAGATCTCCGTGGACACGTATCGAACCTGCAATCTGCCGTTCACGTATAGAAACAGAGGTATAGTTGCCTAGCACTAGCACTAAGGTCTCCGTGGACACGTATTGAAGCTGCAATCTGCCGTTCACGTATAGAAACAGAGGTACAGTTGTCTAGCACTAAGGTCTCCGTGGACACGTATAGAAACACAGGTACAGTTGCCTAGCACTAAGGTCTCCGTGAACACGTATCGAAGCTGCAATCTGACGTTCACGTATAGAAACAGGTATAGCTGCCTAGCACTAAGATCTCCGTGGACACGTATCGAAGCTGCAATCTGCCGTTCACGTATAGAAACAGAGGTACAGCTGCCTAGCACTAAGGTCTCCGTGTACACGTATTGAAGCTGCAATCTGCCGTTCACGTATACAAACAGAGGTGCAGTTCCCTAGCACTAAGGTCCCCGTGGATACGTATCGAAGCTGCAATCTGCCGTTCACGTATAGAAACAGAGGTGCAGTTGCCTAGCACTAAGGTCTCCGTGGACACGTATCGAAGCTGCAATTTGACGTTCACGTATAGAAACAGAGGTGCAGTTGCCTAGCACTAAGGTCTCCGTGGACACGTATCGAAGCTGCAATCTCCCGTTCACGTATAGAAACAGAGGTACAGTTGCCTAGCACTAAGGTCTCCGTGGACACGTATTGAAGCTGCAATCTGCCGTTCACGTATAGAAACAGAGGTGCAGTTGCCTAGCACTAAGGTCTCCGTGGATACGTATCGAAGCTGCAATCTGCCGTTCACGTATAG
Source organism: Deroplatys truncata (assembly GCA_030765065.1). Taxonomy (NCBI): domain Eukaryota; kingdom Metazoa; phylum Arthropoda; class Insecta; order Mantodea; family Mantidae; genus Deroplatys; species Deroplatys truncata. The sequence continues at coordinate 675,963,124 of CM060990.1, forward strand.
AAACAGAGGTGCAGTTGCCTAGCACTAAGGTCTCCGTGGACACGTATCGAAGCTGCAATCTGCCGTTCACGTATACAAACAGAGGTACAGTTGCCTAGCACTAAGGTCTCCGTGGACACGTATCGAAGCTGCAATCTGCCGTTCACGTATAGAAACAGAGGTACAGTTGCCTAGCACTAAGGTCTCCGTGGACACGTATCGAAGCTGCAATCTGCCGTTCACGTATAGAAACAGAGGTGCAGTTGCCTAGCGCTAAGGTCTCCGTGGACACGTATCGAAGCTGCAATCTGCCGTTCACGTATAGAAACAGAGGTGCAGTTGCCTAGCACTAAGGTCTCCGTGGACACGTATCGAAGCTGCAATCTGCCGTTCACGTATAGAAACAGAGGTACAGTTGCCTAGCACTAAGGTCTCCGTGGACACGTATCGAAGCTGCAATCTGCCGTTCACGTATAGAAACAGAGGTACAGTTGCCTAGCACTAAGGTCTCCGTGGACACGTATCGAAGCTGCCATCTGACGTTCACGTATAGAAACACAGGTACAGTTGCTGACTTTTTAAAAACTCAATATTCTTGGTATATAGAGGCTTATTATGAGGTGATACATCCATTTATATGAATTTTCACGATCCACCACTGCACGTTTTCTACCATCGCCAATAAAAATGCATTTAAAAGATTTTACCGCTGACGTACATCCGCTCTCAGGCTCTTTTTACGCATAGATCAGCCACACACGTTTTCTGTACGTAAGGCTGCCCATGGGAAATGACTGTTTGCAGACTTCAGTTATTCCTGATGTTATTAGTGCAAATATTAAAACTGAGTATTGTGTGTAGTGCTTTTGTGCTGTGCCAGTGCATACGTGTTATGTAAAATGTAAAGAATTAAATAAAAATCAGCAGATACTTCCTTTCTAAGGAGTAACACCAACTGTTGAATATAGATTCTCAAAGTGCTACGTTCGTACGACCTCTACCCTCTATATCTTATAGGTGAGTACGAAAGTATGTAGATCGCGTTAAAATACACAACTTATGTCATATACATCTTTATTGTTGAGTGAACCGTTTTCGAGATATTGCTTGTTATTTACTTAAATTTTCCAATAGTTATTTTCTCAAATGGGAATTCGTTATTCATTTTTTTTTTGTCTTTGATATGCAAAGAGTATTAATCTGTGGCAAAAAGAATGGTACTGCACATAGCAACCAGCTATTAAGAGATATGTATGTGCTTAAAGGCTACTGTTTTTCTATATTCCCCTTGTAAATATATTTTCCCTACATCTACAACAAAATTAGCAATAAAACAGAGTTTGCAAATGTTTATCTCGATTAACATGAACTAGATGGGGAATAAGCGTTTGTAAAAATACTTTGTACAAGAGATGAGAAAAGTCATGTGAGTGTTACACATCAGATTTTTTTTATGTGTTTCAGTGGGTGAATAATAATTAGTTTTGTTGGTATCGTTATCACAGTACTGTTTCACTTGTGAAATCCCGTTCTCTTTGTATTAAAAAAAATGGCTCTAACGATTTTGATGAAAAATATCGTATGTTTAATATAATGTCGTGAGAAATGAAATGTATATCTCGAATTTATCTGGGAATGTCTCCAAAAGTATTCTTCATTGTGAACGTCTTTTTCATAACTGAAAAACCGTAAGAGATAGACAAAATTTTACTACACAAAAAATGTAGATCGCGTTAAAATACACATCTTATGTAATATACATTTTTGTTGTTGAGTGAACCGTTTTCGAGATATTGTTTGTTAATTTTCCAATATTTATTTTCTCAAATGGGACTTCGTTATTCATTTTTTTTTTGTCTTTGATATGCAAACAGTATTAATCTGTGGCAAAAAGAATGGTGTTGCACATAGCAACCAGCTATTAAGAGATATGTATGTGCTTAAAGGCTACTGTTTTTCTATATTCCCCTTGTAAATATATTTTCCCTACATCTACAACAAAATTAGCAATAAAACAGAGTTTGCAAATGTTTATCTCGATTAACATGAACTAGATGGGGAATAAGCGTTTGTAAAAATACTTTGTACAAGAGATGAGAAAAGTCATGTGAGTGTTACACATCAGATTTTTTTTATGTGTTTCAGTGGGTGAATAATAATTAGTTTTGTTGGTATCGTTATCACAGTACTGTTTCACTTGTGAAATCCCGTTCTCTTTGTATTAAAAAAAAATGGCTCTAACGATTTTGATGAAAAATATCGTATGTTTAATATAATGTCGTGAGAAATGAAATGTATATCTCGAATTTTCTGGGAATGTCTCCAAAAGTATTCTTCATTGTGAACGTCTTTTTCATAACTGAAAAACCGTAAGAGATAGACAAAATTTTACTACACAAAAAATGTAGATCGCGTTAAAATACACATCTTATGTAATATACATTTTTGTTGTTGAGTGAACCGTTTTCGAGATATTGTTTGTTAATTTTCCAATATTTATTTTCTCAAATGGGACTTCGTTATTCATTTTTTTTTGTCTTTGATATGCAAACAGTATTAATCTGTGGCACAAAGAATGGTGTTGCACATAGCAACCAGCTATTAAGAGATATGTATGTGCTTAAAGGCTACTGTTTTTCTATATTCCCCTTGTAAATATATTTTCCCCTACATCTACAAGAAAATTAGCAATAAAATAGAGTTTGCAAATGTTTATCTCGATTAACATGAACTAGATGGAGCATAAGCGTTTGTAAAAATACTTTGTACAAGAGTAGAGAACGTCATGTGAGTGTTACACATCAGATTTTTTTTTTATACAAGAAAATTAGCAATAAAATAGATTTTGCAAATGTTTATCTCGATTAACATGAACTAGATGGGGAATAAGCGTTTGTAAAAATACTTTGTACAAGAGTTGAGAAAGTCATGTGAGTGTTACACATCAGATTTTTTTTTTTGTTTCAGTGGTATCGTTATCACAGTACTGTTTCACTTGTGAAATCCCGTTCTCTTTGTATTAAAAAATGGCTCTAACGATTTTGATGAAAATATCATATATTTAAGATAATGTCGAGAGAAATGAAATGTATATCTCGAATTTTCTGGGAATGTCTCCAAAAGAATTCTTCATTGTGAACGACTTTTTCATAACTGATAAACCGTAAGAGATAGACAAAAGTTTGCTACACAAAAAATGTAGATCGCGTTAAAATACACAACTTATGCCATATACATTTATTTTGTTGAGTGAACCGTTTTTCGAGATATTGCTTGTTATTTCCTTTAAATTTTCCAATACTTATACTTTTTCTCAAATGCGTTATTCATTTTTACTTTCTCTACTACGTATAGTAAGTAGGGGAAGTATTGCATTCCACCCAAAAATTCGATACCGAGATTTCACTCGAAATACATGTTTTGAGAATCACTGAATCCAGAAAAAAAAAAAAAAAAAAGCATTTTTGGAAACATGTCCGTGTGTGTGTCTGTCTGTGTGTCTGTGTGTCTGTGAACAGCATAACTCAAAAACGAACAGTCGGATAAACACCAAACTTGGTATTTAGGTTCAGTATCTTCCAGAGATACGACATGAAGGTTTTCAAGAAAATCCCCCCACCCCAGACTACCCTTTACATGGAACATTTTTCGAAAATTTTAATTTTCTCAAAAACGGCTCTAACGATTTTGATTAAAACATCATATGTTTAAGATATTGTCATGTCAAATAAAATGTATATCTCGAATTTTCTGGGAATGTCTCCAAAAATATTCTTCATTGTGAACGACTTTTGCATAACTGGTAAACCATAAGAGATAGACAAAATTTTACTACACAAAAAATGTAGATCGCGTTAAAATACACAACTTATGCCATATACATTTATTTTGTTGAGTGAACCGTTTTTCGAGATATTGCTTGTTATTTCCTTTAAATTTTCCAATACTTATACTTTTTCTCAAATGCGTTATTCATTTTTACTTTCTCTACTACGTATAGTAAGTAGGGGAAGTATTGCATTCCACCCAAAAATTCGATACCGAGATTTCACTCGAAATACATGTTTTGAGAATCACTGAATCCAGAAAAAAAAAAAAAAAAAAGCATTTTTGGAAACATGTCCGTGTGTGTGTCTGTCTGTGTGTCTGTGTGTCTGTGAACAGCATAACTCAAAAACGAACAGTCGGATAAACACCAAACTTGGTATTTAGGTTCAGTATCTTCCAGAGATACGACATGAAGGTTTTCAAGAAAATCCCCCCACCCCAGACTACCCTTTACATGGAACATTTTTCGAAAATTTTAATTTTCTCAAAAACGGCTCTAACGATTTTGATTAAAACATCATATGTTTAAGATATTGTCATGTCAAATAAAATGTATATCTCGAATTTTCTGGGAATGTCTCCAAAAATATTCTTCATTGTGAACGACTTTTGCATAACTGGTAAACCATAAGAGATAGACAAAATTTTACTACACAAAAAATGTAGATCGCGTTAAAATACACAACTTATGTCATATACGTTTCTTTTGTTGAGGGAACCGTTTTCGAGATATTGCTTGTTATTTCCTTAAATTTTCCAATACTTATACTTTTTCTCAAATTCGTTTATTCATTTTTTTTATGTCCTGAACATGCAAACAGAATGGAATTCGCCACATAGCAACCAGCGTTAAAATATTTGACTATCGCTTAAAAGCTACCAATTAGATTGTACAAGAGTAGAGAAAGTCATGTGAGTGTAACACATCAGTTTTTTTTTTATACGCTACTATTTTAGTGTGTGTGTGTGTGTGTGTGCGCGCGCGCGCGCGCGCGCGAGTACGTGCCTAGTATCCGTGCGCCACAAGCCAAAACGACGACGTTATAGAAAAACTTTATCATTTGCCTACCGGCCAGGGACAACCGCTAAAAAACCTGAAAAAAGCTCTAAGAGTATTCTAACGCTTACCGATCACGCCTACCAACCAGGGAAAACCTATGAAAAAGCAGAAAGAGCTTGCATTTGTTTACCATCCGCAGAAAACTCCCAAAAAAAAAAAAAAAAAAAAAAAAAAAAAAACTAGTCATTTTAAAAAAAAAAAGGAAAAAGACGAATAATATAAGTATGGTAGAAACAGCTTGCATTCGTCTACCAACCAGAGAAAACCCCCGAAACACTAGTTATTTAAAATTGCTGATGAGTTCTGCATAGGCTTTTGCAAATGTTGTTGGTAGCAAAACTCACCTTTTCCATCACCTCCAACATACCCCACTCCCACACCTTTTTTCTTTCCACCAATCATAATCTCTCTTATTCTCGCCAATCAGCAACTTTCATTTGTTCCTTTCCACCAATAACGTCACTTCTTATTCCCACCAATCACAACTTCACACGTCACTTTCTGTTATACTTTTTATCCCTCGTTCGCCATCTTTCCCCCTCTTTCAGACCCCAACCGCCGCACAGTCAACGCCTCGCCGCTCCTTAACCTCAACTTCGTGCCTCCGCCATCTTATTTAGTTCACATTTTTACCACCGCGCCTCTCATCTCTCAACCAGATTGCCTGCAAGAACAGATCTCGTTCATTCGCACCTCGACGGTTGCCTCGGCAGCAGCTACTGCCAACACCTACGTCGTACACGTTTTTGACCGCTTTCGACCGGCTTGAGAACCCTGCTCCTACGTACGCTAGCGACCATCACGATGGTCCAGTACCAGGTTTTGGTATAGTTAAATTACGCCTCTGCAAAGGGTGTCTGTACCGCTTTAAAAACCTAGGTATATCAGTGCGTAGTGATGTTGGTTGATCTTAAAGCTGGTTAAGCATTTTCAAAAACAGTTTGCTTTTATTTTTCCGCCTCGCGTGCCGCGCTTTTGGTGACGCATCCACACCGGTAACAGGTAAGTAACACACGCATAATTATTTTTCGGACCTGCTTGGCGTAGGAATATATCCTTTCGTGTTTTGGTACTGTAACCTCAAACCTCCTTACCCTCCTCTTGCGTCCGCCATCTTGTTTAGTTCTCACCGCATCTCCTTGTCGCAAACCCTCCGCCATTTTTAGTTCCCGCTATTTTAACCTCAAAATCTACTCTTCTAACCTCTTGCTACCGCCATCTTCTTTTAGTTCCCATTCTCACCACCGCATCTCCTTACCCCCACCTCTTGCGACCGCCATGTTCACCACTAACCTCCAACTTTCCTCGTCCTTAAACCTCTTGTCTCAACCACCTTGTTTAGTTCCCATTTTCGCCACCGCATCTCATATCGCCCCATCTCTCTATCCACTCAAGAAAACTACCATCCAACGTTCAAAAATTGCTGATCAGTTCACGACAGGCTTTTGCAAATCTTGTTGCTAGCAAAACTTACCTTTCCCATCACCTCCAACATACCCCACTCCTTTTTCTTTCCACCAATCATAACCTCTCTTATTCTTACCAATCAGCAACTTTCATTTGCTCCTTTCCACCAATAAAATCACTTCTTATTCCCACCAATCACAACTTCACACGTCACTTTCTGTTACACTTTTTATCCCTCGCTCCCCATCTTTTCCCTCTTTCAGTCCCGACCTCCGCACAGACAACACCTCGCCGCTGCTCACATCTCCGAACCAAATTGCCGGCGAGAACAGATCTCGTTTATTCACACCTCGACGGTTGACTCGACAGCAGCTACTGCGAACACCTACGTCGTACACGTTTTTGACCGCTTTCGACCGGCTTGAGAACCCTGCTCCTACGTACGCTAGCGACCATCACGATGGTCCAGTACCAGGTTTTTGGTATAGTTAAATTACGCCTCTGCAAAGGGTGTCTGTACCGCTTTAAAAACCTAGGTATATCAGTGCGTAGTGATGTTGGTTGATCTTAAAGCTGGTTAAGCATTTTCAAAAACAGTTTGCTTTTATTTTTTCGCGTCGCGTGCCGCGCTTTTGGTGACGCATCCACACCGGTAACAGGTAAGTAACACACGCATAATTATTTTTCGGACCTGCTTGGCGTAGGAATATATCCTTTCATGTTTTGGTACTGTAACCTCAAACCTCCTTTCCCACCTCTTGCGTCCGCCATCTTGTTTAGTTCTCACCGCATCTCCTTGTCGCAGACCCTCCGCCATTTTTAGTTCCCGCTATTTTAACCTCAAAATCTACTCTTCTAACCTCTTGCTACCGCCATCTTCTTTTAGTTCCCATTCTCACCACCGCGTCTCCTTACCCCCACCTCTTGCGACCGCCGTGTTCACCACTAACCTCCAAATTTCCTCGTCCTTAAACCTCTTGTCTCAACAACCTTGTCTAGTTCCCATTTTCGCCACCGCATCTCATATCGCCCCCATCTCTCTATCCACTCAAGAAAACTACCATCCGACGTTCAAAAATTGCTGATCAGTTCAAGACAGGCTTTTGCAAATCTTGCTGCTAGCAAAACTCACCTTTCCCATCACCTCCAACATACCCCACTCCCACAACTTTTTCTTTTCCACCAATCATAATCCCTCTTATTCCTACCAATCAACAACTCTCATTTGTTCCTTTCCACCAATAAAATCACTTCTTACTCCCACCAATCACAACTTCACACGTCACTTTCTGTTACACTTTTTATCCCTCGCTCCCCATCTTTACCCCTCTTTCAGTACCGACCTCCGCACAGACAACACCTCGCCACCCAGCTCCTCTCCATCACGCGACCTCCATACTCCTCCATCTCCCTTCCTCCATCTCCCACCCCAAATTAACGAACCAATCAAAACACTCCACGTCACTTCCTCAATTCTTTCAACTCGTCCCGGATGAGCCAACCCATTTAACGATAATCCTACCGCTCAGGGCGCTTTTCAAACTTACCGCCGCCGCCGTCGCACGCAGCGACACTAGCGACACTAGCGCCCCTAGCGGCAGGATTATCGTTAAAAACAATTGGCTCATCCGGGACTATTACTACTGAGGTGTATTAGTGTATTAAACTGGCGATCATTGAAACATATTACACTGACCTTTTTAAAAGGAGGTAGATCTAAGGAACTTGCCAATTGTAATAAGGTGCCTATATTATTTAGTATTTATGCAAGGAAAGTGCAATAACTTACTAGTATCTTTTTTCTTATTTTGTATAAAACATGGACACATTTCACGCCAAACTGGCAGGAGAGGCTTTACGAAACAAATCAATATTATGTGAGCAAATACAGGGGAGATGAACGTAAATACATGAGAAGAAATAAGGTCAGAGCAGTGTTTTATAAACAGGGCCCGGATTTTGATGACTAATTTTTTTTAAAATTACATTTGTTTTAAAATGACTCAGTAATTACAAAAAATTATCTAAAATGAGATTTATTTGATTTACTAGAATTAGTGTACAGAAAGTTATAAATTAATTTATATATTGATATAACTCCTATACGAAGAAAAAATAAGTAAAAGAGCAACGAAAATGTTCTTGTTTAAAGAATCTGAAAAGAAAAGAAAATTTTCTTAATTTCCTTTTTAGATTCTTCAAACAAGTAGGAAAATTATTTTCTTTGTTTTTCAGATTCTCCAAACAAGAACATAGAACAAATATATTTTCAATTAATTGTCTAACTTATTGTGTTTTTAAACAGGTCTTACAAAAGTGTAGCATTAACTCTTTTGAGAACTCAGAATATGCAATGTTTATTGCGAATGAAGAGGATTTCACAGTCCATGTCATACATAAATAAGAGCAATACGCACTTATTAAGCAAAAAAAGGAAAACTGACCTTCTCATCCCTAATTTTGGACATGAATTCATAACAGTAATTATACCTGTTTCCCTGACAATAACCATCCCTCCACCCATAAGCAACTCTTTTCAGACCAACCAATAATTTTTATATACTCTATACTTATGCAAGGAAATTACCAAATAAAGAGGCAAAGGACAAGGAAATTACAAATTAATGATGTAAAATCGAAAAAAGATTATCCAAAATAGAAAACTTGAAACTACCAAAATGACCTAATATATATATATATATATATATATATATATATTCTTGATATGGGACCCATGATAAGGATTTATGTACACTTAAGCATTACCTTTATTGCAAGAATTAAAAGATGGCATGTCATCAGAATCCGGATCATGCTTATATGATACCTGGTCTTCAAATAGCTTCTGCTCACAATAATATACTGTTTAATACGCATTCCTGAGGAATATAAAGAACTTCCTTTTTGGCAGTTAGGCCGACTCATAACATGAAAACAGATGTAATGCGGGCCAAAGGTATTCTTCCCTGAAAATGGCAAGCTTTTCCAGATATATAATCCTTTACAGAACCACAGTGGATGGAAAAAGGTTGTTAAACTTTGGCTGTAAGAGCAAACAGCATTTCCTTTGAAATAATTATGCCGCTCAACTGCCTAAAAGATATTAATCTGAGCTTCTCTTCGCTTTAAAAGTCACGTACAAGTGCAATAAATCAAGATGTACTCATATATCGGAAGGGAATATATGCTTCTGGCTTTATTTAGAAAGTATAATATATTTTTAGCTGTTTTGATAAATTATCCTACTTTACCTCGCTATGTTGGCGGAAACTTCACAACTTAACGACAGATGTACGAAAGTGCATTCATTGTTCCTTATCACTCAGTCATATACCCCCCCTCACCTCAACAAATAAGTTGCACACACATATTTAAACTAGAATCTTGAATATAGATTCAGTTTTCTCTGCTTTGGTGAAGTGTTTAAGTCGGTGTGCAATGAGTGAGAACGTTAAGAGTAGAATATATTGTGCTGTAGCACAATGCCGTAATTGCGGTTTTAAAACGGATGGTGTGAATTATCACACATTTCCAAAAAATGAGCAATTAAAGTGCGTGTGGGTGTCTCGCTGTAAGCGTACTGGCAAATTTAACGCTGATAATTCACGTGTATGTTCAGTGCACTTTCTTCCTAGTGACTATATACGGGATATGAAGAGTGAACTATTAGGTTTGCCGGTTAAGAAAATTCTGCTCCCAGATGCAGTTCCGTCGCAGTTCATTCCTAATTGGCATGGAGATGCACTTAGTGAAGGTCCAAGTACACGTGGAATGTTGCAGGTATGTCTTTTTCATTTTTATATCCTGTAACAGAATAATACATTCTAGAATTATTGCTGTCTTAAATACTACAGAAAATGCAATAATTAAGCGTTTCAGCTCGTTCATTAGGTTTCTACTGGTCGAGATGTGCGGCACGAGGCCCGAACTGTTAGGAAGCGAGCCTTGTCCACCATTGCTTCTGTGTCTCCAAAGAAAAGAAAGCTTGATCAGGCCACTATTACTGATCCAGTTTTAGAAAATAGCGATAATGAATTAGAAAACCTCAAGAAAGAGATTGAAGTATTGAAAAGAAAAAACGCGGTTGCTTTGGCGGCACTGAAAGAAAAAAACGCGGTTATTAAAACAATTCGGGGTTCGAAGCTTGCTATGGCTATAAAAAATCGAAGTTCATCTGCTAAGGTCACACGAGTTGCTGTGTAAAATAGGGTAAAAAAAGTTCTATCAACATGTTTCACCCCAGGGCAAATAAAGTTTCTTTTAAGTGGGAATAAGAGAGTGAAATAGTCTTCCGAGGATATAACAAATGCCATTGCACTAAGAGCACTTTCTCAAAAGGCGTATGGATATTTGAGAAAAGTAAACACTCCTCTACCTGCTCGTTCGACTTTGCAAAAATGGATAAGTAAAATCAAATGCAGACCACTATTATGAACGAGGTAAAATATCTCTTAAAGGCACAGGCCATGAATTTTCAAGGTTTAGAAAAGCTGGCTGATATAAGCTTCGACGAGATGAACATAGATTCTCGCATCTGCTATGATATGTCAGACGATATAATACTGGGTCCATATAGCAATGTTCAGGTGGCGATGGTTCGAGGTTTGTGTTCCAAGTGGAAACAGCCTTTGTACTATGACTTTGATGTCACAATGACATCAGAGTTGCTTCACAACATCATTATTGAAACTGAAGCCTGCCAAATTGAAGTACACGCTGTGACTTGTGATATGGGAGGGAAAAACTCGAAAGTATGGAAACAATTGAATGCCAGTGTATCCAGGACATTCTTTTACAACCCCAGTGATAACTCCAGGAAAATCTGGGTGTGTTATGATGTGCCACACCTCCTGAAGCTCCCACGCAACCATTTTATGGATGAAGGGTTTGTTCTATCAGACAACACGGTGCTTAAAAAAGACGATATTCAGGATCTGTTATCACAGCACAGTGCAGAACTTACAATTGTTCATCACATCACTGATGCTCGCCTGAGCGTTACAGGAAGATCACGCCAGAACGTGAGATTAGCAGCGCAACTATTTTCTAGGCGAACTGCTCTGGCGCTCAGATACAGCACTAACAAACAAAGCGAGAGCAGCTTCATCGAATTAGTTAATGACGCATTTGATGTGCTAAATTCTAGGATACCGAGCGACAACAGAGCACCTCTTAGAAGTGGTTATGGATTAAAACTGCAAAGCCAGGAAAACACACTTAAAAGGTTCCTAGAAGTTATTGCCAATATGCGAGTGGGAAAAAGAAAATGTTTACTCCCCTTTCAAAAGGGTTTTATAATTTCCATAAATTCCATATTCGGTCTCTTTGACATAACGAAAGGCAAAGAAATTTCCTACGTTCTCACCTCTAGATTAAATCAGGATTGCCTGGAAAATTTCTTTTCTAGAGTTCGAGGTTTGGGGTGTTCTATAACAACCCGACTGCTTTTGAAGTGAGAAATCGAATTAGATTGCTACTTATATCGGGAAAATCAAATATAATTCCTCTCTCCAATAGGGCATCAGTGGGAGAAGAAAACCCGTCTACCAGTGTGACAAATCTCACCGGCAATGAAGAGGATTTCGATCACTTCATAACAAATGAATTGTGCATCGACATCGTGGGCAAGGATCCTGAACCAGGAGCCTTCATCGGAGCAGAAGGAACAGAGGAAGAAGAAGAAGCATCAGAGCTTCTAAGAAATGGCAGCCCAACTAGAGAAGCTATGGACATCACTCAAGATGCCCTGCAATATTTAGCAGGATACATAGCATTTAAATGTAAAACAATAGACAAAAGTCTGTGTGCCGCGAACGAAGCATATTCAGTGCCGCGCGAAACAATCAAGGACTGGATATCTATAATTTCCAAGGGAGGCCTTACACGTCCTAGTGAGAAATGGATGGAAACAATTACTCAGTTTGAAACAGTGTTTTGTGCATTTCACGGACAAACCGTCTCAAAAACAAAAAGTGTGTTTAAAACATTAGTAACTTTGCTAAAATCAAATTTCCCAGAGGTACAAGAGAAAGTAATTTCGTAGTATGTTCGAACAAGAACGTTTATTAGAATAAGGTATTTAAATTCAAAAACTAGGGAACATGCACTAAAAAAATACGCTGCACGGAAGAATAAGCAGTGGGCAGGTTCATCCTCCAAAACAGCATAAGGCATCACCAGTTATACGTAAGTTTTCATTTCTTACGGTAAAAAAATGCACCAGCATATCCATTTGGCGATTCCTTTAGCGTAGTTGTAAATTTTCCTTTAGTACTAAAATAATGCATGTTTGAATTTCTTGTAGCGCCTACAGTTTACGTTGAAGTACTGCATGTGTTCCAGTAGTTTTGTTTATACGTAAATATATTACTAATGCAATGCAGTTTCCATTCGTTTTGCTTTATGGTTAGCCGACAATGTCTGTAGAAAGCTCTGAAATAATATACCTTTTAAACAAAACTGGAAGAACGTGCTAATAATAAACAATTGGGAGTTAATCGGGAGGAACTTAGTGTGTTCACTGCGCTGTATATGTATTCCGCGCGCTCGTCTTCACTCTCACTTACGTCACAGGCGGGCAGCCAATGGCAGCTCCACACCCCGGAGTGGCTCACCTTAGTTATCTAGCCACATTGGGTTGTCCCCCTGTTCCAATGTATTAGATGTTTTCCACACCCTGGTAATATTTTCCGTTGTTGATTCTGATACAGACCGCGTATTGAGTTGTGTTCCAGTACTTCGACAAGAATAAGTTCTTGAAATCTTTGTAGGTGGCGTGGTCACCGATCGCTAAGCGAAACCAAGAGAGTGCCCGCCCTTGGAGCCCTTTTTTTGACAATGGGTAGTTTCAAGGTTTCTGGTATCTGTTTGAGCTCGAAATATGAATCTAGGTCCATGATGTATCGTATGGCATTGTCCCTAACGTCACTAAATTGTGGTACAGCAATTTCGTTCAATAGGTTATAATGTATCGGGTAAGCATGCACATTTGAGTATGTTGACTCCTCATGAGCTATACTGGAAGATTGTGTTTGCGGTGACGCAAGCGGCAAATGTGTTGCGTTTTGCGCTCCCGCTGTACCTCCCTCGCGAGATGTGGCATGGCTACTGGTATTTTGGTTTATTATGGCATTTTGACGTTGTTCAATAACTGCTTTCATCTGTGCCAACCCATGCGAGTGTATTTTATTTGTTGTAATGCTGAGTTGTGCGCTGCTGCTGCTGCCTGTGATGCTGTGCTCTGTACCCTTTCTCTGATTGCAGTCAATTCTACATTAACATTTCCGTTTTATTTCCCCACAGGCCGCTCGCACATCACAACTCAGCTGATCTTTGTTTACATGGTCAGCAGACCGTTGGATGACTCTCCCCTTTAAGGATTGAATTTCTGAACATGCATCTTGAACGTCACTGCAAATGGTAATTACCTCAGCCCTTAATGAGGTCTGCCATAAGCTAATAGCTTCTACCTGGTGTGCCTGCTTGTGCACGTGTTCTTGTAGTTGGTTATGGTGTTCCTGGAATTTTGCAGTTACTTTGTCCGAAATTTGTGCTTCTAGTGTTTCCCTTTGAGCTGCTAGTTGTTCTTGCACATGGGTCATTAATCTACTTTCTAGCTGGGTTAAGGTTTCCCTCTGTGCTGCTAATTGGGAGTGTATTGTTTCTCCTTGTGATGTCAGTTGTGAAAGTGTCTCTCCTTGGGAGGTAATTTGTGAGTTTACTGTGTCACCTTGGGAGGTGATTTGAGAGTTTAATGTCTCACCTTGGGAGGTAATTTGTGACCTTAAAATTTCAGCGTGGAGGTAATCTGTGAGTTTAAAATTTCAGCTTGGGAGGTAATGCGAAATTCTAGTTGTGGAAATTACATGAGCATAAGTTGGAGCATTGATTCTATGGTGGAAAACGTTCCAGGGGTTTGTTCCTGCTGATTAGACACCGTAAGTGTCCGTTCTCTGTAGGGGTGTCCTCCATTGTGTCGTGCAAGGATTTCCCACTACGGAGTAACATCCACTGTCCACTGTGTAGTTGTATACCGCAGTTGGGCTGGTAAATTTTAATGTACTTACTCGTAGTGTCCTGGTTTACCTCCTAGTGGGTTGGTGTTGTCCTGTGATGGGCTGCGTGCTGCTATAATCCTGCGAGACGTTCTTCGTTGCACAGATGTGATGTTGATGGTGGGTAGGAAAGGTGCTATATGTGGGTGTATGACACGTTGGGTGGCATTTTGTAGCGGGAATTGTTTATGGTTGTTTGGCCTGGTGGCCGATTTCTGATTCAGGAAAGGGCTTACTTTGCCGGCTGCTCAAGGTAGAGGATTAATTGCTGGTTGGGTTATGAGATATTCTCTCAGGGAATGTAGATAGGAGGTTAATAACACTTGAATTTCTCCTTCACTAGCCGCTTTATTGTGATAATCCACACTGTTTGATTGTCTTCCCGAATCCCCGTCACACAAGACTTGCCTTCACGATCCCGTCTACAATTCTTAACTTACATTCGCGTGTTTCTCCCTTTCTATTCCCCTTCTGAAGATAAAAGCTCTAAAGTTACTGTTTTCGTCGCCATTAATTTATATTCATTTCTGCGCGCCTATTCGCCCACGGAAATGGCGCGATCCCCCCGACACTAGCTTGACACAAAATTTTACATGAAGTCTGATCCAGTGTTCGACACGGAGTGATCCAGGTTACACGCTTCTCGATCTCCTCTCCTGTCATAAATAATTTTCTAGTCTCCGCCTAGTTTCTATTTTTGTTTCACATTTTTTTTATGCACGTGATTTTTATAACTTCTCGTTGGTCAATTTTATAAATTTCAATTCGCTTCCAATTGGTTTACTAAAGTTCTACAGTTTGCCTTCACCGCATCTGACATTAACGTCTTATTTTCGCTTGATTAACTTTTCTGTGCGGATGACTGCATCTGACTTCCCGTCTGTTGTATTCGTTTCCTGTGGGCTCCTCCCGGCCTTCACAAATTCTATGTACTTAAGTGCTCGCTAATGGCTTCGCCTGTTTGCTCGTGAAACACTTCCAATTTCAACAGTTTTTGCTAGTCTCTCTTTGCTCTGAAATACGCGGTTTCACACATTTTATTCTCATATGTTTTATTTTATTTAACTTCATTTTATTTATTAGTTTCGTTTCTTAATCTCAGTCGTTATGCTTTTTATTCCCTCCTTTCCTAATCCTTCATATTATCTTTGTTCTTCTTTCTTATTATTATCCCTATCATTAATATTATTATTATTATTATTATTTCTTTTCGGGCGGATATTATTCCTTCAATTCGCATCAGTACTTCAATCACATTATCCAGAGACTCTCACTACAAAGCAATAACTAAAACAACTCAACGAATCTCTGATTAATGTTTCAAAACTTTAATTTATTTATACATTATGCATATAATAATGGCATATTAATCATCACATGCATATTTATAATGAAGTCAAATGTTTCTTACATGAAATAAACTCCAAAAAATTTTACTTTGAGACTGCCAATGCATTTAGCAAGTTATATAACAGTTTTCTACCGCTTACAGAGTTTAATATAAAAATGAACAAAACATTATCTTTCGCTTTAAATATATTGGAATCAAAATATGTTACTCGATATTGGTCTGTCTCTGGCTTGGAAGAGATGATTGTCATGCTGACAAGGCAGATGCTTCTTATATCAAATAAACTCCAAAACGTTTTACCGACTGCCAATTCAGTTTGCAAGCTATACAGCAGTTTTCTACTGCGTATAAAATGTAGATATAAAAATGAACAAAACAATATCTTTCACTTTAAATATACTGGAATCAAAGTGTAATGTTATTCAACATTTGCGTCTCTACCTTGCAAGAAATTATTGTCCTTGCCCTGTAAGGCAAATGTTTCTTATATGAAATAAACTCCAATAAATGTTACTGACTGCCAATTTAGTTTGCAAGCTATATAGCAATTTCCTACTGCTTATAAAATGTAGATGTACAAATGAAAAAACATCATATTTCACTTTAAATACAAATACAATTGTCTGAAATCAAAATGTAGTTATTCGACAGTGTTCTTTCTCTGCATTCCAAAAGATGATTGTCCTTATCCTGACAAGGCCAATGTTTCTTATATTAAATAAACTCCAAAAAATGTTACTGAATGCCACCTCATTTTGTAAGCTATGTAACAGGTTTCTACTGCTTATAACTTGTAGGCGTACAAATGAACAAAACTTATCTTTAACTTTGAATATAAAAGCAATTGTTTGGAATCAAAATGTGGTGTTATTCATTTCACTAAATCGTCTTGTTCTGAATTTGCACTGATAATAGATGTTGAATGCTAGTTGCTTTCTCTGCCACATACCTGCAAGAGATGATTGCCATTGTCCTGAGTTAATAGCGCCTTGACGACGCAAAGCCTGTGTGGGCCCCAAACATATACTGTAACAAACAAAACAGATTATGTATTCATTAATCCGCTTTCATGGTAATACCTAACTAGAGAGTAGATTCAGTCCTTAGTACATGCCATTTAGCAATATGAAATGTAGATTTGAATAAGCTGTCCAATGACACCATGAAACACTTCGTTGTGTTGTCATTGTTTCAGGGTGGCCAGTTCCAGTTAACTTAATCATTTACAAAACAACTTTATTTCTTGCATTTGTAATAATGCACATTTTTGTGTGAAGTACATGCCTTTTGCACAAATAATGCAGATATTATAGGTTTCTTAAAACTATGCTAAATCAAAGTTTTCATAATCTGAAAGAGAAGCTTTGCGCTGTATTTTGCCATAATTTCAACTGAATGCGCCATTTTATGAATGGATACTTCAGTTAGTGTTTACAGATGGGATAAGCTTCAATAGTGTATTCCATATATACATGTAGTTGTTCTTGTCTGAGTAAGCATGCGTTGTTGTTATTACTTCCCAAGTGCAAGCCCACAGCAATTAGGTCATTCTATGTCAAGTCAAACACCCAGTCCTCAAATCTGTTCGAAACTGCATGTATTTGATGCCTTGAAATGGAAGACACGTATTTCTTTTGTGGTCCCTAACTTCAATATTTTGAATACCAAAATTTTCGAAAAAGTGGTTACTCCCCCATACATAATCGCTTTTATCCCCCATTAAAATTCTCGTATAAATTCCATATTGGACTCATTTTAAGGCTTATGGAACCTACTTTAAACATATACTAAAATGAACTTGATTCAACAGATTAGATATTTATCGCAGAAATTTGAACTTTTAAAACTTGATTTTGTGTTACATATCGACAACCTAAAAGTATTTTTAAATCCACACGTATTCTCCGTTTAGTAGTGTATCCATGTGGAAAGTTTCAGGGCATTTGTTCATATATATATATATATATATTTATAAGAAAATGTTTTTCAGCCGGAACCCTCCCCATGACAATGTAGCGCAGCGACTTCGGCCTGGAGTGTGATAGCAGAGGGGATGGCACAGCGATTAGCAGCTGTTAGGAGTTAACCAAGGTCATTCTTCTGAATCGCTTCCGGATTTAAAACACAAACAAACCCAGTCCAGAATATTTAGCTTGTGGAGAGAGAAGTCCGTGTCAACAACCAAATTAAGGAACATTTTGGCAAATACGTTTCAAACCGCATGATAAGGTAGCAAAGACATTAGCTTCAGAGAGAGGTAAAATCTAGTAAAGAGTTAGAATATTTCGTGGTGGAAAAAGAATTAGTTTTACATCTCATCGCTATGGCATAAAAATAATCATGTTTCCGTTACAGGAGGAGAGACAATAATTCAAAAACAGAAGAGATTGATTTTGTGCGATCTAAAAGAAACCTTCCGCAGCTTTAAAGATAAATATATCGTGATACAAAATAGGTTCCTCAAAATGTGCTCAACTGAGACCTAAACGGTGTAGGTACAAACAGCACCAAAGCAAATCTTCGGCAGATATTGTATCGTTTTCTGGGGTCTTTTGAGGCGTGTCCTTCACCTTACTTATCACAGAGCCTGGTGGCTTGGTAACAGCAATAA
Source organism: Deroplatys truncata (assembly GCA_030765065.1). Lineage (NCBI taxonomy): Eukaryota > Metazoa > Arthropoda > Insecta > Mantodea > Mantidae > Deroplatys > Deroplatys truncata. The sequence goes on from CM060990.1 coordinate 675,981,414, forward strand.
GCGGGAAAAGAGGGGAGGTTGATGCCTTTCCTTTTTCTGGTGTTATTGAAACCAAAACATGGCTATTGTCTCAGTACCAGTTATGCGGTATGCTAGCGAAATTACGCGTGGATGTATCATGGGTATGTGGGAGGCTGATCGTACCGTTACAGCAATTGCAACGGGAGTGCATAAAAGTGTTTTATAGAAATTACTGGATAAACATATTCCAGGAAAGTGGGAAACACGTCTACGTTCTCGTCAGAAAGTGGGCACTCCCCGTAAAACATCCGCAGATGATGATATTCGTTTACTAAATGCAAATTATTCTTTTGTTGTAATTGACTGATCATGTTTACAAACTAGAAATAAATATGTATATGGTTTACCGAATATAACATACACGTTATGGTAATAAAATTGGGCTATATTTTTGTCTATAATCCTGTTGTACCATTCAAGCATTAATTTGCACCCCCTGAAAATGTCTCACACTACACATTCTAACCTGGGCGCTCATCAAGATTTCTCCTTAACTTTTAATCCTTTCAAAGGCGTGCCCTGCACTAGCCAATAAGGTATGGACTACCAACCACGATGAGAGGTCTGTATGACAAACTGAATGCACTCATTCTACCTCTTTCTCTTTTAGCCAATACGATCGAGAGCGTAAACGTATATTTCGTTTTTACGCCATTTTGTAACCTTTGTTGTGGTTATTGGTGGAACTCTTTAGCAGAAGGAGTGGCGCACCCTTGCACCGTGGTCTAAAGCAACCAATAAAATGTCCATGGCTTGGCAAGGCCACGTAAAACAATAAATAATGTGACATAGACGGGAGGTGCAGTGAAATTTTCTTTGGCGCTCTTTGTACACTTCTACGCACCCAAGGTACTCATTCTACTTGGCGCTCATTATGAGAAATGAAACTTGTGCTTGATGCAATGAACATTTTCCATCTTACTGCAGATTCAGGTATTGTTCTCTGTAATTATAAGGATTGCCTCTCTCAAATAATTTGTAACAACGATAACCAGATTGCTATTTAAGGAGATGTGTTAACTCTCCAAGGATAGAAAACTTGGCCAATTTTATTTGGAACATTTTCAAAGAAACAAAGTATACAGCAGGTGACTTATAAACAGTGGGTAATCGTAGTTCGCACAAATTTGGAAGCAATACAATCACCTGTTGAAGACTTTCTGAAAAAATTGTGAGCAAAATTGTCAGATCTTTTAACTCATACCTTTATAGCTCAGGAAGAGTCTGCGTTTTTGTCTGAACGGAAAGAAAATTTGAAACCTAAAGAATATATTATAGTTTGTGATTTTTCGGAAAACTATGACTTTGTCATACAAGATTCCGTTCAGGGCGTACATTGGAACAATAACCAAAGAAAAATCCATTCATTGTAATTTACTTAAAGAAAACAGCTTAAAACAAAAAATTGTATTTCTATATATCGAAACTTTAAAATGTTGTATAAATGAAACACTAGTTAACAAATATATAAACAGGAAATTAGATATTTGGAAAAAGTAATTTACCTTTCCCATGGCGCTAGCGCTCAGTACAAGAACAGAAAAGTCTGTAAATACGTGTTTTCATGAGGGAGATTTTGGAGTTAGCGTCGAATAGCATTTCCTCGTCACTACACACGGCAAGGGGCCTTGTGATGGAATTGGGGGCACTACTAAAATTCTAGCAGCGAAAGCCAGCCTCCAGCCGAGACAAGATCCCATCACAATACCTCATAAATTATGTACTTGGGCGCAGAATCACGTTAGAAACATATTTAATGTTTTACTGTTAATCAGCACAAACAAGAGAGTGATACTTTTGAGGCAAGGTATGAAAACCGAAAACAATAACAGGCACGTTAAAACTACATTGTTTCATACCATTATCACTATCTGAAGCTGTAGTGAAGCTGTATTCGCTTCAAAGTGTAGGAATAAAGATTTCCGTTTAAACGGACCGCGCTAGATGTGATTTAGGCTTATAGATTGTTTCCTAAGAGCACTGCGACTTGAAACGAACTTGAACGCATTGTGCATCGTTCCTCCCATTCATTGCCAGCTCAGTGGCTCACAGCTCGACTTGACAGCGCGGCGCTCCGGATGTCCAGCAGTCGCGGATCGAGTTCACTGCGCCACACGACTACGTAAATCATTTCATTTCAGACGAATCAGAACTAACGCCCTCGTGATATTTGGCATGCTGTTGAATAAACATGCAGCAAGAAGAGTGATTGTTTCAACTTTTTAAATGGTCGATATGCTTATTTTTAAATTCTAAAATAAAAAGCTTTTTAAAAACTAGATGTGCTTCGTTTAAAGCAATTTATATACTATAGGCAGAAATTGCATACTCTGAGCTTTCAAATGAGATATTTACAAAGTCTCTAACATAAAAGCAACCGAAACTATTCGTATTTAAACATGTCAAGAAGGGTACTATTTCTGAAAATTCGTGACTTAGTAACAGGCATAATACTACAGTTAAATAGTATTTTAAAACACAAACACATTTTTTCTCATAAAAAGCGTGTAGGGAAGTTAAAAAAATCAAACACATGACGTCAATTGTTAAAAATCGTTCCATTTGACGTGGAATGACTCAGATGCATAATTTTGAATGAGAAGTGCTCTGTCATTTGCTATCCATTGAAGCATCCAGAGCAGAATATTCAATCCGAGAGGCATAAAAGGCAAGTGTCAATGGCAGAGGTGATTTTGATCAATCAATACCAATTGACTGTTATTTGAATTATCACCTACATTTTGTAGTCAAAAGAGGAACCAGGATAACAGTAAGTCAAGAAGTTGGACAGAAACACAACAGATACAGTATTAATCCTAGCAATAGACAAACAGTTAACTAAAATGATGACGTAACGGAAGGTTGTCCTCTGTGGTCTAGTGGCTAACATGACCTCTGAGTCCTGAGGTAGCGAGTTCAAACCCGACAGAAGGCAATGTATTCTTTCAGGCTTACAACTCTTTCCTTAGCAATGGCTTCCTTTGGTAGGGGAGTAAAGCCGCTGTGATGTTTATTTGCACATAAAGAACCTCATACCTTGAAATAGAGGTCCCCTGAGCAAAATTATTGGCCATTTCACGCCCGCAGCATTCTTCCTCTCTTCCATGATGCCATCTATGGGTGGTAGGCTAATCCCCTGTCACCATGCATGCCTAATCTCAGAATTAGTGAGTGTAAGAATTCACCTGATTACACATCAAAATAGGATATTCCTATATGTCAGCGGAATGACAGTACCTAATGGAGAATAAACCTGTTAGCCTGAAAACACGATTACTGGCATGAAGAGAGTTTTGGAACATGTTCACATGTGTGCTGATAGCTTGGAAAACTTCATTGCAAAACAATGCTTTTGAAAAACTTTGTGGTTTAACAACTATTCGGAACAACTTGATTTGTGCATTGAGGAAATATGAAGAGTGGTTGCATACACTTACGGGATTTGAAGGCAAAAACGCTTGAATGCAAAGTGACCCTAGCAAATGAGTACATCATAGTGCTCGGTCAAGTTTTCCTAAACCTCACATCTCAAACAAGAGCAACTCTGATATGTTTCTGATGTTTGCATTTTGAGAATACAGCCAAGGCCATTTCAATGTCGTCGTTTCTAATGCTCCCCATACAGCCTATGACCTTCGGGAATACCTCATTCCACCAAGTGGTGACTGGACACATTTCTGAGGTGGAGGCCCAGCGGGCAGAACCCATTGTCTCCGATGTTAGTGTGATGATGAGGATGGCGGTGGAATGAGAGGACCTGCAGCTTTTACCGTGGACTCCGAACCACGCTGGGTCTTGTGGATACTTCACATGAACAAGTCGGAGGTGAAGGCGTGGATAGGGCCGACTTAAAATCGTCAACCCAGAGCCGGGAATGCAATCCCGGACCCTCAGTACGAGAGGGTAAACGAAACACTGCGCTACCCCGGTGACCTACGATTTCAATGTTAAATCTAACAAAAACGTCAGTGGCAAAATCTGTGCTTCAAATGGAATTAAGGGCTTACGAAAGAGTGGTAATAATGCAAGAAATGAACTTTGCATTGGCAGAACTCAACAAAATCAGGCATCTACAAAATCTCAGCACTGCAAATATTGCAGGAGATTTTCTGCAACTGAAAAGTTTATTTTCAGTCATTCATGGCTACTGTGACAGCAAAATACCTTCAGATTTAGAGTTTGTTGTTGCACGTGTTAAGCTGGTGTGGCTACCTTGTGAAAATGTAGTTCAACTATTGAATATCTACCAGAAAATTTGACAAATCAAAGAATAATTTTTAAAACGGTAATTTAGCCACAACGGACTTTTTTTAAATAGAGAGATGTCATTGTCCATTTATACTAAAGCAGCTGTAAAATAAATATAGGATCGCAATGAAATATTTTAAGTCTTGAGAGAAATTTCTAATATTTATACCTGTTACTGCAACTCACCCATCCTAGTTCATCTCTTAATTTGTAGCAAATTACCTTGAAAGTGTATAAGAATTTAACTTATTTACCTTCTGACTATGCTATTTTCAAAATGTTCTGCCGATGTCGAAAATAGTAGTACCTTTGGGTAAAGATAACCCTGCCTTTTACGAAAAACCTTTTAACAAAAAGAACAGATCCTTACGTATAAGAGAATGCACAAAATATTAAATTTTGTTCACATCAGGCCATTTCGTTATTATATGAAATAGATGTATTCACAACAATAGATTCTTCTGTCAACTATGAAGTTTTTTTTATCATTTTGATCAATTGATGACCTTATGTAAGAAATTTATTACAATGACAGTACAGTATAGCAATGTCAAGTATGCGAAGTAATTACGATTACCAGGAATAGGAATTCTTAAACAGTTGGCTTCTAGTTATCTACACTCAAATCATTATCACTACAAAAAATGCAAAACAAGAAATGTTAAGGGTCACCGCAGGCAGGTAAACACCGGTCCGAGTGTTATCTGCAAACGCCAAAAGACTATGAGGGAAAGGGGATGGTTTGTTACGTGCGAACTCCATGTCTATAGTCCAGTAACAGTTCAACCTTATCTCCTTCCTTTCTGGTTTTAATACTTAGAAATTCCTATGCCTGATGATTAAACATTAAAATTAACCTTATAATATTCATTAAAGTGAAATATAGGATTTATCATTGATGTCCTGCATATCATTTAATAGCTTAAAGAAATACTAATTATGTTTACACAATTCATAGTCCAGAAATTGAAGAGTTATCTTCATATATAGATCAATTGTTTTAATGTCCTATTCTGAAGTTACACAGTGGAGAATTAAGTTAATAGGTCAGCAAATAAAATCCTCTGCGCTTTTATTATTTTCATAAACTGTTATTTTTCATGAATTTATATCAGATGAACCATCCAACTTAGTTTCCTGTATTTATACAACAGAAAACATCGCCCCCTTTACTAAATGTACAGAAACGACAGGAAGAAATCAACACAGCTTCCCTGGACAAGGCGCATTTGTTACCGTTTCTGGGGTACTTCATGACTTCATTTTATTGGATGGTGGTGTCACCTTGTAGGTGCTATCGCGCTTTGTGCTGTGTATCGCACCAATAAGCATACCTATGCTAGTTCTGTCAACTCATTGGCAAATTAAGAATAGGTATATCTGAGGAATGGCGACCAATTTTGTCGATCTCTCGCGAGGTTAGCTGCGAATATACAACAAATGTTTGTTTGGAAATGCTCTTGAAAGTGAGTCAGTTCTCGAGATGTCAGCATTTCAATCCTCAAACATCAGTTATAGGTCCTCATATAAATTAGCGTTTCCTAGCTATTTACATGTTCTTAAACAGGCAAGTCATACCCCTTTTCCTCCTTCAACGCACTAAGGGTGAAGGAGGCGCCAACGGATATCTTAAGCCACGCCCTATTACCGTCCTTACAGACGATCAGAAATCATATGTAGATTACTTCTTCTGGAATGTGCACACGTTCTACTGCAATTAAATTTTTGTAATATATTTTAAGGTAGTACATGTGCCGGCATTAATTAATGAGTACTAATTACTGCACAAATACAAAGAAACTGCAGAAAACTTAGAAAGCAATAGGTTGGTGCAGATCTTAAGCTGGAAGACATAGATGTGTTTTGGCAAAAATACCTTGTGGTCATGTGGATTACTGCTCCTAAATTACTGTGATGAACTTGAAGGACAATATTTCAAACTCTTTTTGAGTCAAAACATCTATTATTTAGTTTTAATTATTTTTAATCTGAGTGGAAAGTTTTTACACAAATAGTAATTTGATTATCCAAATTATAAATGTGGGGTTATATCTAATACCGCAGGAAATTTTTTTATTTAATTCTTTTTCAAAAGCACCCAAAAGGCCATCACAAATATTAGCTTTAATTTTTCCTTACCTAACTTATACATGTTAAGGATGCCCATCTCTGAAAAGACGCCAAAAATTACCAAAATTCATAAATACGGATTTCAGTGTTATTAAACCCTGAAAACCTTCTATTTTAGTTCTATGTAGCTTTTATAGATACACAATATTTTAAAGCATGTCTGCCTATAAGTCTAAATTCCTATAAAGTTGTAATAAAAAGAAAACTATAAGTTTGCCTACATAAAAGTGAACAAACCATTCTATAGACTGAAAATGCTGAAAGAGACTGAATATTTAGATAAGCTGAAATGCAAGAAATTCATACAAACTCTTGTCCTCCTGACTGATATGACAATTCAATGCTTTAAACACGAAATCGCAAAAAAGAATATATATATATATATATATATATATATATATATATATATCAGCTTGTGGGGCATATTAAAGGATTCAGCAAGAAACTTGATGTAATGCAAAACGCATTAAAAGCAAATGATACATCCACTTCCCATCTTGCCAACAAATGAAGACAGAAGACAGTGAATAACATCTTACTGAGTTTCTTGAAATTATAAACGATATAAAGGAGGAGTTCCAGATAAAATTCAAATATGTCGATGCCTTGAAAGCGAAACGTTGACCGTTCAACGACCCCATGGAAACTGAAGTGAGCAATACATTTTCTGACTTTCAAATGGAGTTTTGTGATATTTCAGGGAGATCCTTTCTTCCAAACAAAGAAACATGGCACGCCAGAGGATTTTTGGAAGCGCTTTACAAAAGACCGTTTCCTAAATTACGAGATGTGCTTTTAAAGTAAATAGCCATAATTTTTTTAAAAAATAACATTATTTTCTAAATACTTTATCATTCATTACCTTACAGTTCTTCTCCTCAGTCACCGTCGTTATTCAGGCACTTTTTGTAATGTGAAACCAGTTTTTGTATGTCTTCGTCAAAGAATGGTGCCGCCTGTGATCAAAGCCAAGTCTGCACTTCTTGTTTCACATCGTCGTTGAAATTTTTTTCACCAAGGAATTTCTTCAGATGAAGAAACAGATGAAAATCGCTTGGTGCCAAATCTGGACTGTAGAGAGGGTGCTCGAATTGTTCCCAACCAAATGATCGATCAGATTTCGAGTATGTTTGGCTGTGTGTGGCCGGGCATTGACACTCATAATTGTTTTCCCACATACCTCACACAATTGGCGATGAATCTTTGCTGCCGTAACATTTCTCGCATTCACAAAACGGATTATTGACCTGACTTCAAAGTCAGTAGGTCGTTCGATTGTTTCGAACATTTCCAAACGCTCTAACATCAGGAAAACACAAAATGGCGATCGCCCACAGCAGCATTTGGCTTCCTAATGAATGGAGGAAGTAATCGCGCATGCTCTAACAACAGGAAAACACAAAATGACGATCGCCTACAGCTGCATTTGCCTTCCTAATGAATGGAGGAAGTGATCCCGCGTGCTCAAAATCGCGACTGCAGCGGCAAAAGATAAAGCGGTACTTACTTTAACAACACGCCTCGTACATAAATTTGCAAACCAAAGCATTGTCATTATTTGGAAGTACATCCTATGTGTGTGAAAGTGCTTTTTCAGTTTTAAGTCGCTGTATCAAAGAGCAGAAAGTGTATCACCAGAATCCTGTCTGAGACTTTCGTTGGCAGAACTTACAGGGCACATTGAAAAACTTGGGCCAGAAAAGCAGTGCCAATCATTAGGTATATATAGAGAGATCGAGCGCAGTTTTTTGCGTTTATATGGGAAAGGATAGGGAAAACGAGGCTAGATGCGACGGTTCAAGGAGGAAAATGCGTTTATATGGGCGAGATAGGGAATACGAGGACTGACGCTAGGCTAGACAGTGGTAGGAGGGGGAGTGCGCTTTATATGAGACAGATAGGGAATACGTGGAGAGGTGCTAGGCTAGACAGAGGCTGAGTAATGTATGGTTTATATGAGCGGTATAGGAAAACGATGAGAGGTGTTAGACTAGACAGAGCTTGAAACGTAGTGCATGGTTTATATGAGAGATATAGGAAAACGAGGAAAGGTGTTAGGCTAGACAGAAGTCGAGGAGTAGAGTATGGTTTATATGAGAGGTATAGGAAAACGAGGAGAGGAGTTAGACTAGACAGAGGTCGAGGAGCAGAGTATGGTTTATGTGACAGTCATAGGTAAACGAGAGAGGCGTTAGGCTAGACAGAGCTAGAGGAGTAGAGTATGGTTTATATGAGAGGTATAGGAACAGGAGGAGAGGTGTTAGGCTAGACAGGTAGTGTAGCAGTAGGAATATGGACTTATATACAGGAGAGATAGGGAATAGGAGGTGCTAGACTTGAAAGCGACTTTAGACGTGAACTTAGTGGAAAACTGTTTCATGTCAATGTTCTAGACATGCCCATCACGTAACCTATTCAGGGAAAAGGTGACTCGTTCAGGGGAAAAAGATGACTGCTCAGGGAAAAAGGAGGCCCACAAAGGGAAAAAGTTGACTAGCAAAGGGAAAAACATGACCAGCAAAGGGAAAAATGTAACCAGCAAAGGGAAAAAGGAGACCAGCAAAAGGAAAAAGGCGACATGCAACGGGAAAAAGGCGACATGCAACGGGAAAAAGGTGACCAGTAAAGGGAAAAATGTCACCAGCAAAGGGAAAAAGGCGACCACCAAAGGGAAAAAGGTGAGCCATAAAGGGAAAAAGGTGACCTGCAACGGGAAAAGCTAACCCACTAACACTAACAGGTAAGTAATTCAGATAGTATTGCAAGAGGCTGACTGGATCATAGCAGTGTATGATTTCACAGGTAATTCAGCTAGTATCGTATGTATTTAGGCTAATTCGTCTAGTAACACAGGATAGATTCCAGATGCTAACTGCATCATGGCTCTGCATGATTTCACAGATAATTCAGCTAGTATCGTAGGTATTTAGGCTAATTCAGCTAGTATCACAAGAGGATAGATTCTAGGGTTGGGTATAGCATAGTTTCATATTTCACAGGTAATTCAGAGGGTATCGTAGGTATTTAGGATAATTCAAGTAACATAGGTGTTTAGAGTAATTAAGCAAGCATTACAGGAGGGTAGGTTCCAGGGGTTGGTTATAACCTAGCTTCGTATTTCACAGATAGTTCAGGTAATATCGTAAGTATTTGAGGTAATCGCCAGAGCTTCACAGATATTATTGATAATTTCGATCAGAGATTTGTATCACAGCTATTTAAGGTAAATGCAGATGATTCAGGTTGTATCAATGGTATTTGAGTCATTTTAACAGGTAATTCAGATAGTATCACAGGTGCTCGTGCTAATTTAGAGCAGGAATTCGTATCAGAGCTAGTTAAGGTAATTTCACATGATTCGGGTAGTATCACAGGTATTTAAATCATTTTCACAGCCAATTCAGCTAGTATCGTGAGCATTTAAGCTAATTCAGCTAGTATCACAGGAGGCTAGATTCCAGAGGCTAACTGCATCATAGCTATGCATGATTTCACAGGTAATTCAGCTAGTATCGTAGGTATTTAAGCTAATTCAGCTAGTATCACAGGAGGTTAGATTCCAGGGTTGGGTATAGCATAGTTTCATATTTCACAGATAATTCAGAGGGTATCGTAGGTATTTAGGATAATTCAAGTAACATAGGTGTTTAGAGTAATTAAGCAAGCATTACAGGAGGGTAGGTTCCAGGGGTTGGTTATAGCCTAGTTTCGTATTTTACAGATAGTTCAGGTAATATCGTAAGCATTTGGGTAATCAGCATAGTTTCACAGATGCTCGTGATAATTTCGATCAGAGATTTGTATCACAGCTATTTAAGGTAAATGCAGGTGATTCAGGTTGTATCAATGGTATTTGTGTCATTTTAACAGGTAATTCAGATAGTGTCTAGGTATTTGGGCGATTCAAGCATCATAGGAGTTTAGAGTAACTAGTAGTAGCTAGTATCACAGGGGGCTAGATTCAATGATCAGGGTTTCGTATCAGAGCTATTTAATGTAATTTCACTTGATTCGAGTAGTATCACAGGTATTTAAGTCATTTTAACGGGCAATTCAACTAGTATCACAGGTACTCATGGTAATATAGAGAGTAATTAAATTATAAAACATTTCTCATCCAACGTTACAACAATTTATATACTTTTTTCTAAATCTTACAAACTTATTATATGTTAAACAGTTATTGTACGATGCGGAGAGGGATAAACTGCATATTGGTTCACAAATTGAAAAGCTTTACGTCAACATACCTTTATTTTAGTTCGTTGTAGATGTCTCTCCCCTTTTATCTAGGCTTGAGACTAGCACTAGGATTGCTCCTAATGGCAGAGTTACCACCTTCCCCTCCATCTTCTTCTTTCTTCATCAGGCGTCAGCTATCTGCATATACAGCACACAGATAACCTTCTTTTTTAAGATTGTAGACTCACGAGAAAATCTTTATCTTTAACTTACATTCTTTTAAGCACTGTTTGTAATGGCGTAATGTCCATACGCATATGTCGTTATCCCATCCTCAGCAATAATTCTTTTATCATCAAACGGAGTCAATGCAATTTTATTCACTTGCACTGTAGCAAGAGCATGCTTTCGTGATAGGATCAGATTCATAGGTGTTCTGATGATTTCACAGGTTTTAAGACAGTCTGTATAGCTGTCAAACGAAATGTACTGCTTAATAGCGCTACGTTTTATACCTTTAATCTTTTTTATCATTGACCCTTGAATATCTAAGGCATACATCTTAGGACGTAGTCCAACAAAGCGTAGGATGATTTTGCTATTAGCCTCATCTTTAAATTTTCCCAATACCTTCTTGTTCTGAGTAGAGTAACATATATGGTTGGCAGGGTAATCAGCTGTATCGAGATGCTCAAGAAAACGTAGCTTGTCCTGGTACACATCTTCAGTTGTTACACGATGAATGAACGAATCAGTGTCCATATACATAAGCTTCGGGTTTTCAGCTCCATAATAAGGCAACAAAGCGTCGTAATGATAGTTATACATTAATGTCTTGGAGATGTCCAACACACTCATACCAATGTATATAGGCTTGTTGAATACAATCTGACGAGAGGCCATATGTACAGCAGCTAGATTATCAGCATATATCATCCTGTCAATAAACGTAGGCTTGGCGATCAGCTTCTCTAGAGTTTTTTCATTGGTCACCAGTCGTATATCCATACGGTTACGCAGGTTCTCCATAGTTTTTCCAAACATAGCGTTGTTAAAGAGCTTGTAGAGATCCTTCTCGAAATCATTTGCAGCTTGTTGTCGTAGCCTGTTGTTAAATTCCACATAAGGTTTCAACCACTGAGACTGTCGGAATTGTAGCACACGATGGATTTTTGTTAGTCGTAGTCCATGACTAAGAGCTTGCTTCAAAGCCATGTAATGCACTACATACTTCTTTCGAGGTCCAAGATGAGGTATCAGTTTCTTTGTAGATGATTCCAATGGTTTCATACACTCTGGCAGGAAAGGTAGATCGTTGTGTAGATCGTGAAGTTCAGCAGGATACTCGATGTCGACTTCTAATATGCACCCATGAGGATCATCTTCTTGTAGTGTTTCTAAGTTGATTTCTTCAGGTGACACCCACTGAAATCCACCAAAAGGAAGAGCGTGACACATTGCCCACCCATATTGGTTATTAGCGTCCTCGTATGTGATAAATTGGGTTGGTCTCGACGGATCAAACTTCTCCATATAAGTGTTATTAGCCTCAGCATACCGATGAGAAACTTGGCATAAACCTCCTCTTATACCTGATTCCACCATGAGTAGTTGATCATAATCATGTAACAGCTCCAGCGTAATTCCAGTATACAGTAACATGGCGTCCCATGTAAGTCCTGGAGAGGTAAAATAATGGGCAGGATCAACTTTGTGTGTTTTAAGGGGTTGCTCTCTGAACGTCTCAAAGACATCAGCTAGGAGAAGTACATCCGAAGTTAAGTAGAGATCGCTGTACTCTCCCAGGTTTCTCACATTAAACAGCTCCCATACATTTCTAGCATGATCGTAGTCAGTATCAGTAATTTCTTCTTCATTTAATCTATTGTAGAAGGAGTCCTTAGGAGGCAAGCAGGTCTCGTTCAGGACATCCCATGACGTAACAAAATCATATGAAAATACACCCTTACGGGTCATCAACTTCAATTTGTCTTCTCCAAAGTACTTTAGCGTTTCAGGATACGAGGTTAGATTTTTTAACAACTTATCCAAGCTTGTGCTGAGGAATCGGAAGCTATCCACAAATCGAAGCTTTATATCTCCTACATACTTGGTGAATGAGATATAGCTTTCTTCAGAGTTAGGAATTACCTCCACACGTTCACTTGTGCACCCCAACTCCTTTACAATGAAATGCGAGTCATATCCGCTAAGGTTATGCATGAAGACTGGGATATATTTAGGTGTTTTACAGGCTAAATTACATTCATTATGAAGACTTCCACGATATTCACCGCTGATGTGATCATGGTCGCGTACTTTATAGTTCTCTTCTGTAAAGGGTTTTCCACACAAGTAGCATGTCGTAGAAGACTCGAAATCCTTTTGCTGTTGATCCGTAAGTTTCAGAGGCTTAGCAGATTTGTATATATTACCAATCATTTTTTCAAGAGATGTCAGGTACAGCATAAACTTCTGAGCAGCATCAGCACCACGATACACATAGGGTTGCTTAGGAAGACCAGTTTCGAGATGTTCAACACTGGATGTAGGCTTCACGTAAACACAGAAGCTCATTGGTGTGTGCTCTTGATAAGGGGTTGTATAGGAAGTTTCAGGATTGTGTATACACGTATGGCATGGAGTGAGAATACTCTCAAAATCCGCATAGATGACATAAGGTACTTTCAGCATCCTCTCAACATTTTTAAACTGTACAATTGATTTCTCCTTGGTAGGCATAACTACCCTTGCAACACCATGTTGAATACAGACGGCTGCATGTTCTTGTAGTTTTTCCTGTCCACTTCGTCCGCTCTGGTCATCAAAATGTGTAAAGCAGCGCTTACAAGTATAAACCCGTCCATTATGGTTAGTTTTCTGGCGTCGAACGAGTTTCTCAAAATTCTTTATATACACGTAGTGATGTTTTCCACTGCTGTCATTCAATAGTAGCAGGTCGCGATGTTCAGGTAGTTCAATATCAGCAACCTTTATCGGATACACTTTGTGCTTCTCATCCAGCCCGAAAACGTTAATAGACATATTGTTAAACTTCTCAAATTTAGGTATTTGAGAAAGTGGAGTAGGGTAGGAAACACAGCTGAAGTCGTACTTATCTTGAAGTTGTTTGTATTTGCTCACACGTTGCGCATCCTTCCCTATGAATTTAGCTAATATAGAGTACATGAAACATTTCTCGTCGGTAAAGTTCTGAATGTTTATACACGCTTCTTTAGCTCCGACAGATGACGGTAGTGGTATGTAGCTACTTCCTCGTAACGGGTTGTACTTGTTGATACGAAGTCGAACTCCTTCCACAGCAAGCAAAGCCCAGCTGCTACCCTTAAGCTGAGACTCCTCCATTTCAGTCACCAATTTCTTGAATTTCACTTCAATCGTTGACTCCAGATCTGTTTCTAGAAACACAGCTTGATTCCGTGTTTTAAATGTTTTGTCACAGGTTTCTCCAATACTGTTAACAAATCGACACTCAGCCAGCACATTAATTTTAACACTCTTATGAATGCTAAGCTCTTTATGCACAGCCTGGATTATACGTTGTTTTGCCTCTTGCAGATACATATTTAGGTCCTTAGCTGATTCGCATCGTATAAAATACGATTTCAATCGTCCTTCGAATGAAGTTTCGTATTCTTTCATATCACAGTCCTCCATTGTTAATAATAGCTGATGTTTAGTTGGCTCCAATCTTCTTTTCTTCTGAGGGCTGCGTATTTCACATATATCTTCGTGTCGCTGTCCCTTATAACAATCTTTGAAGGTTACATTACAATGTTTACATTTGAAGAGCTTCTTGCAGCTCATCCCGTGTCTTCTCTTGTCATAACCTCGGAGGAACTTCCTCTCACATTTTCCGCATGCATATCCAGTAGCGCTTGGAATAATATCCTTATACGCTGAGTTATTCATCTTTATTCTTGATGTAATAACGTATTAATCACTGATCAATGAAATGTAGACCTCTTCACCTTGACACCACTTTAGAAAGCTGATTACTCTTGGAGAGAACACGATGTTAACACCTCAAGACTAATTAGCACAATGAAGTCCAATGCCCTAGATCACCATATTTATAGAGGGAGCACGAACCTTTTAGATCAATCATAAACTCGTTTCATAACCAGATGTATATGATCGCTCAACGTGTATTAACCCCCCAGCCATATAACCTCAAGTCTAGAGACAGGATGTTTATGACGTCACACCCAGAGACAGAATGTCTGACAGCATCAAACACGTTTAAACTCCTCTAATAACTACCTGCTTATGCTGTCACACCAGCAAGAGAAGCATTCTCCCACGCTCATTCAGACATATATTTCAAATTCAAAGCCTATCACCACCATCACCACCTATTGTACCAAGGTTAATTCCAGCTGTATTATCACAATACTTAAAGTAAAAGCTTAAAACGTAACGAGGAGATGTCCCCCTTATTTACTTAATTATCTCATGTTTTCATTCCCTTTTCAATTCTTCCTTTCCATCTTCTCACAGAAAGCCCCATTACATTTAACTACAATCACGAGAAAAGCAATTTTTCCATAGTTACACAGATTCTAAGCTTCTAAATCGAACCGGGTAATGCTTTTAATAAATGTATTTTAGCTCCCCAATATCAGCATCTACCATTTAATCTTTACTCGAACCTGATATGATTCATAAGCTTGAAGATATATGAAATCACCCCTTCGGGATTCGATCTGAGTACTTTAAAGTAATATTTGTCATGATAACGATATTTAAGGACTAGATACTCTGTTTACGTTTACCTTGACATGTCTTATCTAAATTAAATTACGAGTTATTAAATTTTTGCAAGTAAATTTCATTGAAGCGGTATTCGAACCCAGAACACCAGGAACAAAATAATTTATAATATTAGTCTGACATGTTAAACAAAGCTGTATGCAGTTACATCTTCGATCTAAGTGATAGATTCTAGTGTACAGAGGAAAATTAAGGAAGTCATTAAAAGATGGGGAATCGAACCAAGCACAACTGATTGACAATTATATACAGCGTTAATCACCCAGTACAGAACCTATCAATCATGCTTTGGTACACTCCTCTACCTCACTTAGTTCCCGAGATAATGGTGATTTAAAAATTAAGGATCGAACCCAGGACGTCAGGTATCTAATTACACATTTACAAGATACTACCTAATAACATAAATGCAATAAAGTTTATTTGGTGTCTTTATTGTAATTAGTTTAGGAGTTATTAAATTTATAATTAAAATACATTTTATCAGTATTCGAACCCAGAACACCAGAAACAAAATTATTTACAATATTAGTTTGATATGTTTAAAAGAGCTGTATGTAGTTACAGCATCAATCTAAGTGATATATTCTAGAGTATAGACAAAAATTAAGAAATTCATTAAAAATCGGGATTCGAACTAGGGACAACTGATTAAAAGTTATACACAGTATTAATTACACATTATAACAGCTATCAATCATGCTTTGGTCCATTCCCCTAGCTTTCCTAGTTTCGGAGATAATAGAGATTTAAACACTAAGGATCGAAACCAGGACACCAGGTACCAAAATATACATTTACAAGAAACTACCTAGTGACATTAATGTAACAAAGTTTATTTGACGTCTTTATCTTAATTAGTCTCTGAGTTATTAGAAGATAAATTTGTAATCACTCCTAGGATTCGAACCCAGGCATCCCGGTCAACTTGGAACAATACCCTAATGACTCGGCGCATTCCAAAGAATTGATTAGTTTTTATCTCATTGTTCTATCTCTTGTCATTCAGGAGATATAAGCGATTAAACAGTAGACATATTAACAGAGAGCTGGCCCACTGAGAGATGCCGCCACTGATTTACATGTGTTTTAACACTTGTAAACATGTGTAACCAGCCCCGCCTAATATGTCTACTGTTTAATCGCTTATATCTCCTGAATGACAAGAGATAGAACAATAAGATAAAAACTAATCAATTCTTTGGAATGCGCCGCGTCATTAGGGTATTGTTCCAAGTTGACCGGTATGCCTGGGTTCGAATCCTAGGAGTGATTACAAATTCGTCTTCTAATAACTCAGAGACTAATTAAGATAAAGACGTCAAATAAATTTTGTTACATTAATGTCATTAGGTAGTTTCTTATAAATGTATATTTTGGTACCTGGTGTCCTGGGTTCGATCCTTAGTGTTTAAATCTCTATTATCTCGGAAACTAAGAAAGCTAGAGGAATGGACCAAAGAACATTTGATAGCTGTTATAATGTGTAATTAATACTGTATATAATTTTCAATCAGTTGTCCCTAGTTCGAATCCCGATTTTTAATGAATTTCTTAATTTTTGTCTATACTCTAGAATATATCACTTAGATTGATGCTGTAACTACATACAGCTCTTTTAAACATATCAAACTAATATTGTAAATAATTTTGTTTCTGGTGTTCTGGGTTCGAATACTGATAAAATGTATTTTAATTATAAATTTAATAACTCCTAAACTAATTACAATAAAGACACCAAATAAACTTTATTGCATTTATTTTATTAGGTAGTATCTTGTAAATGTGTAATTAGATACCTGACGTCCTGGGTTCGATCCTTAATTTTTAAATCACCATTATCTCGGGAACTAAGTGAGGTAGAGGAGTGTACCAAAGCATGATTGATAGGTTCTGTACTGGGTGATTAACGCTGTATATAATTGTCAATCAGTTGTGCTTGGTTCGATTCCCCATCTTTTAATGACTTCCTTAATTTTCCTCTGTACACTAGAATCTATCACTTAGATCGAAGATGTAACTGCATACAGCTTTGTTTAACATGTCAGACTAATATTATAAATTATTTTGTTCCTGGTGTTCTGGGTTCGAATACCGCTTCAATGAAATTTACTTGCAAAAATTTAATAACTCGTAATTTAATTTAGATACGACATGTCAAGGTAAACGTAAACAGAGTATCTAGTCCTTAAATATCGTTATCATGACAAATATTACTTTAAAGTACTCAGATCGAATCCCGAAGGGGTGATTTCATATATCTTCAAGCTTATGAATCATATCAGGTTCGAGTAAAGATTAAATGGTAGATGCTGATATTGGAGAGCTAAAATACATTTATTAAAAGCATTACCCGGTTCGATTTAGAAGCTTAGAATCTGTGTAACTATGGAAAAATTGCTTTTCTCGTGATTGTAGTTAAATGTAATGGGCTTTCTGTGAGAAGATGGAAAGGAAGAATTGAAAAGGGAATGAAAACATGAGATAATTAAGTAAATAAGGGGGACATCTTCTCGTTACGTTTTAAGCTTTTACTTTAAGTATTGTGATAATACAGCTGGAATTAACCTTGGTACAATAGGTGGTGATGGTGGTGATAGGCTTTGAATTTGAAATATATGTCTGAATGAGCGTGGGAGAATGCTTCTCTTGCTGGTGTGACAGCATAAGCAGGTAGTTATTAGAGGAGTTTAAACGTGTTTGATGCTGTCAGACATTCTGTCTCTGGGTGTGACGTCATAAACATCCTGTCTCTAGACTTGAGGTTATATGGCTGGGGGGGTTAATACACGTTGAGCGATCATATACATCTGGTTATGAAACGAGTTTATGATTGATCTAAAAGGTTCGTGCTCCCTCTATAAATATGGTGATCTAGGGCATTGGACTTCATTGTGCTAATTAGTCTTGAGGTGTTAACATCGTGTTCTCTCCAAGAATAATCAGCTTTCTAAAGTGGTGTCAAGGTGAAGAGGTCTACATTTCATTGATCAGTGATTAATACGTTATTACATCAAGAATAAAGATGAATAACTCAGCGTATAAGGATATTATTCCAAGCGCTACTGGATATGCATGCGGAAAATGTGAGAGGAAGTTCCTCCGAGGTTATGACAAGAGAAGACACGAGATGAGCTGCAAGAAGCTCTTCAAATGTAAACATTGTAATGTAACCTTCAAAGATTGTTATAAGGGACAGCGACACGAAGATATATGTGAAATACGCAGCCCTCAGAAGAAAAGAAGATTGGAGCCAACTAAACATCAGCTATTATTAACAATGGAGGACTGTGATATGAAAGAATACGAAACTTCATTCGAAGGACGATTGAAATCGTATTTTATACGATGCGAATCAGCTAAGGACCTAAATATGTATCTGCAAGAGGCAAAACAACGTATAATCCAGGCTGTGCATAAAGAGCTTAGCATTCATAAGAGTGTTAAAATTAATCTGCTGGCTGAGTGTCGATTTGTTAACAGTATTGGAGAAACCTGTGACAAAACATTTAAAACACGGAATCAAGCTGTGTTTCTAGAAACAGATCTGGAGTCAACGATTGAAGTGAAATTCAAGAAATTGGTGACTGAAATGGAGGAGTCTCAGCTTAAGGGTAGCAGCTGGGCTTTGCTTGCTGTGGAAGGAGTTCGACTTCGTATCAACAAGTACAACCCGTTACGAGGAAGTAGCTACATACCACTACCGTCATCTGTCGGAGCTAAAGAAGCGTGTATAAACATTCAGAACTTTACCGACGAGAAATGTTTCATGTACTCTATATTAGCTAAATTCATAGGGAAGGATGCGCAACGTGTGAGCAAATACAAACAACTTCAAGATAAGTACGACTTCAGCTGTGTTTCCTACCCTACTCCACTTTCTCAAATACCTAAATTTGAGAAGTTTAACAATATGTCTATTAACGTTTTCGGGCTGGATGAGAAGCACGAAGTGTATCCGATAAAGGTTGCTGATATTGAACTACCTGAACATCGCGACCTGCTACTATTGAATGACAGCAGTGGAAAACATCACTACGTGTATATAAAGAATTTTGAGAAACTCGTTCGACGCCAGAAAACTAACCATAATGGACGGGTTTATACTTGTAAGCGCTGCTTTACACATTTTGATGACCAGAGCGGACGAAGTGGACAGGAAAAACTACAAGAACATGCAGCCGTCTGTATTCAACATGGTGTTGCAAGGGTAGTTATGCCTACCAAGGAGAAATCAATTGTACAGTTTAAAAATGTTGAGAGGATGCTGAAAGTACCTTATGTCATCTATGCGGATTTTGAGAGTATTCTCACTCCATGCCATACGAGTATACACAATCCTGAAACTTCCTATACAACCCCTTATCAAGAGCAGACACCAATGAGCTTCTGTGTTTACGTGAAGCCTACATCCAGTGTTGAACATCTCGAAACTGGTCTTCCTAAGCAACCCTATGTGTATCGTAGTGCTGATGCTGCTCAGAAGTTTATGCTGTACCTGACATCTCTTGCAAGAATGATTGGTAATATATACAAATCTGCTAAGCCTCTGAAACTTACGGATCAACAGCAAAAGGATTTCGAGTCTTCTACGACATGCTACTTGTGTGGAAAACCCTTTACAGAAGAGAACTATAAAGTACGCGACCATGATCACATCAGCGGTGAATATCGTGGAAGTCTTCATAATGAATGTAATTTAGCCTGTAAAACACCTAAATATATCCCAGTCTTCATGCATAACCTTAGCGGATATGACTCGCATTTCATTGTAAAGGAGTTGGGGTGCACAAGTGAACGTGTGGAGGTAATTCCTAACTCTGAAGAAAGCTATATCTCATTCACCAAGTATGTAGGAGATATAAAGCTTCGATTTGTGGATAGCTACTGATTCCTCAGTACAAGCTTGGATAAGTTGTTAAAAAATCTAACCTCGTATCCTGAAACGCTAAAGTACTTTGGAGAAGACAAATTGAAGTTGATGACCCGTAAGGGTGTATTTTCATATGATTTTGTTACGTCATGGGATGTCCTGAACGAGACCTGCTTGCCTCCTAAGGACTCCTTCTACAATAGATTAAATGAAGAAGAAATTACTGATACTGACTACGATCATGCTAGAAATGTATGGGAGCTGTTTAATGTGAGAAACCTGGGAGAGTACAGCGATCTCTACTTAACTTCGGATGTACTTCTCCTAGCTGATGTCTTTGAGACGTTCAGAGAGCAAACCCTTAAAACACACAAAGTTGATCCTGCCCATTATTTTACCTCTCCAGGACTTACATGGGACGCCATGTTACTGTATACTGGAATTAAGCTGGAGCTGTTACAAGATTGTGATCAACTACTCATGGTGGAATCAGGTATAAGAGGAGGTTTATGCCAAGTTTCTCATCGGTATGCTGAGGCTAATAACACTTATATGGAGAAGTTTGATCCTTCGAGACCAACCCAATTTATCACATACGAGGACGCTAATAACCAATATGGGTGGGCAATGTGTCACGCTCTTCCTTTTGGTGGATTTCAGTGGGTGTCACCTGAAGAAATCAACTTAGAAACACTACAAGAAGATGATCCTCATGGGTGCATATTAGAAGTCGACATCGAGTATCCTGCTGAACTTCACGATCTACACAACGATCTACCTTTCCTGCCAGAGTGTATGAAACCATTGGAATCATCTACAAAGAAACTGATACCTCATCTTGGACCTCGAAAGAAGTATGTAGTGCATTACATGGCTTTGAAGCAAGCTCTTAGTCATGGACTACGACTAACAAAAATCCATCGTGTGCTACAATTCCGACAGTCTCACTGGTTGAAACCTTATGTGGAATTTAACAACAGGCTACGACAACAAGCTGCAAATGATTTCGAGAAGGATCTCTACAAGCTCTTTAACAACGCTATGTTTGGAAAAACTATGGAGAACCTGCGTAACCGTATGGATATACGACTGGTGACCAATGAAAAAACTCTAGAGAAGCTGATCGCCAAGCCTACGTTTATTGACAGGATGATATATGCTGATAATCTAGCTGCTGTACATATGGCCTCTCGTCAGATTGTATTCAACAAGCCTATATACATTGATATGAGTGTGTTGGACATCTCCAAGACATTAATGTATAACTATCATTACGACGCTTTGTTGCCTTATTATGGAGCTGAAAACCTGAAGCTTATGTATATGGACACTGATTCGTTCATTCATCGTGTAACAACTGAAGATGTGTACCAGGACAAGCTACGTTTTCTTGAGCATCTCGATACAGCTGATTACCCTGCCAACCATATATGTTACTCTACTCAGAACAAGAAGGTATTGGGAAAATTTAAAGATGAGGCTAATAGCAAAATCATCCTACGCTTTGTTGGACTACGTCCTAAGATGTATGCCTTAGATATTCAAGGGTCAATGATAAAAAAGATTAAAGGTATAAAACGTAGCGCTATTAAGCAGTACATTTCGTTTGACAGCTATACAGACTGTCTTAAAACCTGTGAAATCATCAGAACACCTATGAATCTGATCCTATCACGAAAGCATGCTCTTGCTACAGTGCAAGTGAATAAAATTGCATTGACTCCGTTTGATGATAAAAGAATTATTGCTGAGGATGGGATAACGACATATGCGTATGGACATTACGCCATTACAAACAGTGCTTAAAAGAATGTAAGTTAAAGATAAAGATTTTCTCGTGAGTCTACAATCTTTAAAAAGAAGGTTATCTGTGTGCTGTATATGCAGATAGCTGACGCCTGATGAAGAAAGAAGAAGATGGAGGGGAAGGTGGTAACCCTGCCATTAGGAGCAATCCTAGTGCTAGTCTCAAGCCTAGATAAAAGGGGAGAGACATCTACAACGAACAAAAATAAAGGTATGTTGACGTAAAGCTTTTCAATTTGTGAACCAATATGCAGTTTATCCCTCTCCGCATCGTACAATAACTGTTTAACATATAATAAGTTTGTAAGATTTAGAAAAAAGTATATAAATTGTTGTAACGTTGGATGAGAAATGTTTTATAATTTAATTACTCTCTATATTACCATGAGTACCTGTGATACTAGTTGAATTGCCCGTTAAAATGACTTAAATACCTGTGATACTACTCGAATCAAGTGAAATTACATTAAATAGCTCTGATACGAAACCCTGATCATTGAATCTAGCCCCCTGTGATACTAGCTACTACTAGTTACTCTAAACACCTATGATGCTTGAATCGCCCAAATACCTAGACACTATCTGAATTACCTGTTAAAATGACACAAATACCATTGATACAACCTGAATCACCTGCATTTACCTTAAATAGCTGTGATACAAATCTCTGATCGAAATTATCACGAGCATCTGTGAAACTATGCTGATTACCCAAATGCTTACGATATTACCTGAACTATCTGTAAAATACGAAACTAGGCTATAACCAACCCCTGGAACCTACCCTCCTGTAATGCTTGCTTAATTACTCTAAACACCTATGTTACTTGAATTATCCTAAATACCTACGATACCCTCTGAATTATCTGTGAAATATGAAACTATGCTATACCCAACCCTGGAATCTAACCTCCTGTGATACTAGCTGAATTAGCTTAAATACCTACGATACTAGCTGAATTACCTGTGAAATCATGCATAGCTATGATGCAGTTAGCCTCTGGAATCTAGCCTCCTGTGATACTAGCTGAATTAGCTTAAATGCTCACGATATTAGCTGAATTGGCTGTGAAAATGATTTAAATACCTGTGATACTACCCGAATCATGTGAAATTACCTTAACTAGCTCTGATACGAATTCCTGCTCTAAATTAGCACGAGCACCTGTGATACTATCTGAATTACCTGTTAAAATGACTCAAATACCATTGATACAACCTGAATCATCTGCATTTACCTTAAATAGCTGTGATACAAATCTCTGATCGAAATTATCAATAATATCTGTGAAGCTCTGGCGATTACCTCAAATACTTACGATATTACCTGAACTATCTGTGAAATACGAAGCTAGGTTATAACCAACCCCTGGAACCTACCCTCCTGTAATGCTTGCTTAATTACTCTAAACACCTATGTTACTTGAATTATCCTAAATACCTACGATACCCTCTGAATTACCTGTGAAATATGAAACTATGCTATACCCAACCCTAGAATCTATCCTCTTGTGATACTAGCTGAATTAGCCTAAATACCTACGATACTAGCTGAATTATCTGTGAAATCATGCAGAGCCATGATGCAGTTAGCATCTGGAATCTATCCTGTGTTACTAGACGAATTAGCCTAAATACACACGATACTAGCTGAATTACCTGTGAAATCATACACTGCTATGATCCAGTCAGCCTCTTGCAATACTATCTGAATTACTTACCTGTTAGTGTTAATGGGTTAGCTTTTCCCGTTGCAGGTCACCTTTTTCCCTTTATGGCTCACCTTTTTCCCTTTGGTGGTCGCCTTTTTCCCTTTACTGGTGACAATTTTTCCCTTTACTGGTCACCTTTTTCCCGTTGCATGTCGCCTTTTTCCCGTTGCATGTCGCCTTTTTCCCTTTGCTGGTCACCTTTTTCCCTCTGCTGGTTACATTTTTCCCTTTGCTGGTCACGTTTTTCCCTTTGTGGGCCTCCTTTTTCCCTGAGCAGTCATCTTTTTCCCCTGAACGAGTCACCTTTTCCCTGAATAGGTTACGTGATGGGCATGTCTAGAACATTGACATGAAACAGTTTTCCACTAAGTTCACGTCTAAAGTCGCTTTCAAGTCTAGCACCTCCTATTCCCTATCTCTCCTGTATATAAGTCCATATTCCTACTGCTACACTACCTGTCTAGCCTAACACCTCTCCTCCTGTTCCTATACCTCTCATATAAACCATACTCTACTCCTCTAGCTCTGTCTAGCCTAACGCCTCTCTCGTTTACCTATGACTCTCACATAAACCATACTCTGCTCCTCGACCTCTGTCTAGTCTAACTCCTCTTCTCGTTTTCCTATACCTCTCATATAAACCATACTCTACTCCTCGACTTCTGTCTAGCCTAACACCTTTCCTCGGTTTCCTATATCTCTCATATAAACCATGCACTACGTTTCAAGCTCTGTCTAGTCTAACACCTCTCATCGTTTTCCTATACCGCTCATATAAACCATACATTACTCAGCCACTGTCTAGCCTAGCACCTCTCCACGTATTCCCTATCTGTCTCATATAAAGCGCACTCCCCCTCCTACCACTGTCTAGCCTAGCGTCAGTCCTCGTATTCCCTATCTCGCCCATATAAACGCATTTTCCTCCTTGAACCGTCGCATCTAGCCTCGTTTTCCCTATCCTTTCCCATATAAACGCAAAAAACTGCGCTCGATCTCTCTATATATACCTACTCCAATCCTCACATTAATGTTCTCAATTACCTTGTTGCATCACAAGGACTTCAAGTTTCATGGAATATTATTTTGTTTGGAATTAATTGTTCTTCCACACAAGCCGTGTGTTGGACAGGTTGGAAAGGTAGAATAAGACGACTAATAAATTCAATGCCATAGCCGAGATTTGAACCACGGATCTCCCAGACTCCGTCCGGTTGCTCTAAACACTGAGCTACCATATCAACATGCAGGGACACCATTAAATTCCCCATACGATTCGCATTTTTTCCTGTAAATCACAAGGAGATCTCAAATTGTATTGAGATGACATACCCCAATGGCGACCTACAACGTTGTAAATACTTTGAGCTCCGGGCTTCATAGTTTCAACCACTATTAGGTCAATTAATGGAATTAATTGTTCTTCCACAGAAGCCGTGTGTTGGATAGGTAGGAAAGGTAGAATAAGATGACTGAGAATGCAATGTCATAGCCAGAATTTGAACCACGGATCTCCCGGCTATGGCATTGAATTCTTCAGTCGTATTATTTTCTTTGTTTGCTAGCTACTCGTTTTATAAGAGACTTGTGTTAAATCCACCTCTGTAACGTGTCTGCCTGACAGCCAAGAGGTTGAGTTCGTAACTTGGTTAGAGTGAGTTACCCGGATAAGGCTTTTTACGTGGTTTTTTTTTCTTACCCTAAAAGATAAATTTTGAAGGTTAGGGCGGCGTCTACGCATTGAGGCAAGCCGAGTGAATCGTCAGGTGACCCTGTCGCCACTGTTGCTCATTTGGACACGAATCCGTGTCCTGTGTAGCTCAACCTGGATGCCACTACTGTGGCGCTTCCAGCCTCACCGCCGAATTACAGTTCACTCGCTGAGGAAACGCCGCCGGTACTGCGCCGCCTGTGATGTAACTGACCATTTCACGGGCCAGGTGCATTGCCTGCTCTACCCGAGCAGTCGCCGCCTGTCATCGATCCCCTCAGCGAGTCATCCAGCAGCTCCACCGTGGAATACCACTACACCTACTGCACCACAGGACGTCACCGCCGATCTCTCCCTGCGGGATGCCGTCCAGAATCTCCACGCGGAGGTCTCCTGAACATTAGCGCCTACCTGGCTACACTACAGGAGGCAGTGCCTCCATAGCATCCGTCACCACTGCCTTGCACCAGAGGCAACACTTCGAAACCTAACCAGTATAGAAGCCGAAATCCAGGAGCTCCATGCCGCCATCGCGGCCTTTTCATCTTCACACCGAACGTTCACCACCATCTGCCAGCAACAGCTGGACACTGCCATAGCCATACTCAGGTCCTTGGGTGAAGGCTTCGCCCGAATGAACACCCGACTGGATCAAACCACCGAACTTCCGGTCCATCCTGAGTCATAGATTCAACTACCGACACTTCGACAGGCAGGATCAGGTACGCGCCTCTATACCGTTCCCGAAAACACACTCCTTCCACTTCCCATCGCCCATAATTTTCCATTACCATCAATCCATTCCACTAACACTAGGAATTCCCTTTCATCCTCATCTATACTCTGCTAGGAGCAGGCTTGACCAAGGGCCCAGCCTGTCTCCTTGCACCGAATCCTCACTACACTGTTGACCACACTGCGGGCCAGTTCCTACCTTCACCTCGGAATGCGCGGATGTAAACCTTCTCCTCACTACTACGGTGGAGGAGGTTTTAGTGGATATGGTCATGTTTGGATGACGAGTGCCATATTCTCAGTCGCCGAAAGGAGCTAAGGTAAGTACGTAACGTATTTTCTGCTTCACTTGAAAAAAAAATCAACGGCTTTCTGCGACATTGTTACTAACATGTATTTACAAGCCAACACATTCAATTCCTTTTTCTCACGATTTACTTTAAGCAAGTCTTATTATCCTTTCAACTGATTCCTTATTGCTCAACACGGTCTCCATAACCCGCTTAAAGAACAATTATCATTGGTTGACCTAGTAGTGGTTAACAAAGAAGACCCAGACTTAGAGCACTTACGAGATTGTAAGACGCCATTGGAGTATATTATTTCAAAAATTAATTTTAGAACACCTTTTAGTTTACCAGAAAAAAATGTCAGTCAGTTGGGTAACTTAATGTCGTATAGGCATATTGACATTGCAGCTCAGTTGGTTAGAGTAACGGCACGGAAAAGCAAGCATCTGTACTTCAAATGCTGGCTATGATATTGAGTTTTTCAGTCGGATTTTACATTTCCAAAATACAAAAAAGGAAATTGTAGTCATTTTATTTGTGGTAGCAGGTTCATGTGTTTTTTATTTATTGTGGTTTCTTGCGATAGATGTGCCGCTCTCTTTTGCGCGACTTCCTCAGTTACATAGAAGGCGGCGACCTTCAAAATGTTAACGTAAACGGAATACAGCAAACTGCGACAGAAAAGCCAACATCGTTAAGACAGATTAGTAGAGAAATTGGGTCATTTGTGTCATGCAGCTGTGGAGAAAATAATAGAGCAATCTGTTTAAAAAATGTGGCCTCAGCATTTGGAAGAAATTTACTTGCCAGTAACCTAACAATTTTTGCCTGCCATGAGGTTACCAAAGATGGTTCTTTCTCCCCGTCTCAGCTCATTAACCGGGTGCTTCATGTTGCCCCCTATGTTAGTTCCTAAGAACTAAGAGGATCAGCTACTCCAAATTATACTCTCTCTTAAGGTGCGATAACTCAAAATTATTTGCGGAATGTCTAAGATATTCACATTATTCGTGTAGTAATTATTTGTCTACCTTTTAATAATTAACAGTTATACGAAATTATACATTAACCTGAATGAAGACATTTCCAGATTATTGAAGATATACATTTTGTTTTTCATACAAGAAGCTTTAATATTTGTGATATTTTCATCAAAATATTCGACCCATTTTTGAGAAGATTAAATAAATTTTCTATGTAAGGGGTAGTTTGAGGTGGGAGATTTTTGATTGGAAATTTTCGTAACGTATCTTTGGAAGATACTGAACTTAAACACCAAGTTAAGTATTCATGGAATATTTAGGTTTTTAGTAATGCTGTTCACTGACAACCAAAACGGACCTTTTTCTAGATATGCTATATTCGTATCAGCGTACCCCAAACATGCATTTCCGGTAAAATCTCTATACAGAATCCTTGGCAGCAATACAATACTTCCTCTGCTCATTAGGAAGGTGGTAAACAAAGCAAAAATTAGAGGTGCTGTTGATACTTAATTTAGGAGTCATCATGCTTCCAAAATCCCCTGAATAACCATGTTCACCCATCACCGTTAATTTTAGGTGTTCGTATCCCATCCCTTACCACAGACTTGGTAGCATCACAGCAAAGATTTGAACCTAGCTAATCCATGACATTTGTATTTTGGTAAGTACTGTTCACTACTTTTCAACTGAGCTATGGAACCAAGCAGTTGTTAAGAATGGAATTAATGATGATATACCGCCAAGTCTCAGATACAGCTTTTAGCCAGAAATAAATTGGGTATGAAAGTGTTCAATGAAAATCATGGGTTAACTGAGCAATTATACAGTTAACGCTAATGTTCCTCACACACAGAACAATACACATTTTCTTCATTCCAGCAATATAAAGCTAAATACACACTTACATTGGCATCTATAACACGATACCTAATGATGTCACCTCTTCTAGAGTCTTTCAGATACCACTCATGGAGAACATCCAGCAAAGCATCCCTTATTGGGCCATTCTGAAACAAAATACAGGCTTTAAATAAAATGTTAGAATTCAAACAAAAACTAGCTTTTATTTATATACATTTATTGGACAATGATAATCACCGTTTGTCAAAAATTAAAGTGAGTTCTAGTTATGAACGCTCTTTAACTATTATGGTCCTTAGCGTCCCATTCCATATTGGGCGTAAAGGTGGGAAATTTTGTTCAGAGACCTCTTTACCTGGATTGAGGTTATTTTAGGTGCCGTAAATCTACGACATGGGACCAGCGACTTTGCTTGCCTTCCGAAGGAAGCCATGCTAAAGATTCTTACACCCGATACAATCCATCGCCCTCCGCTGGTTTAGAACCCGCGACCTCGAAACTTGAAGCTACCATGATACCCCTAGGCCACGGAGGCCGACCATCATTTGTCAGCATTATGTCATAGTTGAATAGTCGAAAACATATTTTGCTATAAACCCACATGTTAAATGAGTAGATATTTTGTAATAAAATACACTAGGATAATTGTAAAGTAAGTTTCATGTATTTGTGTGTGCGGAAGTTAAACACTCTGTAGTTTAGGGATACCCCTTTATATGCGACTTGCCGAAAATAGGTATGATGACAAGGGAACCCTCTGAGCATGGGCAGCAGCATCTTGAAGCAAGCAATTGCGTGCAGAGCATGTCTACAAGTAAACAGTATTAGAGAGTTGGATGATGTTGGTTACGAGTGGGTATGAGGCATGAATGTTTCAAGAATGTATATACGGCTTTTCGAAGTGTATGATCCTTATGTGATGTCACAGCAAAGGTTTCAGAGAGGCATCTAAAGTTCTGTATGGGACATGAGCGTGTGGCGGTCAAGTAGTGGTATGGATGTCACAGCAGAAGTTTCAGAGAGGACATCTACAGTTCTGCAAGGGACGTGAGCATGTGGTGGACAAGTAGTAGTGTGGATGTCACAGCAGAAGTTTCAGAGATACATCTACAGTTCTGTATGGGACGTGAGCGCGTGGCGGACAAGTAGTAGTGCGGATGTCACAGCAGACGTTTCAGGGAGGACATCTACAGTTCTGTAAGGGACGTGAGCATGTGGTGGACAAGTAGTAGTGTGTATGTCACAGCAGAAGTTTCAGAGAGGACATCTACAGTTCTGTATGGGACGTGAGCGTGTGGCGCACAAGTAGTGATGTAGGGGTCACAGCAGAAGTTTCAGAGAGGACATCTACAGTTCTGTATGGGACGTGAGCGTGTGGCGCACAAGTAGTGATGTAGGGGTCACAGCAGAAGTTTCAGAGAGGACATCTACAGTTCTGTACGGGACGTGAGCGCGTGGCGCACAAGTAGTGATGTAGGGGTCACAGCAGAAGTTTCAGAGCGGACATCTACAATTCTGTATGGGACGTGAGCATGTGGTGGACAAGTAGTAGTGTGTATGTCACAGCAGAAGTTTCAGAGAGGACATCTACAGTTCTGCAAGGGACGTGAGGGTGTGGCGGACGAGTAGTGGTGTGGATGTCACAGCAGAAGTTTCAGAGAGGACATCTAAAGTTCTGCAAGGGACGTGAGCATGTGGTGGACAAGTAGTAGTGTGTATGCCACAGCAGAAGCTTCAGAGAGGACATCTACAGTTCTGTGTGTGACGTGAGCGCATGGCGCACAAGTAGTGGTGTGGATGTCACAGCAGAAGTTTCAGAGAGGACATCTACAGTTCTGTATGGGACGTGAGCGTGTGGCGGACAAGTAGTGGTGGCACATCTACAATTCTGTACGGGACGTGAGCGCGTGGCGCACAAGTAGTGATGTAGGGGTCACAGCAGAAGTTTCAGAGAGGACATCTACAGTTCTGTATGGGACGTGAGCGTGTGGCGGACAAGTAGTGATGTAGTGGTCACAGCAGAAGTTTCAGAGAGGACATCTACAGTTCTGTATGGGACGTGAGCGTGTGGCGGACAAGTAGTGGTGTGGATGTCACAGCAGAAGTTTCAGAGAGGACATCTACAGTTCTGTATGGGACATGAGAGTGTGGTGGTCAAGTAGCAGTGTGTATGTCACAGCAGAAGTTTCAGAGAGGACATCTACAATTCTGTACGGGACGTGAGCGCGTGGCGCACAAGTAGTGATGTAGGGGTCACAGCAGAAGTTTCAGAGAGGACATCTACAGTTCTGTATGGGACGTGAGTGTGTGGCGCACAAGTAGTGGCGTGGATGTCACAGCAGAAGTTTCAGAGAGGACATCTACAGTTCTGTAAGGGAAGTGAGACTGTGGCGGACGAGTAATGATGTGGATGTCACAGTAATGACAGCAGGTCTGTTGCTAATAGTTCTTTTAGATATCGTGGATCTGCTTTTGATTCTCCCCATAGGTTACACTCCCACCTTAACAAACTTACATATATTAACAGGTGATCCGCACACCACGAGCTGTTTATTGTGCTTGAGAAAGCAGACAATGGTAGAGCTCGTGCCTCCGGTTTGTACTGTTTGTACTCTGGCCTTGACTACAGAGGCGAATGCTGAAAGTGGATCGCTATGGTGCTGTCCAGCATCAAAGGGTAAAGTTAGATGTTCATGGAAAATGTTGCCTGCTCGAGAACATAAAAAGTTAATACTGGAGTATTGTAGAGTGGAGTTGAACCCTTATCAGTAGGAAGGAAATTGTTTTATATTCCACAGTGTGATGTGGGAGGAGGCTGGATAACCCCATTACAGCTCAAAGACAAAGCACACAGCCAAAGAATTGAATCACCCATTATCAGCAAACAGGAAGAACTTCAAAGCTGGATCATCTGCCGTCAAGGTAATGCGACCGCGTTTTGAGGTGCGAAACGAATTCAGTTACTTTACCTCCTTTGTTATGAGAGAGGATATGTCCAAAGATTTTCTACATATCTAGCAAGACTGAAAGCTGACGTTTAGTTAAAGAGGGCACTCTTGTGCGTTCTTCTCCATAACGCCAGATGCCGCACAATTACATCAATATTAACTCTTTTAGAATATTTGTTTTCGAACTTATGGGCCACACAATCCTGATCATTGACTTTTTCAGCGACTTCCGCAACGTTACACCAGAAATTATCACTTGGAATACGTTGTTTCTCCTTTTATGGCGGTTACGGCACAAGTGTTAGGTCAGCAGGTTGTTGAAGTTCATGAGAGATTTAACACTTATTTTAGAATTTCCCTTTTATTAAGTCTTGTAATCCCACCTCAAGATTCCCTAAGTGCACCCATATAAGTTACTGAGTATGCATTTAAGCAATAGACTTAACAGTTAGTAATGTTTATTGCTTTATAGTTTGGTATTAAATCATTTTAATTAGGAATGGGACTTCGATATCTCGATAACTCTATACTCAATTTTTATCGAAGTATGCCTAATACTTTGTGATAAACCTTCAATACCTTTTAGATACTTTTTAATTTTTAAGTTTTGAAGTATTGAAAGTTGTTACGTTTAACTTTATATTAGATAAGAAATGAAAGTTGTCGAGACTTCACGTTATATCTTCGCTCGTGTCCCCAAAGAGTTGCTGGACTATAATTCTTGAGTGATCTTGACTGCGTTTCCTGTGGGTGAATAAATGTAACTTTCCATACACTCTTATGTTAGGAATGTTACATTCCATACACTCTTGAAATGAAAACATGCAAAACAATGGGGGAAGGAGTAGAGGTACTCATGTAACACGCAGCGTTGACTGAATTGTGAATGAAGCTGATTTAACTGACGCACTAAATCATATTTCTGCAACAGCCTGGCTTGGTGACTCACTCTCTGCCATTACATTTACCTACTCCGGTGATCAAACTCTGGGAATCCAGCAGAAACAAATCAGAAGTTGAGACGTGAGATAATACAGCGCATGGAAATATTTCTTTTTGAAGAATACTCGTGTCCTTAAACAAAAATCCTTGTTTCCTTTATATCTCTGCATTTTATATACCTCCTTGATTTTTCTAACATTTTAATTTTGTCTAATATGCCTTTGTTTTAAGCATGTATATGCTAATGTATGAGGGTGGGTAGTAGAGAGGCTTAATCCACAAACCCACTGTTTCTCCAAGTGGTATGTGGCTAATTACTTATTACCCGACGACAAAATTACACTTGTTATGTGATAGTTGTGTATACTGGTGGGATGGTGTAACACACACTTTATTTTTAGTTGTTTGAGTTTCATGTAAAATATATAGTAGTTTATATTTTCAAGATTGTGGAATGAAGAAGAATTGCTAGTATTTGTTTTTCTATTGATAGAAATTCCTTTAAGAGAAGGTTTTCAGCACAAAGTACCTAGTTACATAAAAGTGAAGCATAGAAATTATTATTATTATTATTATTATTATTATTATTATTATTATTATTACTAGAGTTGACTAACGATAAGGTATATAACCTGTGGTATTATCAAGATGAAAAAATTGCTGCCAATTGGAGAATGTCCAATAGGAACAGTTTCGAAACTGGCATACAACACAAAATTGGTTACATGCGTTTATACACAGAAAACTACTAATAAGAAAATAAACCAGTGAACAAGCTATCAATTTACAGTTTTTTAAAAAATGAGCATCGAGTATCGCTGCTCTAAAATCAGTATCGGTATCGAGTATCTTGAAATACTGGTATCGTCACACCACTAATTTTATTTCAACATTACTAATATATTTTTACATACCTTCTTCAATGCGAAATAAAGAACAGCTGAAGAATTATGATTTCCGGTAAGGAATACTGGTCTCAGGTTGGTGAAGACTTCACGAGTCACATTTTGTATTGGTGAATTTAACTGAATAATTCCAAGCAGAAGAACCACAGGACAAAGTTTCATGGGTTGCCTGAGTATTTGCATAACCTCAGAGTGGAGGCCACGAGATGACAACTTATATAATGTTTCCAAAAGATCCAGTGAGAACCATTGTTGTGTTCGCACATTGGTTCTGCCAAGAGGTACCTGGAGAACATCCAAGTTCACACGTCGGGTTGCAAAATCACCTAGGCGGAGTACTTGTGGGTGCCGTACAATTTGCCTCAACAGAGAAAACTGTAACAAATAGAAAGGAGATGTGTTTGGATCCCTTAATTATTGTATAAATAGATACTATAAACTTAAATCTATTAAAATTTTAGATAAAATAGTAATACTTTATTAGTAGTAATGCTGAGAAATAAAATATCACATTTACGTAAGATCATTCTTTCATGTGCTCTTCCACAGTAAATGGGTCATACTAATAAAGTTAATTCCACATCCACGGGAGCGGGGTAGCAGGCCTACCTCTTATTTCGAGGGCTCAAGTCTTAATCTCATTTTGGGTACATCATAAGTATAATAGATCCTTCCTTATTCAAAGAAGATAAACTCTGGGTGACATGGTCCTGGGGTTTATATCCATTTTCTCTTTATATTCGACGTCTCTACAGACATATCTATACCAATATTTTAAGGTGATGTGAGATTGTTTTAGTCGTGAGACAGTTTGGTGAGACAGTTATGAAAAGAAAAGGTACCTTTGTCGGCTAGCTTCGGCGAGGTAGGTAGGAGAGGCACTTTTCTCAGGAGGTGTGGAGAGGGGATAAATGAATACTTCTAGTATGATCCTTCACTGCTCCCTTTTTATGTTGATCCACAAGACAAAAACAATTTTACCTTGCTCCCTTCACACACATTTACGTCAGTCAAGTCTGAAGCAGTACGTTCTGAGTAGCCAAATATAAAATTATAGCCATAGGTAAAATAAATATTAATCGCAGTAGGAATATTATTATTAAATAAGACTGGGAAGTGAATATTACATCTACAGGTGAATATGGGTTGAAAAGACAGTGCTAACAGAAGACCGGAAATGGGATGGTTTTTCCCTTATTCGAACCGAGTTAGAAGAGAATACGCTTTGTTAGTGTACCGTTAGGTCGCCTGAAAAACAGATGTATAGAAAAAGGTCAATGTTCTCGATAGCTTCAGGCATCCAATAAGAAAGAAGGCAGAAATCAGGTGATAGTGAAATGGGGAGGTGGGAATTTTGAAATAAAGAAACAGGAGAGTTTAGAAGACGCATTTCTTCTTCATGGTAGTTCCTTGGAGATTTGTTCGGAAAACAAATGTATACGGACGATAGTATGAAGCACCACAATAAAGAAATGCGCGCCTGTGTGTGGCGAGGTAACATCAGGAGTCAGATTTTAAAACGGCGACGGGAAATAAACGGACAGGAAAATGAATCAGTCGTATTAACCACTAACCCTGGATCCAAGATCCATGCAAATCCATGAGCTAGCATCGAACCCGGGACCATTCCTGCAAATACCGTGCTGTAAAACTGGCGCTCAACACCCGTACTCCCGCAAGTCCCACGATCAATCGATCCTTACTGAAGTTATATCTAATTTCCTATGGTTTAAACTCTGTCAGCTTTGTTCCCGTATCCTAACCGTTTCCCCTAAATTCAACTTAATCGTCGGTGAAGCTCGCCACTTGTACTTCTCAAACTGACACACCGGCACAGCTAAGACATACCCATGACAACTCTGTAACACCAAGCGCCGATGTTACTGTAGTTCAAAACTGAGCTCCTGCCGTAGATAAATTTCTGCTTCACGCCCATTTTATAGTTTCCTTGAGTTTATTTTCTAGCCACATGGTCTTTGATTGATTTTACTGATCCACGTGATAAATTCTAATGCACGTTTATTGGTTGTCCTATTTCAGAACATTATTCTCGCCTCATTACATTTTCTGTGAACTTGACTGGTTTTTAGGCGCCTAGATTTTCCCCGGATTGTTCAATGCATCCGTTGTGCTCGCTTTTTGTCACTGACTACCTGTAAACCATTCGATGTCTGGACACCTGCCGTCCCGAAATGAATATTGCTTCACCCTTATTACATTTGCTGTCCTTACAAATGTGCTGCATATTGAATTTAATATTTATTCTCTTTTATTGATAAGTTCCCTTTTTATTGCGATTACCTAGCGTGCTTTGTTTCTTTGTCTTCTTATTCTTATTTAGCGTATTGTTTTCCTTTTTATTCCTTTTAATATGCTCGCTACCATTTTTATATTTAATCGGGCGAATATTAAAACCTAAAAGGAGAGAAAATGTGTGTACATGTATATTTTATGTGCGGGCGCGCGTGTGGTTGTGGTGATCTCGTAAACCACAACTGTTTTTGACGATTCTTTACTGTTGTAAAGCACTATTCTTCCGGAAAAACATGGGATTCAAATATATTTTAAAATATTCAAAACTGGGGTAAAATGAAATACAGAGCACTTCTGGGAGAGTCTGTTGGGCATGGCGGATCTGTAATGTCTTCATGTACAAAGAGCGCCAAATGAAATCTCACTGCACCTCGTGTCTATGTCAAATTATTTATCGTTGTACGTGGCCTTGCGAAGCCATGACCATTTCATTGGTTGCTTTAGACCACGGTGCAAGGATGTGCCAGTCCTTCTGCTAAATAGTTACATCAATAACCACAACAAAGGTTACAACATGCCGTATACATGAAATATATGTTTAGGCTCTCGATCATATTGGCTAAAAGAGAAAGAGGTAGAGTGAGTGCATTCAGTTTGTCATACAGACCTCTTATCGTGATAGGTAGTCCATACCTTATCGGCTAGTGCAGGACACGCCTTTGAAAGGGTTAAAAGCTAAGGGGAAAACTTGATGAGCTCCAGGTTAGCGAAATGTGGAATGCGCAGTGTGACAAGATATTCAAATTAAAGCTCGAATGGTATTCATTAAATAAATAGCAATAATTTATAACAAAAAATAAACAGAACTGTATTCTCACAGTGGTATCGATGATTGTTGCTGCATAGAAGCAAAGATATCTAAATAATAAATAAAGCAGCATGTTTTCCCTTTAATTCAAACTGTGATTGGTTAATATGCCTTTACTAACATATTGTTGATCATAGGAATACAACAGGATTATAGACAAAAATATAACTCAATTTTATTGCCATAATATGTATGTCATGTTTAGTAAACCATAAACATGTTTATCTCTAGTTTCAAAACATTATCAGTCGATTATAACAAAAGAGTAATTTGCATTTAGTAAACGAATATCATTATCTGCGGATGTTTTACGGGGAGTGCACACTTCTGACACACTTCCCACTTTCCTGGAATATTTTTATCCAGTAATTTACTATAAAAACACTTTCATGCACTGCCGTTGCAATTGCTGTAACAGTGCGACCAGCCTTCCACATACCCACGATACGTCCAAGAGTAATTTCGCTTGTATACGGCATGACTAGTTCTGAGACAATAAACATGTTTTGGTTTCAACAACACCAGAAAAAGCAAATGCATCAACCTCCCCTCTTTTCCCCCTTATTGCTGTGTTATCAAGCCAACACGCTTTGCGATATGTAAGGTGAAGGACACGCCTCAAAATACTCCATAAAACGATACAAAATACGCCGAAGATTTTCTTTGGCGCTCTTTGTACAAAGGGGTAAATGGACGGGTTTAAAATGCTTTAAAATTCAGTCATTGTAAAGTTAAAAGCTGCATATCGTGCTACAGAACCTCTATGTTTCTCCCATTTCGTTGAACTCTGCTATCAAGTAGTACTTTTTGTCTGAATTTGACAAAACTTGGTACACTTAGGATTCAGAATAGGGCAAAAAATGATAAGCTACCCTTTAGCTTTCAAAATCTGTCCACTTCCATATTTTCAATCCTTAACGTGCAAATCAACATTCTTTGGCCTATCTAAACAAAACTTATAGCATGGGACCCAATAAAAATGGGCTACGTTACAAATCTTAAAAACTGCCCCTACCATATTTTTAACCCCTTGTGCAGGAATATGCACTATTTAACGTATTTGGTTAAAATATTCAACAGAACCTAGCAAACTTTTTAGATAACTTTACAACTTCCAGAAGTTATCCGACCTTTATTTTCTATCATATAATACCTACCTCAATTTTTTTAAAGAGCTGTCTTAACGCTTTATTTTCAACCATGTATATACAAAAATGTACTGCTTGGCGAATCAGGGCACAAATTTGTGTACCTGGGTTATAGAATTTGACGAAAATTATATGATACCTGAAACTTCAAGAAATCTATCTCTACTTATACCTTTAAAACTTGGTGTATAAACTTGCAGCATTTGACCAATATGAACAAACCATTGGACAATTTCACTTCAAGGACTAGTGAAAACTGTAGTCCTCTCACGACTTTCAAAGGCCACTGCTATTCTTATTTTCAAAGCTAACTTATAGAACGCATCCTTTAAATTCCGAATAAAACAGCAAGTTTTATTAAAATAATGTTCAAAATAATTTCTCCCTAAGTATCAAGGATGTATCCTCTTACAATGAACCATATCCATGGCATTTTCTTGACATTTTTGGTTATATTCACGACTCGTTGGCTATCTTTGTGACACAATGACAAACATTACAGACAATAATCCAGTACCTTTGGCCAGGGAATACAGCTTTGCTGTTAAATTCCCTGTCACAACAGTTATGTAAAACTGATATGCTCAAGCAAGTATTGCTGAAATTTCCATCTCGACAAATTTACTGTATCTTGATTTAGACTCACTCGCTACAAGAAGATTTCCACAGAATCGATTTCCCATGTTTTCCATTACTTTCATAGTACATTTACTTTAATTATCCTAGTCGTTCTGGTGTAGAGGTTGTGGTGGTGGTGGTGGCGGCGGTGATGGTGGTTGTTGTTGTGGTGGTGGTGGTTGTGGTGATGGTGGTTGTGGTGGTGGTGGTTGTGGTGGTGGTGGCGGCTATGGTGATGGTGGTTGTGGTGGCAGCGGTGGTGATGATGTGGTTTTGGCGGTGATGGTGGTTGTGGTGGTGGTGGCGGCTGCGGCGGTGGTATATAGTACAATAATTAGCACTGTTCAATATGGCGAGACATGATGAACTGGAGCATTGCATCATAGGAGGGATTATACGAACAAGAATAATAAATTATGTAATAAACATATGACAACTCGTATATTCGAGGACAAAATAAACAAGTTGTGAGTCTGACTGGTGTAAACAAATTCAGCAATAGCAATAAATTGCAGTACGATAAAATGTACTTGACTTACACTCACAAACGTTGTACGTTTTAGTTGTTCCAATAAAGCTGGTCTTTCTTCCCTTTGGTATTTTTCATAGTGATTCGCATAATAAGACGAATAATGACACTATAGATTATACTATTTTATATGGTTGAACATATTATTACAAAGTAAACACTTCAATATTACAGTGAGCTGTAATAAAATATGTTTCTTCCCAAGCAGGGTTGAATCTCGCATTGTTGTTGTTGACCTACACTTTGACGTACTGTCCTCCAAAGTAAATAAAAACTTCCCACAGCACCAACTCTGAGCTAAGGCAGGGTACGAATGACATCAACATTTTCCCCTTTGTGCCTCTTTCAGTTGCTCCCATCACGCTTATGTGCTGATCATGTAAGCTCCCGACCGTGCTGGTCGGTACTTGAAGATAGTGATCTACAGTATAATGCAGTATCCAGATAAAATTTGTGTAAAGCAGCAAAGAAAGAAATCACGAAAATGTATACGTGTTACATAATACGCAAATCTTCCCACTGAACCAACGCCCTGCCGTTATATAATTTTTTACCCTATCATGTTTGAAAATGTTAGAATACTGTTCGTTACACAGTCCCTGTCGCCAGCTTTGGGTATCACATTTAAGAGCAAACAAAACAATAATTAAAGGATAGAAAAAATGTCACTTAATTCTTCCTTAAATGCGAACAAAACACATTGACTTTATTGCTACAGAAAACATACATAACTAATTTATTATTGGTGGAATTAATTGTTCTTTAACACAAGCCGTGTGTTGAACAGACTGAAAAATTCAATGCCATAGCCGGGATTTGAACCACGGATCTCCCGGTCTCCGTCCGGTTGCTCTAACCACTGAGCTACCATGGCAACATGGCATTGAATTTTTCAGTCATCTGATACTACCTTTCTAATTTATTATTATTGTTTTATTGTTATTATTATTATTATTATTATTATTATTAGTAGTAGTAGTAGTAGTAGTAGTAGTAGCAGTAGTAGCATTAGCAGTAATAGCAATATTGCACACACAGTTTGTGTGAGTGTATGTGTGTGTGCGCGCGCGTGTGTGTTTTTGTAAAGTATAATGAACATACTGTCAAACTATTTCTTCCTTGCCATATGACTGCTAATAATAATTTAGTCTTATTTATGGACGCCCTTTAACTGCTGTGGTCCTTAGCGTCCCATTCTATACTGGGCGTGAAAGACAGGTAATTTTGCTCAGAGGCCTCTTTATCAGGCTTGAGGTTCTTTTACGTGCCGTAAATCTACGACATGGTACCACCGGCTTTACTTACCTTCCGAAGGTAGCCATACTAAAGATTTTTACGCTTGAAAAAATCCATCGCCCTCCGCCGGGTTTGAACCCGCGATCTCGGGACTAGCATGGTAACCACTACACCACGGAGGACGACACCTTACTTCCCTTCCGAAGGAAGCCATGCAAAGGATTTTTTACGGCCGAAGAACTCCACCGCCCTCCGCGGCGATTGAACCCGCGACCTCGAGAACTAGAGGCCAGCATGGGATCACTGGGCCACGGAGGACGACTATGGCTGATCATACACATAGCATGTATACGGACATTTGAATTTGCCCCCAAAGTCACGAGACTTACACTGCTTTGAAGGTGGCCAAGATACTTTCTAAGCTATGCTCCCACTCAGACCTTTGCTACGATCCTGAAGACAGTGCAATCAACGCACCAACCTCAACACCGCGATCTGTGAGCGTTTGGCCGTTTCATCTTATTACTTGGTACCGGATGAAGCGCTTTTTCATCATCCGCCAAAACATGGAATGCTATGCGGTAACACTACGTAACTTCTACGGCACAGTTGGACACATTCGGCTCTGACGCCGTGATAACTAACATTAACCGTAACCATAATGATGTTTGACTCAAGTTTCTGGACAACCTACAGAAACTACTTCAAAAATACCTCAACAGTCATTTACTTCTGATACATTTTGGTGCTTTTAGACTAAAAAAAACAAGATTGTTCTCTACAAAGCACGTTTCACTACCGATATAGGATATAATAAGCCTTTTGACTTTCTAACTTATATATATATATAGACAGAAATGCCTCCGTTTGCTTTTAGTGCTGTGTAGCTCTATGCCTTTTTTGTGGTATACCCTTTGTTTAAACACGTCTCATCCAAATATTACATTTTTTGTCATTAATTGCGGAACTGTTTTCCAACTGCAGCAAATAGTTACGCCTCCAGATGGCGATATATTTCCTATTCAATATATCTTGTTTTCTTCCTACTCCCAAATTTAATATCGATACCAATCAGCAGTCTACGAGGAGAGGATCTTGAGAAATTTGATAAATATTAATCTACATTTAATGATGATATAACCTTGGCTGAAGCTTCGGGTTCATTTTTGAAAGAAGGTTCATGAACTTTCCTTTTAACCGCACTTTTTATAAAAATGCTTATATTTGTTAGCACGCTGCTTGTAACGCTGCTTTTTTCCCTAGATTTTCACCAAACCGGAATCCTTAAGTTCCTTTCTTTCACTCTGTACTGAATGTACTACCACACATAAGAATTCGCTCATCTCTTTTTGAATATTTCTGATACTCTCATCTGTATAATTTTCAAAAAGTTTGTTAAAGCACTTTAACACCATCTCCTTTGATTACCTTTAAGGGGATTTCCTGAAGTTTCTGGCTGTGTATCCATACTATAAGATGCTCTGGAGCAGGCTGTCCCAGCTTGGGTGCACGCCAGCGAGCAGCGGAGTACTCGCGCCTCGCAGGAGACTGCCTGCAGCTCGGTACTGGAGCAGGCTGTCCCAGCTTGGGTGCACGCCAGCGAGCAGCGGAGTACTCGCGTCTCGCAGGAGACTGCCTGCAGCTCGGTACTGGAGCAGGCTGTCCCAGCTTGGGGGCACGCCAGCGAGCAGCGGAGTACTCGCGCCTCGCAGGAGACGGCCTGCAGCTCGGTACTGGAGCAAGCTGTTGTCGCGGATGAATTAAGTTTGAATAATGATGCTGTACGTTCCATTTCCTCGTCGAGTTCAGCACTTTTGATATACAAGACACTGCGGGCGTCCGTCCTTCACGGTAAACAAAAACTGTTCCTCTTACGAAATGGTCAAAGGACCTCCTCGGCTTGACATACTGATATATGTTATGGGAAACGACACAACCTCAAGACTGACAGGAAGTGTTAGCACAGTGACGTATTGGCTATCACGCTCCTCCTCCATCTGGGCCCCGTGCACTGTTGTTGCGTACGCACGAGTACTCGCACTCAGCCGAGCAGAGTTGGAACAGGCTGTTCTAGAGAGAACTGATTATAACAGCGAACTTGACATTCCTCTCCACTACCCTGAGTCACTAAGGGCACAGTGTTTGTTAAAGCAGAGTTATTATAAATAATCCGTTCAAGTGCTGCGCTATGTGGAAGATAACAAACAGCACATCATCTGCTTGTCTCGCCAGGCATGAGGATCGGTTTCATCTATACTGCCATCATATTTAGATGTTGCATGAGTGTGCAATTAATGGCTAAACGCGGCTAAACCTCTGATTGTGTCCACGATAAAAGCAATAATCCAGCGAGTATTTGAATCTGATGGCTGACTCTTTTATACGTATGGCACTCTTTCTCGAAGATGTATATCACACAAGAATAGGTCTAATGGTCGCGTCCAGTCATACTTATAGCAGTAAACGTACATCCTCCCGTTTGTTTTGTTGAGGACCAAAATAGCTGAGACAAACTATAGCAGCAATAGTCTTATTGTGTGGCTACACGACATCGCTGTGGAATTAGCAAACCAATATTGTGTATAATTCAAATTCACTGCAGTTGCATCTCTCTTCTCTATTGATATGAATGATACGGAGGATGGGGCCAGTATTCTCCCTAATCGATACTGACATACTGAAAATGTCGGTGATATTTAAGTTTAAGCGACCGTGGTCTCAGCTATAACGCCTGGTCTCTTTTGTGCATGCTGCATGTAGAGTTGGGAATGGTACAGCGGGGAGCAAAAATAGTGGCCCATTCCCCTAGGTCCTAATAGTCTTATCTTCCGTAAGGTTAACACATTTATTGTACTAGCAATAGATTTCACCAAACCATTAACACCTCTCTCTGTGACTGGCTTGAAAAGATTCCAAGAAACAAACATGAACCAATGTACTCGGTAAAAATAACCTCTCATAATGAGTTGTACTCTGATGAGTATTACCAGGCTAACCCAATGTAGTATGACTAGCTACTTGACTTGTAGAGGTAGGCCTTACTTGTAACGATAAATTGCACATCAGCTATAATATTTATCTTTAACATTTCTTCTGAACTAGATATGGAGACACAGTATAAAACTATTGCTACCTTTGAATAGGATGTAGTGGAGCAAGGGCTGCTGAATTGTGTGATATACTTAAAAGAACCGAATCCCGTTGGTGGACAAATCATTAAAAATAGGTCATTGCTGGATATACTTGACAGTTTCAGTAACTACTTTGATTCATAATTATATAGAACACAGCAAAGCATTTCGAGCAACTAAAATAACAACAAAATCAATAATAGATATCTATTCTAATAATAATAATAATAATAATAATAATAATAATAATAATAATTTCTGAAATTACAACATTTATTGCGTAGCATAATGTTTAGAAGTTTCTCACTGAAGCATTATGTCACAACTGTGAGTTTACTTTTGTTTAAACAACGCTTGGAAATATCCTCCTCTCATTATTTCTTATAGTGTATTAGCTACCTAATGTTGCTCAAAAATACTTATAAGCTGAATAATATACTCTTGTAATGTTTCTAAATAAATTTGTTTCAAAACGTGATTTGTTACTTTAGTTTGTGCAAAATAATACACACATCTTCAAACTTCTTTTACAACAGCGGCTTTAAAGAAAGAGTGACATTTCCCACTTATCATAAATTCAACATTCAGAACTCCCCTAATTATATTATAAGTTATTGTATAACACTAGTTAATACTGATTTTAGCTCCTCATGTATAATTCCTGTTTATACACTTAATGCGTTTTGAAAAGTTACTTCTCATAATAAAGATTTGAATATTTGTAATTAGAAATTCCTGGGTAGTTATTGCACATATTAAGCTTTAATTTAAAAAATTAATGTTACCTGGCCGTTGAGATTAGTCCATTTTCCGTACAGTGCTTCCACCACAATGCGTTTAAAGCGGGAGCCATGTTTCCCCAATGCAATGCGGAAGGCATCCACCAAGAGCAATAATGCCTTTCTGTCTTTGACAAAAAATTGTGCATTATCAAGATGGTTCGGCACTCCTATCCAGTTGATGTTGGGAGCCTGAAAAATTGTGAAATAATAACTGGTTTATACTGACAAAGGACTATATTCATTTTATTTATCTGTTTAATAGTAAATGTTTTAAGCCAAACCCTTATAATTTTGACAATACC
This sequence comes from Deroplatys truncata, assembly GCA_030765065.1. Taxonomy (NCBI): domain Eukaryota; kingdom Metazoa; phylum Arthropoda; class Insecta; order Mantodea; family Mantidae; genus Deroplatys; species Deroplatys truncata. The sequence continues at coordinate 676,025,425 of CM060990.1, forward strand.
TATAAACTCCAGGAAAGAACATGTTACATTGTTTTACGTTATTCTCTTAACAATTCAAATTTATAGCTCTTTTTAATAGACATTGCCATCCTATGCCATTCCATTGAGTGAAGTTACAACAATATCCAGAAATAAAATAACTGAAAAGCTTGTGTCGTCACTTTGGAATTTAAAAACCAATTTAGTGAAATTTTAATGAAAGATGTGCAGTAATTCGGGTTCTTCCACTAACGTATTAGTACCAGAACCTCAAAATCGTTTTTAACTGAGCAGGGTTGCCACATGCTACGAATTTTGTGGACTCTCTACATTTTATAAGTGTTAAAAACTTCGGCCGGAAACACAGAAGGCTACTTGTATTTTGAATGCAGGTGGACAGAAGTCTGGAAACATCACAATTAATGGTGTTGATATCAGCTTCTCGCGTAACGACATAAGCACGTTCTACTGTAGAAAGTCAATGACAAATTGCTTATTCATACATTTTTAATTTAGTGGTAAAAACAATTATGTTAATACCTATACATATATACTAACAGTAAGATGGTGACGTGTGAGGTTCGCATTAGTAAGGATCCGGATTCAATTCCCCGTTGGGCAGACCACTCTGACCATAGGTTTTTTCGCGGTTTTCGCTGGTTGGAACTCAAATTCTGGGTTGAATTATATAGTGCCAAGAATTTTCGTGTTTCGCAATTCCTGTCGTTCCATTCCCTTATCATGTTTCAAGCTCGATGGATCAGGCGAGTGGACGCGACCCCGGCATGTGGAGTTGGCCTTGTGGAACTTTCTGCCCTTGTGTTCGCTGTGGGACGGGCCCTCAGAGAGACTTCAGAATGTAATATCTGCAGCGGTCAGGGACAACCGAGCCTGCCACGCCGGATCCGTTCGCCTTCTGGTCACTCGGTTTACCCCTTCCTCCTGAAGGTTTCCACAAGAACAATAGGTGACTATGTCCGAGGCTGCCGTCCCAGATCTGGTCACCCTCTGTGTCCCTCGCTTCACCCCTTCCTCCTGAAGGTTTCCAGAAGTACTATAGACGACTATCTCCAAGCCTGCTGCCCCAGATCTGGCCACCCTCTGTGTTCCCTCGCTTCACCACTTCCTTCTGTAGGATTCTAAAAGCACAATAGGCGAATGTGTCCGAACCTGCCGCCCCAGAACTGGTCACCCTCTGTGTCCTTCGCTTCACCCCTTCCTCCTGAAGGTTTCCAGAAGTACTATAAATGACTATCTCCAAGCCTGCTGCCCCAGATCAAGCCGTCCTCTGTATCCTTCGCTTCACCACTTCTTCCTGGAGGTTTCAAAAGTACTATAGATGACTGTGTCCAAGCCTGCTGCCCCAGATCTGGCCGCCCTCTGTGTGTCATTCGCTTCACCACTTCCTCCTGGACGTTTCTAAAAGCACAATAGGCGACTGTGCCCGAGCCTGCCGCCACAGAACTGGTCCCCTCTGTGTCCATCGCTTCATCCCTTCCTCCTGAGGATTTCCAGAAGTATTATAGACGACTATCTCCAAGCCTGCTGCCCCAGATCTAGCCGCCCTCTGTATCCTTCGCTTCACCACTTCCTCCTGGAGGTTTCCAGAAGTACTATAGACGACTATGTTCGAGCCTGCCATCCCAGATCTGGTCGCCCTCTGTGTCCCTCGCTTCACCACTTCCTTCTGTATGATTCTAAAAGCACAATAGGCGACTGTGTCCGTATCTGCCGCCCCAGATCTGGTCACCCTCTGTGTCCCTCGCTTCACCACTTCCTCCTGGAGGTTTCCAAAGATACAATAGGCGACTGTGTCCGTATCTGCCGCCTCAAATCTGATCGCCCTCTGTGTCCTTCGCTTCACCACTTCCTCCTGGAGTCACTTCAAGCCTTCCTTCCACTTAGAGGTTTGAAGAAGTACAAGACGACTGTGTCTGTGTCTGCTGCCCCCAATCTGGTCTTCCTCTCTGGCCCTTGCTTCACCTCTTCCATTTGGAGGTTTCCAGAAGCACGGCGATTGTGTCCGTGTCTGCTGTCCCGGATGTGGTCGCCCTCTGTGTCCCTTGCTTCATCCCTTCTTCCTGGAGATTTGCAGAAGCACAATAGGCGACTGTCCGCTTAAGAGCCTGACAACAATAACCAAAACCAAAAACTGTTTAAGAGACACTACCGACGACGGCTGTAAAAGTGTGCGTGTCAAAGTAAAATCCGTAGAACGTGACTATCGCCGAGATGCTTTGATGAAAGAAGAAATAAAGAGAATGGTACTTAATATGGATTTGTACAAAATTGATGAAGAAATTACTTTCTACAGCTCTGTGGATTCTGAAAATGATAACAGCATTTCTACAAACCTAATAGACATAGACCGGCATAATAGACGATGTCCATCCAACAGATGAAAGCTCTACTTATTCAGCAAGTGAGATTGGCATAAAGGAATCGGAATCTTTACTTCAGAATCAAGAAGTCACATTTTACAACCCTTTGTGACATAATGCTCAACTTTCTCCTTCCCTAACATCTGAGCACAATAACAGCGCGTAAAGTAGGCCAAAAAGTCAAAATTTATGAATATAGATTTAAACATCAAAAGCCTTCTGTTTTAGTTCTGTATAGGGTTTATAACTATACAGCTTCTTAGGAAATGCCATATAGAAATTTAAATGTCTGTAAGCCTAGATTCCTACAAAATTGTAGTAAAAACCATATGTTTTTGCCCACATTAAAGTGAACAAACATTCAAGATTGACCTCAGAAATTTTCAAATAAACTAGTTGCAGAGGAGATGAAGGAAACGAAGGAGGGACTGTGTATGCACTAAATGGTTTTGAAAATTATAAAGTTAGAAACCGTTATAATGTTGAAACTCTCTTTTCTGTGGTTTTTATTTGTCGCTCATTCTCAATTTCAAATTGTTCCACATGATGTATTTCTTTCCTGTATACGTATATCAATGAAGTTGTGTATCTCCTTGTAAATCATAACATAAAAATGACTGCAAGAAGTTTTGTTGACATGGTCAGTTGTGTTGTTATAAAGAATAATACTCGTATTACACCTATAAATCATTCACAAAAATGTTAAGTCAAATATTTAGCCTTCATTTCCTCTCTAAGTAGAACAATAATTAAAATTTAGTCTCTGTAACGTATTAATATATTGTTTAGGATTTTAATTATAAAATATGAAGTCTTTAAAAAATAATTGCTTCGTGTGAAGCAGCTAAGCAAAACGGTAAAAAAATATTAAACGCTTATTATCTGGGGAATTAATTTAAAATATGCATGAAATTGAGTGTACATTAAACGCTGTTTGCTATATTAAAACCTCAAATGAATCAAACTGAAATTGTGGGTTTTACAAATTTCACACCTATGTAACCAGAAGGGTGTATGTTTTTGAGATGGACTTCAACACACAGTGAATTGTGTCTGCTGATTAACGGGTTGCATACATCAAAAATACCTAGGAGAAGGTGATTTATATAATATAAAGCTTTTTGTAGTGAAATTCTTCATTAAAAAAAAGTTCCGTTCTGTCCACCGTTCAGAGAAATACCAGTGTTAGAGCTATGCTGAAACAAATAAGGCTCCTTTCTTTTTTCCACAGTTCAGAGAAATGCCAGTGCTATTGCTATGCAGAAACAGATAAGGTTCCTTTCTTTTGTCCACAGTACAGAGAAATGCCAGTGCTATTGCTATGCTGAAATAAATAAGGCTCCTTTGTTTTGTCCACAGTACAGAGAAATGCCAGTGCTATTGCTATGCTGAAACAAATAAGGCTCCTTTCTTTTTTCCACAGTTCAGAGAAATGCCAGTGCTATTGCTATGCAGAAACAGATAAGGTTCCTTTCTTTTGTCCACAGTACAGAGAAATGCCAGTGCTATTGCTATGCTGAAATAAATAAGGCTCCTTTCTTTTGTCCACAGTACAGAGAAATGCCAGTGTTATTGCTATGCTGAAACATATAAGGCTCCTTTCTTTTGTCCACAGTACAGAGAAATGCCAGTGCTATTGCTATGCTGAAACAAATAAGGCTCCTTTCTTTTGTCCACAGTACAGAGAAATACCAGTGTTAGTGCTATGCTGAAACAAATAAGGCTCCTTTCTTTTGTCCACAGTACAAAGAAATGCCAGTGTTATTGCTATGCTGAAACATATAAGGCTCCTTTCTTTTGTCCACAGTACAGAGAAATGCCAGTGCTATTGCTATGCTGAAACAAATAAGGCTCCTTTCTTTTGTCCACAGTACAGAGAAATGCCAGTGTTATTGCTATGCTGAAACAAATAAGGCTCCTTTCTTTTGCCCACAGTACAGAGAAATGCCAGTGTTATTGCTATGCTGAAACATATAAGGCTCCTTTCTTTTGTCCACAGTTCAGAGAAATGCCAGTGTTATTGCTATGCTGAAACATATAAGGTTCCTTTCTTTTGTCCACAGTACAGAGAAATACCAGTGTTAGTGCTATGCTGAAACAAACAAGTTTCTTTTATTCTGTCCATAGTTCAGAGAAATAGCAGTGTTAATGCTATGCTGAAACAAACAGGTTTCTTTTATTCTGTCCATAGTTCAGAGAAATACCAGTGTTAATGCTATGCTGAAACAAACAGGTTTCTTTTATTCTGTCCATAGTTCAGAGAAATACCTGTATTAATGCTATGCTGAAACTAATGAGGTTTCTTTCTTCTGTCCATAATTCAGAGAAATACCAATGTTATTGCTATGCTGAAACAAACAAGTTTCTTTTATTCTGTCCATAGTTCAGAGAAATACCTGTGTTAATGTTATGCTGAAACAAATTAGGTTTCTTTCTTCTGTCCATAGTTCATAGAAATACTAGTGTTATTGCTATGCTGAAACAAAACAGTTCGTTTCTTTGTCCATAGTCCATAGAAATACCAGTGTTATTGCTATGCTGAAACAAATAAGATTCTCTTCTTCTGTCCATAGCTCAGAGAAATACCAGTGTTTGCTATGCTGAAACAAACACGTTTCTTTTATTCTGTCCATAGTTCAGAGAAATGCCTGTGTTAATGCTATACTGAAACAAATAATGTTTCTTTCTTCTGTCCATAGTTCAGAGAAATATCTGTTGCTAATGCTATACTGAAACAAATAAGGTTCTCTTCTTCTGTCCATAGCTCAGAGAAATACCAGTGTTATTGCTATACTGAAACAAATAAGGTTCTCGTCTTCTGTCCATAGTTCATAGAAATACCAGTGTTATTGCTATACTGAAACAAATAAGGTTCTCGTCTTCTGTCCATAGTTCATAGAAATACCAGTGTTATTGCTATACTGAAACAAATAAGGTTCTCGTCTTCTGTCCATAGTTCATAGAAATACCAGTGTTATTGCTATGCTGAAACAAATAAGGTTCTCGTCTTCTGTCCACAGTTCATGGAAATACCAGTGTTAGTTCTATGCTGAAACAAATAAGGTTCTCGTCTTCTGTCCACAGTTCAGAGAAATACCAGTGTTAGTTCTATGCTAAAACAAATAAGGTTCTCGTCTTCTGTCCACAGTTCATGGAAATACCAGTGTTAGTTCTATGCTGAAACAAATAAGGTTCTCTTCTTCTGTCCACAGTACAGAGCAATACCAGTGTTAGTTCTATGCTAAAACAAATAAGGTTCTCTTCTTCTGTCCAGAGTTCAGAGAAATACCAGTGTTAGTTCTATGCTGAAACAAATAAGGTTCTCTTCTTCCGTCCACAGTTCATGGAAATACCAGTGTTAGTTCTATGCTGAAACAAATAGCTGAATGGCTGATTTTAACATACAGAATATTAATTCTGAATAGGGCGATGGATAAAACGAAGTTAAAGAGTATTCTTGAATTGGTTTTCCGTGCTTCTTAAATGATGCTTATAGTACACGTGACATTATATTTAGGTCTGTTTAATGTCTGTAGGAGATAAACTATAAATACGTTAGCTCGTAATATTTTTGTGTTCAACGTTTTCTCAAACTGCTTGAACTAATCGCTTGTAGATCATATCCGGGACCTTTGTTACTGCATTATGGCAACCTTAGTATCGAGTTATGGATTTTCTGAATTAAACCATTCGCGTGCTACCCTATCGCTTGCATAAACCCTACTTACCACTTTCTTCACGGCGTGGACAAAATTCCCTGCATCCCACTTGGAAAACTTCCTTGGTCTCGAAGCTGGAACGCTTACAGTACAACGTTCCAGTGTTGAACATGTCCTCATCATCATAATGAGAACTTCAGCAATGTCAGCAGATGTTATCATTCTGCCATCCAGTAATTGAAGTAAACGTCTTACACATTCTTGTCGGGTCGCAGTAAATCGATACCCAAGATTCTTAATGCTGTCAGCAAGGGACATCTCACCCTAAAGAGAAACAAATTTGAAATTAATGTTCTCAATGGCTCTGCTTTAATGTCTGCCTTCCCATTTTTCTGTTGGGGAGGGAAGAAGATCTTTTATTATTGTTTTTTTTGTAATGCTTCATTATGATTTGGAAAAATATATTAAAATTATTAATATCGCAGTATATTTAGAGAATCTTTTATATAAGAACAGATGAAGTTTTTCGTTTAGGTACTAAAGCAAACAACTTTGTTTAGGTCTGCAGTGTTGATTCACCCTATCCATAGACCAATTTGCTTTATTAGAATAAACAACGGCACTAAACCATATGCGATAATTCACGGTGAAAATCACCTCGGAGTATTGATAGGATTTCCTAGATTTCTGAACTTATTCCTGTGAAAAAATAAAGTGGTTTAGAAAAGTTCAGCTTAGGGTAATGAATCTGTCCCTCCGTGGAGGCTAAAACTATACCCTATGACGCTACGGCCCATGCAGCGCCTTGTCCTGCCAACCCGACTGCCGGCCACACGCCTACTTACGCACAACAGAGGTGGGCGATCATCCAACCGATACGGGGAGGAGATGTGGCCAGCATCATGTATCTCCAGCTGGAATGTTGGCTCTCGAGACCGGGGTCGCTGCCTATCGCAGCTCCTTACTTTCCTCACGATGCTGAGTGGGCATCGGTCCTATACCCGGGACTTAAAATCCGCACACCTAGGATGCGATGGAGCCCGGGCGCATTGCGTGGCCGGAAACCAGAGCACCACGCCCCGGCCCACTGCGCCACGACGCAGGACCCACAGAGACTACTTGCCACTAATCGTTGATATCAAAGGAAATCCTAAGTGGATAAAGAAAATAGGAGACACAGAGAGAATATTGTATGTAGGTATACCGAAATGGAAATAAGGGGGTAGAGAAAAACTTATGGAAGCAATAAACTATAAGTTTGGACAAATTTGTTATTATTACAGAAATAACTGTCAAAGTTAGCAAACAACTGATTTGCACCCGCAAAGTTTTCTACGGAAAAAACTCACTCTCCATAAGAACTGGAATGGGGAAATGACCAATCACAAATATCAAAACAGGCATTTAAGGCAAATATGGAATGTGTGGATACTATGTTTTAAATGTGACTTAAGAGAAAATACAAATCATTGTTTTGAAGAGATGCGTTGAATTAAGAAGCAAAGAAAAGTTGTCAAAGATAGGAAAACAATTTAGTGTAGCACGACACTATACACTATGTGATCAAAAGTATCTAGACAGCCCCACAAACATACGTTTTTCATCGTAGGTGCATTGTGCTGCCACCTACTGCCTGGTACTCATTATCCGTGACCTCAGTAGTCATTAGACATCGTGAAACAGCAGAATGGGACGCTCCGTGGAACTCACGGACTTCGAACGTGGTCAGGTGATTGGGTGTCACTTGTGTCAGAAGTCTGTACGCGAGATTTCCACACTCCTAAACATCCCTAAGCCCACTGTTTCTGATGTGATAGTGAAGTGGAAACGTGAAGGGACATGTACAGCACAAAAGCGTACAGGCCGACCTCGTCTGTTGACTGACAGAAACCGCCGACATTTGAAGAGGGTCGTAAAGAGTAATAGGCAGACATCCATCCAGACCATCACAAAGGAATTCAAACTGCATCAGGATCCACTCGAAGTACTATGGCAGTTAGGCGTGAGGTGAGAAACCTTGGATTCCATGGTCGAGCGGCTGCTCATAAGCCACACATCACGCAGGAAAATGCCAAATACGCCTTGCTTGGTGTAAGAAGCGTCAACATTACACGATTGAACAGTGGCAAAACGTTGTGTGGAGTGACGAACCACGGTACACAATATGGCGATTCGATGGCAGGGTGTGGATATGACGAATGCCCGGTGAACGTCATCGGCCAGCGTGTGTAGTGCCAACAGTGAAATTCGGAGGTGGTGGTGTTATGGTGTGGTCGTGTTTTTCCTAGAGGGGGGCTTGCACCCCTTGTTGCTTTGCGTGGCACAATCACAGCGCAGACCTACATTGATATTTTAAGCACTTTCTTGCTTCCTACTGTTGAAGAGCAATTCGGGGATGGCGATTGCATCTTTCAACACGATCGAGCACCTGTTCATACTGCACGGGCTGTGGCGGAGTGGTTACACGACAATAACATCCCTGTAATGGACTGTCCTGCACAGAGTCCTAACTTGAATCCTATAGAACACGCTTGGGATGTTTTGGAACGCCGACTTCGTGCCAGGCCTCACCGACCAACATCGATTCCACTCCTCAGTTCCGCACTCCGTGAAGAATGGGTTGCCATTCCCCAAGAAACCTTCCAGCACCTGATTGAAAGTATGCCTGCGAGAGTGAACGCTATCATCAAGGCTAAGGGTGGGCCAACACCATATTGACTTCCAACATTACCGACGGAGGGCGCCACGAACTTGTACGTCATTTTCAGCCAGGTGTCCGGATACTTTTGATCACGTAGTGTATATATTTAGGAATTAACATTTATGAAGGAGGAATTGGGAGACTAAAACTCATTGGCTCTGGGAAAGGAAAAGTAACAATATCGGCAATCAGAGGGCGTTAATATAATCCGCCGGAAATTGAAGCGAAATGTACTGAAGAGAATATACAGAGTGAGTTACCTAAACTTTGTACAATAAATTCTTCTGAAACAAATATTTGAAAATGTTTTACGCTCTGGGATTGGCAACCGTCCTCCGTGGTCTAGAGGTACCTCTAGTTCTCGAGGTCGCTGGTTCAAACCGGCGGAGGCCAATGGATTATTCGGGCGTAGAAAACCTTAGCAGGGCTTCCTTTGGAAGGCAAGTAAAGCCGGTGGTCCCGTGTCGTAGATTTACGGCATGTAAAAGAGCCCCAATCCTGATAAAGAGTCCTCTGATCAAAGTTACCAGTATTTCACGCCTAATGGGACGCTAAGGACCATAGTATTTAAACAGCGTCCATAAATAAAAATTTTAAAAAAGGCCGTTTATGGTTAATTAAAAATTCCACAATTTGAATTTTTGCACCATTTTCAACATTTGCTGCTGGCGCACTCAAAATTTTCAGTGCCGCTTGTAGTTGGCATATTTTTTTTGAAATATATGCCTTAAACAACTTATAAACTGACAATGACTAGACATGGTTTTCCATTCCCTTTAACATTAGTGACATAAAATAATATAATGTATCACATCCACACGATGTTCCATACGCACTATCGTTTATTTTTATATAATTTCTACATACTGTTACGAATTTCCTGCATAGTTAATAGATTTTGAGAAGAACGTTTTTTACTTTTATTATTCTACTTAATGTCGTGCTGTACACGAAGCAGAAATCGTAATTTTGAAAAAATAAAAATACTAATACCTACTTTATTCAACTGACTAATATACCAAACTGGTGTATAGACTTTTTTTTTTACTTTTCTGATTGTTTCAGAAAAAAAATTAAACCATAGACATAATTTCTGTAACAATTTATCCTCAATGATAGAATTATATTTTGTCATACACGGCTTTAGTTTTATGCCAGGACCGTCTCCCGGGAATTTTCTACTCGGCTGTAACAGTACTTCGGTCGGCCGCGCCGCTGCTATAACTCGCATTGTCACCGCGGGGATTTTCCGCTGGGCTATTACCTGCATCGCTACCCTCCACTCACATTGCTGTGAGCGCATTATTGTGAGTGGTTTCTTTCGTCAATGACGGAAGGAGTAATCGATCCTCAGCTAGTGTTCTTTTCCGACGAGGCGTGGTTCCACCTAAATTGCCGTGTGAACACTCGCTACTGGTGTTCTGAGTATCTGAATAGCATTGATGAAATTACGATAGGAAAATTGGAGTTTGGTGAGCGCAAAAAGAATAATAGGTCCGATCTTCTTCGAGCAAACAGTCAATGCCGAGAGTTACCGAGATAACAGTTTTACTCCGTTCCCACGCCAGTTGACAGAAGAGTAAACATATGGATGGTCTCAACAAGATTCGGCATCCGCTCATACAGCAGCGATCTCCATGAATAAAATTAGTGAAGTTCTTGAAGATAGGGTAATTAGTGCTTGTGTATGACCCTCTCGTTCCCCAGAATTAACAGTGTGCAATTTTTACTTGTAAGGTAACCTGTAGGAGAAATTCCACAAAACAAATCCTCACACACTAGAAGAACTGTTGGAAAACATAACACACGAAGTCAGAAACATTTCAGTGGCCGAACTGAATCGTGTGAATCAAAATGTGATTTCTTGTTACGATGCCTATTTAGCCGTGGGAGGACACCATTTTAAACACCTTACATAAGTAAGTTTTGTACACTAGGCATTAACAATATATGAGAGAAATAAACCTTGAATAGTTAGTTTAGCCAGGGGAATTATAGCAATCGCACGGTCGGCCGATGCACACGTAACAGCCGAGTGGAAAATCCCCACGTGACGGTCCTGACATACGAGGGCAGTCCCAGAAGTACCCGATCTGACGTATATATAGCCGTTGTTGTTTCAAACAAATGACTATGGTAGAAAGTACCACCCTTATAAACCTTAAGCTTTAAGTTTGACAATGCTACGTTGTTTAGTAATTGTTTGGCAGCCGTTAATAGTGAACCCTCTCAGCGAATTTGTAAACATGAGTAAAATTGGCCATCGAAATGTGATACTGTCACGAACGTGACTGAGGAGATCCGTATTATGGTCATTATTTTATATTAATTGACATTTTATTAGCCTGTCACAAGCATTTAAATTCATATAGAATCATATTTTACATTTGTTTCTTAATTTGGCTGAAGTCTTAGTAAGTTGTTTACATGACAGATAACAGTGGTTTGCCACTTCCCTTAACATTTCAGAGGTATTTCACTATGCCATAATTTCCTCAGGGATACGTGTCTTTTTACACGTTACTTAGCTGCACCCTGTGGATCACATGATCCTTGGAAAATCCTAAGCCTACGCAATTCCAGGGCGTTGGCAGACCATATCTGGTAATAACTGCCACGATATTAGAATGAACTCTTTTTTTCGAGAGGAGGAGAAAATGATTTAATCACTAACCTCAGCCCCGATGGGATTCGGGACTGAGAGTGTGGGAGTCACCAATAGTCGGCAACTCCTCTACCGGAAGGAAAATATAGAAGAAGGAAAAAGAGGAATTCTTGTGTGTTAGTGAGGCTGTACCGTTGTTGCACCAGCGTATTCAGAGGTAAGGATATATTGGCCGGCCACTAGAGCCTAAGCCAGGTGAAGGTACGGCGCCAGGACGCAAGCATGACCGAGGCCCTACTTGCGCCCTTAGGAATTCAGGGTGAGACGGTGTTAGGAAGTCTGGTGTATTCGACCCTATATAAGCAAGCACTCAAGCTCTGCTCGGGTGGACTTCGTGTTGTAACTTGGCCGGGATCGCTATGGTACACGTCGGCCACTCACTGGATGGTTTCACTTGGCACCACTAGCTGACAAAGTCGTGTTGAGTATTGACTCTCCTCACCCACGACGAGACATTTCCCAAGGTAAGCACCATAAAATAAATTGTTAAATATAATGTTAGATGGTACCATCATCATATCTGTTCTTGTAAACCCAGCTATCGCATGGTAGACAAGTAACTCTTCAGAATATAGTGAGATTGCTTCAGCCAAACGTTATAGTTGCCCCTACCTGTACAATCCCTCATTTAGCTATTCCCTCAGTCGCATTTATCCCCCGGATGTGACAATACAATATTTTCATTTGAAAGGTCTTAGTCCAACTAATATTAAAGCTGAGCTAGATTCAACTCTGAGGGAGTCTGCTCCTTCGTTTACAACAGTAAAATATTGGGTGGCACAGTATAAGCAAAGTACGAACTGCCAAGACGAACATCGCAGTGGTCGACCAAATGAGGTGACCACGCCATAAATTGTGAAGAATATCCACAAAATGGTATTGGATGACCGTCGACCGAAAGTGCGTGAGCTACCAGACATCGTAAGTATTTCAAAAAGTGATGTACATCGCACACTAACTGAAAATTTAGACATGAGAAACCTGTGCACATGATGGTGCCGCGTTTACTCACAATGAAACAACAACAGCGTCGAGTGTTTGGTGAAGTTTCGCTGCAATAAAACCGAGTTTTTGCGTCGATTCTTAACCATGGATAAAACATGGATCCATAACTTCATACCTGAGACGAAGGAACGGTCAAAACAGTTGATTGATAGGGGAGAATCGGCTCCAAAGAAGGCGAAGACAGTTCCATCTGCAGGCAAGCTCCTGGTGTCAGTTTTTTTGGATGCGTGTGGAATAATTTTCATTGATTATCTTCAAAAAGGAAAAGCAAACAATGGCGAGTATTATGCAAACTTATTGCAGCGTTTGAATGATGAAATCAAGCAAAAACGGCAGCATTTAGCGAAAAAGAAAGTTCTGTTTCATCAAGACAATGCACCAGTTCACACATCCATTATCGCCATGGCCAAATCAATGAGTTAAAGTTTGGATTGCTTCCTTATGCATCCTATTCGCCAGACTTAACCCCCTCTGATTATTTTCTGTTTCCAAAGTTGAAAAAATGGCTTGGCGGTAAAAGATTTTCCAACACTGAAGAGGTGAAGTTTGCAGTTGATGGCTATTTTGCAAAACTCGACGGTTCTCACTATAAACAGTGTATCGAAGCTATTGAACATCGCTGGTAAAAGCGTATCGAGCTGTAAGGAGACTATGTAGAGAAATGAAGATGTTTTTTCCCAATATTTTTGTGTTTCCTTTGTTAGGTCGGGTACTTCTGGGACGGCTCTCGTAAAATGAAAGCTCTGCATCTTGACCAATTTTAAAGGGTAACAAAAATCATATCCAGGTTTTAAGTTCATTCTCTCGGAGTTTCTCTTACAAGGTTTAACAGGATTGGTTACAATTTACATAATAGAACATATTTATGCATAAAAGTGTAAGAAAAATCAAATTCGAGTAAATAGCATTGGAAGTAAACAAGGCCTTGTTTTAAAACTACTTATCTTTTTTACCCCAATTTGATGTATATTCTTTAAACGCATACCCTTCCACATTTTTACACCTGGAGTCTGTAAATGCGGGAGATTCAAACACAGGAGAGTCCGATTGCCCAAATCACAGCGTTCTTTTCGGATAAAGACTCGGAAGGCCTTTGGATTTGTCAGGTTACTAACTTGCAGTATCCAAAAATGGGTGGCAAGGATTATCCAAGTTTGTGTGATCGTCAGCTTGTTATTATTTTGATGGAATTCGAGGGTCAGACAGTGTTCCAGTGGAGACATTTGCACTCCACAACAGATCACACAGATTCTACCATATACCCAGACCCAAATAGAGCGCACAACGGCGCAGGCTACTAGCTTATGATGCAAGGTTTCCACATCGTTGCTCTGCCATGCGACCATTAGACCGTGAGCTTATGGGCACATAAATGGTCGCTTGTTGCAGCTTTAAAAGGCTTTGAGAGCAATGGTCATAGTATGTGATTGAAGCTAAAGGTTCAAAGCTTCAAAGTACCTTTTGAACTTTTTGAAATGTTGAACCAATTTCAGCTGTGGATACCCTTATGGAATAACATATTTGTAATCATATTACTTCTTTTTACCGACATATTAAATAAGGCGAGGAAATAGTTGTGGTTTAATAAAGTGCGTTGTTAAAATGTATTCTTTTGAATTTTGAGTACACAATTTGTACAATAACAATGTCAGATTTTGCTAATGCTTCTAAGTTTCTACAAGTGCTATGAACGTAAAATTCGTCTATATTGTCACCAACACCACAAGTAGCTCAGGAATAACCTCCTCCTACTTCTCCTCCTCTGCTGGCTAAAAGGCAAAGAAAGGGAAATTAAAAGTGTATAGTACAGTGTAGATATGTTTCCCTGTTTTTCTCAAAAGGGTGGTTTTGTAGCACTCTTTTAAAAATTACTGATTCAATTTGATTTCAGTTTTCATCTTCTGGAATGTATTTACAGACTTTTTACTTTTTCTACTATGTATAGTAAGTAGGGTAAGTGTTGCATTTCACCCAAAAATTCGATATCGAGATTTCACCGGAAATACATGTTTTGAGGCCCCTGAATAAAAGAAAATCATTTTTAGACAAAGATCCGCATGTGTGTGTCTGTGTGGATGTGAACAGTATAACTCAAAAATGAAAAGTCGGATAAATACCAAACTTGGAATTTAGGTTCAGTATCTTTCAAGGATGCGACAGGGAGATTTTCAAGAAAATCTCCCCACTCACGACTGCCCTTTACATGGAACATTTATCGAAAAATTTTATTTTCTAAAAAATGGCTCTAACGATTTTAATTAAAAGATCATACGTTTAAGACATTTTTATGGCAAATGAAATGTATATCTTGAATTTTCTGGGAATGTCCCCAAACGTCCTCTTCATTCTGAATAAGTGTTGCATAACTGGTAAACCGTAAGAGATACACAAAGTTTACTACACAACGAATGTAGATCTCGTTAAAACACATAATTTATGTTATATAAATTTTTGTAGAGTGGACAATTTCCGAGATATTCCTTGTTATTTGCGTGAATTTTCCAATACTTATACTTTTTCTCAAATGGGAATTCGTTAGTGTTGTTTTTTTATATCCTGGTCATGCAAAGAGAATTGAAATGCTCCACATAGCAACCGGCTCTTAAAAGATATGACTATTGCTTAAAGCCTGCCATATTCACCTTGCACCTATAAGAAAATTAGATATAGGATAGTTTCTGCAAACTTTTATATCGACTAACATGAAGTAGATGTATAATAAGCGTTTGTAAAGATAGTTTGTACAAAAGTAGAGAAAGTCTTGTGAGTGTAGCACATCAGATTTTTGCAATATGTTTGTGTCTCAGTTCAAGAGTCGTTGACCACGTCCGTCGATAGTTTTCTGCCATATCTTTATGGCTTTGATATGTATTTAGTGATTATTTTTCGGCTTCTCTGCCATCTGTTGTGCTATCTCTCTTCTCCTTCCTTTACTGCTCCTTTAGATCGGCAGCACATACCTTGTCGAGTTGTGCTATCTCTCTTCTCGTTCCTTTACTGCTCCTTTAGATCGGCAGCTGCGGCGATCACCTCCTCATCCGTTGCTGTTAGGCTTACCTGGATGCTTCTCCCGTTGCTTCCAGAAGTTCTCAGTGGGTTGGTTCTCTTCAATTTATCCTCGGCTAGCCTCAGTAATTGTTCTTAAATTCTATGGGAGCATGGACTTATCCTCGGTAAAGGAAAACGTAGATCTCGGGTGGTGATATAGGAAGACATAGACTTGCTTTGTTTATGAAAAGATGACACTGCCGTTTCTTTTTTATTTAATTAACACTCGTAGTATACAAAACTGGTATGGCCGCTGTAAAATACTGTCCACCGCTGTTAAACTATGGCGCGGATATGACTTGAAGTTTAAATATTCTTATTGTCGCTTTAAGAGTAGCGGATCTTAGGTGTGTTGCTAAAACTATTTGGATTCCCTGTCTTGGCGCGATATCTCACACATCCTGCAGCATCTCTCCCTGACCACACATGACAAAAACTGTCCCGAATTTTCCCTAAACAGATCCATTTATAGTCTCAGGCTCCTGAGGCTGCTTCCTTTCCTATTGGTACATTTTTAGCGCGACTCGACGCGTCTAACTATTTCGAATAAACTTCCAGGGATTTCATTGGTCCAATTTTAATATAAATCGCGGCTTTTCCTACATTTACCGTTAAGGTTGTCTGTCTCACTCACTTGGTCACGGCGAATTATCAAATAATGGGACAAAGGCTCTACACCCTCGCTGTAGGAATAATAGCACGGCGACCGAAGAGAGGTAATAAAACTAGGTTTTCTGCCTTCGAAAGCACTATTCCTGTAGCTAAAACATTCCCTCGTGGACAGTATTTTAACATAGCGCTTAAATTATTTACATTAAACCATTTATAACTCTACTAATATTAATAACCTAGATAGATACATAACGTTAAATCACCCTTCTTAAAATATACAAGCAGTATGAGAAAAAGATATTTACATAATACGATTTAACATCACTAAAAGTTAATTAATAAGTTATCTGTAATTACAGTTCTTGGGCTCGGCCTAGAGTTGCCGTTTCAAATTGCCCTGTTCTGGAAAAGAATAAATTTTTTTAACACTTGATACAATTTTCTTTTACAGAATAATTCCTCTGATTATGGCCTTTGTTCGTTTGTTTTGTTGACAGAGACCCTTCGCTATACCTGCTCCTTCACAAGGGTTCTGCCAAACCAGTGGTGTTTACATTTGGGTCGTTCACCTTACCCCTTGTTATGGTTGATTCCTCTCTCCCTTTTAAAAACAGGTTTTCCGAGAGACATTCTTATACCCAATACACTTCGCGCACACGAATAACTTGTAACGCAAACAAATACACTAATACCCAAATTAAGTTCTAAAATTAAATCTATTTACATACATGTTGGTACATAATTATTATGCCTTTATTTATTTCTTTACATCCTTATTTATCGGGTGTATTACCTTTACTATTTGTTCACAGGGTTGCTACCTCATTTCGAGTAAAACTAACCTGACTATTTTCATTACATTCTTCACCCTTCTCATTCTCTAAACATTTGTATGGTTTGAGCAACTGTTTATGATATCTCCCTACGATTTTGGAATTCTTTATTTCTTGTAACTCAAATGTATCCGAGCCAAAAATGTTAATCACCCGGTATGGACCTTTAAATAAATTTTCCATTCTATGATACCTTTTGTTCAGAATGCTAGACTTTTTCTTGTCCCGTACCAATACTAAGTCTCCCAATTTGATCAACCAGTGTTTTCGTTTCTTTTTCTTAAACTTTTCTTTTCTTTTCTGCGCCTTATTGGCCATTCTTTCAAAAGCTTTCTTAAACATCTCTTCTTCCGTTAGTGCTTTCGGATCTTTAGCTTCTAGTGTCTGTGGTAATTCCCCTTCAAGTGTTTCCATTAATTTCCCCTTCATCAGCTCGATGGGCTTATAACCGGTAGTAGGGCTCACACTTTCATTTAAAATACTTTCGATGCGCTGATAGTGATTTGCCCAATCACTGTGTTTTTTATTGGCCAAAATTCTCAAATAAACCGAAATGTCCCGTATTATTCTTTCGCAGGGATTGCTTTGTGGGTGGTATTTTGAGCAATGATACAACGTGATTTCGTTTTCTTTTAAGGTGTCTACAAATTTTCTGCTGGTAAATATTGAAGCATTATCACATAAAATTGCCTTCATCTTTCCAAATTGTGGAACATACGACTTCATTATCTTCCTTAGGCATGTTTCACTTGTAATCTTCCTGACTGGGTAAATTTTCACAAATTTTGAAAATACATCTATTAACACCACTATATACCTAAATCCAAATTTACTACAAGGCATCTCACCATGACAGTCCAAGGTCACTAACATGCCTGGTTTTTCCCTTAGTATGGAGTTTGTCTCGTATTCATATTGTATATTCAATGGCTTTGCTTTTTGACATTGTAAGCATGTCGAAATTATTCTCCTTACTTTATGGTGTAATTTTGGAATATACAGATTTTCTTGGATCATTAAAGCTGTGCGTTCTGAGCCAGAATGTGCTAGAGCTTGATGGAACGTGCTTATGAGTTCATTCTCCATGTTCTTAGGTATATATGTCTTCCATTTCTGTATTTCGCTGCCATGTAGTTTATATAACACGCCCCCTTTTACCCCTATGTTTCCCTTGATATTTTCATCTATTTCTGGGGCCCTTTTTATTAATTTATTTAGCTTCTCATCTCGTCGCTGCTGGTCCCCTATTCCTTTTAATTCTTTTATCAATCCTTTACTCAAGGGTATTTCAATACTCATTAATGTTACTTCATTTTTAGGGCGTTCTATTCTCTCCGGTATTTCACTGTTGTTATGTAACCTAGACAGCAAATCGCTAAAAACATTTGTTTTTCCTGGAATGTGTTTCACCTCAACATCATACGAAAGAATCTCATGGATGTACCTAGATAATTTAGTACTCGTAAGCCGACAACGTTTCATAAATGAAAGACTCACATGATCTGTGTATATAATAACCTTCTGTAGATATATATATGATCTAAATTTCTGTAGTGCGTAATACACAGCACAGATCTCTAATTCGGTGACCGAAGCATTTTTCTCTATTTGACTTAAACCTCTTGAAGCGGTACTTATCACGTGCAGTTGATTTTCCTCATCTGATTGGGCTAGGACACACCCATACCCGTGACCTGAAGCATCCACGTAAATTACATATGGTAGGTTGTCCTTGGGTCTCTCTAGTAGAATTGATTTCGCAAATAGTTCTTTTATCTTTTCAAAAGCTTTCTGGTGTACCTCGTCCCATTTCCATCGCACTTTCTTTTTAAGTAATTCGCGCAAAGGCGCTATTTCTGCGGCGTACCTCAGGATAAATTTGCTTTGATAATTTAGCACTCCAAGAAAGGACCTAACCTGCTTAACACTCTTGGGCGCTGGTATTCTTCTCACAGCCGCTACTCTTTCTTCGTTTGGCTTCATTCCTCTATCATTAATTACATAGCCTAGAAATTCCACCTCACGGATGCAAAATTTGGATTTATTAATGTTCACCGTCATACCGTTTTCTCTCAGCTTTCTAAGCACATAATTCACATGTTTAATATGCTCATCAAAATTTTCATCAACTATTAGAAAATCGTCGATATATTGGATAAAAAATTCGTCGGCTGAGTCGCCAAATATTTTATCGATGGCTCTTAATAGTCCACTACATGACGTAAGCATACCAAAAGGCATTCTCAAAAATTCGAACTGTTTCCCAAAAAATAAAAAAGAAGTATACTTTCTAACATCCTCGTGAAGCTCAATCTGCCAGTATGACGCCGTTAAATCAATAGTGGAGAAATACTTGCCTTTGGTTATTTTTGACAGCAATTTTTCTACACTTTCGCTCCGAAATCTGTCTGGTTGTGTATATTTATTTATCCTTCGAGCATCTATTGTCATCCTAAGTTCGCCATTGCGTTTCGTCACCCAACATAATGGACTGCTGTACGGAGAATTTGACGTTTGTATTATTCGGTCTCTCAACATCTTATCGATCACCTGTTTGGCTCTCTCCCTTAATGCAATCGGAATATCCCGATACTTGTGTGTGAAGGGTGCAATATCTTGTACCTTAAAACTGTGTTTGTATGCTTTGCACTTGCCTGGGACGTCCGAAAATACCGCTTTGTTTTCTTGTAACATTCGCCTTAATAGATGCCTTTGTGTCTCTGTGAGGTTCTCGGCAAGGGTCACTTTCTCCTCTACTGCTTCTACCTGGCTGCCGGTATCTTGGAATTCTTTATTTCGGGCGTAACCATAATCTTTCTCATTGTGCTCCGTATACCCGTTGTAAAACCTGTCAGCGAACGCATGCATCTCATCGGTTTCTTCTCCTTGTACTATAGCAATTAATTTCTCACTCCTACCTGTTTGTAATAATTGTACGAAAAATCTTTCTTCGGCTATATCTTCTTCTCCTTGGGTTTTGTTATAAGTATCCTGCTTCATACCCTCTACAAAAGGGATTTCTAATGTTTTTCTGTTCTTCTCTATTTTCAAAACTTTATCAGCAAAATCAACCCTAGCTCTTAATTCAAACAAAACGTCACACCCAATCAAAATGTCACAAATCAAATTATTGATTACCAGAAAAATAAACTCAAAATTTTCTTCTCCTATTTTCATGTTCAACATTACTTGCATTTTTATTCGGGTAACCTCTTTGTTAACTGCTACCCGGCATACCGTGTTCCTTATGGGTAATGTCATTAGCTTAATTCCTTTATTTACCAGGTTCTGATATAACCTCAGGCTGCATACACTCACATTGGCTCCAGAGTCTATTAAAGCGTTATATTCTTCATCCAATAATACTACTTTTATGCTAGGGGAATCTGTCAGATCCTTTTCCGAGTGATTTTGAATAGTAGTTATCAGTTCTCCCAGTATAAATTCATTTTTGAGCCCTGTTTCACATTTTCTGTTTATTTGAGAATTTTGCGCGCTTAGAATCCGCTCCGAGCTCTTGAATGGATCCTGTCTTAGTTTTCCGGGTTATCGACACTATTTGGTGCTCCGCTAGTCTCTTCCACATTTCCCTCTCTCTGCATTTGCCTATAGTTTCCTCTGCTTCCTCTAAAATGTCCCCGGGAATGTCTCTCTCTCCTTTCGTTTCTTTCTGGATAATTTTCGTCATACCTTTCTCCTACATCACTTTCCCCTCGGTCAGAAAAATAATGTTCTCTGGATCTGTTTTCATTGTTTCTGCCTCTCCTATAATTAAAACGGCCACTATATCTTGGTCTGGTTTGTATAGCATTTATGTGATATTGGTTATCACCTTCCCTCCTGAAACGGTTATTTTGACAGTTTCTGTTCCCGGATTGAGGTACGTCGTTCCAGTATCTCTCTCTGGGGTTATAGTTCCCTCTCGCGTTTCCTCTCCAATTCGCATTCCTTGAATTATCCGGTAATGTTCGAACTGTATAGTTTTGTACGTGGTTCCTACTACTTGTCTCGAATGATGATACCAACTCAATCAATTCGGGAATAGAATTTGGCTTCGCAATGAGTAGGTAATGGTGTATACGTTCTGGATAATGTGGTACAATCATATTAATGAAATCCCTCTCGCTTATGGGTGGCTCGATTAGTCTACTACTCTGTGCTTTAGTTAGCAAATAATCTACCATGCTTAGGTTTCCGCGTTCATCGTACTTGCCATTAACTAGGACAGATCTCACCTGGTTCTGAGTATTAGTACTCCAGTACTTATTCAAAAATGCCCTTCTGAAATATTCAAAATTATTATTCTCCCCCAAAGTCAATCTTACCCATTGGAGAACCCTTTGACGTAAACCTTTACGAACGATTAACATCTTTAGCTCGTCCGGAATCTGCTTCAAACGGAAATACTCCTCAAGGTCATTTAGGTATTGTTTAGGATTATCAGCCGAATTTTCCTCGAAAGTAGGTACCCCTATCTCATTTAATAAATGGTAGTTTGCATTACTTGCATGGTTAGATGTACATTGGTGCCCTGAATTAAAATTATATGGGTCGGCAGCTGGACTTTGGCCTCCATTTACCTCCCTAAAAGTGGTGCTAGTTTCACTGGGTGAGCTATCATCACTCTGTCTCACACTTATCCCTAGTCTACCAATAGAGCGTTTTAACTCCTTTACACAATTTTCATGCTCTTCCACCCTCTTCACAATTTCATGATGATTTGAGAGCTGTTCAGTCATTTTTGACGAAAGTTCATTCATCTTTCCCTGATCCTTTTCTAACACTGTTCTAAATTCTCTGAACTCCCTTTGAATGTTAGATTCTAATGTACTTTGTTTTTTTTCTAAAGAAACATTTACAGCTCTTAAGTCATCATCCAATTGCTCCTTTATGGCTAAGCTGGTAACACTTAATTCTGTTTCTACATCCTTCCTTAGTTTTTCTACATCGTTTCTTAGACATAGTTGTCCTGCCTGAATTTCTTGCACTACCTTCCCTTGCTGACTGAATTTGGAGTCCAATTGACTTTGTAATCGGGTGACCTGTTCACCTAAATATTCCCTCATCTCCTGAGCTAATTCCCCTCTCATCTTCCTGTTTTCCTCTCTGACATATTCACCTATATGTATACTCTGCTCATTTAATTTCCCTTCTAAATTTTTACTTTGTTCACTTAATTTTTCTAAGTTTTTACTGTGCTCACCTAATTTCCCCTCTAAATTCTTACTTTGCTCACTTAATTTTTCCAAGTTTTTACTCTGCTCACCTAATTTCCCCTCTAAATTTTTATTTTGTTCACGTGAGTCCTTCCTCTGCTCATTTAAGTCCTTACCCATCTCGTCTATCTTTGTGCTCAAATGTTGAAGCAATATTAGCAGCTGGTTTTGACCTGCGTCAATGACCTGCTCAATCGGTGATTGCCTTTCTAGCCTAACTTCTACTTCTGCTGCACCCATATTTTTTTCATCTGTTGTTATGCTGACAATAGCCTCCCCATCCAGTTCTTCTGAACCTTCCCTTGACCTACTCATGGTTCCGTTAGCAAGTTCTACCTCCCTAGTAATGACTTTACCCCCTCTCAATAACATGTGTTCACCAAAACTGAGTCACTACTCTGCATGCCTTTTTGTTTGTTTTTGAATAAATGTTCTAACCTGTATTTTTTTTTATGTTAACTGATGCGTTCCGGGTTCGAATCCTGGTGAAGTTCTAGAAGCGATGCTCTCAGCTGTTTTGTTGTCCCACGTAGGTAGACTAGAAGTTCGCGTTGTAATTTTGTTCTGCTGTGCCCCTTTCCTCTGAAGATTCTTCGTCTGTTCGTTGTTTCCTAGTCCTCCGTTTGTGTCGTTCTTCCCTTCGAGCTCCACGTTATGGCGCCAGTTTGCGGCGATCACCTCCTCATCCGTTGCTGTTAGGCTTACCTGGATGCTTCTCCCGTTGCTTCCAGAAGTTCTCAGTGGGTTGGTTCTCTTCAATTTATCCTCGGCTAGCCTCAGTAATTGTTCTTAAATTCTATGGGAGCATGGACTTATCCTCGGTAAAGGAAAACGTAGATCTCGGGTGGTGATATAGGAAGACATAGACTTGCTTTGTTTATGAAAAGATGACACTGCCGTTTCTTTTTTATTTAATTAACACTCGTAGTATACAAAACTGGTATGGCCGCTGTAAAATACTGTCCACCGCTGTTAAACTATGGCGCGGATATGACTTGAAGTTTAAATATTCTTATTGTCGCTTTAAGAGTAGCGGATCTTAGGTGTGTTGCTAAAACTATTTGGATTCCCTGTCTTGGCGCGATATCTCACACATCCTGCAGCATCTCTCCCTGACCACACATGACAAAAACTGTCCCGAATTTTCCCTAAACAGATCCATTTATAGTCTCAGGCTCCTGAGGCTGCTTCCTTTCCTATTGGTACATTTTTAGCGCGACTCGACGCGTCTAACTATTTCGAATAAACTTCCAGGGATTTCATTGGTCCAATTTTAATATAAATCGCGGCTTTTCCTACATTTACCGTTAAGGTAGTCTGTCTCACTCACTTGGTCACGGCGAATTATCAAATAATGGGACAAAGGCTCTACACCCTCGCTGTAGGAATAATAGCACGGCGACCGAAGAGAGGTAATAAAACTAGGTTTTCTGCCTTCGAAAGCACTATTCCTGTAGCTAAAACATTCCCTCGTGGACAGTATTTTAACATAGCGCTTAAATTATTTACATTAAACCATTTATAACTCTACTAATATTAATAACCTAGATAGATACATAACGTTAAATCACCCTTCTTAAAATATACAAGCAGTATGAGAAAAAGATATTTACATAATACGATTTAACATCACTAAAAGTTAATTAATAAGTTATCTGTAATTACAGTTCTTGGGCTCGGCCTAGAGTTGCCGTTTCACAGCACACACATTGTCGAGTTGTACTATCTCTCTTCTCCTTCCTTTACTGCTCCTTTAGATCGGCAGCACATACCTTGTCGAGTTGTGCTATCTCTCTTCTCCTTCCTTTACTGCTCCTTTAGATCGGCAGCACATACATTGTCGAGTTGTGCTATCTCTCTTCTCCTTCCTTTACTGCTCCTTTAGATCGGCAGCACATACCTTGTCGAGTTGTGCTATCTGTGCACTGATTTTATTATCCCTCTTGATGGCCAGTTTTTCTGTCGCATTATGTTTCCCCGTAAGCAAGGCATTGTTTATGACAATCTAGTGCAATGGTACCAACTTTCTCTTCTCCAGACTCCCTGCCGTTTCTTGTTCTTTCCTTGCAGCTTGATTTCCATTCCCCATACACTCTCATGTTTTCCAACATTAAATTCCATATTGAATATAATTACTTCTGTATTTATTGCCACGCATTATCATCGGGATGGCCCAGGCGGTAACGTCTGTGGCCCGCATTCGGGAGGTTCCAGGTTCAAATCCCGTGGGCCGACCAATCTGACTGAGGTTTTTCGTGGTTACCCTCAGTCACCTAGGTAAATACCGGATTGGATATTTAATGCCACGACCCAAAGTTCCACATTAAGTCTAAAACAATAGTAGAAATGAGAAATAGGTGGCAATAGTGAATGCTATAATTTAACCAAAACAATGAAAGCAGGAAGACTGGACGGCACCCTAATGCCATCTGCAGGAAGCAGAAGATCCTGTTGCTATGCACTAAGGTCTCTGTGGACCCGGACGAAGCGGGTGGTTACAGGGATGAGACCTAGAAGGCAAACTGTCCGCCTTTCTGTGTGAAGGCGGCGGTTAGACAGGACGGCACCCTAATGCCATCTGTGTGGCACGAAGCAGAAGATACGGCTGTTATGCGCTAGGATCTCTGTGAACACGCGACGAAGCAAGATGGCACGGTTACAGGGATGAGACCTAGAAGGCTAACTGTCCGCCTTTCTGTGTGAAGGCGGCGGTTAGACTGGACGGCAGCCTAATGCCATCTGCGTGGCACGAAGCAGAAGATCCGGCTGTTATGCGCTAGGATCTCTGTGAACACGTGACGAAGCAAGATGGCACGGTTACAGGGATGAGACCTAGAAGGCTAACTGTCC
Source organism: Deroplatys truncata (assembly GCA_030765065.1). NCBI lineage: Eukaryota > Metazoa > Arthropoda > Insecta > Mantodea > Mantidae > Deroplatys > Deroplatys truncata. The sequence goes on from CM060990.1 coordinate 676,050,374, forward strand.
GCCTTTCTATATGGAAGCGGCAGTTAGAATGGACGGCACGCTAATGCCATCTGCAGGAAGCAGAAGAACCTATTGCTATGCACTAAGGTCTCTGTGGGCTCGTGACGAAGTGGGTGGTTACAGAGATGAGACCTAGAAGGCTAACTGTCCGTCACACAACGATTTAAGAGTTATCCACTAACACATCCGTCGTGATATGACCCTGTAGTTAAAGCGACATAAAATAAATAGAGTAATAGATAGTGTCCACCGCCTGTGGTGACTTATGTAGTAAGGACGAGCGTGAGGCACTATTCAAACAAAAACACAAATAAGTATACGTAAATTTTCTCTTTATAACATTAATATGCATGTATGTATCTATTTATTCACTGCAAATGGGTGTTACTCCATGGCACAGTTAAATATACAAAATATCACCACAAAAAATTAGTGCACAAACAATAATGTGAATAAAACTGTTCAACCAACCAATCATATTATTGTAGCTACCAGTTTATAGTTTTGTATCATAACAGCTAAAAGCTTTGAAGTCATTAATTACATTACTACTTACGTTCACTAATTACCTACCCAGTCAATATAGCCAATAAGTTTACCAGTAGTGTTCACAGCAAGTTTATAAAATTTCAGGCATACATCTAAGTAACCTTTATGATTAATTATCCAACATTTATTCTATTCAGATTCTTCCTAAATTTCCTCACGAACAGAGGACAGCTCTGAAAGGCTACTACAGGAAATTCATTCCATTCCTCAATGGTTCAATTAACAAAGGAAAGTTTTCCTACGTCGATTCTGTGCCTTCTTTTCTTAATTTTAAATAAATTATCGTTGCTTCCGTAATCTGTAGGGTTATCCAATCTTTCACTAACGCCCACCCATGCATTTAAACCAGCTTCAAGCTCTAAATAAGGAGCATAACCTATGCCTCTTAAGCCGGCTTTTTAAAGGCTCCCATTTAATCTCTTCCCCTTTTGTAGGCCCAAAATATTTACCTATTTTTATGATGTTGTAGCCCTTCTCTGTATTTTTTTCTAACGAATCAATTTGATTAACTCTATATGGGTCCGAACATACCACTCCATATTCCATAACCGGCCGCACCAAGACTTGTAGGCAATTTCCTTGGACCTTGCGCTGCCCGTTCTCATTAACGGGACAAGGTAGTCTGAACACACAGAAATTACACCTTAAGTGTGTTAAATTACCACTGCTCATAAAGTTCTCAATGTTTTTTCCTAAAATTTTTATGAATTATTCTAAAAATCATAGTAATTATTTCAAATGCTTGTTTGCCTTTATAGCTTATGTAGTTGAGTCCGTAAAATTTATTTCATTCAGCAGAAAAATAATAAAATTTACTCTTAAAACATGTGAATTCATGTACCTTTTTCTCTGATACTACTTGCAATACAGAATCACACTTTTGCGTGCTTGTTATTAGTATAATCAGCTATCTTCTGAACCTCAATTATTTATTTATGTATGTCAGTTCACTAGAAATTGAAAAAAAAAGTTATTTGCAGAGACAAAAAAGTAAAAATGTGGAAAATTTGCAATGTTGTTGATTTCTTAATATCACTAATATACATTATTAATATAAAGTTATTATTGTGGTTCAAAAAGTTTAACTATGTGTTTTATACATGTACTGAAAATTTCAGCTCTCTACTTTTCATGTTTTCTCAGTAAATGGTACATAAGTATCCAAAAATGTTGTTTTGAGAAAACTGAATTTAGAGCTTGAACATTAAAATTCTGACATATTTCAATACATTCCAGGGTTATAATCATTTGCACCTTCCTTCCTGGATTGCTTCAGCTTTTCTGATTGCCTTCTCTTGGTCCTGGCCTCTTTTGTTGGTTGCTGAACTGCTCGCTGGGCATGATACAGTCGTTCATTGTTGAAAGATACAAAAATGTTCTAAAAAGGAGCGTTGCATGAGAGCTTTAAAGCAATGCAGACTAGCATTTAAATGGCGTTTAAATGTCTTAAAAACCTCTAACTCCCAAAAAGTATATATTTTCTGAAACTGGAAATATTTGAGATTTTATTAGTACCTAAAACAAAAACTGTGATTTTTGACCATTTAAGAGTACCTTGTCCGCTTAAGAAATGTAATGTTTTCCACGCTTTCCTAGATGCAGAATTTACCTAGCCGTCTCATCTAGCGTTACTCGCCAAGTTTATGTTCAATTTCCTAGCATTAATTGTCATTTTATTTGCAGCAGCCCAATTATGTACTTCATTTAAATCACTCTGAAGCGCCGATTCATCTACAATATTCTGAATTTTATTGTAAATATATAATCATCTGGAAACAACTTTATCTGACATTTAATATTTATAGTTATATCATCAACAAATAAAAGGTATTATTGACCAGCGTCTGGTTCTTTTGAGATCATTTAATAATAATGTAAGAAGAAAAGAACTTCAGTTTAAATGCCTTAGAAGCGATGAGTGGGATTTCAACTTCATATCTTCTTGAATGCCTCGTTTGTCTTTGTTTTTATGGAGAATTCCTTGTATACACTGAGCAGGAAGTACTATAAAATCACATTACTTTATGCTTTATTTACCAAAGGGTTAAGTATCAGGCTGGCAAACTAAACTGCTGTACATATCCAATAAATCATCAAAAATTAGTCACCTCTCTACCCTTACTACTCACTCCAAACGCTTTGTTATATCGACACCTTCCTCGTGTTTTGTATAAAAATAACAAAATACACTTCAAATACCAGCAATTCATAATACAGCACTACCTTGTATACACCTCAACCACACAACAAACACTGATTACTAAACTCTCCTCTCCTTGAACACACTGGAGATGATTTTCTTGTTATAAGATTGATTTTACCTGACGAACGCTGGTAACAAAATGTTGCGGTTGGTTGTTCATTCCGCGATATACACGAATGTTGATATTGCTTCATTAAGTAACGTAAATAACGGACACATGCCTTAAAATGGGTTATTATCTTATAATTACGTCTAGTGTAATGTATTCCAAATGTAATACTTATGAGAGTACCCAGGAGATTTTCAAACTTTTCCCTGTTTGACCAAATGTTATGAAGCTTTGCGATATATTCAGCCAAAGTCATTAATTCATACTACAAATTTTCAGAACTCTAGAAGGAATTATTAAGGATGTTTTGTTTTTAATATTTGCTCAAAATTTGGCCCCTATGTTTTGAAGTTATTATTAGCTGAAATGCATGTGCTTTGTATACGTTCTGCATAAATTTAAGGAAATAGCTCCAAGTATTGGTTTTTCATAATATCAATAAGAGCTTTGATAAATCTCTGTTAGCTAAAATATCATAAATTAAATTATGTAACTCTGTAATTAGTTTTTTTAAAGTGATACTAACAAAAAGCTAAACACAGTTCTTTATGTAGATGCTGTTCTTATAGCTAGGAGAAAGCAGAATCTTCAAAATTTTCAACACAGATTTGTGACAAATACAAAACTATGTAGGATCAAAACTTCAAAGGAGAAAACAAAATGTATGTATATGTCCAAAGAACCTTTAAGGTGTAAGTTAGAAAGCATAGTCAAAATCATTGAGCGAGTAATGCAGTTGAAATATTTGGGAGTAACTGTATAAAGCTGTCAAAATAGGAGTATGATTGAAGCAGTTAGACATCAAGTTCACAGAGCAGCAAAAATACAAGGTTATTTACCGGATAATATTTGAAGGAATAAATATTTGAAAAATGAAAATAAATAAAAATGTATAAAACTGTAATCATACTTTGCTGTTGTATGGAACAAAAACACTCCAGAAAACACCAAAGCTGAACTTGTGTTGTAATACCGAACAGAAACAAGACCAGAAAACACCAAAACTAAATCTGTGTTGTATCGAACAGAAACAAGACCATAAATCACCAAAACTAAATCTGTGTTGTTGTATCGAACAAAAACACTCCAGAAAACACCAAAACTATATCTGCATTGTTGTATCGAACAAAAACAAGACCATAAATCACCAAAACTAAATTTGTGCTGTTGTATCGAACAGAAACACTCCATAAATCACCAAAAATAATTCTGTGTTGTTGTATCGAACAGAAACAAGACCAGAAAATAACAAAACTGAACGTGTGTTGTAGTATCGAACAGAAACAAGACCAGAAAACACCAAAACTGAACGTGTGTTGTAGTATCGAACAGAAACAAGACCAGAAAACACCAAAACCAAACAGTTAGGTACTCAGAACAACAAAAACGAAAACATAAGGACAATAGTAGGAAAACATCAATGGAGAGAATAAAAAATGTTATATAAGAGATATAACAACATTTGTAAAACAATGAAAGGAACATTGAAATGAACATTTCGGCAGAGCAGAGGAAACAATATTGACTAAAACAGCACGACAGTAAGGACCAAAAGGAGGTGAAAGTGTTGGAAAGCCATTTAAAATATGGTTAGAGGAATATGTTTCACTGCCATCAGATTCTGTGTAAAGACAGATATGCCTAACCTAAACAAAACAAAAAGAAGTGATGCTTGGATTTATTCACACAAATGAGCTAAATATACTGCAAACAATTAAAAACAGATTGGATAAAGTTTACCTTCAAAAGCAGGGACACCTTTTGTGTCTGAAAATAAACAACTGGATCTATTAAACATGTAGATTATAAAGTAAAAGTAGATTATAAAAGAAAAAAAGAACAGTATTTTTTTTGTAATTAAACTTGTGTTCGTTATTTTGTATGTCCCTGTACTGTTTTTCAGCCCAGTTAATAGAGAACTGAACCGGCTGGGTAGAGTCAAAAGTTGCTAACCTTACGGAGGGAAAACACTATGACGATCTTGGGGAATGGGCCACTTTTTATGCGCGACAGTGTACATGAATCCTTTTCATGGGTCCCAATTATGAAAATACATATCCATTAGATCACTTTTTGGCCATTATGCCATTTTAAATTTTGAGAATATTTTTGTCCACTTTGTGTCATTATTTGGTCATTTTCTGGCCCTTCAGTCCTTATTTAGCAATTCCCTTACATTTAAACTGAACTATGGAGCACTTATTTGATGGTCTAAGGTCCTTCAAACAGGCTCTAAAAATTAACTAAATAAAGTTCAAGGAACAGCATGTATGGCTGTTACAGGAGTTATGAAAACAACTTCTACTGCAGCCATAAAGACATTCTTGAACCTGACTCCATTGCATTTAGTTGTAACGAAGGAAGCAAGAATGGCACTCTATAGACTGCAACACGCTAAGCAACTGACAATTCCTGAAATAGACTCAGGTTTGCTAAGAATTAGGAAGTACATAAGATTGCATCTTTAGAAATGCCATCAGACTATATAATTACAATTAAACACTTTATAAAGAGCTTCAGGGTCATTACTGATCCTGAATGTTGGACGAATGAAACTTTGAAAACTTGTGAAACGTTGATGTGGTTTACAGATGGTTGAAAGGATGGCTCAGGAACAGGATCCGGAGTAGATATATGGCATAAGACCAAGGTGCAAAAAGTTTTTTTCTCTTGGGTGAATATCTTACTGTTTTTTAAACAGAAATGTATGCTATTATTCAATGCATACGTGAAAGCATAAGGAGAGCTTACACTGGTAAACAGATCCTTATCTTCTCAGATAGCCAGGCTGCCTTAACCTCTAAGTAGTCATAAGGTAACGTCAGGACTGGTGTTAAACATGCTCACAAGCTTGGCAGAACAGAATGAAGTTCAACCCATCTGGGTGCCGGGTCACAGTGGCATAGAGGGAAACGAAAAGGTGATAAACTTGCAAGACAAGGAGCACCTTCACAATTTATTGGGCTAGAGCCGGCTCTGGGAACATGTCGATGTTTAGTAAGGGAGGTGTTTAGGAGCTGATTCAAAGATCCAAAGTTAACATCATAAAACCTGGTTTAAAACTCCAGGAAACAAACATGCTAAACTATTTATTAGAAACCGTGTAAGAAAAGAACTGTAGCTTACTTAAATGTAACAGACTTCAGCTGAGAACAATTATCATTTCTCACAGGACATGCTCCTGTAAAAGGGCATCTTTTAACACGAAGGGAGTGTTTCTGAGTAACTTAGATTGCAGATTGTGCAAGAAAGAAACTGAAACAGCCCAGCACATTATATGCTCCTGTAAAAGGGCATCTTTTAACACGAAGGGAGTGTTTCTGAGTAACTTAGATTGCAGATTGTGCAAGAAAGAAACTGAAACAGCCCAGCACATTATATGCTCCTGTAAAAGGGCATCTTTTAACACGAAGGGAGTGTTTCAGAGTAACTTAGATTGCAGATTGTGCAAGAAAGAAACTGAAACAGCCCAGCACATTATATGCTCCTGTAAGGCTGGCTCACAGGAGATATGTTGCTTTTGGGAAAATGTTTTTAGAACAAGAAGAGTTTGAAACCATATCTGTTATGAGAGTGTATTCCTTGGTAAAGGGTGCAGGCTAAATGAATTGGCTTTAAAATGATACAGGTAGCACAATAAGTCCAAGGCCGAATGAATCCGGAGCAATGATGGAAATCTGTATTTAAAAATAAGAAAATAAGACAGACATTTGCATTGAGTATACAGGATGGGCCATTTAAGTTGTCTTTAATAAAATTTTCTTGATATTATGGGGGAAAGTAAATGTCATTAGTCGTGATTTATTTGGAGAACGTGTGAGGTAATTTTAGGGTCGATTCAAATGCACCCTAATTGCAGGTCCCCATTTTAAAAAATAAACTGACCCCAAAATGACCATCATAATGTCCTCCAAACAAAACACGACTAATGGATTTTCTTCCCCCCATAATATCAAGCATCTTCTATTAAAGACATTTCTTTCTACAACGCTTATTTTTGGAGATATTTCACAGTCTCAAATTAAATGGTCCACCCTGTATAAAGGATTTTTATTCACGTTTTACATAAGCATAACTTTACAAACACCAGAAATTTGACTATTCAGCTGAGCAGTATGAGTAACTTTATTATATTTACTTTATTGGCGTTCTTGGGGGAAAAAATCACATTCGCACTTAATGGTTCGTCTGGAAAGGCTTGCTTGTGGATGGAGGGGAGGCCGTCAGGGGAAAAGGTAAAATTACAATTATGAAGTCATGTCCCATACTAGGAATGAGACAGGTCAGTCTTCCGTTTTTCGCGTTAATGAATGCGTTTGCTGTTGTCAAAGGCTGTGAAGTCCTCTTCATTCGCAATGAATTTTGTATAATCTGAGAACTCAAAACAGTTAATGCTGCAGCTTTGTGAGATCTTCAAAAACAATATTTTCTAAATTTTCTTTTCAAATTGTTCAAACAAGAACATAGAACAAATATACTTTAAATTAATTTTCTAAATTATCTCATCGCTATTCTTTACCTCCCCACTTTTTCTGCTTGTATGGCAGCTATGCCCATGTATAAATAAATTTATAACTTATATACACTAATTTCAATATATTAAATAAATCTCAGTTTTAGATCGTGTTTTGTAATTATTAAGTCACCTTTAAAAGTTTTAGTGTCATTTCATATGCTATTTTCAAACATTTTAGGTTAGCAGCTCCGAGTCCTGATAATAAGTGACATGATTTAATACTCATTCAGGACAGTTGCTATCACTCGCTCCGTAGGTCGTGTAATTCTTTATGTCGTCACCGTTTTAATTATTCCTTACTTTTAAACAGAAATGAATTAGATTAATTGTTAGTTTATTATATTAGATGCCTTTGTAAAATAATTTACGAGGAGTGTTTTTAAAAGTCTGCACTTCTTGTTTCGCTACATCATCGTGGTTGAAATGTTTTCCACCAAGGAATTCCTTCATATGAAGAAACAAATGAAAATCGCTTGGTGCCAAATTTGGACTGTAGGGAGGGTGGTTAAATCGTTCCCAACCAAATGATCGATCAGCTCTTGAGTTTGTTTGACTGTGTGTGGCCGGGCATTGTCACGAACCAAAATAATGCCACACGAAAGCATTCTACGCCTTTTGTTCTGCATTGTACGACGGAGCTTTCGTGGTGTCTCACAATAGACGTCTTTGTTGACTGTCAAATTCTTCTTCTTTCTCTGTTTACCCTCCCCGTTGTTAGGGCTTACACCCCCAGGACTTACATGCAGGTGCTTGTCGTTAGCACAGACTATGGAACAGAGAGAACAGCCAGGATGGGTGATCAGCCCGAAGTCTGGTATGAGAGTGAGGAAGGAGAATATATGGAATGACGGTAAGATGACTGAAAGGAAAGATGATGATGCATCAATTGGTGGAATAAATGCCGGGGAAACCGGAGAACCCGGAGAAAACCCGCCCAGACGCCGGTTTGTTCACCACAAATCCCACATGCGGTTTCCTGGGAATGACCCCGGTTTGCTTTGATGATAGGCGGGCAGTCTAACCACTCGGCTACTGATTGTCACATTCGTGGGGAAGAACTCAACCAGCAAAACACCTTGTCTGTATCAGAGAACCGTGCACATGATCTTGTGAGTGGATGTCTGTTTGAATTTCTTCTTCACGGGGGATGTTGTGTGCCTCCACTCCATGGATTGTTGCTTGAATTTAGGAATGATGTGAGACACCCTCGTATCACTTGCCAGGAGAAAGGCTGAGATAACGGAGTAATACGACTCTTTGCCCTAACGGCTTGAGATAGGAGACATAAAGGTAACTAACCAGGCCAACACCTCGTAAAGATTACTTCACGCGACGCTTTCTTGCGTTAGTGACACCTGCAACATCGCAAATGTGTCCAATCTACTGTAGATATAGTTCTATCTTTATGATGCTGCAGCAGAACTGGTTATTATTGGAAGCTTGATGTTATATCGCTTAACGATGTAACTCCAGTTGCTTGTTTATTTGCTGATATGACATAGAGACACCTGCAGCATCGCAAATGTATCCAATCTACTATAGATATAGTTCTATCTTTATGATGCTGCAGCAGAACTGGTTAATGAACGGTTATTACTGGAAGCTTGATGTTATATCGCTTAACGATGTAACTCCAGTTGCTTGTTTATTTGCTGATATGACATAGAGACACCTGCAGCATCGCAAATATGTACAATCATTGTAGATATAATTCTATCTTTATGATGCTGCAGCAGAACTGGTTAATGAACGGTTATTACTGGAAGCTTGATGTTATATCGCTTAACGATGTGACTCCAGTTGCTTGTTTATTTGCTGATATGACATAGAGACACCTGCAGCATCGCAAATGTATCCAATCTACTATAGATATAGTTCTATCTTTATGATGCTGCAGCAGAACTGGTTAATGAACGGTTATTACTGGAAGCTTGATGTTATATCGCTTAACGATGTGAATCCAGTTGCTTGTTTATTTGCTGATATGACATAGAGACACCTGCAGCATCGCAAATATGTACAATCATTGTAGATATAATTCTATCTTTATGATGCTGCAGCAGAACTGGTTAATGAACGGTTATTACTGGAAGCTTGATGTTATATCGCTTAACGATGTGACTCCAGTTGCTTGTTTATTTGCTGATATGACATAGAGACACCTGCAGCATCGCAAATGTATCCAATCTACTATAGATATAGTTCTATCTTTATGATGCTGCAGCAGAACTGGTTAATGAACGGTTATTACTGGAAGCTTGATGTTATATCGCTTAACGATGTGACTCCAGTTGCTTGTTTATTTACTATGACACAGAGACATCTGCAACATCGCAAATGTGTACAATCATTGTAGATATAATTTTATCTTTATGATGCTGCTGGAGAACGTAATGAGCGCCTGTTACTGGAAGCTCGAGGCCGCTATATCGCTACGATTTGACTACATTTGCTTGTTTATATACTGAGAGAGACATCTATAGCATCGAATTCTGTCTTTATAATGCTGCAGCAGAACTGCTTAATGAACGGTTATTACTGGAAACTTGATGCCGCTATATCACTTAAAAATTTGACACCAGTTTCTGTTTATTTGGTGACATGATAAACGTCGCCGAGTCTTACTGTTTACCCAGGTGATCATTAACTAGGTAATTGCTCGACGTTCCACTCTTAGATTTTTAAACCGAATGACGAATTAGTTAATTAATTTTATTTACATTCTCCCCCATTATATTATTGTACAAACAGCACCAAAGAAAATCTTCGACGGATTTTGTATCGTTTTCCGGGGTCTTTTGAGGCGTGTCCTTCACCTTACCTATCGCAGGGCGTGGTGGCTTGATAACACAGCAATAAGGGGAAAAAGAGGGGAGGTTAATGTCTTTGCTTTTTCTGGTGTTATTGAAACCAAAACATGTCTATTGTCTCAGAACCAGTCATGCTGTATACTAGCGAAATTACTCGTGGACGTATCATAGGTATGTTGCAGGCTGGTCGCACTGTCGCAGCAATTGCAACGGCAATGCACAAAAGTGTTTTTATAGTAAATTACTGGACAAAAATATTTCAGGAAAGTGGGGAAGACGGTCTATATACTCGTCAGAAATAGGGCACTCCCCGTAAAACATCCCCAGATGATGATATTCGTTTACTAAATGCAAATTACCATTTTGTTATAATTGAATGATCATGTTTAGAAACTAGAGATAAATATGTATAGGTATACCTATATGTATATGGTTTACCGAATATGACAAACATTATGGCAATAAAATTGAGTTATATTTTTGTCTATAATCCTGTTGTATTCCTATGATCAGCAATATGTTTGTAAAGGTATATTAACCAATTATAGTTTTAATTTAAGGGTAAACATGCTGCTTTATTTATCTATTTATTATTTAGTTACGTTTGCTTTTATGCAGCAACAAGCATTGATACCACTGTGAGAATACAGTTCTATTTATTTTTTGTTATAAAGCATTCCTATGTATTTAATGAATACCATTCAAGCCTTAATTTGAAAATCTTCTCACACTGCACATTCTACATTTCGCTAACCTGGGCGCTCATCAAGTTTTCCCCTTAGTTTTTAACCCTTTCAAAGGCGTGTCCTGCACTAGCCGATAAGGTATGGGCTACCAATCACAATAAGAGGTCTGTATGACAATCCGAATGCACTCACTCTACCTCTTTCTCTTTTAGACAATATGATTGAGAGCGAAAACATATATTTCTTTCTAAGCCATGTTGTTTAACCTTTGTTGTGGTTATTGGTGCAACTATTTATCAGAAGGAGTGGCACACCCTTGCTCCGTGGCCTAAAGCAACCAATGAAATGGCCATGGCTTTGCAAGGCCACGTACAACGATAAATAGTGTGACGTAGACGCGAGGTGCAATGAGATTTTCTTTGGCGCTCTTTGTACAGACGGCTCCAAATGTTTTCCGTTCCAACGAAAGCGGGGTAAGCGGGGTGTCTTATCGAGAAGTTATGCCAGGTGCCTTAGCTCATACCTGCTCTACAAGGAAGGTTAAAGGATATCATTCCAACACATTTACCTTAGACTTGGTTGTAAGAATGTAATAGCTGCGACAAGAAAACATTAATAACGTTACAACACAGCTACATAAGTAGTATACAAGCTAAGTTTTAGGAATTAGAGGCATTATATCATTGTATAACAAGCAAGTGTTAAAACAAAATGGTTTGGTTTTCAATATTTACTGCTTTTTATATCCATTATCAACTAACATATGTTCTTTATTTTCATAATGTCCTTATGAAATATGGTTTTTCCGTGCATCGTGACAACTTAGGCCAGAAATTATTTAAAGTTACAGTCTTAAGTTACACTTTTCCTATTTGGCTGCATGCAAGATGCCGTAACGACAAAAGCCGCTTATCTATTCCACAATTCATCTTTTTACTGTCTCCACTATTTACCTATAAGAGGGGAAAGTGTTGTATTCCACCCAAAAATTAAAAAAACGAATTTCACCGGAAATAAACTTTGTGAGACTCACTGAATCCAAAGAAAGCATTTTTACTTTCCCTACTACGCAAAGCAGAGGAAGTATTGTATTCCACCCAAAAAGTCAATAACGAGATTCACCGGAAATACACGCTTTGAGACCCATTGAATCCAAAGAAAGAAGTTTAACTTTCCCTACTACGTATTTACAGTAAGTAGAGGAATTATTGCATTCCACCCAAAAAGTTAATAATGAGATTTACGGAAATACACGTTTTGAGACCCACTGAATACAAAGAAAGCATTTTCACTTTCTCTACTACGTAGGTACAGTAAGTAGAGCAAATATTGTATTTCATCCAAAAATTCAATAAACCGATTCACCGAAAATACACGATTTGAAACCCCCTGAATCCAAAGAAAGCATTATTACCTTCTCTACTACATAGACTACAGGAGGTAGAGAAAGTATTTTATTTCACCCAAAAATTCAATAAAAAGATTCACCGGAAATACACGTTTTGAGGCCCCCTGAATCCAAAGAAAGTATTGTATTCCACCCAAAAAAATTCAATAAACAGATTCACAGGAAATACACGCTTTGAGACCCCCTGAATCCAAAGAAAGCATTGTTACCTTCTCTAATACATAGGCTACAGGAGGTAGAGAAAGTATTGTATTCCATCCAAAAATTCAATAAAGAGATTCACCAGAAATACGCGTTTTGAGGCCCCCTGAATCCAAAGAAAACATTTTTATTTCTCTACTACGTGGTTACACGAGGTAGAGAAAGTATTGTATTCCACCCAAAAAATTCAATGATATTCACCGGAAATACTCATTTTGAACTTCCTGAATCCAAAGAAAACATTTTTACTTCCTCTACTACGTAGTTACAGTACGTAGAGCAAATATTGTATTCTGATACGGTTCAACTAGGACCCGTAGTTGATTTAATTGTATATAGATTAAATAAAGATATAAAATGTCAACTCGGTTCCGTATTCGAAATGGTTGTAAATAGATTAAAAAAGATGTAAGATATTGTATTTAATTTTATAACTCGATAGAAAGAAAACCTTCATACGGAAACATTGCAAATTGCTTGAAGAAATAAGGTTCAGGTCAATGACATATCGCTTTCTCTTGGAACAGGAAGGGTCCGTGGGCAAAACTGAATACAAAAGCGTAGGGCCATTAAAAAGGGTCTACGAGGAAAGTGCTTGATTCGTTTCAAAGCGGAAGAAACATGAGGTTTGTACCGAGAAAAGGTTTAAAGCCATAAACATACGTAAGTGCTACAGCATAAATTAAACAAATTGAAAATGGTACCGTGGGAAGAGAAAGCTGTGCAGAAATGAACAATTTAGCCAGTAAATGGAATGCCATAAATACAAACTGACGAATCCGAAAACAGGAGATCGTCACATGATTGAAAATCGAACGCGGAGTAGGGATGAAATCAGACTTGGCGAAATTCTCAAAATACTAGTAAAGACACTCTACACTATTCCCTCGTTGCTGCAACATGCTACATGTAATTACTCTTCGTTTAGCCTTACGACAAGTAACTCTTAGCTGAACTCTACACACTCTTCACTCGTCGCTGCAACATGCTACATGTAACCACACTCTTCGCTAAACTCTAGGACAAGTAACTTCGCTTCTTCGTTGAACCTTACGACAAATAACTCTTAGCTGAGCTCTGCCCCGTACAAGTTAGGCCGCGGCTATGAACGCGGGGAAAACTTATTCAAATACATCTTAATACTGCCGACTACAAAGCATCACTAGGTCAGTCGCGGATGATTAACGAAGTGGAGGTTCGCGTTCCTGAATGCAAAATTATAACAGTATAATAAAGTCAATATTCACCAGAGCTGATGTTGTTATTATCGTAATCGATATAATTTCACTACATCCTGTAGACTTTACAGAGTCGACACTGCTCAACGCTAGCCGGAGAAAGAAGAGAAATACGCATCGAGGAAGCGAACAACTTCACATGAACAGCGTCATGTGCCACCAACGCTTATAAACAACTTCATAAGGCGCCAACCCATATGAACAATATCATATGACACCCAAACTAACACATATAAGAACAATATCATATGGCGCCCAACGTTCCACACACACCGACATATAAGAACAATATCAATTCCACCCAAAAAGTGAATAACGAGATTAATACGCGGAACAAAAATTTTCGTTTTCAGACTCCCTGAAACCAAACAAAGCGTTTTTACTTTCTCTACTACGTAGTTACAGTAAATAGAGAAAGTATCGTGTTCCACCTAAAAATTGAATAACGGGATTCAACGGAAATACACGTTTTGAGACCCCTGACCCAAAGTAAGCATCTTTACTTTCTCTACTACGTACAGTAAGTAGGGTAAGCATTGTGTTCCACCTAAAAATTCAATGCCTTAATTTCACCAGAAATCACGTTTGTGACCCCTGTATCCAATAAATTTATTTTTAGAAAATGGTCCAAGTTTGTGTGTGTATCCACGAATAACATAACTCAAAAGCAAAAGGATGGTTAAAAACCGAACTTAGTGTTTAAGTTAAACTTCTTCCAAGAATGCGACACTGAGATTTTAAAGAAAATCCCCCACTCGAAACTACCCTTTACATTGGACAATTTTCGAAATTTTTTATTCTTTCAAAACATGGCTCTAGGGATTTTTATTAAAATACATATGTTTAAGCTATTTTCATGATAAATAGAATATATATCTTTTAGTTTCTAGAAATAGTCTGTAAATTAGTCTTTATTGTCAATGACTTTTGATAATTAGTAAATCGTAAGAGAGAGACAAAATCTTACTGCAACAACAACTGTAGGTCTTGTTAAAGCACAAAATTTATATCAAATAACAGTAGATATAACATGGCGACTTAAGGCCAAAGGAAGATGCCGACAAGCGATAAGCTTCTTTGTTCTACGCCGACAAGCCCGCCGGCTCCCTTTGAGGCCTCACATGCCGCCAGGTCTCGTGTCGTTAGGCCCCGCCCCCTCTCTCTTTGTGGCCTTACCTAATGCCGACAGGTCCTACCCCCTCCCCCATGCGTTCTACTGTGGCGTCCTGACTTGAGGGATTTGTTTTCTCGAGGCCTGCCGCCCCTCGGCAAATTAATTAGGTAATGTTCGTCAAACATTTTTTTATGACTACTAATGCCTGCACATTGCATCCTCGAGCAATTAAGCTTTTTTTTGATTAATTAATTGTATATGAATTGACTCGATCGCAAGTAGTAGCGTGTGTATAAGTAGCGCGCTCACGGGAACAGTCTGTCGTGTAATGAAATAAACCCCGCAACCTACTTCACGGTAATGTCCATTAGCTGACAATGTTAGACGCTTTCACCACATTAATAGACTTTTAAGTTTGCATTCCGGATCTGTTTACATACATTAGCGAACAACAGCCGGACATGTAATGAAAAACCCGCAACCTACTTCTGCCTGATGGTAACTGTAACATCCATTAGCTGACAACGTTAGACGCTTTCACCACATTAATAGACTTAAAGATTGCATCCAGGATCTGTTTACATACATTAGCGAACAATGTCAGTAATTGTTTTCCTAAGTGCTCTGCACAACTCTCACCACTTCAGCTTTTAGCGGAGGAAATGATATAAAAGCAGCAGCTTCTCCAATGATTTTCACAGTATCGTAAGAACACAGCGATCTAAGCACTCTGCAAACTTTATTCTTTCAACGTGGAAATTACATCGAACATAATGTCTGGTAAGTTGTATCACCAATTCATTTTCATTAAAAAAGTTAACTTATTACTTAGTACATTTAACTTATATTAGCGTTCTTGTTTTTAATGACGGACCTTTATTTGTAAATAGCTTAGCATTCTAAAAGTTAATAGCTAGACAGTTGAATTTTCTGAAATGTGAACAGTTTAGATAAGTATTCATTTTAGGCAAGCTTATTCTACATTTAATAGCTAACTGAGCGATTTCTCAAAAATGTGAATAATTTAGTTAAGTATTCATCTTGCAGAGTAATTATTATTCCAGATATTTAAATACAGGATTTCACAGTGTGAATTATATTCTTTATAGACAAAATACAATTACTTGAATACCCTACGATTCGAATAAAAAATGATCTGTATAAATATTCTTCCGAGAGTAACCGGTGGTAATCGATCCAGGGACTCCATGTTTGCATGCATTGATCGAACATTCATCAGTTAATGTTTCATTCCTCTTGTGCATTTTATTTAGTAAAAACTTCCAGTCTGTTTCCATCACGATAAAAAGAGATATTTTCCATGAGTGTGTCGAATAATACAAGTGCTTTATTTTGTCATAGAAATTTCTCAGGTGTTTAAAAATACATCGACATTTCCCTGTATAAGCTATTCGCAATAAAGTAAATTAACTTAATAATACAACTTTTCTTAAAAAAATAAGTAAATAAATAAATAAATAAAAATCTAACGTGTAAATTAATTACGTTTTCAGCATCCAGTTCTGCTAACGTAGCTGAGGCGTACATCCAGCTCCAGCAGGATACCAGCCACCGGGTGCAGGATCGTTCCTCAAATACAGACATGATTCAGGCACCCGAACACCCGAATGGTAAGCATTCTTCAGAGTTTAAAAACTTTCGAGCGTAACCGGTGGTAATCGATCCTGGGACTTCATGTTTGCATGCAATGATCGAAAATTCATCAGTTAATGTTTCATTCCTCTTGTGCATTTTATTTAGTAAAAACTTCCAGTCTGTTTCCATCACGTTAAGAATTAACGTTTTTGCTTTAGAATATTACAAAAAGTCTGTAGCGCGAATCATTCACTCTAACAAAGTAAATGTTTACATTATATTCAAACATTTAAATCGGAAAATATAGTACTTAATGAACTTCATTTGTGAATCAGAACCTCAATTATATTTACACATATTATCATTTTTATTATTATATTATACAGAAAAAAGTTAATAATTTTGTAACTTTCAAATAAATGAAATTTAGTTATGCAACACATTCTCTAATAAAGAATATGTTTTTTTCTCTTCCTAATGCAGAAAGTTTGACATCTCAACTTAACACATTGGCTGAGGGTAGCATTTACCCGACCGTTCAAAGACTACAAGATCTTCAGCCAGAGGAGCCTTATAATATAAAATCCATAAGAAAAATTGATACGAGATACGGTGCTAGAGTGGTTGCAGTTTTAGACAATAAGCAAGTGTTTCTTCCGACAAGATATTCAACCCTAACAAGCCAACAGTTGGAGGAAATGCCAGGAAAGTTTCAAATGGTATATCATGGTGTAGTACCATCCGGAAAGTTTAAGACATGTAAATTGTCTAAAGTATACATCACTGTGTAAATAACGCCTAGGATGTAGTCTGGGCGAGGACATGCAGAAAGAAGTTTAATAGTCTATTCACTGATTCTTTACCTCAAAGCAGATACCTACAGCAAGTTGCAAATAATTTCCATTAGGGTAGCAGTTGTCAAAGAATGCATCACTGTATTAAAACAAATATGTGTAAATAATGTCTAGATTGTAGTCTGAGTGATTTCGTGCAGAAAGAAGTTTAATACCCCTTGCATTGATTCTCCGCATCGAAGTATATACCTACAACAAGCTACAAATAATGTGAATGTTTGTTACAGGAATGTCCAGATGAATGTAAATGAAGAGGAAAAAGGAGATAGCTTAAAACAACATGAACAGAAATGTGATAGGAACATTCTCAACATGAAGAATTGCAACACCGTGCAGCATGGAACATTCGCGTGTGTAGAATATAGCAATAACATATAAATTATGTACTCATTATTACTGCTATACCTGCCAATACCATTGATTTCATAAATAATTTCATAATTGTTTAAAGAAGAATGCATTATCTTAAAACATTGATGCTACATGAAATCTAAACAAAAAAAATTATTGACTTATTACTGAAAGAGACTTGAATAAATGGGAATCTAGAAGCCAGAACCATCTTAATATTGGACTGTGTGATATGAGGTGTATAAAAAGATTGATAAAAAAAATGAGGGCTATGTAATATAAACAACATTTATGTTTTATAAAACATTATCCTATTACATTCCTTCACAAAAAAACCCGAACATATTTCCTAAAGACAAAAGTGATAGTCTAGACCTTCTAAACATGCAGTTATAAGGGGAAAGGATGCTCTCGTGAAACATTAGGCCTCTAGACAGAAATTGTTCACAGAGACGGAGACGTCAGGATGGATGGGACAGACTCCAAGTTCAAATCTTTAAACGGTAGGGCCGCCCCCTTTTTTGCCTATCATGTCTCCTGAACCACCCTTACAGCTTATCATTTCGTTACAACGTCACGTAACCAGATTAACGACGGTCAGTTGCTCAGATCTTTGATTTTATTGTGGTTTTCCCTGGTCTGCAGGCGAATGCCTGAGCACCGTATGCTACCACGTTTTTCATGTTATATCATTCTATCTTAACCTACGTGCTTCTAAGGCACTCTAACAGGATTACCGTCGGACACTCGCTCAGACCTTTGATTTTTTCGTAGTTTTCCCTGGTCTGCATGCGAATGTCTGCTCAAAAAGATACTTGTCCCTTCCTCGGTTGGCGGTTAAGGAGTACGGTATACGATTATATGAGGAATATATGGAAAACGGAGACAGACTGTATTATAGACAGAATCTGGTCCACTTTTGCGTTTATATGGGAAAGGATAGGGAAAACGATGGTAGATGCGACGGTTCAAGGAGGAAAATGCATTTATAGGGGAGAGATAGGGAATACCAAGGCTGATGCTAGGCTAGTCAGTTGCTAAAGGAGGTAGGGATATGCTTTATACGAGAGAGATAGGGAATACAAGGAAAGATGCTATACTAATCAGGACTTGAAGGGTAGAATATAGCGATATAGCGAACCGAGGGGAGGTATTAGGATAGGAGTTTTGAATGATAGAGTAGGCGTTTATATGCGCGAGATAGGGAATACGAGGGTCGATGCTAGGCTAGATGGGTTGAAGGAGGGAATGCATCTTATATGAGAGAGGTAGGGGAATATGAGGAGAACTGTTAGGCTAGACAGGATTTGAGGTGTGGAATATGCGTTTATATGGGAAAGATAGGGGAAACGTGTACAGATAATAGGCTAGACAGATGATGAAGGACGGGAATATAGGCTTATAGGGAGAGATAGGGAAATACGAGGAGAGGTGCTAGACTAGACTGATGCTGAAGGAGGAGAGGATACGCTTTATACGCAAGAGATAGGGAATACGAGGAGAGGTACTAGAAGGGTAGAATATAGCGTTTTTATATGTGAGAGCTAGCAAACCGAGGAGAGGTATTAGCCAGGAATATTTGAATGACAGAGTATGCGTTTATATGGAGAGACGAGGAAAACGAAGGTAGGTGCTAGGTTGAGAGAGTCTTCAAGGAGGAAAATGCATTTATATGAGAGCGGTAGGGAATACGAGGAGAGGTGCTAGTGTAGAGAGGGTTGAGGAGTAGAGTATACGTTTATATGGGAGAAATATGGAAAACGGGAGAGATACTAGGATAGACAGGGTTGAAGGAGGAGGAATGTAGGTTTATACGGTAATATAGAGAGTAATTCGATTATAAAACTTTTCTCATCCAGCGTTACAACACTTTTATATACATATTTTCTAAAACTTACAAACTTTATATATGTTAAACAGTAGTGCGCGAGACGGAGAGGGACAAACTGTATATCGGTTTACAGTGAAGTATACGTCCTAACCTATTCCCACCTTGTTTGTTCTGGATCTTCTCATTCCTATCATCATCTAACGTAACCACGTAACAAGACGTAACACAACGTAACATAACAGCATGACAAGACGTCATACTAAGTAACATAACCACGCAACATCACGTGACATCTCGTAACCAGAAACGTCACACGATGTAACAACACGTAACCACGTAACAAAACGTAAGAACAACACGTAACCAGCTCATTGCTAAGGTAATCTAAACTATTTCATCCTTCATAACTTAGACAATAAGTACGAGAGCCTAGCAAATGTACTGCTTAATAGCGCAACGTTTTATACCTTTAATCTTTTTTATCATTGAGCCTTGAATATCTAAGGCATACATTTTAGATCGTAGCCCTACAAAGGGCTATCTTAAGGGTCGTGAACATTGCGCAATCTCTTATTCTTGAATTGATAGTTTCCTTTGACATCTCTATTTATGATAAAACGATCAAACACTCTTCTAACGGGGTCAGTTCTCTGAGAACCGAACCTATCGATGCTCATGGTTAACTACGAATGATCATTTTCTTTTTTGTCGAGCTTAATATATACATCAAAACCATTCCTTTATCGCCCCTCATTCATGTGAAATTCAGGAACTATCACAACAAAGGGTCTTCCTTCTGATACACTCTCCCAAACGCTCTTACATAGATCTTTAAATTCATTGTAGGTCATGTCGGTATTTACATAATCTTCGTAAATGTGCTTTAAGTTTAAATTGTCTTGTCTGAAGAGTATTATCATGTTTGTATTATCGCGAATTAAATGTTTTGGAACTTTAGCATAGGACTGCGCTAGATATACAGAGTCGACATTTTGATGTCTACCCATACTGTAAAAGGATGCTATCTTTTCCTGCTTTTCAGTGATGACGTCATCAAATATAAAGATTGAATTTTCTTTGACTTCAGAAGGATGCGAAACATCATTCCAGTTGTCGAAGGTGTTCACTTCTATACCTTCGATGTTTCCAAGCACTTTAATTAGATATTGGTACTTTGGTTGATAGAGAGACTTTGAATAAATATACAAATTTTCAAAACGTAGTCCATTCTCATGGAGTAGCATATTGAGTAATACGTTTGTTTTCCCTGCACTGGAACTCCCTAAAATAAGAGCTCTGGCATTAGATGGAAATACATTGCCATGACGATCACTTCATTATACAAGATTTTTAAACAGATTATTATTTCAACACAGATTGATTTTCCTCAAAACAAGCAAATTACACTAAAACTGATATTTTTCGAGCTGTAGTTGGTTTGAATTTATTACTGTAAAAGTTACTTTCTAGTTTCCTTTGATTGTATCACAACAACCAGTTGCAATATAACAACTTTCTTATCGAGTGAGGTGGCGCCGTGGTAACGTAACGATGTCCTGAGATCGAGACCCGCGACTCTGACCCATGGGTTTTTCGCGGTTTCCCTGGGGTTGGCAGTTGAATGCAGGGGTGGTTCTTCTCTATCACAATTTCCTTACTCATTCCGTTTCCTTCTCATCTTTGAGGTGTGCTTTTAAATAAATAGTTTAGTTAGGGATTAGTAACGGGGTTCCAGTTATTTGTTTCTGCAGCTAGAAATTAGTTAAAATATGGATATATTATTTGGATGTTAATAATTTTATTTTTTATTTTACTTTTATAAGTTTGTTTTGTTTTATCTAGTAATAAGTGACATCTGTAAAACGATAATGTAAATGACATGTTTTTGAATAATGTGAAATAAAGGTTTGCAATGCACGTCCCAGTGTAGAAAACCAGGTATCGGGATGGAGTATTTCAGATTTTTATTTATGTGCTTCTGGATATCGCGGCGTATTGCGGTGCCGGACAGATGGTGCTGATGCGTGCTCAATGGAAAGAGTATTCTCCGTGGTCACCATTGGTAGGCCGTTCTTCGCTCTCTCTTGGCGATTAACCAGTGGGTCGGGCCTGCGAGCTTGGAAATGTTAGGGACTTTGTCGCGTCTGTAGCCTGGCTGCCTACGGCCTGTAGCCTCATGGATTCCTTCAGCTCATCCCTTCCTCCAGGAGGCTGGTAGCCGTAATACAATGTAGGTCACAGCGCGCGAGGTGTTTCCCTCCGTTGAGTCACGTATATCTACACCTCTAGAACATTCTTTACTCATTGTCGTTTACTTTCCCTGATAGCTATCTACCTGCTTATAGTTAATCATTACAAAGATTCACAAGAAATGGTTTCAGTACACATTTTGTTCTAGCTAAACAGGAGCTCACAGGAAGCTGAAAGTATGGTCAACTCTTTAAAAGAGCCTTAGTATTACATAATCTGCATGATCTTATAAAAACAAAAGAACAGGCATTTAACGTTTCAGAATATACTGCTTAAAATTTGAACATTCAAACGAACAACAGGTAATATTTCGGAACTGTAGAACGCCAGAGTTTGTTTACATAAGTTATGGGTTACATCTGCATTATTTATGTACTAAGTTTTTCTCAGTCTCGTATGGTTTCCTAATCGTAGAGAACTGAACAGGGATAAATTCGATCTAGGAAACTAAAGATAGGTACCTATGCGTTTTATTTTCCGAATCAATATTTGAATATGCGATGCTTTAATCAAAACTTACCGAGCGGGATGGCTCCGGCGGTAACGTCTGTGGTCCGCATTCGGAGGTCGTGGGTTGGATTCCTGTGGCCAGCCTTTCTGCCTCATTCAGCTCTAAACAAGAAGGTGTTGGGAAAATTTAAAGATGAGGCTAATGGTAAAATCATTCAACGCTTTGTAGGGCTACGATCTAAAATGTATGCCTTAGATATTCAAGGCTCAATGATAAAAAAGATTAAAGGTATAAAACGTTGCGCTATTAAGCAGTACATTTGCTAGGCTCTCGTACTTATTGTCTAAGTTATGAAGGATGAAATAGTTTAGATTACCTTAGCAATGAGCTGGTTACGTGTTGTTCTTACGTTTTGTTACGTGGTTACGTGTTGTTACATCGTGTGACGTTTCTGGTTACGAGATGTCACGTGATGTTGCGTGGTTATGTTACTTAGTATGACGTCTTGTCATGCTGTTATGTTACGTTGTGTTACGTCTTGTTACGTGGTTACGTTAGATGATGATAGGAATGAGAAGATCCAGAACAAACAAGGTGGGAATAGGTTAGGACGTATACTTCACTGTAAACCGATATACAGTTTGTCCCTCTCCGTCTCGAGCACTACTGTTTAACATATATAAAGTTTGTAAGTTTTAGAAAATAAGTATATAAAAGTGTTGTAACGCTGGATGAGAAAAGTTTTATAATCGAATTACTCTCTATATTACCGTATAAACCTACATTCCTCCTCCTTCAACCCTGTCTATCCTAGTATCTCTCCCGTTTTCCATATTTCTCCCATATAAACATATACTCTACTCCTCAACCCTCTCTAGACTAGCACCTCTCCTCGTATTCCCTACCGCTCTCATATAAATGCATTTTCCTCCTTGAAGACTCTCTCAACCTAGCACCTACCTTCGTTTTCCTCGCCTCTCCATATAAACGCATACTCTGTCATTCAAAACTTCCTGGCTAATACCTCTCCTCGGTTTGCTAGCTCTCCCATATAAAAACGCTATATTCTACCCTTCTAGTACCTCTCCTCGTATTCCCTATCTCTTCAGTATAAAGCGTATCCTCTCCTCCTTCAGCATCAGTCTAGTCTAGCACCTCTCCTCGTATTTCCCTATCTCTCCCGTATAAGCCTATATTCCCGTGCTTCAGCATCTGTCTAGCCTATTATCTGTACACGTTTCCCCTATCTTTCCCATATAAACGCATATTCCACACCTCAAACCCTGTCTAGCCTAACACTTCTCCTCATATTCCCCTACCTCTCTCATATAAGATGCATTCCCTCCTTCAACCCGTCTAGCCTAGCATCGACCCTCGTATTCCCTATCTCTCGCATATAAACGCCTACTCTATCATTCACAACTCCTATCCTAATACCTCTCCTCGGTTCGCTATATCGCTATATTCTACCCTTCAAGTCCTGTTTAGTATAGCATCTTTCCTTGTATTCCCTATCTCTCTCGTATAAAGCATATCCCTACCTCCTTTAGCAACTGACTAGCCTAGCAACAGCCTTGGTATTCCCTATCTCTCCCCTATAAATGCATTTTCCTCCTTGAACCGTCGCATCTACCATCGTTTTCCCTATCCTTTCCCATATAAACGCAAAAGTGGACCAGATTCTGTCTATAATACAGTCTGTCTCCGTTTTCCATATATTCCTCATATAATCGTATACCGTACTCCTTAACCGCCAACCGAGGAAGGGACAAGTATCTTTTTGAGCAGACATTCGCATGCAGACCAGGGAAAACTACGAAAAAATCAAAGGTCTGAGCGAGTGTCCGACGGTAATCCTGTCAGAGTGCCTTAGAAGCACGTAGGTTAAGATAGAATGATATAACATGAAAAACGTGGTAGCATACGGTGCTCAGGCATTCGCCTGCAGACCAGGGAAAACCACAAAAAAATCAAAGATCTGAGCAACTGACCGTCGTTAATCTGGTTACGTGACGTTGTAACGAAATGATAAGCTGTAAGGGTGGTTCAGGAGACATGATAGGCAAAAAAGGGGGCGGCCCTACCGTTTAATGATTTGAACTTGGAGTCTGTCCCATCCGTCCTGACGTCTCCGTCTCTGTGAACAATTTCTGTCTAGAGGCCTAATGTTTCAGGAGAGCATCCTTTCCCCTTATAACTGCATGTTTAGAAGGTCTAGACTATCACTTTTGTCTTTAGGAAATATGTTCGGGTTTTTTTGTGAAGGAATGTAATAGGATAATGTTTTATAAAAAATAAATGTTGTTTATATTACATAGCCCTCATTTTTTTTATTAATCTTTTTATACACCTCATATCACACAGTCCAATATTAAGATGGTTCTGGCTTCTAGATTCCCATTTATTCAAGTCTCTTTCAGTAATAGTTCAATAATTTTTTTGTTTAGTTTCATATAGCATCAATGTTTTAAGATAATCCATTCTTCTTTAAACAATTATGAAATTATTTATGAAATCAATGCTATTGGCAGGTATAGCAGTAATAATCAGTACATAATTTATATATTATTGCTATATTCTACACACGCGAATGTTCCATGCTGCACGGTGTTGCAATTCTTCATGTTGAGAATGTTCCTATCACATTTCTGTTCATGTTGTTTTAAGCTATCTCCTTCTTCCTCTTCATTTACATTCATCTGGACATTCCTGTAACAAACATTCACATTATTTGTAGCTTGTTGTAGGTATATACTTCGATGCGGAGAATCAATGCAAGGGGTATTAAACTTCTTTCTGCACGAAATCACTCAGACTACAATCTAGACATTATTTACACATATTTGTTTTAATACAGTGATGCATGCTTTGACAACTGCTACCCTAATGGAAATTATTTGCAACTTGCTACAGGTATCTGCTTTGAGGTAAAGAATCAGTGAATAGACTATTAAACTTCTTTCTGCAGGTCCTCGCCCAGACTACATCCTAGGCGTTATTTACACAGTGATGTATACTTTAGATGAATGTTATCCTAGTGAAGTGTGAATTTATAAACTCAACGAATGTAACTCTAAATGAAGCTTTGAAAGGATAGCTGAATTATTTCTACAAACCTTAACAGGAAGAAAAGACAATTTACATGTCTTAAACTTTCCGGATGGTACTACACCATGATATACCATTTGAAACTTTCCTGGCATTTCCTCCAACTGTTGGCTTGTTAGGGTTGAATATCTTGTCGGAAGAAACACTTGCTTATTGTCTAAAACTGCAACCACTCTAGCATCGTATCTCGTATCAATTTTTCTTGTGGATTTTATATTATAAGGCTCCTCTGGCTGAAGATCTTGTAGTCTTTGAACGGTCGGGTAAATGCTACCCTCAGCCAATGTGTTAAGTCAAGATGTCAAATTTCTGCATTAGGAAGAGAAAAAAACATATTCTTTATTAGAGAATGTGTTGCATAACTAAATTTCATTTATTTGAAAGTTACAAAATTATTAACTTTTTTCTGTATAATATAATAATAAAAATGATAATATGTGTAAATATAATTGAGGTTCTGATTCACTAATGAAGTTCATTAAGTACTATATTTTCCGATTTAAATGTTTTAATATAATGTAAACATTTACTTTGTTAGAGTGAATGATTCGCGCTACAGACTTTTTGTAATATTCTAAAGCAAAAACGTTAATTTTTAACGTGATGGAAACAGACTGGAAGTTTTTACTAAATAAAATGCACAAGAGGAATGAAACATTAACTGATGAATGTTCGATCATTGCATGCAAACATGAAGTCCCAGGATCGATTACCACCGGTTACCCTCGAAAGTTTTTAAACTCTGAAGAATGCTTACCATTCGGGTGTTCGGGTGCCTGAATCATGTCTGTATTTGAGGAACGATCCTGCACCCGTTGGCTGGTATCCTGCTGGAGCTGAATGTACGCCTCAGCTACGTTAGCAGAACTGGATGCTGAAAACGTAATTAATTTACACGATTTTTATTTATTTATTTATTTACTTATTTTTTTAAGAAAAGTTATATTATTAAGTTAATTTACTTTATTGCGAATAGCTTATACAGGGAAATGTCGATGTATTTTTAAACACCTGAGAAATTTCTATGACAAAATAAAGCACTTGTATTATTCGACACACTCATGGAAAATATCTCTTTTTATCGTGATGGAAACAGACTGGAAGTTTTTACTAAATAAAATGCACAAGAGGAATGAAACATTAACTGATGAATGTTCGATCAATGCATGCAAACATGGAGTCCCCGGATCGATTACCACCGGTTACTCTCGGAAGAATATTTATACAGATCATTTTTTATTCGAATCGTAGGGTATTCAAGTAATTGTATTTTGTCTATAAAGAATATAATTCACACTGTGAAATCCTGTATTTAAATATCTGGAATAATAATTACTCTGCAAGATGAATACTTAACTAAATTGTTCACATTTTTTGAGAAATCACTCAGTTAGCTATTAACTGTAGAATAAGCTTGCCTAAAATGAATACTTATCTAAACTGTTCACATTTCAGAAAATTCAACTGTCTAGCTATTAGCTTTTAGAATGCTCAGCTATTTACAAATAAAGGTCCGTCATTAAAAACAAGAACGCTAATATAAGTTAAATGTACTAAGTAATAAGTTAGCTTTTTTAATGAAAATGAATTGGTGATACAACTTACCAGACATGATGTTCGATGTAATTTCCACGTTGAAAGAATAAAGTTTGCAGAGTGCTTAGATCGCTGTGTTCTTACGACACTGTGAAAATCATTGGAGAAGCTGCTGCTTTTATATCATTTCCTCCGCTAAAAGCTGAAGTGGTGAGAGTTGTGCAGAGCACTTAGGAAAACAATTACTGACATTGTTCGCTAATGTATGTAAACAGATCCTGGATGCAATCTTTAAGTCTATTAATGTGGTGAAAGCGTCTAACGTTGTCAGCTAATGGACATTACCGTGAAGTAGGTTGCGGGGTTTATTTCATTACACGACAGACTGTTCCCGTGAGCGCGCTACTTATACACACGCTACTACTTGCGATCGAGTCAATTCACATACAATTAATTAATAAAAAAAAGCTTAATTGCTCGAGGATGCAATGTGCAGGCATTAGTAGTCATAAAAATGTTTGACGAACATTACCTAATTAATTTGCCGAGGGGCGGCAGGCCTCGAGAAAACAAATCCCTCAAGTCAGGACGCCACAGTAGAACGCATGGGGGAGGGGGTAGGACCTGTCGGCATTAGGTAAGGCCACAAAGAGAGAGGGGGCGGGGCCTAACGACACGAGACCTGGCGGCATGTGAGGCCTCAAAGGGAGCCGGCGGGCTTGTCGGCGTAGAACAAAGAAGCTTATCGCTTGTCGGCATCTTCCTTTGGCCTTAAGTCGCCATGTTACATCTACTAATAACATTTTTATTTTATGTCAAATAACTTTTATATTTTACCTATTCTGAAATTTTCTTTGTTATTAGTTTGAGTTTTCAAGTACTTTATACTTCTCTCAACTGCGAATAGCTAGTGGTTTTCTTTCTTTCTTTCGTTCGTTCTTTCGTTCTTTCTTTCTCGTGTTCATACAAACAGAACAGAATTTCAAAGCTATCACGTCTGTGGCTCGCATTCGGGAGGTCGTGGTTTCGATTCCTCTGGCCGACCTTCCTGACCCATGGGTTTTTTTGGGGAGTTTTCCCGGGTCGCCAGGCGAATGCTGGGAAGGATTTTCACATCCCCAAGTTTTCTGATCCTCCATTTCATCTCCAATCTCATTTCCCTTCATCTTTCATCCTTTTGTCTCTTTCAGGGTTGGAAATGTCGGCGATGGTGTTTCGGTGCAGTGTGGCAGCGGAAAGGGATGCCTTTTGACTTTCTCCGTCCTTCGGCTTTCGGCTGTCGGGAGAATCCTAATTTCCTTGAGGAGCGTTAGATCCCCTCTGTGCTGGGTGGGGTTCCCGGTCTGCCTGTCCGTCTGACGGGGAGTCTCTATCTGAAAACTTAAAGATCCTGCCATTCCTGTGCCGTCATTCCTGGTTGCTGACGCCCGGTGCCTTGTCTCGCCTCATCCTTCCTCCCGGAGACGCCCCCTTGTGGGGTGTAGGCACAATATCCACTATGTGGATCAGTGTCGAGTCCCCTCCGTAGCCAACCAATCGAAAGCTATGACATAGCGATCAGCTTTGAGGGATTTGAATATCGCTTTAGCTTAATATGTTCTGGTTATGTCTACAACGAATTGTGAAAATAAGTGATGAAGGTGTTTCGGTATTAACATGACATAGATGCAAAATAAACTTTGTAAGAATAGTTTGTAGAAGAGTGAGTAGAGAAAGTTATGTGAATGTAACACATCATATTTTATAGCAAAGGCTCCATATGCTTGCGTGTCTGTGAACAACATAAATCCAAAGCGAAAAGTCGGTTAAATGACAAACTTGATATTTAAGTTCAGCATCTTTTAAAGATGCGACAAGGATTTTCAAGAAAATTTCCCCCATCCTGAACAACCTATTACATAGAAAAATTTTCGAAATTTGCTTTCTTAAAAATGGCTCTAATGATTTGGATTAAAATACTCTCTGTTTAAAATATTTTCATGACAAATGAAATATATATTTTGAACTTACTGAGAAGAGCCTCTCAAGTCTTCTTCATTCTGAATGACTTTTGTATAATTGGTAAACTCTAAAAGATTGGACAAAGTTTTGCTACACAAGAAATGCAGACCCGTTAAAGCACGCAGTTTGTTATACATATATTTTATGAGATTAACTATTTCCCAGATATTTTTTGTTATTGGTTTGAATACTTTTTGTAATTGAGAAGTCGCTATTCGTTTTGTTTTTGTCGTGGTCATACAAACAGCATAGAATTTCAAAGCAACACGTAGTGATATGCTTTTTGAAAATGTGACTATCGCTTTATCTACGTATACTGCAACGAAATGTGTAAATGTGAACGTTTCTTTTGGTATTTAATTAAAGTCCTTTAACCGCATAGGCCATTACGGACGGTGAATGAACGAAATGGTTAAAATGATGCTCAAATGGACCCGAGGTCCCTAGAAATTATAATCTAACATTCATCTTCTCAGGATAAGAGGAAACCCTGGAAAAAACTTTACCCAGGTATTTCACTTTAACCGAGATTCGAACTCGGGACCTCCTGAATGTGAGGCAGACCCCCACACCACAGAGATGGGCTAAATGTGATTTGCAAGTTTATCTGGATTATAAGAAGTAGACAGAAAATGAGATTTAGAAAAAAAGAATTTGTAGAATGGTGAGAAGAGAAAGTTATGTGAATGCAACACGTTAATTTGTTCTCGTGGTAATGCAAAGAGTGTGGAATTTCAAAGACACCACATAAAAATCTGACTATCGTTTGAGCTACTGCCTTCTTCTTATACTTACAACGAAGTTTGTAATGGCAGTTCATCTCAATTAACAAGAAGACTCTTTCGCACAAGCCGTGTATAGGGCAAGGTTGGAAAGATAGAATCAGATTGAAAAATTCAATGTCATAGCCGAGATTTGAACTACGGATCTTCCAGTTTACATCCAGGTGGCGCCGCGGTAACGCGTGCGACTCGCATTCGGGAGATCCCTAGTTCGCTGCCCGGCGACCGCCCAATCTGACCCACTGGTTTTATTCGAGAGTTTTCCCGGGTCGTCAGGCGAATGCTGATATGATTTCTCTCAGCCCCCGAATATCGTCCATTCCTCATTTCATTCATCCTTAGCCCCGCTAGGTCTGTTTCAGGGTTGGAAGTGTCGGCGATGGTTTTCCGGTGCGGCATGGCAGAGAAAAAGAATGCTCTCTGTGGAACCTTATCCTCTCTCGATCTTCGGCTGGTTGCCAGGGTATACGGACCGCTTCTTGGGGGTGCGTTGGACCCCTGTGTGGGGTGGGGTCCCCGGTTTGCCTGCCCGATTGTCAGGGCGTCTCAATCTGGAAACTTTAGGAACCTCGTCATTGCTGTGCCGTCACTCCTGGTTCTGGCCGCCCGGTGTCTCGGTGTCTCTCACCTCGTCCCTCCCTCCCGGGAGCGCCCCCTCGAGGGGCACAAGCACAATATCCTCATTCACTGGATCGGGGTCGAGTCCCCTGCGTTACACATCCCATTCCATTCTAGACCAGAGAAGCGTTTTAAGAATTCTGAACGTGAATCGTAATAGAAAGCCTTTTCTTTGTGGGGGGGGGCATCTTCAGATTTGTAACTTGAAAGCAATTTAATTTTCAGAATAGATTGCTTTTAAATGAATCAATTGCAACAAAAGCAGATCAACCTGTCTGCATTAACGCTTTCGGGTCACCATTTTGAAAATTTAGCTTATATGTTATTCTAACCGAATAAAACAGCTATATAGAAACTGCATATTTTGCGCTAAATGCTGTTTCCTCGTATCTTTTAACATTTTCTCCTTTTGGGTGCAATACCTACATAAGTGTTTTTACTCTACGTCCACTATACGACTGGCACGGTTTTTCTTCCTTTCTATTGTGAGTGTGTGTAGGGGGAATTGTGTTTCAAATAAAACAATCTTTATTCGTTTTTCAGTAACAAACGCAAAATATATCTCATTTTGTAGAAAATTTAATGTTGCACTTAATTGTGCCCAAACTGCTTCAACAGTTTGACATTAATATTACTTTTGCTTTCATATTTTTAAACAATTACTTGAATATTATCGGAACTGAATATACCAACTGTATGGAACTACACACTTAGCACTAAACGTTGTGATCAATATTTACGACAATTAAACAGCAAAACTTACTTATATTCAAGGTAATAAATACCTTGTGCTTCGAGTACGCGTAGAACGTTCTATTGATGATAATTATGAAACTATTATTATTATTATTATTATTTATTACTATCAACAAACGTTAAAAACAAGGTATACATTATGCGAACCTTGTTTCTCAAGAAAGTTACTGAATCCTTAACTTGTGTAGCACCCACATACAGAGTGCAATATTAGACTTTTAAACAACATATTATGCAAAGAAAATGTTAATTTATTTCGCTTGAATAGATCTAGTAAAGAGAAAAGTACTTGGTTTCGCCTTCTTTAACTTAGAGTCAGGTCGCTGAATTATACGAGCATACACAGAAGTAAATGTGACCTTTGAGACGATACCGGCACTTGCTGGCTAGAGCCAGGCATGAGTAGTCGATAAGACATTTCTTCATCCTCTTCCTCTACACCCCTTTGTCCATCGGAAAACATTTGAAGCCCACTGTACCAGGAGAGGTGCTAAAATACCAGAGTAATACGACTCTTTGCCCTAACGGCTTGAGGTAGGACACATAAAGGTAGATAACCAGGCCAACACCTCGTAAAGATTACTTATCTGCAGCATCGCAAATGTGTAGTACAATCTACTGTAGATATAGTTGTATCTTTATGATGCTGCAGCAGAACTGGTTAATGAACGGTTATTACTGGAAGTTTGATGCCGTTATATCGCTTAACAATTTGACTCCAGTTTCTGTTTGTTTGCTGACATGATAAGCGTCGCTGAACCTTACTGGTTATCATTAACTAGGTCGACGTTGCACTCTTAGAATTTTAAACCGAATGACGAATTAATTAATTATATTTACCTTCTCCCCCACTCTTTATTAAATTATTGTACAATTATCTAGAAGACTTTTGTGGTGAATCCTCCCTTACGGAAGAAACATCCGCTGATATTCGTGCGAAACATCGCCGAAACGTCTGACTTCATTAACTTCCCCCGACAATCTTCCAAGTTCTAGTAATGCTGCCCAGCTTATAAGTATCCCTTACGGTGGAAAAATTATCGATCAGAAGATTACAGTAGGTGAACTTTTAAAGAGTTATCTAACATAAAAAGCACACTGACGTGCATAAAAAGTGGCTCATTCCCGTAGGGCCCAAATGTGTTTTTCCCTCCGTAAGGTTTCCACCTTCAGTTAACCAACCTTTGACTCCACCCAGTCGGTATCCGTTCTCATGTGATTGGCCTAAGAAACAATTCTGAGACACAAAGTGAAACAACGAACGATGTTATAAGCAATGGAAAATGAAGGGGTGGTTCGGATACCACCTGTATGACACAGAATCACTACGATTGGTACACAAGGAAAAGCTGAATCAATTTCAGCATAATTCCAACTTTTAGAGGAAAGTATGAAGAATTATTTGCATGTGTCGTTTATCTAAACATTAGCTACGGCATTTGTATGAGAGCCGAGACAATGGATGAAGTTATTGCCACTGTAGAACGACAATAAGAAAACCGATATTAAGTAAACTGTAGTGTAGCAAAAATACAAGGTTTACGTTGTAATGGTACCTTCGACAATTCGGCCATATTTTGGGGGAGGTAAAGTACCCTGCCAATCCAGGGGCTAGATTTATGCTCAGAAACTCGGAGGTGATCACGCTGGTAGAGAGTGGGGCTAGATTTGCCAGTACCAACATAAACCGATGCGTTCCGTTATGGGCCACATTTTATGCACGTCAGTGCACATACTTCAGACACCAATGGCCTCAGCAGTTAAGCGATCTAGTCCCACTACATATTTCAAAGAACATGACAAATCAGGTACCATAGCTAAGTAGTAGGTATGTATGATGTTTATTTATATCCACAGATAAATTGCCCAGAATTTGGTTTTGGCTTAAATTAAAAGCCTTCAGCATAGTGCGCTAGGAAGCGAGCGCACCTGATATTAAGCCTGTGCGTATACTTAGCTTACTTAAGGTAAAGGTAAAGGTATGAACAAATTGAGGGGCCCCGAAACCGGGACAGAGCACCGCACGCAGGACAGTCGGCCCCGTGTGCTTCTACCACTGATCTCCGGTAGGGAGGGATTCAGGGGAGAGACCAGGTCGACCAGATCCGGATGACGACGGGCCCAAATACAAACGGGGTCCCTAATGTTTCTAGATTGAACGCATCCGACGCCGCCCAGTCCTAACAAGTCACGGAACCTCCGGCAGCCCCTCCCCCCGGGCGGAGCCCACTCGGAGGAGACCTAGCTGAGCAGTCACCACAGCGACGCCAGGGAAGAAACTTGTACAGAACGTAAGCCACCGCCCAGCCGCAACCCGCCGAACACCGTCGCCTGGTCCTACAGCCCTAAAACAGATGACATGGAAACTGATGGGTACAGGAGATGAGAGGAAGGAGAGTCGTGGTAGAAGATGAACCACCTCTGCATTCGCCTGTCGACCCGGGGAAACCACGACAATTTCATGACCCAAAGTGAGCCGGGGATCGAACCCGGGACCTCTCAAATGCGGGCCGCAGACGTTGCCGCCTGAGCCATCCCGCTCTCGTAGCTTGCTTAAGTTTTATGCAGGAGCATTTTCCACGTGCAACGTTTTCATTACTTAGTTTTACGTGAACCCCAGAATCGACTGTGAGATGTTCACACGTTAACAAGAAAGCTTATAATATGTTAATACTATGTTCTGAAACTGTGGGCGGAGAAACCCGGTGGGAGCGTAGGCTGGAAAGGGACTGCAGATGTATTTTCACGCATAAAAACTGAAGTTACACAGCGCAATTAACAATAATATATGAACCAAGTTACAAAATATATTCTGAAGTAACAGAACCTGAGAAGAGAAACAAAATATGCTTTCGTTAATTTGGGTTTGAGCTTGCTACCAGACGTTTCCTTCATATCTATCATTTGCATTTGTAATAGAAGGAAAAGAAGAAATTAAGTTTTATGTTTACTTCTTTAATTAAAGAAGAACAAGTTCCCAATCCCAGACTAATGAGAGCTTATTTACAGTTACGTCATATGTTGTTATATACAGGATTATTCAAAAAGAAGGAGCAGACTTTAAATATTTGTTTCTAACGAAAGACAATAGATGGCGACACTTACGATACATCACTGAATAGAAAAAAGTTCAACATTTTATTTTATGTGTTCAAAATGAGCACCATTTGTTATGCGAGGACGTCCAGTGCTTTTCCGTTTGCATACGCAACCATCTTCTACGAATTTATTGTATCGATTGTAAATTTTTTATGACGAGGCGGCTCGATGTTGAACTTACAACGAAATGCACGCTGCAATGAAACAATCAATTCACTCTTTGCATAATGCAGCACACAAAAGGACTTTTCCTGTGCCGTCGCCATTTTCTCGTAAACAAACACAGCGCCGCTGTAGGCACTGAATTGAACTAATAGGTGAGGCTTAAAACTTTGAACTTTCTTCTATTCAATGATGTCTTGCATGTGTCCTTATTATTGTCGTTCATTAAAAATGAATATTTAAAACATGTTCCTTGTTTTTGAATAACCTGTACTTGTTCAAGGAATATCTACCCTGTAGAATAACCATAAGTTAAACAAAAGTTGTCTTAACATACTCTATACTTTAGTTATTAAATTTCTTTAAGTAATCTCTTATTCCTGGTCTAGGGGCGCCATGCTAGCCTCCAGTTCCCGAGGTCCGGGTTCACACCTTGCGGAGGGCGATGGATTTAAAAATCCTTAGCATGGCTTCCTTTGGGAGGGAAGTAAAGCCGTTGGTCCCGTGTCGTAGATTTACGGCATGTAAAAGTACCTCAAGTCTAATAAACAGACCTCTGAGCAAAATTTCCCGTCTTTCACGCCTAATACAGAATGGGACGCTAAGAACCATAGTAGTTAAAGAGCGTCCATAAATAAAACTCAAATTTAATTTTTTCTTTAAGTAATTAAATGTTGGGAAAACACCACATTAAGTGTCATAATGGAATATAAAACATAATGTTCATGTGTAATTTTAGTTGTCAGAAATTCAACATTGCACTAAACACTATTTATCGTGTACATTTAAGATAGGTTATGGTTGATTATTGCTCCTACAAATTTTACAAAATGTATGTATTTGTGTTTGAAAGGGCGGTTTTATAATTTCAAGTTACTTCTGAAATTCCTGTGTTAAGTGTTCAGACTTGTAATCTTTAAGTAATTTCCATGTCCCAAGGACTCGTTTATTTTCGGTTAAAATGGCATATCACATGTAAGTTGTTTTCTGGGATAACTCAGTTCATATGCATTAATGGGGCAAACCTCTATTGCTGTGAATAATTAACCTCGGGACAACAGAGAGCAGATTCACCTAATGCACGGAATTTTAATTATAGTGTCAACAAAAACTAACTCCGTGGTGCAAGAGCCCCATTGGGCCAACCTCTATTGCATGACGCTGCATCCTCTGCCTACCACACGCAGGACAGGACCTTACGGGTAGGGTGCAGTAATGGTGGTGGCATATGGTCACCATGTCGCCTCCCCAGGGCGCTTTGTTGCTTTTTTTAAGAAACCAGAGTCACTATTTCTCCATCAAATACCGGAATTCTCCTGAATGACGCGATTGCTAGGCTGCAGCTTCCACGCCACTGCTATACGAATCCGTCCGTGCAGTACCGGTGGACCGACCCGCTATTTCTCTCCTAGATAATGTTTACGGCGTGACAAAATATGAATATGTTACGTTATATCTTTCATTACAAAGCTGTTCGAAACAATGGCCCTCTGCGTCTGTACAAATCTGACAACGTGAACACGTTATTGAACACTCGAAGAATTTCTACAAACAAAACTTTGGGAAACGCACACTTGTCTTCTAATTCGTCGAGCGTTTGTGGATTTGATGAAGAAACCCTGTTTTCAGGGATTCCCCACAGATAATAACCACATGGCTTTAGAGCAGAAACAGATTTTTTTTAGTCCCGTCTTTAACTACGTTCGTCTATCGGCGGCTTTTCCTTTGGAGCTTATTGCCGAAGGCAATGGCGTTATCTTGTTTTCACTTGTCGTTGGGTTTCTTGCACTTTAGGGTTTTATCATTAGATCATACACACATTCACACTCTCATTCATTCTTCCAGATTCTGGGGAGGATAGGGAATAATCTTGGCTAGAGAGAAATTCTCCACTCCCAGCCGAGAATCGAACCCGGGACCCCTCGCACAGCAGGCAGGTGCTCTACCGACTGAGCTATAGGGTCAGCTTCTCGGTAAACCGGTAATATATGTAATACAATACTTTGATTTTTTAAGGGTTAGTATATCAGTGTGCTAGTAGCCTGGCGTTTCGGAACGCAGAAGAAATCATTCAGCACGAAGAAATAAAAAGCTGTTACTCCGGACAATTTCTTTGGATTCTAGAAACCGCAGAGCCAAAACCGATATGTAACAGAAATACCAAGGAGTTAATGTGTGTTTCGTTTACACCTTAAAGCCGTGAATTATTCAGGAACACTTTATGGAACAGCCTTACTGCGACGCCTGGGATCTCACAACTTTATTTAATTTCTGTGCCCTATGCTGCACCTGATAAACCGGTTTTCAGCTAAAGTAATGTTGATCAGTTTCAAGGGGGTCCAGAAAAGTTGGAATTCCTCTCTGGCACCAATGCTAACTGCTTGAAGTAAAGTGCACATTCTCTAAAAAAAAGAGCTTGAAAACTTGAAAGAAATACGACCTACAGTTATAAATTCCATCATTCCCTTTGACTAGGACATTTTACAGCGTAAAGTTGAAATGTCTTTCAAATTAAGAGAATTAGAAAAACCTTTTGTTAAATATGTATAAGACATCGTTCACTGCACTCTCAACATTTGCATACAGTTAGGATAGGATATTCAGATTAACTGCTGCAACAACGGAATTAAAGATTTTTGTAAGATTATGAGGAAATTCTGTCAATACATTGAAAGGTTCAGTTGTTTTCAGAGCAAATTCAGATTACTTTGTAAGTAGAACATTCCAAAAAGACCAACTTTTTATTGTTTCTCAAAATTTCAGTAATATATTTTACTATTGGCACCAAATAATTTCTGTTTAAAACAAACAATGACCTGAAATTTAACGTCGTGCGCACCCTTGTGTGAAGTAAAAGTGGCCCATTCCCCATATCGTAATAGCGATGTTTCTTCTCTAAGTTTCCAACATCTACTTAACACCTGACTCCACACAGATTTTATTAGTGTTCTCTATCACACGCTTGAAACAAATGCCAAACAAAATTGATGTGTTACAGTCACATCTTTACACGTATACAGCTCCTGCAAACTATTCCTGTGAAAGCTTATTTTTCTATCTAGACAAGTTAATCCAGATAAACCTTTCTAAAATAGTGTCATTGCACATTACGTTATAGGCACAAGGGAGATACAGAAAGCCGAATCGATAGTCACATGTCTCTATATGCTGGCCCTGAAACTCCATACTCTTTCCATGACATCGCGAGAACCAACTGAATAGCCACAGCACTTTAAAAATGACAACCAATAATAACGGGTATCTCGGATATGGCTGATGCCACAGAAAAATTTATTGGAAATAATTTGTAGGTATATTTTAAAGAGATCTGCTTTTCTTTGTAATTTTTGTCTAGATCTTATGGTTGAACCACTGTAGGAAATTATATAAAATTCCTCCCGAATGAAAGAGGACTTCGCAAGCTATCCCCAGAAAATTCAGGATATAGATTTTGTTTGCATGTAAATATCCTAAATATGTAGCCATTCTAATAAATATTTTTGGGAAAATAAAAACTTTCAGGAAATTTTGCATATAAAGGGTATTTTGGGGTGGGGGATGTGTTTCAAAAACTTTGTGTCACATCTATAGAAGTTAATGAACATAGATACCAAGTTTGGTATTTATCTGTCATTTCGTTTTTGAATTATGCTGTTACAGACACACATACATGGAGCTTTTTCTACAAATTACCTTTTGAGTTCAGGGGCCTCAAAATGTGTATTTACGGTGAAATCTCAACATTCAGTTTTGGGTGGAATACAATACTTCCTCTACTTATTGTAAATACGTAGTAGAGAAAGCAGAAATTAACCATCGAGTGACGTGAAACGAAAAATGGATGGAGGGGGACAAAAATAGTCACACTTAAACTAATTATACTGCGATTGTTGCTAATAAATAAAGGTAGCTATAATCACTCCACTCTTAGAACCCAACTTGAAGTAAAAACATGACGTCATAAACTAACGCGCAATCTGCCGGAAACCAAAGCAACCTTAAATACGCGGGATTATTTGCGAGTTTTCAAGAAGTATGTTGAACAAACATAGTTCAAAACTTTGTATTAATATCAAACAATAAATAATACCTACGAATAGTAAAACTTAAGAAGGTTGTAGCTTCCGTTTAATTCTGTATGGCGTCATTCACCTCTCTTCTGCATGCATACGATAATGATGAGGAGTTTGTTCCTTAAAGCTGATATGAACACGAGGCTAACGCGGAGGGATACAAACTGTTTTGTTTACATCAAGTCCGGTTCTTAGGCTGGATCGACTATAGTTGAAACTACTACAGTTGGGGACTTGACCTTATAGAGGGAGGAATGGGTGCAAAAAGTTACCCATATTTTTAAGATGCCCAGAAGCTACAATATTTATGTCAAGCAGACATGGAAAAAAGTGTAGAATTATAACCGCCATCGAATGTTGCATTTATTAGGGTTGATTAATGGTGTGACGTGCCTCTAAAAACCTCCCTTTGCTGAAAGTATTATCAATAAATAGGTTAGTCTTACTTGGACGTAAATGTGAATATCATTAATTATTTTGGTCCATAAGCATTTAGACAACGCAAGAAAAGGAAAATAATAAATAGGTATAATTATTATACATATTGACGTACTCATATGATCCTGGTACTCAAATAGCATTGTTAAATAAATGACCTATTATCATTATGATTATTATTTATTATTAACTTAACGGTACTCAACTAGCAAGGACGTATGTAGGTAACTGATTGGCGGCGTTTTCCTCCTCCCATTTTTAGAATGAGGTAACTAACCCAACAAATAGGTGGCTTAAATTATGCAAAAGGGACGGTAGAAGGATCATACTTTATGTGGTCAGAGCTAAACATTTCATTATGAACCTAAATCCTGTATGAGCCATTTTTTTCACGCAACTGTAAACAAACAATAGCAACGACATTTTGGACAACTTTTTAGATTATGATCATATTGTATCCCTTTCATTCCGCTTGCTTCTCATCTATCCGGTGTGCTTCTAGATTTCGTGGTGTGTGGCGGTGCAGGACAAGTGCTTGCTCAAAGAGTGGGTATTCACTGTGTACACTAGAGGACTGTTGGGTCGACAGTCATCGAATCTAGAAATGTTAGGGACTTCCGCGCGTCTCTGTGGCTTATAGCCTCCTGTGGTTCCTCCACTTCATCCCTTCCTGGGAGGTGGTAGCCACAATAGATCGATGTAGGTCGTAGTACGCGAGGTGGCCTGTCCGTTGTATAAACCTGTGCCTATATCTACCTATCACACCTATTGAAATGTTGTAAACAACCAAGATTATACATCTTATTCTGTTTTATTGTGTAACAATTTCGTAAGGAAAAAGGTTAATAGTCGAGGAAAGTCATTTTATTTTCTCTGCTACGTACAGTCGAGCACAAAAGAACGTGCCGATGCTTTTGGTTACTTTTAGTGTTTTCCATTCTTGAATGTTGGCAGAATCTCCTCATCATTTGTGTTCCGCGCCTGCCTTAGGTGAGCCATGCTCTATTTGGTTCTAGCTGAAGTTCGATACGCTAGCATTACCCTATGAAGGAATGTCAGGCCTGGCTGGGGGATGAAAGGGGTGAGAATCGGTGTATGTCACCAGAATGGTTGAAACAATATGTCTCCCAAAGACTGTCCATACTAGCCCCTGAATGAGTCCGGCTCTTATTGGTTCGGCATTCAAGCATTAACCTCTGTAACCGAATGAGGGATGGAAGGCGCGGCAGAGGCGTGTTAATTATTGATTGCCAACTTAAACCGCGGTTCCTCATATCGCCATGTTTTTTTTGCACCCGACTGTACCTAGGATGTAGCCGAGAGGGCTCAGGCGAGGCTCGCATTTGGGAACGTTCGTGTTCGATTCCCGTTGGACCAATTCTATGGCCTTCGTTATTTTTTCGTGATTTTCCCAGGTTGGTAGGCCTTTCATCTTCGGCGTTGCAGGGCCTGGCACGATGGTCGAGGGTCAGAGGCGCCAGGAGAGAACAGTTCCTTCACCGGAAGAGAAGTTTCTGTCCGTCCGTTCTCTCGGATAGGGGGCACTTGGAGCGAAATCCGGGGATGCTCATTCTGGAAACGACAGGGACCCCGCCGTCAAAACTGGCTGCCCTTCGTGCTCTCTCACCTCATCCCTTTCTTAGTAGGCGCAATAGACCTAGCCTTGGCCGCAGTGCTGAAATTCTCTTAACCCTAACTCTACCTAGGAGGTAGTGGATCTGTTGCATTCCACCCTAAATTTCGACATAGAGATTTCACTAGAAATACGTGTTTTGAGGCACCCTGAATTAAAAAGCGCATCTTTAGAAAAAGGACCCTCATGTGTGTGTGTGTGTGTGTTTTATTAACAGCATTACTCAAAAATGAAATGTCGGATAAATACCAAACTTGGTATTTAACTTCAATATCTTCCAAAATTGCGACAGAAAGGTTTTAAAGAAACCCCTCTTCCACAAACTAACATTTACATGAAATATTTATTATCTTCTTATTTTTTCTAAAAAGACTTAATGACTTTGATTAAAGTACCATATATTTAAAATATTTATATTGAAAATAAAACGCTTATCTTCAATTTTTTGGAAATAGCCTAAAAAGTTCTGTGCATTCGGAATAAATTTTATGCAATATTGTATAACTGGTACATCAGAGAGAGACAAAAATGTACATATCTTTAAAAGACACAACTTATATCAGCTAACTTTGTGTGGCATCAGCCATTTCTAAGACATCTGTTATTAATGGTTTGAATTTGTCAATAGTTTGTCAGTTCTTTTTAAAATGCTGTCACAATGCAGTTATTACTTGCACTGTCATAGAAAACATGGAATCTTAAGGCCAGCCTATTGCGACCCGTTTTCAAACATTTGAATGTGGAGTGATTCTCCAATATCCCATTTGTAACTACAACAAAATGTGTAGTTAAACTATTTTTGCGAACGTTACCTTGTCATGGTTTACCAAATATCAATTCCGCACAGATTGCACCAATGGAGCCACCATTAATTATATTTAAACATATAAGAAATGAATAGAAAGGCGATGTAAATAGAGAGAATAATATAAACGTAAGCAAATGTAAAGAATATTGTACATAATTCAATATTGTAAATTTAGAACGCAACGCCATACACTTTGGTATAAAACATAGCCAACGAAGCAGTTAGGGACAACCGCTGAAACCACTGCAAGTAGGTGGTTGTAGACGCGGCGAGTGAGATAGCCAGGACATTAGAAAGAGATTGAGAGAGGTGGCATTCTCTCAATGAGTCAGACATAGCTGGAGTAGCGTGCCAAACGAGGAATGTTAGACAGAGAAGATCGATTGTGGAACAAAGAGAGCAGACATAGGAATTCCAGAAATGTAATACTGACGCTAAACATAAGAAAAGCGTCGAATTTATTTTTCATACTGTGTAACCAGCGCTACGTTCTTAGCCAATCAAAATAGTTGTTACATATTTCGAGGAGAAAACTGCCATCATGTACAAATCTTAAAAGTATGGAGAGAATGTGCCGAAGCGTCACCTTTTGACACAATTTCTTCTCGAGCCAAATGCACGCTGCCCAGCGAGCTGAAGGGGTAAGGAAAATTGGTGACTTGATTAGCTAGATATACAGAGAGAGCCAAAATACTACGAACCGGCTGCGCGGTGTTTTTCCTGTCCGCATCTCGGCGCTCGTTGCCGTCTGCCCTATCATAGAATGGCGCGGATGAAACTATACAACATTTTTAAAACTACTTTTAAAGGCTTTACTTACCAACTTTATGAAAGGGGATGCTGAAACTGGCCACCGTCGTTGTCCATACATTTTGGCACCTCTTTAGGAAACTATCCATCACTCGCCGTAGTTCACGTTGAGAAATGCTGGCACTTTCCTGGCGGATATTTTGTTTTAATTCTTCCTGGGTGTGTGGGTTTGTCTTGTACACTTTGTTTTCAGTTACCCCAGAGATAGAAATTGCAGGGGGTTAGGTCGGGGGACCGAGGGGGCAACAATTCTCTACTAATAACTCTGTCCTCAAACACACTTTCATAAAGTTGTTAAGTAAAACCTTTAAAAGTAGTTTTAAATACGTTGTATGGTTTCATCCGCGCCTTTTCATGATAGCGGCAGACGGCAACGAACGCCGAGGACTCCGACAGGAAAAACACCGCGCAGCCGGTTCGTAGTCTTTTGGCTCTTCCTGTACCTTCACATGTACTTCATATGGCGGAAAGCAAGGGTTACATTACTACAATTAGTTACTAGGGTTACTGGTGAGTCTGATATCAGTTGTCAGTCTAAAAGTTGCACTTATTTTGAGCATTAAATGCCCATTACAGGGTATCCCGTGGTAATTATCTATCAAAGTAGCCTTCTCCCAGGAAAAACCCTGAGTTAGGAAACAGCATGCGGGGGCTTAAGTTTCAGACTCATCTGAATTTTTTTTTTCAACTGGAGGAGAAAATGATTTAATCACTGATCCCAGCCCCGATGGGAATCGGGACTGAGAGTGTGGGACTCACCAATAGTCGGCATACCCACTAAAAACTCCTCCAACGGATGGAAAAAGGAAGAAGGAAAAGTGGAATGTCGTGGCTTTTTGCTGTCCCGCATAGCACCCGCGTTAGTATGTTTTGGTTGGTAGCCAAATACAACTTTTGGTAACCTGGAATTTCCCCATCAATTTACGAATACACTGACAATTTAAGTGACCCCCAAGGGCATTTAAATATGAAGCATTCTTAATGTACAAATAGATTATGAATGTACCCAGTTTAGAGGTTTTTCTTAACGAAAACAGAGAAAGAAAAAAAAACCAATTTGTTGACGATTATGTCATAACTACAGTAGGAGAAAAAGCACTTTCTTTTATCGGTTTTATCAACTGTAACTTGCCCAGAGAGAAAGAAAGAGCGGGTTGAGGGCAATGAGAAGAGAGAGAAAGAGAGAGAGAGAGAGAGGTGGGGAAAAAGATGAAGTTGGGTGAAGAAGTTAAGAGAGAGGGAGAGGAAGAGAGAAAGTGACAGAAGGACAAACACAAAGAATAATCTTCACATTTAACGCAATAACGTGATTAGAGCTGCGGACTTTTTTATAAAAGGTGGACCATTTAAGCGGAGACTGTACAATATCTCCAAAACTAAGCGTTGTAGAAAGAAATATCTTGAATAAAAGTTGCTTTATATTGTGGGGGAAATTAATTGCCATTAGTCGTGAGTAGGAGTAAACAACGAGTTTCAACACACACATGTATGTGTGTTTGTACCCGTGTAATGGTTAGACGGTTTTAGAAACCGTCTATATGAGTAACGTGAGGGGATTACGTGATGTTGAGAGTCTAAGGTGAAGTGTGTATGAAGCTCGTCCCTCTCTCTCCCTCTGTGGGTTTTTTTTTGAAACAGGTATGTATGTATGTATGTGTGTGTTAGAAGCCGTGTAATGAATAAACGGAGATAGTACCCGTGTGTGGTATAGAGTGACGTTTGGGAGTCTGAGTGGTAGAATTCTGAAGTCCGTCCCCCTCCCTGTAGCACGTTATTTCCCCTCGTGAAGTTGTTGATACACTGTATTGTTATGTTGTGAAGTTAAATGAATAATAAAATAATTAAAAGCCGAAAAAAAATATCTGGAGCACGTTATTTCCCCTCGTGAAGTTGTTGATACACTGTAATGTTATGTTGTGGAGTTAAATAAATAATAATAAAATAATTAAAAGCCGAAAAAAATATCTGTGTGTGTGTGCGCGCGTGCGCGCTCACGTGTAGTAAAATTTTGTCTATCTCTTATTATTTTTTTACCAGTTATGCAAAAGTCGTTCACAATGAAGAATCGTTAGAGCCATTTTTGAGAAAAATGTTCCATGTAAAGGGTAGTCTGGGATGGTGGGGATTTTTCTTGAAAAAACCTTCGTGAAGATACTGAACCAAAATACTAAGTTTGGTGTTTATCCGACTGTTCACATACAGACACACGGACATGTTTCCAAAAATGGGCGGGTCTCAAAACATGTATTTCCTGTGAAATCTCGGTATCGAATTTTTGGGCGGAATGCAATACTTACTATACGTAGTAGATAAAGTAAAAAATTGCAAGAAGAGAGGCAATGAAGTGAGAAAAAAAGATGTATGGCTTAAATAATATTCGAGTTATGTGTACGGTTACC
Organism: Deroplatys truncata; assembly: GCA_030765065.1. Taxonomy (NCBI): domain Eukaryota; kingdom Metazoa; phylum Arthropoda; class Insecta; order Mantodea; family Mantidae; genus Deroplatys; species Deroplatys truncata. Next base: position 676,094,764 of record CM060990.1, read on the forward strand.
GCGTTTGCTAAAAAAACTAATGTATGGCTCCCGCGTTCAGAGGCAGAGGACATGTGAATTCGAGTTATGTGTACGGTTATCTCGTCATATCCAAGGTTTTGTTTTCAATGTAAGAATCAAAGAAGAAGAGATCCCGTTCAGTAAGAAGGCAATGAGAAAAAAAACTAAGGGGGCTAATAATATTCGAGTCAGGTGTACCGTTACGTAGTACGTTTTCGAGTCCCCCCGCAGGTAAAAACTTGGAATCTTTCATCAAGAAGGCAAAATAAGAAATCCATGCGAGTGATTCCCGTTCACGCTGGATCAGTAACAGAAGGGTCAAGACAGCAATGAACTATAAATTACTAAAATTAAATGCTTTAAAAAAACCTCGGCATATCGAGCTCACATGCTGAGACATGCAAATGCAATGTCTTTCCTCTCGTCTCTGTAACCCGAAGGCATAGAGAGAAACCAGGACTTCAGAATTTTTAAATGAACCTAATAATTATAGGTTATGGAAAAACTGAAAGTAGCGTAAGAAATTGCCTGTAGCAAAAAGGAAGCAGCAACACGGATCCTACCAATGCTATAATTATCGTAAGTACAGGGGCCAGGTGGACAAGGTAATTTTTTGTCACGAACGAATGTCAGCCAATGGTCAGATAACTGCGTGCGCATACGTGGAAGGAGAAGCGGAAATAGGCGTAATAGTATCGTGAACTTATAAAGACGTAGGATACCGTTCTTAAGAACTTAGTACTTATTCCGCTGGACATGTGACTGCAGCATAGAACAAGTGTTTGTGGGGAGGGGGGGTTAACAACGTCGGGGACATATAAAATGTGTAAGGGAGTACGAAAAAGACCATTTGCAACAGTAGTGCGCAGCCAGGAAAGAACATGGATGGTAAGTGAAAAAAATTATTATTTCTTACAATTTCGATCTGTGTGTCTTTTTACATATACTTCAGTGACCCAAACGATCGATTCAATTTGTCTTTTATTTCCGTGTTTTTTCGTGACCTAAATTAATATAAACCTGTTGAAACGCGTCTGTATGTTTCAGATCAAATCATAAGCCAGCTCAATGAAATTGGAGAAGGCGCTCCAATAGTACCAACAAAGAAACTTGCAGATCTGGAGATAAACGTGCCGTTCAAAATAAACAAACTGAAGACGCTTAGCACGAGATATGGGGAACGCGTCGTAGTAATATTAGATCAATATCAGATCTTTCTTCCCGAGCGATTTAAGAGTATGACTACAGAACAGAAAACTGCTATAAATGAAGGAGTCTATCACCTTGTGTACATGGGACAAGAGACGCTAGCTAGCGGGTATCGACGTCACAAGATTACTTTTTTACAAAAAAAGGTATATTAAAACAGTTTTTTGCATGTGTTAGCTCAGTTCAGAAAAAAAATAATGGATCTCGGAAAAGAGAAAAAAATTCTTAATGGAATAGTTCTAACTTTTTGACCTTTTAAGATTAATTTGACATAACTATACTGCACGGATAAAAATCTTGTCTTTTTACGTGTACCTCGAAATTTCAGATTATAGCCAGTCGATAAAATGTTACTATTTTCACTTCTCAGATCGTTGCAATAATGAATTGTATAATTTTCAGACGAGTTCAAACATGCAGGAGAATTCTCAAGCGAAGGAGATGCATCTGCAGACACTGCAGTAATCCACAGAAAATTAGACTCCATGACAAGAAAAGGTGAGTTAATGTTCGCATGTATGTGTTAAAACAAAACATTACATTTTTTAAATAATAAAGTAATCGAATAAGATAATAAATTTTTTCAGCTTAAACATTCAAAAAAAATATAATTTGACAATATTTCTTTTTTCAGCTATAAGTAAAATTCCATTTCCTCTTTTTAATATATAACTTTAATGTCAGTAGAATCAAACATTAATAATGAAGCAGTTTTGTTATATAAGTGTATTTCATGCTAAAGAAGGGATATTTTTCTTTTCAGCTTTAAAGAAAATTATATTTCAGGTTTTAAACTTTACTTTGAAATAAAATGACAATTTTGTTTTCAGCCTTAATAAAGTGAACTATATATTTTTGTTTCAGCTTTCATGCATGCTTCAAAAAAGTAACAAATTAATATCACGAAAAACGAAAATTCGATTTAAAAAACTTTACTTGAAATAAAATCAACATTATTTCCAGCTTAAAGATACTTTGACATCAAACATTACTGTAAATAAAAAAATTAACTATTTGTTATAGATTTTTCAGCTTTCATGTATGCTTCAAAAAAGTAACAAATTAATATCACGAAAAAAAGAAAATTCGATTTCAGTTTTTTTAAAAAAACTTTACCTGAACATTTTTGTCAGCTTAAAAGATATCAAATATGTATTACTGATGACACCTCATTTATTTGAATTTCAGAGGAACACGTGCACGTGATCTCAAATAAGACCGGAGCCCCGAACAAGAGGACTACGTCGCCGAAAGAGGATAGCGCGTCTCCATCAAAGAAACCAAGAACAGAATCGGTGAGTGAACAGAGGCAGAAGGATCTTGCATGCATGACTATTGAATCGGCATTTAAAAATCGGATCTATACGAGTCAAATAGAAAACTCGGTGGGAATGATAGATCCTGAAACATTTCTAGATGAATGTCAACCGCTCGTTAGCAGTGAAATTCGGAGCAATCTCGCTCGTCATTTGTCAGGAATAAAGTTATGTGCCACATTAGTATGCAAATATGTCATCCAAACACCCGAAAATGAAAAGATCGAGACATTTAATTTCAATAGTAAAATGGATGCTATCTTACAAGATACAAACATTAGCGATTAGTATGAGAATAAACTTAAACATCCCATATTATTCAACATTGATACATTCGAATCGAAAAGCAGTTCGAAATCACTATACCAAATATGTTCGTTAATTCTAAATTTCTGTCACTACGATCCGCTAAATGCAGGTTGCAACATAAAAGTGCCAGATTTCATAAAACACAAGAGAGCAGTGACCAATATTAGGAATACTGATAACAAATGTTTCGGATATTGCCTACTGGCATCCAAATTTCCGGTAAAGCGTAACAGCTATAGAGTGCGTTCGTACTCCAAGTACAATATGTTTAAAGAATTTAATTTCGCAGGAATAAAGTTTCCAGTATCTTTAGATGGCATACAAAAATTTGAAAAGCAAAATGATAATATATCTATCACTGTATATGGTATAGACGAATATTCAATTATTCCATTATATCAAACCTCGGAACGTAAAGAGCATCATGTGAACCTCTTAAGAATTGCCGATGAAGCTAGATCACACTATTGCTTAATAAATGACCTATCTCGCCTGTTGTCCTCACAATTAACTAAACGCAAGTGTAGGATGTGTATATGTGAGGCATGCATGAAATACTTCTCGAATGAAAGCAACCTAGCTAAACATAAAAGGAGATGCATGAAATCGCAAGTTGTTAGTATGCCTGAAATAGGGGTAAATGACACCATTCGATTCAATTCATACTCGAAGTGCTCTCCGGTGCCATTTGTCATATATGCAGATATCGAATCAATACTTAAAAAAGTGCATTCATGTCAGCCCTCCGCAGATAGCAGTTGGACGAGATCACTACAAAGACACGAAGCAGTATCAATAGCTTTAAATCTTGTATGCAATTATGACGATACCTTATCGAAATTCAAAATCTTTAGAGGTCCTAATGCGATTCAAGATTTTTTCAGCGAATTAACTGTAATTGCAGACGATGTAATCGATATTTACTCGAAAAACAAAGAGTTAAATATGACCGATGCAGATAAAATAAAATTCAGAAATACTGATTTCTGTCATCTGTGTGAAGATAAATTTGAGTCCGAATCTGACAAAATATTAGACCATTGTCATTTGACCGGTAGATTCATAGGAGCGGCCCACAATTCGTGTAATCTGAATAGAAAGTTACCAAATTACATACCGATTTTTTTCATTGTCTGTCAAACTACGATTCACATTTTCTTGTGAAACATCTCGCTTACGATCGAGAACCCATATCATGTATTTCACAAACATCTGAAAACTATCTATCATTCCGTAAGAGATATACGTCCAATGGAAAAAGTATATATTTCAGATTTCTTGATAGTTATAGATTCCTCGATGATAAATTCAGCAATTTAGCTGATATGCTAAACCCCGAGGACTTTAAAAATACAAACAGAGCATACAAAAATCCTGCAAATCGGCAGCTAATGATACGTAAAGGCGTATTTCCATACACATATCTGGATTGCGTAGAGAAATTGAAAGAGACCGCATTACCAGATATATCACAATTTGATGATATAACAACGGAAGATTACTTGCATGCTCAAACAGTATGGCGAGAGTTAAATATCAGAAACTTAGGCGAATACAGCGATCTATATCTTAAGACTGACACATTGTTATTGACTGACATTTTTGAAACTTTCAGAAACTTATGCCTAAATTTATATAAACTAGATCCGTGCCATTTCTACACTGCTCCCGGGTTGGCCTATCAGGCGATGTTAAAGACGACTAAAACAAAATTATCGCTAATCACCGACAAAGAAATGCTAGAGTTTTTCGAGTCAGGAATCAGGGGTGGGCTTTGCACGGTGTCGCAGCGATACTCCAAAGCCAATAACAAGTACATGAATGAATACAACGAATCTCTACCACCTAAATACTTAGCACTTTTCGATTGTACAAACTTATACGGATTTGTTATGGCAAGACATGCAACTCCATGTGGCGAACTCAGATGGTTAAATAGAGATGAAATTAATGCAATAGAATTCTTAACCGTACCGCCAGATTCGGAAACGGGTTATGTGCTCGAAGTCGATCTCGAATATCCTAAAGCCATTCACGACGAACACAACGATCTTCCACTGTGTCCAAAGAGCGAAATACCTCCAAAGGATACATGCAATAAGCTCCTTGCAACACTATCTGATAAGTCTAAGTATGTCTTGCATTACCGTAATCTACAGCAATGTGTAGAATTAGGAATGAAGTTGAAATACATACATAGAGCAGTGGCTTACAAACAATCCTTCTGGTTAAAATCATACATTGACTTGAACGCTGCAAAACGTGCTGAGGAGAAATCTAAATTCGGTCAGAATCTATGGAAAAAAATGAATAATTGTGTTTATGGAAAATTTACGTAAGTATAACGATTTTCGTCTCGTTACCAGTTGGAAACAAGCGAAAAAGCTGATATCGCGTCAAACGTTTTTGCGTTACATTATATTTGACGAGAACCTTGTGGGTATCGAACTGGCAAAGGAAGAAATTCACATGTGTAAGCCCATATACATAGGACAGGCAATACTTGACATTTCTAAATATGTGATGTACCACTTTTATTATAACATTCTGAAAAAGAACCTAAATGATTTGTCTTTAAATTACATGGATACCGATTCATTTTTGTTTGAAACTAGTACAGATGTTTATGATTTTATCAAAACCAACATTCAGCATTTTGATACAACCAATTACCCACCCGATAACATATATTCGATACCTCTGGTAAACAGGAAAGTAATGGGCTTATTTAAAGACGAATTATCGGGCAAATTAATGACAGAATACGCTGGGCTAAGGTCTAAGCTGTACTCATATCGTTTTGAGGGTCAGATCGTTAAGAAGTCAAAAGGCGTTTCAAAGGCTGCAATGCGTTCAATAACTTTTGATGATTACCTATCTTGTCTCAATGACATGAATGTAGCACATTATGCCAGACAAACAACTTTCCAAAGTCGTAAGCATAACGTTCACACAGTAGAAATGAACAAAATTGCATTGAGAGGGTTTGATACCAAACGTTATATGATTGAAAACTCGCATAAAACTATGGCCTGGGGACATTTTTCTATTCCAAGAGATCCTGCTACCTCTGAGCACAGCTGACATTGTAATGTAATTCGAGAGAGAGAGAGACTATGTGTTTTTTTACATTATTAAAAGTATGCCATTTCATGTAATTCTGCTTAATGAGGGACTTGGTAAACCATACTTTTTTCGAGTTCACATGTCCAGTACTCATTTTCTTTGTAATTGAACTTTTTATATACTTTGAACTTCACAAATCTTGTTTTATAAATGAAAACACATGTTCACCTGAATAAGTACTCATTTTTACATGTTTATACTTTTTTGGGATGAGGGATATATTTTCTTTAAAGTTTATGGTATATGTTATGTAAACCAATTTTTTGAGTTCACAAGTGTTGTTTATGAATGTCGTCCCCATTTAATGTAATTCTGCTTAATGTGAGAGATTGTTGTGCATTTCTTATACTTAAAGCTTTTTATGATGTAAACCATACTTTTTTTACATGTCCTCCTCAATAAGTACTCATTTTTAGAGAGATTTCTTTTTATGCTTTGAAGTTCACAAAATCTTGTTTTACAAATGCAAACACATGTCCACCCGAATAAGTACTCACTTTTACATGTTTATACTTTTTTGGGGGTGATGGGGAATATGTAGGGTTATTTTTAAAAAATAAATAATACTCAATTACTTTTGGATTCTGTTGCTTTATTTCTTAAGAAATAAAATTATACAACACACATCCTGAATCCTAAAAACATTTTGTCTTAGTTTTATTTGCATCTTCTACACTACAGCATTCCTTTCTATCCATTCACTTTTTGGAAAGCCTAGCCACTTGACGAGTAACCTATTCCCACGTCGACGTAGTACTTTTTCTACGAGATATGTGTCAGGGTAACTAGTTCTTAATAATTCATGACCATAGAATCCACCTTGTATTACCTTCCCCTCACCATCTTCCAGATGATAGGTGGGTGGGACTGTGCGTCTTACCCTGACAATGCGAAAGATTTCAGTGCTCCAATTAGGTGTGTAACCTTTCTCGAGTAGACCCTTATGCCTAGAGATCCTAACACGTTCCCCAACACTGAACCTCCTGGCATTTCTCTTTTCGTACCTCATAACATCACGACGATACACCGTGAGGAGGAGATCGTTGTTCCTGACGTCGCGAGGCTTCATCTGAATCGTCGAATGGTAAGTATTATTGTAGATGTTAATGATTCTTGGCAAGAGGTCCAGCCATTTATATGAACCTTTAGTCAAAAATTCCTTATGCATCATAGTTTTAAGCGTTCTTATTAAACGCTCGACAGCAGCAGCCTTAATGACACTGAATGTACTATAGTGATTAATTCCATACCTGGTCATTAATTGCTTGAAATGCTTATTGTAAAATTGCTTGCCGTTATCGGATTGAATATTCTTAGGTGTTGTATTCAGATCCTCCAGTATATCTCGCATTGCTTTTGTAACATTCACTCCGGTCTTGTCCTTCACAGGTCTTGCATAAGCCATTTTTGAGTAAAAATTAACAGCAATAAGAATGTACTTATAGTTTCTGTTTTGCTTTGCGTATGGTATCATTTCAATAAGGTCTATTTGTAATAAGTCATTAAGACCTTTACTAATTATTTTCCTACGTAGAAATTTCCTTCTGGCGGGGGAGTGTAATTCACTAACGATGTTTCGTCTAATCATGCTATTATTTTCGAGTTTCTCAATTCTGTGATGATCTCTTGAATTTCCGTTGTATGATTCAAATTGCCAGCCTCCCTCGATGCAATGAGCAATCTGAGTCTGCTAATCAGACTATTAGGATCGGACCAGTATACGTAGTCCAACTTCCTACCCGGAACGTGCTGCTTCCATTCGAGACCGGAACCGGTCGTAGTGTCGATTAGCCTGCGTATGATATTCTTATATTTATACCCCTTGTTCGATCTCAGACGACCGCTCCTGCTGTAGCCCTGTCTGTGAACTAGAGTTTGTTTCAAAATCTGAGAATAAATATCCAGATCGTCTTCCGTATACGATGAGATCTGAGGTACTCGCTTGAATAATAGTTCGTACAGCCCGGGGCTAGCCTCATAAGTCTCATCTCCTATCTGAACACTGTTATCTGCAAATGTAATTAATTTATTTCCTATCTTATAATCCCCGTCTTCATACCGTACTCCAAAGGTAACGTCCAGATCGCTGCCGCTAGCTTTTCGAACCTTCTTCAGATAATTCACGAGGGTATCGGCTTCTTCTTCTTCTTCTTCGGGGTGAGAGAGAGGGGTTTTGCTTTTTTCTTGATTCTTTAGTATATCCTTCAGAGGAACGGTGACGGGCTGAAGAACCTCGGACATCACGCGTTGGGTTTCGAACCTGAGACCCCTCAGGGAACGTAACTTTTCCCTTATCGCTTTACTGTGTCGAGCGATGGACTGCTTGAGTCTGATGCCTTCCACATCCATCGTAAAATGAATGCAGATTTAAGCTGCTGGCATCAATATATAGGAGATTTTTAATTCGATACTTAGAATATGTCCATCTTTAGCACGATTAACTGGAGCTGTGAAGGTCAACTTATCGCCCATCATGACGAGTGCAGGATAACTTTCAACGCGTTTATCATTTATTGCAAATATTGCATCCGTTCTCGTATTGGGATGCGATGATGAAATCATATTGCAGCCAAACACCTCTCCGCTAACCGGGGACCTGTAGTATTCGAGTCCCGAAGTTAGCATGTATCTCTGTGAGTTACCTCTGTACGGTTTCGTTTGCAATGTAATGATGAGCTGTCCACTCATTTTCCCTAAAATAGCATTTATTAGATTCACTCGCGAATTAAGATTAGCAATACTATTCATAATTGAGGCTACCACGGTATCAAGATTTTTTTCTACTGCTGCAATAATTTCTTGAGGCATAGAAGCTAGAGTTCGGTTTAAAACTGTCTGTGTTTCCGCATTTTTCTTTACAACTAAATGTCTAACATGTTTTTTATTTGCGGCATCGTTATCGTCCACGGGATCGGCTATCTCCCTTATCCGTTTCTTTCGAAAGGAAACGTTACCGTTCGAATCGTGAAGCGGTGTTTGTGCATTTATGTAATCCAAAATATATTTTTTATTCGGAACATCATGATCGTCAACTGGAGGCAATAGTACCTTCATTCTTATCGTATCCAGAATGACATTCTTTTCTGCATCGCGTTTGAAAGCATATTTACTCAGGTATTCCATTAGGCTCTGATGTTGACCTTCGAGCGATGTTTGCACGTGCTGCCTAAGCATAGCTTCAAATTCGCCCATACGCTGATATGAAGTCTTTTCGGTGAACGTCTGCATTCGATGCTCGACGATAGTCGTAAGCGTATCCACATAGTGTTTAGTCGTTGCATCATATTCTTCTTCAGGATCCTGAATGTTGCATAATCGCTTTTTCTTGAATTGATAGTTTCCCGTGTCATCTCGATTTATAATGTAACGGTTAAGCACACCCCTGGATGGGATGATCCTGCGCGATCCGAATCTGTCGATACTCATAGCTGTAATGAGCGATACTCTCTATTTATTCACTCTGATAAATACATCGAAACCGTTTCTGTATCGTCCTTCATTCAGTGGAAATTCAGGTACCATGACAACAAAGGGTCTCGAGTGCGATCTGTCATTACTCTCCCATCCTGCTTACACAACTCTCTGAATTCCGTAAAAGACATGTCATTATTTACGTAATCGTCGTATATGTGCTTTAAGTTGAGATTATCTTGTCGGAATAGTACGATCATATTTGCATTGTCTCTAATTAGATGTTTGGGTACCTTTGCATAAGATTGTGCTAGATATACAGCATCGACGTTACGGTGTCTGCCCATGCTGTAATACGAAGCTATTTTACCGTTTCTCGTTGATGACGTCATCGAATACGAATATGGAATTTTCTCTGGCTTCTGAGGTTTCCAGTACTTTTTCACCGTCCTCGAACGTGTACACTCCTATATCGGGTATGGTTTTCAGCACTTTGAGCAGGTACTGATATTTCGGTTGATGCAGTGATTTCGAGTAAATGTAAAGATTCTCGAACCTTAGCCCGTTCTCGTGGATTAGCAGGTTGAGTAAGATATTCGTCTTCCCCGCATTCGAGCTACCCAGAATGAGCGCTCTGACGTTGCTCGGGAAGAGAGAGCCGTGCCTTCCCTCGCGAATGTCATTGTCGAAGTCTAAAACTTGTATGGGTAACGAACACTTTTGCTTCACTACTTCCATCGTGCGACTAAGATTATAAGTTATATCTTTCGCTTTTTATTTTCATAGTGTATTATGAGCTCTGGACGCGCTCGGAAGGGTTCCGGAGTACTTAATTCTTTGATTAATTCTTTACCGTTTGAGGCTCATTTGCCCGGCTACAGGTACTGCGGTCCCGGAACTAAGCTACATAAGCGATTGCAGCGAGGGGATCCTCCTATAAACGCATTGGACGCTGCGTGTCGAGAACACGATATCGCCTACGCCACACATCAGGATACTGTTCCGAGGCATTTGGCTGATAAGGATCTTGTGGAAAAAGCCTGGAATCGGGTGCAGTCAGCCGAAACTACTTTTGGCGAGAAGCTTGCCGCTAGACTTGTGACCGCAATCATGAAGGGAAAGCTGGCCATGGGTGCCGGATTGCGCAAACGTCGGAAGAGAATACTACCGCCACCCGCTAGAGGTGGGATCTTACCTTTGCTACCGCTTTTGGCAGCATTGGATGCTGCAGGTAGCTTGGCAGGTGGAGCCGCACAGATCGCTACCTCGGTGAATAAGAAACGTGCTGCGGAGAAGCAACTGAACGAGCTGGTTCGTCACAATCAGCACATGGAAGCATTAGCCACGGGCAAGGGCAGAGGTCTTAAGAAGGGAGGTGGACGACGCAGGAATGGAAGGGGCTTGTATCTACGTCCAAAAAACTCGGGGCGAGGTCTGTACTTATCCCGGAAAAAGCCTTAAGCGGTGCGGAGATTGAAACTTATGCTGAACGTCTACGCATTCCTAATTTTAGAGGCGTATACATGCTAGATAAACTGCCTCTAAGACCTAGACGTGCAGAGAGGATCGTCGTCAATTTGGACAACTCGCAGAATCCCGGTACCCATTGGGTTGCTATACGCAAGGATGGAAATTTAGCCTTTTATTTTGACAGTTTCGGCAATCTGAAACCTCCAAGAGAGATAGAATCCTATCTCGACGGTGTTAAGATCATGTATAACAGACACAGGTATCAGAATTTCGATTCTGTCATTTGTGGTCATCTGTGCTTGTAGTTTCTGTTATAAAACACTTTCGACAGGATGTTCGAATGGTCAAAATGAGTTACACTATCACTGTGAGCGGATCTGATTCTAGTTTCTCTACCCATTTGAATCCGCCACTCCATCTGGATCCAGATGGAGTTTACGAGATTGCTCTACTGAATTTCGAGACATTTTACTGGATACCAAATGTTGATCCTAGCAATAACCTTTTCCATTACGTGCGGGATGGAAAACTTGAAACTGTCGAAATTCCACCTGGAACTTACGAAATAGAAGATATAAACACCTTCCTCAAGGATAGACTCAAAGCCGGCGATGACTTTTTTCTCCGTCCCAATAATAACACTATGAAGGCTGAGGTTCGGTGCCCCTACTTTATCGATTTCGCTCGAGAGAGATCGGTGGGCTCTCTTCTCGGTTTCACCGGCAAGCGCACGGTGGAACCGGGTGTACTGACCGAGTCTGACGAACTGGTGAACATCTTTAAGGTCAGCATCATACGCGTCGAGTGCAGCCTTGCCACTGGATCCTTCATCAACGGTAAAAGCGGGCATTCTCTCTACGAGTTCTTCCCGTCGGTTCCTCCGGGCTACCACATCTCGCAGGAACCGCCCAGTCCTATATATCTACCCATCATGGACACGAATCTCATTGATCATCTCAGCATTCGCGTGGTAGACCAGAACGGGGATACACTCGACTTCAGAAACGAAACTATAACAGTGAGACTCCACATAAGACGGAATGGGAATAAATTTTAAAAGGCATTACTATAATAAAAAGCTTCTCTCGAGATTGATACCTACTCAGTCTTCGACACGCAAACTGCTAACACCATCCAACCGAGAGTTCCTCGAGCGTCTGGGATTCAAGGTTCTGTAATGGATGTTTTAGATGTGACCGGGGTTCCGACGTTTGACGATAAGATTAGTAAAGAGGAGGAACATGACTTCCTACCTTACAATACGTCTGCTCTAGATGTGAATGATGAAATTAGAATACCATGCCAAGCCGAGGATTTGTACACGCTTCCTAGCAGAAGTTACCTCTACATAGAGGGATCTGTGACAAAACCTACTGGCGAAGCTTCATCTGCAACACTGACCAACAATGCCATGGCGTTTCTGTTCGATGAAGTTCGCTTAGATATGAATGGTACTACCATAGATAGAACGAGAAATCCCGGAATTTCTACGACTATGCGCAACTATGCGGCTCTCAACACTTTGGACTCCAATCGCCTGCAGAACGCCGGCTGGACGTATCCCGGAGAACCTGTAGACATCGTGAACGCATCGAATGGTGTATTCAACGCTATCGTTCCTCTTTCGATGCTTCTGGGTTTCGCAGACGATCACAAGGAGCTGATACTTAATAGCAAGTTTGAACTCGTTTTCATTAGATCTAAAAATTCTAATAATCGTGTGATGGGCAACGATGTGACTATCATTAAACTAAACCGCATCGAATGGAGGATGCCCGTACTTAGACTCTCCGATGCCGAGAGGGTGGAGAAACTTAAACTCGTCCAGTCAGATCGCCCACTGCACGTTGCTTTTCGAATCCTGGACCTTCACACTCAACCTGCAGTACCGCAGACTAAAGCGTTCACGTGGAACGTTGCAACGACATCGAAGCTTGAGAAACCGCGTTTTGTCACAGTGGGTGCACAGACCGACTGACTGAACTACCTTGCTAAAGATAGCTCTATCTTTGATCACTGCAATATCACCAATCTGAAGCTTTATCTCAACAGCGAATGTTATCCGTATCATGACATGAATTTGGATTTTGCAAATTCAAAGTTTGCATCTCTGTATGATCAGTATTCTAAATTTCAATACTCTTATTATGGCAAAGAAAATTACCCTCTTTTGAAGAGAGGCGATTTTCTGAAATATGCACCACTATTCGTCATAGACTGTTCTCATCAACCGGAGGAGACCGTGACTGGAGCCGTTAACATCAGATTGGAAGTTCAAGCATCGGCGAATTTTCCTGCACAAACATCTTTGTTTTGTTTGATTATTCATGACAAATTGTTCACTTATAAACCCCTAACTCATGTTGTTCAATCTATCATATAAGAAATGAAAAATGTATTTTTTTATATCAATAAAGAATGAAATTTTTATATTTTTTTATTGATTTTAGCATACATCTCCTTTAACTTTTTTCTGACACTCCTACCTCTAACATCGTATGAACACATTGATTTATGAACGTCATGCAATTGAAATAAATGTATTTCAATGTATGGAATTAGTCTCTTCAGTCCTGCTATTGCAACAATGTCCAGGTTTATGACATTTTCGTTTAGACACGTATTCACAAATGCTATTTCATTAACTTTATTCATATGCACTGTTATGTTATATGCATAGATTATATTCTCACTGTACGATAAACAAGGAAGCTTACCGTCTTTCACATACGTTTCAATCACAGCTATATTTCGAACTATTATCTGCCAGTCCTCTTTTGTTATGTATACAAAAGTTTCGTCAACTGCTTTGATGAAGAGGGATGCGAGTTCGTAATGCAGTCCTATATTCACACGATGCTTGGAGCTGATGGAGATGTCATCGTGCATAAACACGCTATTTGGATTCATCTTCCTCTGACTTTTCTGGAATGGGGTCAAAGATGAGCACTATAACGTTCTCTCGAGAGGCTTCCAACATCTTCTTCTTGTTTACGACCTTTGCCTTGTTCCTCTTCTTGTCAGGCTTTTTTTCGGACCTGTAGACATATACACAACATCTCTGTTTTAACCCACACGAGTCATTAATAAAAAACTCTTTCTTTTTATTCACAATGATTCTGCTTACCTTTCTTCTTCTTTCTCCTCCACGGGTTCGGATGTCGACACCGACCGATCCACGTCGCGATGCGGTGGCACATCTTCTCCTTCGGGCGTTCTGTAAAAACAAAGGCACAGGTTTTTTGCTAGCTATCTTTTTTCTCCCCCTACTAAATCTATTCTATGACATGTTCTTTACTTACTTACCCCTTTGCTTTGAGATACACGTCGCAGCACTCTCCACAACGGAAGAATGACAACATTTGTTGATGCTGTGATGGTTCCTTACAGATGATGGTATGCGTATCGCCATCACATATTTCCTCATGCTTATCGAGACAGTGCTGCTTCATTTGCTCGTACTCCTCGAGGTTCACCCAGCAACAATTGTCACTATCGCTCGCGATTCTGATATTTTCACTACTCATCGTGCTGGCTCACAGTCGACTGTGAACGCTGATCCATTCTCGTTTCACATTTAATGGATAGGGCGGTGGTGGGGATTGAACATGCTCGTTCTTGCACTGACCTGGTTTATACCGTTACGCACGTGGGCACTTTCTCACATACACAGTCTTCTGTAACATACTCATGCAGCCTAACATTCATACATCTAACTCGAATATTATATTAGCCTCGCATGGTTTTCTTATTTTATAGTCCATTGCCTTCTTGATGAAAGATTCCAAGTTTTTAGCTGTGGGAAACACCAAACTTAGTATTTTGGTTCAGTATCTTCACGAAGGTTTTTTCAAGAAAAATCCCCACCATCCCAGACTACCCTTTACATGGAACATTTTTCTCAAAAATGGCTCTTACGATTCTTCATTGTGAACGACTTTTGCATAACTGGTAAAAAAATAATAAGAGATAGACAAAATTTTACTACACGTGAGCGCGCACGCGCGCACACACACACAGATATTTTTTTCGGCTTTTAATTATTTTATTATTATTTATTTAACTCCACAACATAACATTACAGTGTATCAACAACTTCACGAGGGGAAATAACGTGCTCCAGATATTTTTTTTCGGCTTTTAATTATTTTATTATTCATTTAACTTCACAACATAACAATACAGTGTATCAACAACTTCACGAGGGGAAATAACGTGCTACAGGGAGGGGGACGGACTTCAGAATTCTACCACTCAGACTCCCAAACGTCACTCTATCCCACGCACGTGTACTAACTCCGTTTATTCATTACACGGCTTCTAACACACACATACATACATACCTGTTTAAAAAAAACCCACAGAGGGAGAGAGAGAGAGGGACGAGCTTCATACACACTTCACCTTAGACTCTCAACATCACGTAATCCCCTCACGTTACTCATATAGACGGTTTCTAAAACCGTCTAACCATTACACGGGTACAAACACACATACATGTGTGTGTTGAAAGCCGTTGTTTACTCCTACTGTCGTGTTTTATTTGGAGGACGTTGTGATGGTCATTTTAGGTTCAAATTAATTTTTTTGAATGAAATCTTCCTTTTTTATGTCGTTTTCTTACTCCTCATAAAAATTAAACAACATTTGTATAAAGTACCTTGCAATTGTTCTTACACCAACGTGAATAGCAACGAAAATTCGGAATGGCTATGTACGAAGAGCGCAATGAATGGTAGGACTATCCATGGGTGGTTATTTGAGGGTCAAGTTACGTTTCGTAATTGGGAACCAACATATTTTATATTTTTTCCTTATATCCCATCACAAAATAAACAGCTTTTTACAAACCGTTTTCTAATGAGAAAACAACTTACAAAATGTAGGTTCCCATTTAAAAAAATGGAAAGGAAAGTAACAAGAAAAGAAATGTATTAAAGTTCATTGTGAGACATTCCTGATTTAAATCTTCTTTTCTCCAAATCTCAATTTCTTCACATTTAGGTACTGTGTGCTCTATGTATTATTTCGCTTATACAATGTACATTCATCTTCCAACCCTCTGGTTTCCTAATTTAGTGGAAAGCTTTGTTACTCTGTCTTCTATTCAGATATAATTAATATGGTACGCAACTATAGTAGCTTAAAAACTGAGTTTTATTTATGCACACACTTTAACTGCTATGGTCCTTACCGTCCCATGCCATATTGGGCGTGAAAGACCGGTAATTTTGCTTACAGGCCTATTTATCAGGCTTGAGTTCTTTTTACGTGCCGTAGATCTACGACACGTGACCACCGGCTTTACTTCCCTTCCGAAGGAAGATATGTTAAAGATTTTTATGGCCGAAAAAAATCCATCACCCTCCGCCGGATATGAACCCGCGACATCGGGAACTAGAGGCTATCATGGTAACCACTACACAACGGAGGACGACAACTAACTATAGGAACGTTTTAGCCTTGCAATATTGTAACCTCACATGAAAGACAAATACTAAATACCTTTTCCGAATTCTTCATTAAATTTATTTTAATAGTGTGTTGAATATTGTAAAGAGGAATTTCTGAAATTAAATAATTGCTCAGAAGCTGCAATTTGGATTTCAATTTAGTGTTACAAACATAAAAGTATCATTTAAAAAGCGTGTTTGCGTGTGCTGTTTTGTGTGTCACTGAATAACACGATTAAAAAAAAACAAGAGTGAATAAATACTATGCTAGCACTTTCCCTTGGAAAAATACGATGATGCAAGACAAAGATTTCCCGAAACTTCAACGCCAAAAACGTCATACACAAATATCAGTTTCAATATGACAGGTAACTGTTTTATTGTCATTTCTGATTCCGATGCGCCTAGTAAGCAAGCTATAGATCGAACGCCTAAATCTATATACTGTACCGCAGAGCAACCAGCTGACACTCGTGTCATTGAGCGCGACACGTCTGGTGTACCTACACTCGAGACCAGAAACGGTGGTTTATTTCCCTAGATCACTATAGTGTTTTTTCTTCCGTAAAGTTTCCACACTGCTTCCACCCAGATTTTATCACAATGAATTCAACTGTGATTCGCGTAAACAGATAAACATACTAATCTTATTAGCAGCTTAACCTTGTAGAGTTGAGGTTTTTTTTATTATTATTATTATTTATTTATGGATGCTCTTTAACTACTATGGTTCTTAGCGTCCCATTTCATATTGGGCGTGAAAGACCGGTAATTTTGCTCAGAGGCCTCTTTATCAGGCTTGAGGTTCTTTTACGTGCCGTAAATCTACGACACGGGACCACCGGCTTTACTTCCCTTCCGAAGGAAGCCATGCTAAGGATTTTTACGCCCAAAAAAATTCATCGCCCTCCGCCGGGTTTGAACTCGCGACGTTGAACCTTGTAGAGAGTGGTGGGTGTAAATAACTGGAGAGCACAACAACCATAATCTTAATTATGCCTAATGCTTTCTGAATAGGCATGCAAATGAGATCTAATATTATTGCCATCATCGAATGGTTGTCTCAAACAGGTTTCATGTATTTCAATTTCAGTAAATACTTTTCTAAAAAGAGATTTAGACACAGCACAAGCAATAATAATAATACTAATAATAATAACATTTATACAATGATTAGGCCGTCTGACTTCCTACTTCAAGATGTTAACGCTGTCCTGCCATCTGAATAATGGCCTTCCTCTCTCACTCTACCGTCTTGGCTGGTAGGAAAATACAACTTTTGGTAACCTGAAAATTCCCCCATCAACTTACCAGTACACTGACAATTTAAATAACGCCCACTGGCATTTAAGTATGAAGCATTATTATGTACAAATATCTAGATTATGAATGTACCCAGTTTAGAGGCTTTTCTTAACGAAAAGAGTGGGGAAAATTAATTTGTTGAAGATTTTGTCATAATTGGAATAGGAGAAAAAGTACTTCCTCTACCGGTGTTTATGACGTGTAATTTGCCCAGAGAGAAAAAAAAGCGGTATGAGGGCAATGATAAGAGTGAGAGAGGGGAGAAGATGGAGTTGGGCGAAGCGATTATGAGAGAGAGAGAGAAGAGAGAGAGAGAGAGAGGAAGAGAGAAAGTGACAGAAGGACAAATACAAAGAACAATCGTCACATTTAACGCAATAACGTGATTAGAGCTGAGGATTGTGTTATACAAGGTGGACCATTTCAGCTGAGACTGTACAATATCTCCAAAACTAAGAGCTGTAGAAAGAAATGTGTTGAATAAAGGTTGCTTGATATTATGGGAGAAAGTAAATGCCATTAGTCGTGATTTATTTGGAGGACGTAGTGATGGTCATTTTAGGGTCCATTTAATTTTTACTTTCTCTACTACGTATAGTAAGTAGGGGAAGTATTGTATTCCACCCAAAAATTCGATACCGAGATTTCACTGGAAATACATGTTTTGAGACTCACTGAATCCAAAAAAAGCATTTTTGGAAACATGTCCGTGTGTGTGTGTCTGTCTGTGTCTGTGTGTCTGTGAACAGCATAACTCAGAAACGAACAGTCGTATAAACACCAAACTTGGTATTTAGGTTCAGTATCTTCCAGAGATGCGACACGAAGGTTTTCAAGAAAATCCCCCCACCCCAGACTACCCTTTACATGGAACATTTTTCAAAAATTTTAATTTTCTCAAAAATGGCTCTAACGATTTTGATTAAAATATCACATGTTTAAGATATTGTCATGAGAAATGAAATGTATATCTCGAATTTTCTGGGAATGTCTCCAAAAGTATTCTTCATTGTGAACGACTTTTGCATAACTGGTAAACCATAAGAGATAGACAAAATTTTACTACACAAAAAATGTAGATCGCGTTAAAATACACAATTTATGTCATACACATTTCTTTTGTTGAGTGAACCGTTTTCGAGATATTGCTTGTTATTCCCTTAAATTTTCCAATACTTATACTTTTTCCCAAATTCGTTATTCATTTTTTTTATGTCCTGGACATGCAAAGAGAATGGAATGCGCCACATAGCAACCAGCGTTAAAATATTTGACTATCGCTTAAAACCTAGCATATTCCCCTTGCATCTGCATGAAAATTACCAATAAGATTGACATCTCGATATCTCGATTAACATGAAGCATATGGAGAATAAGCGTTTGTAAAAATAGTTTGTACAAGAGTAGAGAAAGTCATGTGAGTGTAACACATCAGATTTTTTTGTCTTGGATATGCAAAGAGTATTAATCTGTGCCAAAGAGAATGGTGCTGCACCTAGCAACTAGCTATTAAGAGATATGTATGTGCTTAAAGGCTACTGTATTTCTATATTGCCCTTGTAAATATATATTCCCCTTACATCTACAAGAAAATTAGCAATAAGATAGAGTCTGCAAATGTTTATCTCGATTAACATGAAGTAGATGGAGAATAAGCGATTGTAAAAATAGTTTGTACAAGAGTAAAGAAAGTCACGTGAGTGTAACACATCAGATTTTTTTAATAGGTACCTACCTTTTTAATGTTGTTTTCTCACTCCTCATAATAAACCAAACATTTGTATAAAGCACTTTGCAATTGTTCTTACACCAACGTAAATAACAACGAAAATTCCGAATGGATGTGTTACGAAGGGCGCAATGAATGGTTGCACCATCCAGGGATGGTCATTTGAGGATCAAGTTCCGTTTCGTAATTGAGAACGAACATTTTTTATTTTGTTTACTTATTCCTCATCTCAAAATAAACAGCTTTTTATAAACCATTTTCTAATGAGAAAACAACATACAAAATGGAGGTTCCCATTTAAAAAAAATCTGATGTGTTACACTCACATGACTTTCTCTACTCTTGTACAAACTATTTATACAAACGCTTATTCTCCATATGCTTCATGTTAATCGAGATATCGAGATGTCAATCTTATTGGTAATGTTCATGTAGATGCAAGGGGAATATGCTAGATTTTAAGCGATAGTCAAATATTTTAACGCTGGTTGCTATGTGGCGCATTCCATTCTTTTTGCATGTCCAGGACATAAAAATATCTGGTTGGACCAGGTGTTTATTTGATTATGTTAGCAGTGGATGCTCTTCCATGTTGTGGAAAGGGTCTAAACTCCAATTGATGTTTTTATTTTTCGATTGAACCACTTCCACAGTTTGAAAATTGTCACTTCTATCATCATTGTCTGTAGGACGAATGCTATCTTCACTAGTATGGTTTCCTTCTTCTGAAACGTTTTCCGAACTATCAAACATATTGCCTGCAGCTTCCAGTTCACATTCGGTATACCATGATAAAAGTATTTTACCACTCACTATGATAAGTAAAATTACATCCTTCAACAGTCAATCAGACGTAACTGATTTGTATTCTCCTGCGTTTACTTTATCAACAATGTATTGCTCATTGTTGAAAAAGCAAGCGGCTGCTACATTGTTGTGTGCATTGACATACATATGAGTTTAGATACAGTGGGACGTAAAACTTAAGGAAAAACGCCTATTCTCCATATGCTTCATGTTAATCGAGATATCGAGATGTCAATCTTATTGGTAATTTTCTTGTAGATGCAAGGGGAATATGGTAGGTTTTAAGCGATAGTCAAATATTTTAACGCTGGTTGCTATGTGGCGCATTCCATTCTCTTTGCATGTGCAGGACATAAAAAAATGAATAACGAATTTGAGAAAAAGTATAAGTATTGGAAAATTTAAGGGAATAACAAGCAATATCTCGAAAATGGTTCACTCTACAAAAGAAATGTGTATGACATAAATTGTGTATTTTAACGCGATCTACATTTTTTGTGTGGTAAAATTTTGTTTATCTCTTATGGTTTACCAGTTATGCAAAAGTCGTTCACAATGAAGAATACTTTTGGAGACATTCCCAGAAAATTCGAGATATACATTTCATTTCTCATAAGAATATCTTAAACATATGATATTTTAATAAAAATCGTTAGAGCCATTTTTGAGAAAATTAAAATTTTCGAAAAATTTTCCATGTAAAGGGTAGTCTGGGGTGGGGCGATTTTCTTGAAAACCTTCGTGTCGCATCTCTGGAAGATACTGAACCTAAATACCAAGTTTGGTGTTTATACGACTGTTCGTTTTTGAGTTATGCTGTTCACAGACACACACACACACACACAGACACACACACACACACACAGACACACACACGGACATGTTTCCAAAAATGCGTTTTTTGGATTCAGGGGGTCTCAAAACATGTATTTCCGGTGAAATCTCGGTATCGAATTTTTGAGTGGAATGCAATACTTCCCCTACTTACTATACGTAGTAGAGAAAGTAAAAAATGAATAACGCATTTGAGAAAAAGTATAAGTATTGGAAAATTTAAGGAAATAACAAGCAATATCTCGAAAACGGTTCACTCAACAAAAAAAATGTATATGACATAAGTTGTGTATTTTAACGCGATCTACATTTTTTGTGTAGTAAAATTTTGTCTATCTCTTATGGTTTACCAGTTATGCAAAAGTCGTTCACAATGAAGAATACTTTTGGAGACATTCCCAGAAAATTCGAGATATACATTTCATTTCTTATGACATTATCTTAAACATATGATATTTTCATCAAAATCGTTAGAGCCATTTTTGAGAAAATTAAACTTTTTGAAAAATCTTCTATGTAAAGGGTAGTCTGGGGTGGGGGGATTTTCTTGAAAACCTTCGTGTCGCATCTCTGGAAGATACTGAACCTAAATACCAAGTTTGGTGCTTATCCGACTGTTCGTTTTTGAGTTATGCTGTTCACAGTCACACACACAGACACACACACACACACACAGACACACACACGGACATGTTTCCAAAAATGCTTTTTTTGGATTCAGGAGGTCTCAAAACATGTATTTCCGGCGAAATCTCGGTATCGAATTTTTGGGTGGAATGCAATACTTCCCCTACTTACTATACGTAGTAGAGAAAGTAAAAATTAAGGGCAAATGTTGAAGACCTATGAATTACAATACCTTATCGGCTTATTGCTTGCATATGACAACCAATTACTTGAGGCCAGAGTAACTGTAATTAATATTGCTTCCATCCATAAATTCGATATCGAGATTTCACCGGAAATACATGTTTTGAGGTCACTCCGATAAAAAATGCATGTTTAGAAAACGTTTCGTGTGTGTGTGTGTGAACAGCATAACTCAAACGGTAGACTGCACACACATTTCAGGTATACCACCGTAATTCATGTAATCTGCACACGTGTAATTTCCGCACAAAATGTTCGAGTATAAACTACACACACAAACAAAGCAGGTGTTAAAATACAGCGTGTAATTTGCACATAGACCTCGATACATAAAAACAGCAACAGTAGCTGGTATCAATTTAAATAAATGCAATACATTCAAAAAAACAAAGTCTGCTGTTATCAAAATAAAAAAAACTACGTTAGGCGGTATTTTGCCCTCTTAATGTATTTCATTTTGAATATATAACCCTCATTAAAATCTCTTATATTTCTCTCCATAGTTTCCTTCTTCCTTAAAGTGTTCTTATTTTAATCCTTGCTGTCTCACATATCCCCTGTAGCTTCACATATGTGTCTATTTGAAATTCAAGTAACTTATCTAAAAAATTAAAAATATTGGAATGAGGAGAGTAAAATGTGTTATTAAATCTGTTATGAAAAGACTCACAAGCATTGGTTTTATGCTGCAAGCATGAGATCTTAGCTGCCCAAACGGAAGGTTAAAATGTAGCATGATTAGCTACATATATATCTAATACATAATCATAACAATTATCAAGCTTCTCAATTTGTAGCTTAATGGCCATTAAGTCTGAATCATCAACTTCACGTGAATCTAAAAATGGTAAGCCAAAGCTTTACCATCTGCCAATTTCTGAATCGTTTTTGGCATATTCCTTTATCAACCGCATTTACCATTCTGTCGTAGCCAGGACTGACTTAGATGGAATCTGCATCTAATGACTTTGGGCCCACCCCACACAATATTTATTGTAGCATGGAGTGCACATTCAAAATCGACAATTACAAAAGTTGGATTCAGTTGCAAGTTGAAAAGACATTTGTCAGCAATCAATTGTAATATCTACTCGAACATAAGTTTCTAAGCTTTTCCCAGGTAACAGATAATATGCGAGTTGTACGTGTTGTCCATTTTGCACCCCATGGATGGTAAACAGTTGTTTGAAATATTTAGTACAAAATGTAAATGTGCCGTCCATAAACACGGTTTCAACACTATATTCATGTTCATTACACAAGAAAATACAACAATTTTATACTGAGCGTCATTGATGAACCAAAAAGGTTGATTCTTATTTGTTGATGGATTTAAGTTGTGCAGCACGTCTTTGTTCCTGTGCATATTTGACGGCTGCCCTACGCCCGCTATTATGTATGTTCCTATATATGTCATTTTTGTCTTTGCAAGTGAAAGTTTCTGGAGTATATAATGAATCTCCTGAAATAAGTATAATAATACTAATAATGTGTGCAGCAAGATAAAACATACAACTAAAAGCTCGTCTGTAAACAATGTTTGATATTATATTCTAATAATAATAATAATAATAATAATAATGTTAATTAAAAATATATTGAGATCATACCTGTCTTAATTATTTACGACGGACTTTCACATATATCTAATACACATTTCCTCTTGCAAGCAGCATTTACTGTTTTTCCATTAATTTTTGCTATATCGTTTCCATGATTATGGCTTAACTTTGGCCGGAAAACCTCACCATTTAGAATATTTAATGACGCCTAAAATGTTTGTTTACAGCACCACCAAACTATTTCACCACATTTAAGTTCTTTAAATTTGTAAAATGTTGAGTTATCTAATAACTTTAATTCTTTTCCAAGGACACCAGTAACACTTTTCAACTCCACTTCACAAACCGATGAGACCAACGCCCTCACGGCCGCTGTGAGTCAAACTGTTACTAAGTCTAGATGCATACCAGCAGACTTTTGGAGCCACCTTTACTTTCGAGTAAAGAGAACCACAATGTTCGCGATATGTAGGGAAATGCAATTAAGCGTATTTCACATTTGAATATGTTGTCCATATTTGCTTATATATCATCCTGTGGTGTATGCAGTTCACATACCCCAGAAAAAATCCCTTCACCCCAAACTAACGTTTACATGGAACATTTTTCGAAGTTTTCTATTGTCTAAAAAAATGGCTGCAACGATTTTTATTAAAATATCATATATCAAAGATACTTAGATGACAAGCAAAATGTATATCTTAAATTTTTTGGGATAGCCTGTGAAGTCTTCATTCGGAAGGAATTTTGTAAAATCTTGAATAACTCCTAAACGCTAAGCAACAGACGAAAACGTACTGCCCAAAAAATTGTGGACCTGCTTAAAACACACAATTTATTTAATATTACCCATTTTTGGCATAAACCATTTCCAAGCTATCCGTTCTTAATGGTTCGAATTGTTCAATACTTAGCCATACTTTTAAAGTAATGTTGATTTTCAGTTGTTTCTCGCGATATCATGAAAGAGTATGGAATTTTAAGGCCAACATGTAGCGTCCAGTGCTTAAACATTTCGCTATCGTATCTATAACGAAATGTGTAATGTAGCTATTTCCGGAAACGTTTATCTCGATTAAAATGAAGCAGATAGGAAAATAAGTTTTCGAAAGAATAACTTTTATACCCACTAATAAGCGATAGAGGGTAGAGAAAGTTATGTGAATGTAACAAATCAGATTTCTAATTTAATTTTGTCTGTGATTATTTTCAATACATCATCGTAGCATTCACTTACGCAACATTTTCCCAAACTTGACTCACCAGCACAGATTCGTCCGTGTACTTCTTAATGTAAGATTCTGTGGCTTCCACAAAGCGACTCTGGCATCAAGAAAACGTTTACGTAAGTCGGATGCAAATCGATTTTTTCGACTGGATGTTGCAATTTCCGTTGAAAGCAAAGAAATCTTGGAAGTGTATGGTTGTACTGATATGTTGGGATACGAAATACTTCTTGTAGTTCATTTGACTGCTCACATAGTTTACTGCCAGAAGAAAATACGGCGGATCCAAAACCATTAATGTAACTTTGCAATTTATTGCGTAAAGGAGAAATGAATTGCGACAAAGCTACCTTGTACAACAACATGCCAATAAAAACCGGAAGAAATAGAAATTTAGGACACTAATGAAACATACCAATACAGCTTTATCTTCCGCACTCATTATCGCTTTTCAAGCAGGTTTGATCAGATCGGAAGCCAAATAAAACACGAGGGATAATTAAAAATCCTACTGTTACATATTTGCACGGTGTTGTTGCTTATAAAGAGAATATGAACAGACTGGAAGGCAATAGTATAGATTGTATACAGTCAGTTTTATTGTAGTGGTTACAACATAAAACTGTGGGGTTTCAATCACAAAGATGTAATTCCTACAAATTCACTTTGGAATTGGAGAGAGATTTAACACATTTAAACGAGCATTCTGCCAAATTCCGGTTTCTGCAGTTATTATGCATTGTTGTTGAGTTAAGCATAGATTAACACTAGAACGCCCAGAGGGATCAAAGTGACCCTTGTTTGTTTTTAAGTGACAGCTATGTTTCACAGAATGATTGGAACAACATTTCCTTTTATGAGTTTTATTCGTTTGAAACGTACTTCCTTTATATTGAAAAACAACGCATTTCGCACAACTGATTGTGATTTTTTTTTTTGCAAGTTTTACCTTTAACGCCCAGAGTGGTGATATTGACCTCTTTAAGGTAATACTAAAATTCTGTTTATTGTTATGGCTTACGTTTTCTTCATGCGCTCCCATAGTTCAACTATTTTACTTTATTATGCAATCATGAACTTTTGTTCATATTATTGTGGTGTAAATGGACAATAATGGACTCATTACAATTAACCTTTGTTTGTCATTCCCTTGCAAAGATCAGTTAATTTCATGCACTCCCTTATTGAAGCCATTTTATTTTATGATGCAATTAACTTTTATTCGTATTATTGTGGTAAAAACTAACAACAGTGCTCACTATACGACGTACGATTGTTTGTCATTCCTTCGCAAGAATCACTGGTACAAAGGTGATAACAGTAGATTTCCGATAACTCGACATTAAGTGTAACTCGACTGCTTTTTTATTTTTATCGTTAAACTTTACTGTAATCATTTCTATAATCCACTATGCAGTATAAACAGTATAGGCAAATGTTAATTAGTGTATGTATTAGTGTTTATATTCATGCATATAAATGTCCATGTGTTTTCCTGATCTGTTCAGGTATTTGGTATCGTATGGTGTTTACACATTTTGCAATTTATTTATGACACTAATTTGGTGATAGTTTTTGTTATTTTTGTGGAAATACAACCAATGGGCTGACCGTGTATTGACCTAGATATCTGAGTCAGAACATAAGCAGTCAGCAGACCATTGTCACGAGATCAAAAGCTTGCCCTAATAATATGTGTAGCACAAACACTTGCTTTTTAAGGTTTATTGTTTACCCAGCACGTACTAGTAAGCTAAACTTTCAGTTACTTCTGGCTACAGTACAGTTTCTCAGATCTCAGGCTTACTGTTAGTGTTGTGTTTGTGCCAGTGAAAATGGCCTACGTGATGAAGTGCACGGCGACGAAATGATTGTGAGGCATCACAAGATTTTCCCAAGAACTAGCAATTTCTTCTCTATTCTTGTAAGCGTATCTTTAAATTTACTCTTACAGTAATAATTACTTTCTCTACTACGTGTAGTAAGTAGGAGAAGTATTGCATTCCACCCAAAAATTCGATACTGAGATTTCAACGGAAATACATTTTTTGAGACTCCTGAATAAAAAAAAAGCATTTTTAGAAAAAGGTCAGTGTGTTTTGAGTGTGTGTGTGTGTGTGAACAGTATAACTCAAAAACGAAAAGTCGGATAAATACCAAACTTTGTATTTAGGTTCAGTATCTTTCAAAGATACGACACGAAGATTTTCAAGAAAATCCCCCCACTCGGACTACCCTTTACATGGAACATTTTTCAAAAATTTTGTTTTTCCCAAAAATGGCTCTAACGATTTGGATTAAAATATCGCATATTTAAGATATTCTGTGACAAAAAATGTATATCTTGAATTTTCTGGGAATGTCCCCAAAGGTCCTCTTCATTCTGAATGGCTTTTGCATAACTGGTAAACCGTAAGAGATAGAAAAAATGTTTCTACACAAAAAATGTAGATCTCCCTAAAACAAAATTTATGTCATATACATTTTTTTTTCGTGGAGTGAACCATTCCGAGATATTCCTTGTTATTTGTTTGAATTTTCCAATACTTATATTTTTCTCAAACGGGAGTTCGTTATTCGTTTTTTTTATGTCCTGGACATGCAAAGAGAGTAAAATGCTCCACATAGCAACCAGCTTTTATAAGATTTGACTATCGCTTATTGCTCGGGACTGAGAGTGTGGGACTCAGCAATAGTCGGCATACCCACTAAAAACTCCTCCACCGGAAGTAAAAATGGAAGAAGGAAAAGTGGAATAAAACGTGCCTTTGTGCGGTCCCGCATAGCACTCGCGTTAGTACTTGAAGGCTGGTGGCTGCCACACTATGGGCGGAAGCGGGTAAAGGTAGTTTCTAGGTTGCAGCTATGAAACCTGACTGCAACACTAGTGGGAATGGCGAGGGTTTGGAAGAGAATAGGAGTTAGGATTGAGGATGATAATGATGATGCTGCTGTTGCTGGTTAAGCTGCTTGCATTGCTGCAAGAAGCGGGCGATTCTCTCTGGGTCTCTCTTCTGTCGTGGAACCTGAGCAGAGTTCTGGATGGTGTCTTCTATGGCGTGAAGTCTGGTTGCTGTGGTGTCCAGCTGCCCAGCCAGGGAAGCCTGTTTAACAGCTGACGTGGTTTGGAGATCTCTGATAAGTTCCTCCAAGGCCGTCAGCTTCGCCGACATGTTTAGGAACTCCGCGTGAAGATCCTGAACGGCGTCGCGTAGGCCCTGGATTTCCTCGGTGACTGCGATGATCGGCGCTGGTGATGATGCTACTGTCGGCGCTGGTGATGGTGCTAGTGTCAGCGGCTGTGGAGCTGTCGTTGGCTGCGATGTAGGTGCTGGCGGGGATTCAGGGGGCAGAGCGCCAGGCCGGTGAAGTTTGTTGACCCTCCACAGGTTGCATAGTAGCGGCGGCGGCGGCGAAGGTCGTGCTTACACGATGCTGTTGTGTTGGCGGAACCACAGTAGTGGCATCTTGCTTATGCTGAGCAGGTTGTCTCTTCGTGCACGTAGGCACAGCAGCGCCTACAGGGCACCTGGCGTTCTAATCGGCTGGCCTCGATGCGTAAGCACCGCCCTAACAAGGGCAGGCCCGCCCTCAAAGCCACTTCATAGTCGCCAAGGTCTGCGTTCTCGATCCTGACGAGCGACGTGGGTCCGTGAGCTCCGAAGATCCTAGTGGCCTTCAACCCCCTTCAGGGTTGAAGGCCACTGCTGGTGAGCTGCGCTGATGAGGAACCTGGCTGGCAGGTCCCTCGGTACCCCTCGGATGACAGCACTGCACCTCCCATGAGGCACAGGCTGGAAGCTTCCAGATCGGCGGCGTGAACCCCGGTGAAGGTGGCGGCAACTGCGGAGGCAGTCGCGGCAAAGCTGCGCTGGAATGCGGTGAAGTGACGGTCGAGACATAGGTAGCCCCGGGCTGCGGCGGCTGCGTCGGGTTCACCTTGGCGGGTGCCGGAGGAGAAGAAGAGGTTCCTGCCTTAGCAGGAGCGGCGACTCTGCGTACCTTCTTCTTAGCCATCTCGGAGCTGTTATTTAGCTAAGGTTTATAAACAAGACAAGGTGATCCTGATACTAAAGGAAAGCAAAAGTACTAGCTATCCTAAAAATTACTGTCCATTTGTTACCTGTCTTATGAGGGAATTTTTCGATAAATTTCAAAACTTGTCTCGGGAACTAAGAACTACAGAAACTTCTGAGTTTACACGTTTATAGTAATTTCAGTGCAGTAGGTAAAAGCCTGAAAATTGTTTTTCATTTACAAAGGCGGTTTTAGGAGCTGAAATTTCGCAAATCCCAAATGAAATGCAATGAGGCCAAATTTAAAATATGACTACTCAGGAGAGCAAAGCTAAAACGTAATTCGAATTAATTTGAAGATATATATTTTATTTGTGATGCACATAGGTATGTTAATCATTATGGGCGGTATTCATAGTCGATTTTGGTCCGGCCCAACTTGCTACTTCCGGTGGATTTACAGCGGACCATTGATTTTCTTATTCATAGACCGGGATTTGCGTTGGTCCGGGGATCAAACGCCTTGGTCGGGACCAAATTATGGTC
This sequence comes from Deroplatys truncata, assembly GCA_030765065.1. NCBI lineage: Eukaryota > Metazoa > Arthropoda > Insecta > Mantodea > Mantidae > Deroplatys > Deroplatys truncata. The sequence continues at coordinate 676,123,953 of CM060990.1, forward strand.
TACCTCAGAGGGGTAGATTAAAGGCAGACCATCTTTACAAAACGGATGACTTTGGAGTAATGGGCGTGGCTGATTGCGTAGAATTCGCGAAATGAGACGATGGAGTAAAACTATCTACCAAAATTAGACATAATTGGAAAGTATGGCGACCTAAACTTCAAAACAAATACAGGTTTAGTAAAGCAAAGGTTAGAAGGCTGATAAAACGGATTCATCCTAACCTGTATGACAGACGACGATAACCGATGCTTGAATCTCAATTGATACGATGCTAATAGCACTTCCACATTATGCAACAGAAGGGTATCAAGAAAACACTACTGACCTTAGTAAGCCGCATTATAACTAATGACTCAAATGCTAATGCTAGATTTACCTTTGTTAGACCGGGATTACTATGCGCTTTACGTAACATGACGGGATGTAACGCGAAGTTAAGAAATTCTGCTACAGTAAAGGTTTAATTAGGATGCACTTAACGTAACGGGAATGAATCTTGATTGATTATTCTTCTATTACTTCATACTACTGCTTCACGCCGATTGGTTCTAATTGCCATGTCACATTAAAATTGACGTAACGGGAAGGAAAAGTTTGACACTGCTAAATTTAGGAGGAGAGGAGTGTAGCAGTTGCAAACTGGGAAGTGACGACAGGGCGTAGCCGAGAGATCTGCGCGTCTAAACTCGAATGAGAACAGGACACTCACTACACAACCAACTCTACGTGTTAAAAAGCCTTGATTCCATTTGTTTCTTAGCATTTCATACCTCCTACCCATATACGGAATAATGTCCTGTTTGGGTTACGTTCGAAATAATTTAGGCTTTGCTTACGTTTTCCCTCGAGGAGAGGAGGATTACAACTCCCGGAAGGTTTATGATGTATTAGAATTTCCTCGGGTAATTATTTCTGTATAATTACGATCACACAATATTTATTTGGTTAAGATCCAGAGTGAGATTTTAATAACAGCAAATGTTCCTTCCTATTTAAATACGATTTGATTCTGAAATTTTAAGTTTAAAGGTTAATATTCCAGCAAGTTCAATTCTTATTGAAATGATTAACAATGCCATGAAACTGTGTGGATAAGAACGTTTCCAAAAAGGGAGGGGTGGCAACAGGTTAGAATCATGCACAAAACTGTCTATAGATATATGTATTATCTCCCTCCATACCTCCTCTTTTTTTGCGTTTGCATTTGTCGAAACCGATTTGTTTTCAATAATATCCATAAGTTTTTGTATTAAGGGAAACAGGCATTTTCCTGCTCCGACCATTTTAATGCACGCTTCTAGGTTATGTCCATTTTTTTTCGCTTTGGGCGAGAAGTGAGCACTGAAACGATGAAAAAACAGCTGTGAAACGACTATAGAAAGTAAAAACTAAGGAGTAACAGTGGTTAGTTTAATTACTCTATGGCAGTCGCGCATGCGAAGAACTACCTTTCTTCGTCGTGTAATATTTTCTCCTTGCTGATCCACGGCCTTTCTTGGTTCGAGACTTTTTATCGTCTATGAATATCAAAAACTTGGTCGGCCTTTGTTCCGGACCAAATGAGTCTGGAGATAGTGCAGACCTATGTGAAATCTATGAATACGGCCCTATGTGCTTTAATACAAATCGTTAGTGCCAAGTTGAGAAAATCAGAATAATAAAAAAATGTCCTGTATAAAATGTATTTGGGATTTATTTGGGGGGGGTGCCTTTAACATATTCGCTTAATGTTTATCTGAAATTTTGTTTTGAGTTATACTGTTCATAAGCAGAGAGAGAGGTACATATCTACATGTAGTGTTGGGCAATCAGAATGAGAACTATCGATAGTCGCAAACAACCAAATTATTCAGCAGTTTCGGACAGAATTCAATATTTCATTCACTTTACCAATTATACCTGCTTGCCGTGCTTCAAAGATATAGTAATTTTCATTCGGTTTACTCAACCAACAAGATTGCAGGAACATAAGGCCCTGCCATCTACACTACTTCATCTAAAACACTAAAAACGCTCTTTGCCATGCTGCCATCTGATAAGAGAATTGCAAACTACTAGCCCCTCCACTCTGAACCATCGCAACCTTGTATAATGAAATATATAAGCTTAAGGAATGGACAAATGTGTGAACATAAGTTGCAGGGAGTGGGGAGAAAATTAAGAACAGGAAATTGCTTCACTCAACTTGGGCTGCCGTTTTGCCGTTGACTTCAACGCAAATTACAATAATGCTAATAATTTCTGTATAAGTTTTCACTTTTTCCCCTATGTTAATTAAATTTCGAAATAAATATCAGCTAATAAAATTATTATCACCGCAGAAGTTAATTAAGCAAAATAAACATTGTTAATTAACTTAGGTTATAATAGCACATGGTGAGTTTTGAAGGTTAAATTGCACGGAGTTGGAATTATGCCATCAACAATATTCATAAATTTAATTATTTAGTTTGAACTCAAAGTAAGGTTGTACAAGTGTTTAGAATACATGCCACAATTAATGTGGTCTATCGAAATGCTGTTTCGATAGTTTTGTGTGTGTTGCCGCTGTTACTACTCTTCAAGTTTTAATACTCTATAAAATACGTGCAACGTGTGCATCAATGATACCTGAGCTTTCTTTGTAATGTCATTCACTTTACTACTCTTTTTTTGGGCTCCATTAAAAAATAAAATAAAAACATTCCTCTAGCATTGCATCATTCAGTACTGAATTGTACATAATAATTATTACTATTATTTTTGCTTTGTTCTTGGGAGCGGATAAGCTGTACCAATTTGTTCATAATCATAACTATTATGCAGCATATGCTATTTCTCATTTTCAGGGCTCTCTGAATCTAACATTTTGTGAACAGCCAAAACACTCACGAACCGCACCTGGAAAAGACGCTTGCCTGCCACCCGCGTTAGAATCAGACAACAATAGGCTGGCAACGGATACTGCTTCAGCGATGTTTATTTATCGGTATTTACACAAATTAAAACACTTATATTTTGCTTTCCAGTGTTACATACCTAATAGAACATTATGAGACTAAACCTGTAGAAAATAATTAAATTGAGCATACGCAAATTACTGATATATTGTTTATAAATAATATTTAATGTTACCTTTTATGTAGACAGCAATATCACCGTCAACTTCTTCCTGTGAAGGATGTCTGGGTTGAATAGGAAGTTTTTCCACATTCACTCGCGCACTGACGTGTTTGCATGTAATGTTTGCCTTTAATTGCCCAGGGAGGCTAACACACTGATTGTCAGGCTTTGTAATTGTTTAGTTATCGCGTGTGAGGGGAAAGAAGAGTAAGGCTATATTTAAGGCTACCATTGGTCCTTATAATAATCAAAGGGCGTGGGCTTTTTACATACCTCCTCCTTCCGGCGGATGCAGGCACTGCTTTTGATCAAGGTGAGTGGAATTCACTCGCGCAAGCGCCATAGCTAATTCCTTATTCAATACACGTTCATTTATTTTTGTATGTATTCGATACAGTGTTCTAACAAAACCTTTTCTTATATTTATTTCGTGTTAACCATGAGAAATGTTGGCAGTAATGGTTTCAATATTTATGTTTTATTGCAGCTGTATACAGTCAACTGTTTATATGTGCCTGTTCTGTAGATATTGTTTGCGCATTGTAGAGAAACAAACGAAGTGCATTTTAAAAAACTAGCTAAAACACTTAAGGCATTCAAAGGCACCCGAATATTTTGGAAGTGACTAGCCCTACAAAATAAAATGCTTTAAAAAGGTCTACAGTTATTCCTGCGTAGACTTCGTCTATCTCTTATGATTACCATGTATATAAAATTACATACTTCATGGGTTTTTCACAGAAAATTCTATTCTATATGCACTTAGGTTTTTATATTCAAGGGGAAAACCTAGAAAAAGCTCTGTCCCCTGTTCCATTTCGCACTAAACATAAAATCCTACATTGTTTCGTGTTTATATCTTGGAATCATTAAGAGTATTTTTAAGAGCTGGGTGAGGTCAAATGGTAGTAGCATCATTCTGGAAACCTTAGGAAGGAAAGAAAGAACACTTGCTATTTAGGGAGACTGAACACACTTCTATACACAAGTGTACATCATCAGTATTCTGAAATTTGTTAATAAAACTAGTTTTTCCGGAACTTAGAGGCCATTCACGATGAAAATTAGGCTTAAGTAAAACGTTTATAGTCCACAAAGTTGTGCCTGATCCTTATGCTTGTATGCCACTGAAACATGGTTTTGTGCTTGGTAAACGGTTTGGTATAAGAATAATGCCAAAGAAACCTGTATAACTTCTTCAAATTAATCCTATTGAAATTTAAAAATATGTTAGTAAAAGTAGCTATATGTATTTGTGACACCATGTAGCGTATTTCCTAAGTGGGTTCTAAGACAGGTTATAAGCATGTTTTATAACAATCACTTCGGCCATTCTTAAGCGAAAAGGTAACACACACATACACAAATAAAAACAATTTCTTTTTAAACACAGAATTTGGATTTAGGGTAAACTGATATGGACAGTAACATCACTATTCAATCAAACGCGAAATTACATTGCAGTTACAGTTTTAATTCCCCAGTCTTCGTTTGAAAACCAGCAAAACTGTTGCAGTGTTTCTGAGAAGTCTAACCTCCATGTTTCCTTAAATTCACTTGTTTTACCGCACCGGCAACAAGGGAAAACAAAATGCTGTCGCAGGAAGTCTCGATTATTTAGTCACATGCAGCTGTAAACACAAAGAGCATTGCGATGCCGAACGACTTACAGAGAATCAAACATCACCACAATGCTACGACCAACTTGTTAACCTTGACAATAAAATAATAATGTTATTAACAACACAGTCTCATAACAGCCTTGATTACTGTCACTTTCTTTAAAATATATTGCTAATATTTACGTGATTGTTACAGATCAAGTCATAGTGGTAACAACTGCCGAAGTTGAACCTCAAGTTGTAATGTTTAGAAATCAGTACGGAGCTTATGAAAGTAACCCCTATGCAGTAATAATAATAATAATAATAATAATAATAATAATAATAATAATAATAATGCTCTAAATAACCTATTTCTTATTTCTGGCCTCTCCTGCTGTTAAGTATCAAAATTAAAGTCATCCAATGGAGTAGTGTCAGTTCGGAGCTTATGAAAGCAAACACTATGCAGTACTACTACTACTACTACTACTACTACTACTACTACTACTACTACTACTACTACTACTACTACTACTACTACTACTACTACTACTACTACCACTACCACTACCACCACCACCACCACCACTACCACTACCACTACCACTACTACTACTACTACTACTACTACTAATAATAATAATAATAATAATAATAATAATTCTCTAAATAACCTATTTCTTATTTCTGACCTCTCCTACTGTTAATTAAAGTATCAAAATTAAAGTCATCCAGTGGAGTAATGTCAGTTCGCAGTCTATAAAAGCAAACACTATGTAGTAACCAGTAGATAATAATAATAATAATAATAATAATAATAATAATAATTCTCTAAAACCCTAACATATTTCTTATTTCTGACCTCTCCTACCGTTAATTAAAGTATCAAAATTAAAGTCATCCAGTGGCGTAGTGTCAGTTCGAGCTTATAAAAGCAAACACTATGCAGTAATCAATAATAATAATAATAATAATAATAATAATAATAATAATAATAATAATAATAATAATTCTCTAAATAACCTAACATATTTCTTATTTCTGACCTCTCCTACCGTTAATTAAAGTATCAAAATTAAAGTCATCCAGTGGCGTAGTGTCAGTTCGAGCTTATAAAAGCAAACACTATGCAGTAATCAATAATAATAATAATAATAATAATAATAATAATAATAATAATAATAATAATGCTCTAAATAACCTATCATGTTTCTTATTTCTGACCTAAAGAAATGTTTAGTGCTAAATGACTAGTATATGGCTACTATTACATCACCTTGTATAATATCTGAATTAACAAGATTTTAATTTTAATATAATATAACGCATTAAATTTCGCCTTTGTAAATCATTTCTATCCGTTTCTTAAATGTACCTACCTATCCTATATTTACTCAGGTAAGATTTGGTACCTTGTAAGGAATTATTATATACAGGTGAGGGTGTATCTATGTAAACAAGTTACAGTTTTGTGTAAAACAAAAACATTGCTGTTTTCTTCCGCTAAGTTTTTTGTATTACTGGTATGGTTAACATTTGCTAATTCTGCTGCTAGCGCTCGCATTTGACATGAGCACCTATTAACCTTCTGTGAACGCAGGGAGGGACAAAGGGCAAATGCAAGTGCTTTACTTGAATATACCCATTTGTGAAAAGAGGCCAAAAATAGCCAAAATTCATAAATATGGATTAAAATGTTGAGACGAATTACGAGGGTCGTCCAATAAGTAGGTAAGTTTGCCTATTTTATAAAAAACATTAAACACAATTGATCATGTTGAATTAATTTTATTTATATTGTACAATCCTTCTTTTACTTTTCTACATAATCAACATATTTTTCCAAGCATTTTTGGGGACGTGACACAAGTTTTTCCAAGCCAGTGTTGTACGAGGTCGCGTCCTGTGCTCGCAACCAGCTGTTCACTGATTTGACTTCATCATCGGTGTTAAAAGTGCTTACCTTTGAGTTGGAGGAACATGTGAAAATCACTTGGGGCAAGCTCCGGTGAATACGGAGGATACGAGAAAACTTCCAAGTTGAATCTTGACCCAGGCGGAGCTGAGAGGATTCGACTGGGAAGTTTTCTCGCATTCTCCATATTAACCAGATCTTTTCCCAAGTGGTTTTCACATGTTCCCCTGACTCAAAGGTCATCTTGGAGGTAAGCACTTTAGCACCGTGACGAAGATGAATCAGAAGTGAACAGCTGGTTACGAGCACAGGACCCGTTTGACACAGATTGTATCTGAATTTGGAGATGATGTTTCTCTACGGACGGTGAAATGTTATTTTGTAAGATGTGCGAAACAAAGGTATCAGCCGAAAGAGAATTCACTGTTCGGCAACATGTGGGTCGCGATAAGCATATACGGGCAGTGCGACTCGCAAGCAAGAAGAAATCCACGCAACTTTTACTGCAACAAAGTGTATCCACGACGGAAAATAAATCCTCAGATTTTTACAGAGCCTTTTGTGAAGCCTTAGTTTCTGCAAACATCCCATTTTGGAATATGAACAATGCTAAATTGAAGAGTTTTCTAGAAGTACATTTCGGACGTCCCATCCCAGACGAATCAACTCTTCGGAAGAACTACCTGTCACAATGTTACGACACCATCAGCAAGATACGGGGAAAAGTACATGGAAAGATGATTTTCGTATCATTGACGAAACGAGTGATGCCAAAGTCGTTACGAAGCTAAGTAATCATTGGAATATTGGAGATCGACGGACCAGGTGAAGTGTTTCTGCTTACAAGTGAGGTATTAGAAACTGTAATCACTACATAATTTGTAGACCCTTTGAAAAATGTATGTTTTTGTTATGGCCTGAGGGTACCAGAAATGGTGACGTCTTGCTTTTTGTGACTGACAGCACCGTACATTGTGAAAGCAGAAAGTCAATACAAGCTTTTTACCCAAAAATGGTGCACATTACTTGCTTAGCACACGCCAT